>CM068544.1:2764999-3964999 GCA_035048495.1 Euptelea pleiosperma
TTCAAGTGAATCCAACACTGGATCCATACTAATTCAACACCTGTAGGCATACCCTGATGGCATCGCTTTATAATATGAGAGATGAGAATATTTCAGCATTTAGTAGTTCACACTTAGGTTTTTTTTTTTTTGATAAGTTTAAGTTTTTTTTTTAAATTGTGGTTTACAGCCTGATTATTAAATGTGCTATTTGGTTTCCTGGTCTGTTACATTCAAGTTGTCCCTTAATATATTTACTGATTTTATCATCATGATAAAACAAAGTTTGACCTTCAATTTATTCCCAAAATACTCTTTCCTATAAACCATATTCACTCCTACTCAATTTATTACTCTTGAAAAGATAGAATTTGCTAATCTTTTTTCATCATCTATGGTTTCTTTTGGATAGGAAAAATAGTTCATTGCTATATATTGTAATGGCTTTATTGTGAGTAGATTTACATGTATTCAATATTTGCAATGGTGACAATCTGTTGTTCTTTCTCCATTGTGGATGCAGGCTCCACCTGTAATAGTCTTCTCTTCAGCTTGTGCAGGATTTGCAGGTCAGATATTTTTCTCCATTCACTTATTTATATTTCTGGCTTCTAATCTCTATGGTCATTATTTTCTCCTAGGTGTTATAACTTGTAAGTTGACAAGAAGTTATGTTGAAATTTGCTGTGATTCATTTGCCTAGAGCTTCTTATGTTTTTTTTCTTTTTTATATTTTTATTGATATCCTAGAACGTTAGAAAAATCTTACAGTTTATGATCCGATTCTAAGATTAAGTTTGACCGGCCCTTCTATAATGCAACATTTAACTCCAATTTTCAGAACATTATTCTGTCAAGAAATTGATCAGTTGATTCCCATAAATTAAATGTTGCGCCATTCCCTCTGATTCAAGTTGTTTCTATCCAAATGGGACCATAGTTACCAATTTTTTTATGTATGGCTAATTTAAGAAATGGCCAATTGACTGGATGACCTAGATTGGTGGGCCACCTTCCCTGATTGCACATAGATATTTTTAATAGACACTTATTCTGAGGCTTCCCCAATTTGCATGTCCTGCGGATATAATTACCCCCCTTTGAGAACTATAAGTGCTTTACCTTAGGCAAGTTTTCCTAGGAATTTTTAATAACACGCACTTGGAATTTTGCAGGTGGTGCGGTTCCAGCACTAGCCCAACTTGTGTCATCATCTTTTCACGCAGCAATCTCATCGGCATCACTGCCACCACCCGCTTCACAGGATGATAAGTTGCACAAATCAAGAACCTCCTCTACTCTGTAATTTCTACATATTCTTAGGCAATAAAAGGAGTCCGGCTTATTATAGCAATCGGGCCATGCTGCGTAATAGGTGATGCCCACAACAGTGAGGTTCTCAATGTACCACATGGGGGCTTTTCTAGAAATGGCCATTATATAATTTATCCGAGTTACATTCACAGGAACTTCCTTGGTGTTATTGTATATATAGTGCAGGTTTTTCATCACAATAATTTCATTTTATTGTTAAATAAAGCTAGATTTTTTGTGACTTGTACCATCAGTCTTTCTAATGAGTGTCCCCTGTGAAGCTGGAGTGGGCTGTCTTGAGGGATGTAATCAGCCGCATAGGTGCTTATCGTCAAGAGTTATGTTTCATTCCCCATCGTACGCCCACATCCCTCAGACCGGCATTTTCCAAAATGCTGATGATTATGTTTTTCATCAGCAGATTCAGACTGAATGGCGGGTCTCAAGGGTGGGCCAATGATATTTCTGACCCTGGTGAACCAGACAAATCTCTTGGTGGAGACAATGTTTTTAAAGAAGGCGACCTTGACAACATAGAACCTTTGGAGGAGGCGGTGGCTTGCTCACACCACGACCAAGAATTTGTCAGTGAACATCACTGACCAAGTTTAGGATATGGCCATACATGAGGACACATTGGAGCCCGTTTGCAATGGAAAGAGTTTGAATAAAGCTACTCCCAATTTTTCCTCTATAGGACCCAACTCTACAACTGGAGCTCTCATCCTTAAGGCGGACGGCCAAGTGAATTCTCTCTCTTTCTCAGCTTTACCTGTTCCAAGTAAAAGCACATCAGTCCCCATTTACACAGGTAAGAAGGAAATAAGATGCAGACCAAGATTACTAGTCTAGCCGCCTACCTCAGGTTGCTAGAAGATCTTAAATGGGTACATCATGGACAAGTAATGCCATGAGTGCCGCCTTCAAGGATGACCAGGTAGGACTTGTTCACTTTCTTTAAGGAGTAAGGAGCATAGAAATGGAATCTTTTATTTTTTCTTATTTTTGCTCTTGCTCTTTTGATTCTGTTTTGGCTATGTAGAGGGTAGATTTGTTAAAAGTTGGTGTTCCCATGCAAGGTTTATATCTGTAATGGGTGTACTTTGTTTTGTTTAGGACCTGATATGTTTGTCCTAACTGTGGAACTGTTTGGACTCACCTTTGTTTGACGACAGTTGAGATATATTTTCTTGAGGAAGGCTAGCCAGCAATGCCTTTTAAAGTGTTGCACAAAGGTCATCCCTGTCAATTTGCCCGAGCTCTGTCTCTTCCATCGTGTTTCCTATCCATAGAAGTCTCGCCATAGAGATCCGATACTCGACTGAGCCCTCGAGACATGACTGAACCATAAACATCTTGAGACGTGACAAGACGACTTGGGTTCAGTTATTTTCTCAATCTGTTGTGCCATAATGATATTTCTATGTTTGTATGAACAGTTTCTTGGTAGATTTTGCAGTTTAGGCCTGTTGTTCTCTAGAAAATTATCTGTTAATCATACTTGGCTCCATTATAGTATTTCAAATTTCCCACCAATAGTAGTTTTCATGTTCTTTCTACAGTTAAAACAGTCCTCCATAATTCGTCCAACCAAAATTGTAAGTCTAATGCCCTCAAGTTCTTTGTAACTTTCAACAATTCACTCAACTCTTTTGAGTAGTTTCATAATGTTCATCACAACAGAGTAGATATGGAACTTGACTGTCGAAAGTGGAAACAACCACTTTCTTAGTTTTCTCCAATAAGGCCTTGCTTGATAGCACTACAAATGATTGTGCGCAAACGTTTGCGGCATTTGTTGTTGGAGTGTGTTGTTTAGTTTTATGACTGGCACTCCGCCTCTATTAGACCTGTGGATCCTTTGATATACATTGGAATGCCTCCCTCTAAGAGCTTCTTAAGCTTTTAAAATAAAATGATTGTCAACATGGTATCAAAGCAGGAGATCCCAATAGGATGCGAGTTTTAGTCTTGGCAAAGTGCTGAGAAGGCATGTTGTTGGTGTTGTTTGGTTGCGGCCGGCACTCTACATCTATTAGACTAGTGGACCCTTTGATATGCATTGTTACACTTCCCTCTTAACAGCTTAAGCTTTTAGAGTAAAGTGGTTGTCAACACTCGAACCATACGAATATTTTCCCAACAAATGTTTGTCACTGCAAACATTTGATAAAACAAACTAAGACAACTAGTTGCTAGCTTCCTCTTGAGTAGAATTGAACCCATGACATCCGACAAGGTAAGGGTACACATGAACCACCCAACCAAGCTAGTTACAATTTCATCGGCATGTCTTATTATCCTAGGCTCTGCTTGGTGTACCGGATATGGATGCAAATGTATTCGTTTACAGTGCACCCTACAAATTTTGGTGCTCGGTTACTATGGTAAAGTAGAACCACTATAAATGAATGTGGCGGCTGTGCATCACTTGAGGTAAAAGTCTTGCATTGAAATGCTAGAAAAAAACTAGCTGAATCACAATGCAGAAGATGCAATGAAATAGGATAAGAAATTAGAAACGTAGATGACCCAAAAATGAATGATTTTTTTTACTCATTTAAGAAAAATAAAAAAATTGAACTTTAAGATTTAGAATGAAAAAGAGAAAGAAAATGAGTAAACCTTGGCTCACATGGGGTTGTGAGCGAAACTCATTTAAGAAAAATAAAAAAATTGAACTTTCAGATTTAGAATGAAAAAGAGAACGAAAATGAGTAAACCTTGGCTCACATGGAGCTATGAGCGGCTTCGCTCACAGCCCATGATACGGTCCACGTGGCATACTTTTATTGGATGCTGATCGTATGGATGTTTGGTCAATCACTAGGTGGGCCTACAAACCAAAAATAAACCTGATCAGTAATTTTTAAGCAATGGATTGAAGTTATTTTCATGGGTTGATTTCGGCTGTAGGAATTTGAGCATTATTGAGCGTTATTTGGGTGCAAAGACCCAAAGGTTGTAAATCACTAATCAGGCTATTTTTGGTTTGCAGGTCCACCAAGGGACTGGACAAACATCCATATGGTCATCACCCTATAATAATTTGCCATGTGTCTTGTATTGTGGGCTGTGATCGACTTCGCTCACAGCCTCGAGCGAAGGTTTACTCAAAGAGAAGAAAAAGGTCGTGATGTAACAAGGTAAACCGTACACCTAACGCCAAATGGAGTTGGGTGAGCCATATCTACTACTCTCCGCTGCCTTTTGGTTCACCTAATAAACCCACGAAAAAGACTCCAATCCAACGTTTATAAATCACTAATCAGGCTGACTTTTGGTCCGTAGGTCCACCTAATTAAGGATGGCCAAAGCCAAACAACTATAGGTTAGCTAGTAAATCTTATCAGACCACCGCTGGTCTGGTCAGGTAGCTAACTCACCACCCACAATATAAGCCACGTGGCAATTTCTTATAGGACATTGACTGTATAGATGTTTGGTCAATCCTTAGGTGGACCTATAAACCCAAAATCAACCTGATCAGTGATTTCTAAGCGTTAGTTGAAGTCATGAAATTTTTGAAGTTATTTTCATGGGTTGATTTTAGTTGTAGGAATTTGAGCATTATTTACCATTATTTGGGTACAAAGATCCAAAGGCTTATAATCACTAATCGGGCGATTTTTGGTTTGTGGGTCCACTTAGGGATTGGCCAAACATCTATACGGTCAGCGTCTTCTAAGAGTACCTCGTGGCTCATATTATGGGTAGTCAGTGCTTATCGGTGGTCAGTAAGTTTTACTCATAGAGATGCATAGTCATTGACCAATCAAGTACTGGCACAATCTAAAATTTGTGGGGCCCACAGTGGGGCCTACAATCATAATGTGTAGATATGTAATTATCTACAAACCATCCCTAGATGGGCCTACAAACCAAAAACCAGCCTGATTAGTGATTTAAAAGTGTTGGATTGGAGATTTTCATTGGTTGATTTTTAATTGTGGGAATTTGATAATTTTTCACCATTATTTGGGTACGAGGATCCTATTAATGATTTATAAGCGTTGGATCGGAGATTTTCATGGGTTGATTTTAAGTGTAAGAATTTGATCATTCTTCACCATTATTTGAGTATAAGGATCCAAAGGTTTTAAATCACTAATCAGGCTAATTTTTGGTTTGTAGGCCCATCTAGGGATTGGTCAAACATCCATATGGTAGCATCCTCTAAAAGTGTGCCATGTGGCTTATATTCTAGGCAGTCATCGAGGGGGGTTATCGAAGTGTTACTAATAGGTGGTGGGCGTTGGAGTGAATGAGGTTATGGTGATGACACATGTTTTGGCGGAGGGGCGTGAAAATTGATCTAAGTGGAAAATCACTTTAAATCACTGTGTTAATTGGGATGTATTAATTTATGGAGTTTTTCTCATTTGCTACCAAGCAACCGTAAACTAAATGCACGGTAACTTAATGCATTTGTATTCTTTTGCAAAATGCATTCATTTACAGTATACCAAGCAGAGCCCTATTGTTTCTACCCAAAATGTGGAGTTTTTATACATTGAGTCAGAGGTCCATGTGCTCTCAAGATCCGCACTACACAATTGAGATGTCAAGTACCTGGGTAGTGGTGCATTCACCATATATGGCTGGATTTCAATAAGCCTCAAGCGGTTGGTGTGCCTTAGGTGCACCCTATAACAATTCTTATCTTTTTGGGTAGGTTAAAATTATGGAAGTTAATAGACTATTGTTATGGTCTATAAGACCATGTAGCGTATATTATTAATAGAGCTATTCACACTATTAGTATTAGCACTAGAAAATTTAATTGAATTAGTAAGACCCCCCTTGTACTTTTTTAAAGTAGGTCACCCCTAACTGTAGTCAACATTCATAATTAACAGATCAACTCCTTCATAGTTGATTGATTTATATAAAAATCTAAAATTTGAAATGAGAAACCCTAAGAACATCACAAACCATCTATATAACAAAACACAGCGATTGTCTCCCCCTCTTATAGGCTTCATATATCCAAGGGCCCATATCAACCCTTACATAAAATAAAATTTAGGCAGTTGGATTAATTTAATTGGGAAATTGTCTCCCCACTTATACCCCTCTTATCGGCTTCACAAAGGACGGCCGAGCTCTTATCCCCTAAATGGACTATGGATCTCAACCATTCACACCCTATTTTGGCAAATGCTTTACCGCCCATTTTACATCTATATAACAAAACAGAGAAGTCACTTATCCCCCCTCTTATCGGCTTCACAAAGGATGACCGAGATCTTCTCACCCCAAATGGATTGTGAATCTAAGTCACTCACACCCGATTTTGGCAAACGCTTTGTCGGAGAGTGCCGTGGGCACGTGCCACCTACTAGTAAAGTACAAAACAACAATAATAAAAAGAAAAAAGACCAAGAGCTTAAAATTTCTTAAAAGTCAACTTTTTCGGCCAACGATATTTATGGGTTGATATGTTCAGATGAACAAGGTGTTAACCAAAGATGGTAAGTATAGGGAGTTCTGGCTAGGGATAGTGGCAAAAAAAATTACCAAAAAAGTCAATATTTGTGAAAATACGAACTATTAAGTCCTTTTGATAAGTTTTTGTATCACATATGTGAAAATACGAACTATTAAGTCCTGAATGTTCGCATCCTATATATACAGTATACATGATTCCCTTTAGGAGTATCCATCACATGATTACGTCTGTCAATTTTGCGGATCCGCCATGTATAGCCATGAGCGCACCGTGAAAATCGCGAGCGCCTTGTGGATATTTTAATCGGCGGTATGATGCATCCTTACTGGGCTCTCCTCGAAAACTTAAAAATCCCTAGGAAACGGTGAAGAACTTGAAAATCTTTTTTTTTTGGTAGTTAAAGTTTATTTTTAAAGAGATCAGTAACTCGGTGAAGGTGGGCTTTGAACCCAGATCTATGGTACCATGAGCCACAAGCTTTACCAACTGAGCAAGCTGGCACCTGCAAATGACAATACATAGAGGTGGCGTTAGCATGAGAAGCACCATAAGGATGATCGCGTGATCTAGTCACCACTGTTAGCCATGCTATTTCCTTAATGTTCACTTCATTCTGTAAATGCTACTACTATTACCATATGACTCTGTATAGTTGCGTTGAATAAGTTTTTTGAAAATGATTTTGCATTTAAGGCTCTGTATGCCTGTTAGGTCCTTGAATGACACAATCAGAAGGTATGGTAAGGAGGTCTCTTGAGAAGGAACAATGGAGACATGTTGGTTGCTTACGCTAGTGCCCGGAACGATAAAGGGTCTCCATAACTGTTCACGAACTTCAAGCTATTAAAGCCGGACTCAAGATTGTTGTTCTTCGAAACATTAGAAGGATTAAAGTAGCTACTGACTCTAAAACAACATTTCAACTGGTTAAAGAATCCAAATCAGTTTCATGGAGAGCTAAGAAAATCAAAAAAATTCATCCCAGATCAAGAGACCTTTTTGAGGAATTTGATATCTCTCATGTGTTATAGAGAAACGTGTTGAGCGGTCGATCACCATGCTACACTTTGTAATTTTGCCGTAGACCATATGGTGTATACCCTCCGTTTCAGTATGTACATACCCTGGATTGTAAATTTTTGGCTAAGGTTAGGTACTCCACCTAACCCCAAGCTTACTTCAAAAAACAAAAAAAACTAATGTGTCATTTCAAGTCTGAAGGCCTTTTCAGTGCTTTCATAAATTTTGGAATGAATCTTTGATGCATCAACGTTGACGATGGACCAAGTATGAGCCACTTGGAACACTCTTAGAGACTGCTGACCCGTATGCATGTTTGACACGTATCAAGTGTTGCTAAATATTGATATGCACAAATATTTAGCCAAGATAATCTTCGTCTGGTTAAATATTTGCCTTTGGAACTCTTTTTTCTCATGTACCAAACAGACCCTTACTTTCTTGTAATTCTCTGAAATAAAACAAAGAAAAACCAGAAAGAAGAAAATAAGAAAAAGAAAATAAGTCCGTCTAGAGCTACACCCATTTCTTACATTCAGTTCTTACAGCCGGAGGTGGGGCCCACATAGAGATCATGTTGGACAATCTAACCATACACTGAGATGTTCTTGGCATGATGATCGTCATCACCAAAAATCAATTCATTTCGACATTGGACTAACCATATAAAAAATTGACTCAAAATAATTGTTTAATTTGATGGTCTGGATTTTTCAAATTAAAGTCTATTTTCCTTGAGGTTAAGAACGTTGAATTTTCCTGACTTTTTTGTGAGAAAGGTAACCATAGCATGAAAAACACATTGTGCCGTTGGATTGTCCAACGTGATCTCCATGTAGGCCCCACCCCCGGGTGTAAGAACTGGATGTAAGAAATGGGTGTAGCTCTAGACGGACTCAAAGAAAAGAGCACACGTATGTCTTGTCACGTGCTTTTAACTATTTCTCTCTCTCTCTCCCTCTCTCTCTTCAACTACGTTTTTTTACATGTCAGTCTCTCCAATTTCTTTGTTTTGGATTTCATTGAAGATGAAGAGCCGTCGATTCTCTCTTCTTTTTCTGTTGAGTCTCTCATATCTGATTTCGATTGCTGGATCAGCTTCTTCTTCTTCTTCTGCTCTCTCCAAAGACTCACTTGGAATCCCTCCTGAAGGTAAAGAGGTTTTTCATCTCCCCATCTTTTCTCTGGTTTTAAAGATTGATTGAAATTCATCTAGTGATTTTTTGAATTCTTCGATTACTCAGATGAGAAGTACTTCAACTCAGAGATTATTAAATGTAAAGATGGATCCAAGAAATTCAACAAAGCTCAGTTGAACGATGACTTCTGCGATTGCCCAGATGGGACTGATGAACCAGGTCTGCCATTTTTAGGGAATTTTGTTTCTTTTCGGTTGATGTAGAGCGCATGGTTTTGCGTTTTTATTTCCCTTGTTTGTTTGTAGGGATTGTTTGGATGATGGGTTTAGTTTATTTTGTGGAAATGTGCAGAAACCCATTTGAATTTATGCCGATGGTATTGGTTTTTTGTTTCTCTTAGTGCGTTTGGGAAGTTTTATTTTTTGGTTGGTGGGATTTGCTCAGTTAGTTTTCTTTTGCTGTACTGGGTCTGGTTTGATCATAAAGTTAGAAAATTAGAGACTAGTTTGAATTTAAAGCAAATAGTATTGCAAAGACTATGGATTTTGATTATTAGTTGAAATGTGTTGAAATTAGTGTTTGGTTTGGGTGTTCCATTTGATTGTTGGGGAGAAACTGTACTGTTAAGAAAATAAATAGAAATGGATTTATGGCAAATGCGATTGCACTTTTGTTGCTCTCGGTGCGTTTTGGGAAGTCTTTTGGGTTGGTGGGATTTTCTTGGTTAGTTTAGTTTTTTTCAGAGTTGGAACATCAGAGACCCATTTGAATTTAAAGCAAATGTTTTGGACAATGAGTTTTGTTTATTTAGTTGAAATGTGCTGAAATTAGTGTACGGTTTGATCATTGGAGACAGGAGGTGTCAAAATAATAAACAGAAATGAATTTATGGAAAATGTGATTTGTCCCTCTCTGCGTGTTTTGTGTCGGTGGATTTGTTTGGTTAATTCATTTTTACTGGACTGGGATCTGGCTTGATCATAGAGTTAGAAAGTTGAGACCCATAAGAATTTAAAGAAAGGGTCTTTGCATTTTGGTTTCCCTCATATGCCTGGGAACCTTTATGTCAAACTTGTTCTGTTTATTAAATTTTGTTTTGGGTTAGGTGTTAATTTGATCATTAGGATTGTTAAGTATTAAACATTTGTGACTTATCAAAAAAAAGTATTAAACATTTGTGACTTATCAAAAAAATGTATTAAACATTTGTGCATGGCAGTGTTTTTCTTATCTACAAATTTTTGCTTTTTGTAGGAACATCAGCCTGCCCAGGTGGAAAATTCTATTGTAGGAATGCTGGGCATGCACCTCTTTTTTTATTCTCTTCAAGAGTGAATGATGGTATCTGTGGTAAGAATCATATTTATTCGTATATTCTTCTCTTTTTTCTACATTATCATTATTTCGAAGTAGAGCTGTTTTATGAAATTGGCTTTATCCCAATAAAATAAAATGATATAATTATGAAGTATGTGGATTGTTTTCTAGCCCTTATTTCCATGGATGATGGAATATGGTGTCTTATCTGGTTTGTTTGGTTTTCATGTTTCTTGGATATTTTACATAGAAGCTATTATTATTTATCACTACATGTAAATTATAACAAAGTTCTTCAGTCATCATTAACTGTAAATATTCATAACCTTATAAAGAATTATCATTTCCGTTGTGTTCTCATTTCCCGTTGATCCCACCCTTTTACGTATTACCTTGGCAGCTTGATTGTATGGATTTCAGTTACTGGAAGTTGGGGATAGTGAGATACCTTTTCTCTTTTTTGGTTACATTTCTTGTTCAATTTAGTTAGGTATGGAAATATGCTAAATTTAGATATGTGACGGATAAAAGCAGAATATATCCATTTTTGGCAAATAGTTCATATGAAGTATGACCTAGATGTCTACGTAACTCCCATAGTTACTTGTAGTATAATTCAATCCATTCAGCCCACAATCCTTTTGCATAAAAATATAGTTGTAGATAACATGAGATTATCGGATGGGAGACTTTCGAAGTTTTCGAATTTAACTTCTCTTTTTCTTTCTTGATTAGTTCAGATTGACTTGTTGCCCAAATTCTTGTAGAATGATCCATTTTACTAATTTATTTTCACTCCTCGTTCTATTCTAACGTTCACTTCTAGTAATAATCTCAACTGAAGGAAGCTGGTTCCATTAGTTTGATAGTTGTAAACATCACGTTATGTCCTTTTGTTATACAATACCCTCTAGAAAATGTAAGTTTTAGCATCCCAATCCACTTACAATTCTGGATATATCATTAAATTATTATAGAAGCTTTCAACTTTGCCTCCTAATCACCTTCGATTGTTTAGACACCACAATGTGACTGATCTGGTCATGATCACTCTGATCTATGTAGTTTGTTTTATTCCATGCATATATCTCTTTGTTCTTGAATTGATGGTCGATCAACTAGTGCTCGATCAACTATTATTATTGACTGGGAAGTGGATTAGGTTGGTAATCTGATCAATAAATATCTGCATGAAAATACCATGATCAACAGTAAAATTGTTCTTAGGTTGATTGGTCTTATTCATGGTTTCATCGTACTTTTCTGGTTATCAATAACCCCAGGCTGACTTAGCTTTACAGTCTTACTCCTTCCTTTCCTCACCTTTGAATCAAGACTTATCGCTTCTTGATTTTGAATCTGATTCATCTCAAAACCATCAACCGTTTGATGCAATACTCCATATGTTCATCTCACATATCCATACATTGCTCAAACTGATCCATTAGTCAATCCAATCAATCATGTTGTGATCCAATCAACTAATTAGCTTATTTTTCCTAAAAGAATTAACTCTTAAAAGTTCCTCCACAGTTTCAACATCAATATCTTTTAATTATAATCCTCTAACTAAATTTAAAAGGAAAAAAGTCTACTCCAGCACTGCTAAAATCCAAACTCTACTAAAAACAAATTTAAACTTGACTGCCTTTACTAAAACTCTTCCTTTCCAACATCGAGGAAATTTTAAAAAAATAATAACTATACTAATCAAATCTACTAATCCTGTCATAGATCTGCACCATATTTGTGTTTCCGTAATAGTTCACTCAATTCATGTCGCATTGTGTAAACTTAGGCTTGGTAGTGAGCTTTCTAACAGTAACAAGCATCGGACACTTTTTAACATAAATAAGGTGATGAGATTATATTGCATCAATATTAACTATTAAGACTAGCACCAAGAGTTTATTTGTTTCATTCTTGCCATGTATTTAAGCCAGGGCAATTTTTAATTCTACTTGCTCGAATGATCTTGATGTTTAGTCATTTTCTTTACTTTCTTTATCTTATTCTTTGTTTATTTTTCTTTTTCTTTTCCACCCACAATGAGTAGATTGTTGTGATGGGAGTGATGAGTACGATGGTAATGTGAAGTGTCCGAACACATGCTGGGAGGCTGGCAAAGTGGCTAGAGATAAATTGAAGAAAAAGATCGCAACGTACCAGGACGGGGTTGCCATAAGGAAGCGAGAGATAGAACAAGCAAAACAAGCAACAGCAAAAGATGAAGCAGAATTGTCAAAGCTGAAAAATGAGGAGAAGATACTCAAAGGGCTTGTTCAACAACTCAAAGGTATAGAGTCTTGTCCACACAATGCTTCCTCTCCATTTAGATATATGAATTTTTACAAAATTGGTAAAATAGAAAAAAATGTGATGTTTCTGGAATAATATAAACACACTAATCATATGAATATTATAAAAATACGTAGAAAATTTGCTAAAATTGGAAAATTAATACCCATTTTGGTAAACAGTGATGGGCATGAATACTGAAAGCACTCGTTTTTCCTTCCCCTTTCTCTTGTTTGTGAGCCCTTTTTGGAGGCCCTCTTGTCCTCCGGCTTTGGCTGTCGGCTTTTTCTCTCAATAATATATACTTATAAAAAAAAAGTGTTCTACAAAATATTGTTGAGTCAAATTGAAACTTGGTTAACTTGACTGAATTTCAAGTTGACTTGTGGGATAACTTGTATTCAGAAAATTTGATTGAGTTTTTCCGGCTGAGCTGTCAAGTTTCAAAAACTCATAATGAGACTCAATTTGATCTAGTTTTAGGAATCATCTCCGTAATGCTCTACACTCGAAACCAACGATAGATATCAACACCTAAACCGGAACAGCAGTCTCCAATTGGGAAAACCTTTGATTTGTACAGAAGGAAGAAAATGGGTTTCTAACTCTTCATAATTTAGTA
Source organism: Euptelea pleiosperma (assembly GCA_035048495.1). Lineage (NCBI taxonomy): Eukaryota > Viridiplantae > Streptophyta > Magnoliopsida > Ranunculales > Eupteleaceae > Euptelea > Euptelea pleiosperma. The sequence continues at coordinate 2,778,141 of CM068544.1, forward strand.
AAAGGTTGCAAAAGAAAAATCATCTTTTTGTATTTACATCATGCCAAATGTAAGGAAACTTCTAATTTACAAAGTTTTTAATAGTAAGATTCGATACAATATACTACGTATTTTTTTTGGCAAAACAATTAAGAAAATTATTAGGAGTTAAAAAAACAACTATAAGTACAACAAGAAAAGAGCAAATAGTAATGTAGAAGTACCCATGCAGTATCTAGTACTAGTATTGGTGTCATGTCATGTCATGTCAATATAGATGCGACGGGCATATTGAAGTGTCCTGGTATCATAGAGTTAGTTAATATGTATCTGTAAGATATATAATCAGATAAATAATAGTTTGTATTATTGTGCACAAGTAGATGCTATAACCATGCTTTCACTATAATGTAAGGTATATGCATGGATAACAGTATGTGTGAATATCTAAGAATATAATATATGGTGAAGGTTTCCTTAAAGAGTTTTAATCTTACATTAATTGACGTAGGGAAGTCTTCTCCCACCCCGTCATTTTCCTTCCAAAACATTCCTAAGCTGGATCTATGTATGCACATTGACCTGTTGACTCATGTTAAAATTATGTCTGCTTCACTTTGAAGCGTCTCAACATGGAGTAAATGGTCAATTTGCTTGGCCAGATCGGATTTTGCGTTGAACAGTGTTTAAAGAGTAACACGTTTTGACTCATGCAACAGGCATCCGAATTTTAAGGGAGGAGTCCATGTAATACTGCTTATAATACTTTTAAGGGAGGAGTCTATTCAATTTCTTCACTGCTTCCTTGACAGTCTTGTTAATGTTCACAACAGTGGATATTTAGAAGTGTCATTATTTTGGTTACTCTTGTTAATATGAGGCTTTGTCTCTTATACATATGCCTTAACCTCCCATATAGAGCGCAAGGAACAAATCGAAAAGGCGGAGGAGAAAGAACGCTTAGAGAAAGAAAAGGAAGAGAAGAGGAAAAGAGAAACTGAGGAGAAAGCTGAGGAGCAAGAAAAGCATTCGACAGAATGGCAACATGATGAAAATCATGACACTATTGGGGTTTCAGACGAACTGCCATTGGAACAGGTTAGAGTAGTAGTTCTTGAGTGTTGATGCTTAACTTCCATCCACTTCTTTGTGATGCTTAATCCATTCCATATCTACTCATGTCCTACACTTATAATCTTTGTCTTAGTGATATGCTCTTTTCTCATAACATCAATCCATCAGTTTTGAATTATGCGCATTAGGAGTGTTAAATTACATTGTTGATGACTCAATTGCCATTGAAAATGTGGATATATTTGGTTGTGGACTTCATCTATAAAGGGAATCTCTGTTATGATCTATGCAACAAGGACACTCCCATTAGACATGCGGCCACACTTTGATAAGGACCTTCGTTGCATGAATATTGTGCTAAAGGAATTCGTTTCTTGAACATTCACCTGATACTTTCCCCCATGATTTAAAGAGAAAACACTAAACATAGGGTATAGAGGATGAGAAAATCTTGGGAAAATGTTGACATGATCTTCCCAAGATTCTCTCATTTTTCTCCCCCTCTCTGGTGAAATGACGAAAGTACCCTTGCACCCAAACTTGTATGTTAAAGACTGATACACGAATGGAAAAGTCAAGTGAAGGTTATGGAACTCACTAATGGAGGTGAGTTCTAACATTCCTCCTCAAAATTTTGGAGATATCTGTGATAGACTGTACAAGAATGTTGGCAACTTGGATATTGGCTTTATTGGGAATTGGGATCATGTCTAACTATTGTACATGTTTGACACCAACATGTATTTGAGTGAGTGCAAGAAGTATCGATTAGGGAGACCTTACACATTAAATCACTGAGTGAATGTGATGCAGGGTATCAAATAGGAAGATCTTACACATGAGAACCAACAATAATAATGGAGAAATTAGTTGAAACTTGAAAGAAAGTAGAATCAGCACCGAAAAGACAAACCAAAACTCAGGCTAATCGATTTATTCATTCCTATACATCGAGTTACAAATACTAATAATCTATCTATTACTCTTATAAAGCCAAAACTTGGGTTGGGGCACGCTGGTCACTATTAGTTGCCTATCAAAAAAAAAAAAAACATAAGCACATATTACTTGATTAAATGCCGAGTTCTTTTTTACCAACAACAAATAGCTGATCGAGTAAATGTCTCTTCACCTAGGCCACCTATTAGTTCACTAAATGCTGAGTTCTCTTCTACTGACCCAGACACCTTGGCTATGGCAATAGTGCTGTACAATAATTTTTTAGGAAAATGCTACCTCACAGTATGAGCCACCTGGCACACTCTTAGAGACCACTGACCGTATGGATGTTTGTTTGGCCCATCCGTAGGTGGACCTACATACAAAAATCAGCCTGATTAGTGGTTTCGAACCTTTGGATCTTTATACCCCAAATAATGCTCAAATCCCACAGTTAAAAATCAACCCATGAAAACGACTCCAATCGATTGCTTAGAAATCACTAATCAGGCTAATGTTTTGTATGTAGGGCCACCTAGGGATGAGCCAACCATCTATACAGTTAGTGGTCTCTAATAGTGTGCCACGTGGCTCCAACTGTGGTCTGTCATCAACTTTGATCTTTATACCCCAAATAATGCTCAAATCCCACGGTTAAAAATCAACCCATGAAAACAGACTCCAATCGATTGCTTAGAAATCACATATCAGGCTAATTTTTTGTATGTAGGCCCACCCAAGGATGAGCCAAACATCCATACGGTCAGTGGGCTCTAATAGTGTGCCATGTGGCTCAAACTGTGGTCTGTCATCGACTTTGCTAATGACATCCGTCAACAAAGTTCTACTCCAATTTTTTATGTGGATCCTTTTTGGAGTAAAATAGTCCATTCATCGTACTCACCATTATATTTTGGTTTCAAAAAAGCTGACCAACTAGGAAAACAGTCCTCTTAAACTACTTAAAACTTCCTATCCTATTAATTATATTTTCAATACAGCCCCTTTATTATCACAAAATTACTATGATGCCAGTTTATCTATATTTTCAAAACAACTCCTTTTAACCACATAATTACTTAACATGCCTAATCAATTTATTCATTCACATACATCAACTTACAAATACTAATAATCTATACTAGTTTAAAGGCCAAAACTTGGGTACCACACCAGACGATGTTCGTCTATCACCTATTAGTTCATTTTTTTGGTAGGCAACCTATTATTTCATGAAAAACAGCCCTATGTAATAAGCTAATTATTTCCCATGCCATTAATTATACTTTAATACAGCCCTTTCATAATTACGGAAGTACTCACCATGCTATTTTATGCATGTTTTCAAAACAACCCTTTTAACCACTTAATTACTTGCCATGCCATTTCTCCCATATTTCCAAAATTGCCCCTTATAACTCTTAATCAAGATTAACAAAAAAACCATGCTTCACTTAACTATTAAGTACAATAGAGCCTATACATCTTGATAATTTACATATTAATCACGTGCAAACACACGTGCCGCCCACTAGTGATTATAAATAAATTAATAAAAAAGTCCCTTATTTATGACTTTCAAAACTAATCCCTATTATGAAAAATAAAGAAATCATATCAAACTTACTTGAAGACCCACTAGCTTATTACTTAATATGGATCTTCTATAACTCGGAAATAGAAGTCGGCTACATAGTGTGAGAGTATGGCTGCTGTCACCAAGTGGGTCCCGCTGGACTGTTAGTCTCCAAAAGTGAGCTCCTTTCCTTCATGGTTCAAAGTTTCGGTCGAAACTGAAACGTTTCGTCCGTTGCGTTTCGATTTCGCTATAGGATGTAACTACATATATTTCGGTTGGTTTCGTCTGAAGCCGAATGATACATCATCTTATGTGTAAATTTGCACTAACATTTTGTTTCGGTTTCACGAAGTTTGGTCCAAAACCAAATGATACTTCCGATACATTTCGGTATCGTCCATGAGCGATACCGTGTACTTTGAACCGTGCTTTCCTTACTTTCTTCCTCACACATTTAAGGCTGGTCAAACCTCGTATATTCGTTACTGCTGTTTGGTCACCATCAGAATGTTGTCTGGATAATTGTACTTTGGAAATGCTATACAAAACTTCGTAAAAATTCTCATGCTATATGTTTGTTAGCCAAGTAAAGGAAGGAACCTCAATGACATTCTAACCATTTACCCATCCATCGTCATTTCTTGGAAAGCCACTTTTCACATTGTAGCTATTATTCCTGTTTCTAAGATTAAACTTTCATCTTAGTCCTAGTATTTGTTAATTTTCTTTATACTTTAATTTGTCATTAAGGCTCTTGGAATATTATGTGTGAGTAATTTTAGAATCTAGAATTAAATTTGTTAGAACACCTCTCTAGTGTTTCTTATAATAGCTACTACTTACATGGTGGGTTCAATCATAGTGGTGATGTCTACTTCAGTGGTTGGCCAAGTTGTGGCAATGACTATTTAGGTGGACCTGGTCAGTCGATATTGACTTGCGGTGGGTCCAAATGTGACCACTTGAGTGGTGGGATTGGCTGTGGCTACTTAAGTGATGGGCTTGGCTGTGGCTACATGAGTGGTGGGCTTTACTTGTGGTGGGTCCAAATGCGACCACTTGTGGTGGGTCCAAATTTTCAGAATTTGTTTTTATTTTCCTCGAAGGCCTTGCAAGAGGGAAAAATTCTCACTGCGTTCCCTACAAAGGAGAGAGGAATATAGCCTTGCCTTGTTCGTAACACGTGATTTTCCAATGTTTGTTTCATCAAAAAGAGAGGGCCAGAGCTTGATCGAGCTCTTGCCCTTCCACCAATTTCTTCCCCTTTCCCGAGTAGAAAGGTCGTTTAATATTTTAAAGTGAAGTGGAATCCACGTGCATGTGAGCCATATCAGAATATAAAGGCTTTCAATATTTTAAAAGTGGGCCTAATGTGAGCCTTATTCTTTAGAAATATAAAGCCAACCATAAACTTTTTCAGAAATGAATTTAAGAATTTTAAACCATTTTTACTAAGTTATGAAATGTCTTTTTCTAACTAATTTATTGCTAGCATTTTCTATTTTCCATTCCTCTTTTGTTTCAGAAGCTTCTTTCTGAAAAACAGATTCTATACAAAAATTTTGTGTATTTCTTCTATTTTTATTCGTAAAGTTTCTTTCATCTAAAAATAAATAAATAAAAGTTTAATGTAAGTACAGATGTGTATGTTTAGGGATTTTGTTTTTTGATTGATATGTATGTATTATATTAAAAAGAAAAGGGAAAATACCTATGCAAAAGAAAGGAGCTAGAGAGGGAGGCCCTCGCTAACTAACAAGAAACACTTCTACAATTCTTTTCATCAGCTATGTCCAAAAAGGACCTGCTCCCGTCTAAATACAAAGTCGTCAAATCTAACTCCTTTAAATTCTTCCAATATGGACGACCAAAAGTGTAGCAAAGCTTTAATCTTCAACTCTATACATGAGATCTCCTCAAGTTTCTCGTCAAAAATACGGTCCATCCAAATAGACCAACAGAGTGCAAAGGTGAGCATACTTTACTGGATGCCACCACGGGAATGGAAAGCCTCTCCAGACCAACCGGAAATGAGGTCTGACACAGATCTAGGAACAGTCCAACAAATCCCAAAGAGCTGGAGAAAGATGTGCCACACCTCAAAGGTGAAAAAACAGTGAATAAGAAGGTGATCAACCGACTCTCCATGGGACCTACAGTGGAAGCAGATATTAGGCACATCTGTGTTTGGGATTTTCAAGGCCCGTTGTTGGACACATCTGTGTCAGATAGCAACATATGTCAGAGTCATTGTTACATATGTTGGTGGATGGTCTGTACCCACTTGCTTGCACTTGTTTTAATGATGTGATTAATACTTTATAATTTGACTTATAGCTTACATCTGAAAATATTTATTTCCCAGAGAAATTCTACCTCTTATAGGCTTCCATGGTTGATCTACAGTCTCAAGCTTCTGGGGTATTGGGAATGTTGTATTATGTAGCTAGTCCCTTTGTTCATGAGTAATTACTGTTTAGATCTGCCAACAGTCATTTCTAATTCCAACTTCTGTTTTCTTTTATGCTGTTTTGTCTCTTATTGCTCAATGTGATTAGGGTCTCTATTATGGTTTATGGTAGTTTCCATTCTGCTGGTTTTCAATTTTGTTGCCTTGTAATAGAATGTGGAAGAAGTCAACGACGACCCTGCAGTTGAACCTGAAAATGGTGATAATGCTGGAAATGTAGCAGCTCCCAGTCATGGAGTAAAACAGGTAAATGAGAAGTTTGTATAGCCCGGTTTCCATTCCACTAACACAATTCGATTAAAATAGTGCTTTTTTATGCTCTCCTGAATCATATTTGACATCAAACTGATGACATTATTAATTCTTATATTCATATACATAGGATGCAGCAGATGGCAAGGACAACACCATGGTTGAAGCTGAAACTGGTCATGATGCTGGAAGCAAGGCATCTCCCGATCAAGTAGTAAAACAGGTAGTGCAAAAATTTTCTTGCCAGTGTTCCCTCCCATTACATTGTTAATCAAAATGGATGCTCTCTAGCTATACTTATTCCCTTTCACATCTAAGATTTCTAACTTTAGCTTACTTGCCAATTAGCTTAATTATGGAATCCTAGACGGACATGTGTGTCGGTGTTGGACATGAATATAAAGTGGCAGACCTCTAACAAAGCTGATAAGTTGGTGTTAGAAAAAATCCTCACCATTGATCATCTCATAATAGAAGGCAGTTCATCCATAATTGATGCATGATGTTGCAGGGAGCATAGAGCGAACATGATTCATCTCTCAATTTATTGTAAGATTGCTGGAGCAGTGTGGTTCTTTTACCTTGATTTTTTGTTTTGAATTGGATTTTCCCTAAGGCAGTTCTGGATGTATGGTGCTCCTTCGGTCTTTTTGGAGGTAATTTGCTGAGGAAAGTTTTTACATACGCTATGTGTTGGGGCTTTTGGAAGGAATTGAAATTTTTTAGGATATGTCTGTCAGTTTCGGAGGTTTGTAACACTATTTTGGGAGTCTTCATGGAATGGGTGCTTGTTTTGGATGAATTGCAGGATTTGAAGATTGTGGAGTTTCCCAGTAATTGGAATTTGGAAGTCCGTCTTTAGGTCGGAAATCATTTGACAAGAAGTCGAGTTGGAAGAAATTGGAAATATTAAACTCAATTTTTACGATAGTGCCTTTGATTCTTTGGATTTGATTTTTTATTTTATTTATTATTTTTCGGTGGGGAGGGGAGTGGTGGTTGGTTCATAGAAATGAGAAGAGAGATTCTTAAAAGTCTTCTCTGGTCCAATTGGTATTATGTAATGTAGCAAGGTGGAAGTAAAGACTCTCCTTTAAGGTCTTCGAACCTTCAAAGATAACTTTTCAGTCCTTTCGGAAGTAGAGGATGCTTTGGCAAAAACACTCTGCTGGGTGCAAGATGAAGTGAGTGGAGGGCATTGGAAACTCCTTAGATCATAAAGGAGTGACCTAGAAGATGGGATTTCTTATACCTTAAGAGACGTTAGTGAAATCCCGGACTTGTTGGCTGAAAAGGTGTCGTTTTCATAGAAGCTAAGGGTAGTAAAGCTTTTCTCTACGTCAGAGAAGAAGGGAGAAGATGGGTGGAGGAGGCTAATATTCCGGGAGAGATTCGGAGTTGGCTGATTGGTGTCCTTAGGGACAATATCAAGGCTAAAGCTTCCAGATTGCTTTGGAGGATAACAGTGGTTTAGGGGAGAAGTTACATAGCTGAGGAGAATCATGATGTGGGTGGAAGATTCGTCAGATTTTCAGAGATTACACCGTATGGTCGGAATAAGATTTTTTTGCTTCCTGGAAGGCACCGAAGCAGCGGTTGGACTGTGGTGGCTAATGGGTTGACCTCTTTGAAGGAGCAGACAGTTATCCGTGATGTCAATGCGGCTAAGCATCCTAGAGTGAGGCGGGAAGTTTATCACACCCCGGATTTTGACTACACAATTTGCGTATCTTGAATCCAACGCTTGAATTCAAGAAGCGCAAGGAAACACTCGTTTGCACAACTAAATCAGAGTTACGAAAATCAGAGTAAATTTTTCATTTTTAAAAAAATGCAGAAGCCCGAACCTACTGGACATACAATTATGATGACCCAAAAGTTATAACAGAAGCACTATCCAATTATATGATAAGATATAAGTAAGATTTTCCTAAGTGTTTACCATGATATTATACAATAGAGAGATGAATGAGATTCAATGATATAATTATATGTATAAACAAATAATCCAAACATTCTAATAACAACCTACAAAACTATACTACCATAACTGCAACCCGCTCCACTGCATCTGGATCCCTCTCTACGATCAATTTGAACAACTCTTTCGAATCTTCTCTGTAAGAGGTCTGTAAGTGTGTAAGCTTTTATGAATAAGCTTGTAAGTGAACTAACCTTCTAAACATGTCTAGAGAGTAAAATCTCCGATAAAATACGAGTGATATATAACTACTGAATTGAAAGTCATAATACTATAAGAATCTCGATGATTAAAAAAAATCTGAAAGTAAGAATCAATCTATTAATGATAAAACGGAATATAAAGGTGACAATAAAAATCATAATACACATTTGATTTCATTAGGCAATGAAATAAAGCATAAATAAATATGAGATGTATGCATGTAATGCAAGTTTACAATTCAATAATAGTGGCAGGCCCAAGTTGTAACCTCTCATCCCATAGTAAGTGTTACTCATAAGTCTACCATACATGCAATATAATATCTGATTTTCATTCCTCAATTACCATCTTTTCACTTAATTACGGGACCCTGTCCTAAAAGTTTCTTTGGACACAACTAGAAGATACAACTGGTTTTCTCACCGCCCTAGTTAGGGTCTCTCTCCAAGTAACCATCATCCAGAATCAAGTCACCAGTATACATAGCTCCCAAGTCTACCGAATGGAGTCTATCCTGGGACCTATTTCTACCGCTAGTCATATGTCGACGACTGCAGATAGACTAAGGATCCAAAGCTCGTCTAGTGAAGCAGAAAACCACATTCGCGTCTAAATTGCCCATCGGTAAAGCATGTATCTCTAGGGGTCTACGTGATCACACAGTTAAAATCATGATTATCTTATTAAATGCAATGCTTTTTGAAATCTCGAATCAACACATCAATTAATCAATTGGTCCAAACATCATAAGAATGCAGGTATATACATAATATATATAGGAATACAAAATTGTTAAAACATTTTATGAATTTTGTGTGCATTTAAAATCATTTGTGCTAGAAATTCATTTCCGGTTATCCACGACTAATCCGGTTAATCCTATTGAACTCTAGTGAGTTCCATCAATTCGATATTTTCGAAATTCGGTAAGTCGATTAAGACACGAAAAATCGCAGTTCGATTAATCCGATTAATCTCGATTCATTTAATCTGATTAAGACTCGAGAAATCAGCTTGATTAAAGATATCTAATAAAATGGATTGATTAAAGACATCTAATAAAAAGGATTGATTAAAGATATTCGATAAAATGGTGCAATTATAGATATTTGATAAAATAGCTCGATTTAAAGGTATCGGATAAAACCCTAACCTAATAACCTTAACATAACCGACGACCCTAAACTGCCTTCAGCTATCCTAGAAGCATCCTATCGACTAGGATCGCTGACATGGAGATCTTGACCATCTAATTTGAGTTGTCGTATGTACTGATCTTGATCATCTGACGGTTGGACTACAATTAAAATCTGGATTATCTGCATGGTTGGTCTTGATTTTCTGATTCAACTAGCTGCAAGGTTTTGATCTTCGTCATCATTGATCAATTTGTTGTATGATTGATGATATGATTGGTACGATCTCAACCGTTGATGCTTCGCCTGACTTCTGGTCTTCAATAATAGATCATCACCATCAGGTTGAAGTTGTTTGCATTGCTTGATCATCATTGTCAATTGAATCGTTGCATTGCTTGATCTTCATCGTTGATTTACATAGTTTGATCATCATCTGCATGATTGGTCTTGATTGCCTGATCGCATTCATGGTATGGTTTGATATTGATCGTCTGATATGGTTGGTATCCTTCTTTGAATTGACTATGACCGTCTGATCTATCTTGCTTGCTCGGTTTGATTATAACGTTGGATTTGTAGATGCTTCAATGGTTTGATCTTCGCCACAGATTGGCACTTCTAGGCATGGTCTCGGTAGCAATGAAGGCACTGAGAAACATACGATCAAAAAGGTGGAGTGCCTAATGAAGCACAGAGCTTAGACGGTAATCCACTGAAGTTCATTGTTTGGTGGAGCTTATCTTCCACTTGACGGATGGTTATGATCGTGTGAAGCTTGCATGATGGTGATACATCAGATCATTGAGACATGAGGTTTCTATGTTCCTCCCTTTAGTAGTGACGAGAAATAGGGACATTGCCTATGCAAAAAGAATTCCACGAGGCGACCTTAACTTGATGGGATCCACGATGAAGAGGTACATGGTACACTTTTGTAGATTATAGATAGAACAAAAGGTTTGATTAACGCCAAGAGGACTCACGAATGACCGAGATTGATGATCAAAGACGGTTGGATTGGGTCATTATCATGGAATGATTCAACGATGGGAGTTTGAGTATGATGGAAAACTGAGCTACGACTAGTTTTGAGTATGATGGAAAACTTGCGCGTCTTGAATTCAAGACACGTGGCACACACCTCGGGAATTGTGTAGTCAAAATCCGGGGTGTGACAAAGTTGGTAAACCTTTGGTTTATGGAGTTATTGTTAATCTTGTGAATCTTTAGAGGATCCTCACCAAGTACCCTGGTTCGATTAATGGTGTTTTCGGATGCCGGAGCCATGCTTAAATCTCCAAGTCGTCGAACGACGTCACGGAGTGGGAAGATATTGCAGTTGCTTTGACCTTTATCTCTAGCACCTCGTCTCTCTTTCACATTATCCCTTGTGTGTGTGTGTGTGTGTGTGGGTGGGGGGATGAAGAGAGTGTTCTTCGCCGACTGCCCTGTTACTCTTAAATTTTTATGCGACTTGGGTGTCCTTTAGAGTCAACAATGCGATAATCTACGTGAGTAGGTGGTGGCCGGTGGAGAATGTTGTGTCGACGTTCGGGAGTCCCTCTTTGCTGTGGATCCTACTTCGAGGATTGCCGTTCCATCTATGAAATCCCAACATCTTCGAATGTATAGGTCAATTGGCAGGTGGCCTGTTGGAGATTGATAACGCTTCTCTTTCTGGTTTGGACTTCAAAGCAGCCAGACTGAAGGTTGGAGGAAGGGAAGGGGATACTCCTAGAAAGGTTGATGTTTTGGACAAGGGTGCTTTATTTTCCATCCATTTGGAGATCATTGCTGAAGGAAATAGGGAGGATCCTTTGCTTCATAAGGATTTTCTTGAGAAGTAGTCCTTAGTGGAGGATAACTTGTGACTCAGGGCGGCTACTATTGGTGGCGTGGAAGGCGGCGGTGGTGTGCCATCGGTGTCGGAATAGGTGAGCTTCGTGGAGGATATAGTGGCATCTGGAGTGGCAGGTTCTTATGGGAGGGTTGTTGATGAGGACTGCAAGGGCGTACACGTGGCAGAATGTAGAACACGAAGGGAATCCCACGTGGTGGAAACAGTGTGGGATGATTTTAAATTCAAAATCATTTCTAGAACCTGCGCTTTGGTTGGCGGGATGCCATATAAGTCCAACACGTGGAAGGGGGTGAGCAAATTGAGATCTGCTAGTGTGGCGACACGTAGCAGTCTAGCAGACACGGTAACTGATATTCCTTTAGGAAGTGGCTACGGAGTAGAGTTCGGATCGGGTCTTATCCAGATGTTCAGTGGTGGGCTTTGGGTCGATTCAACAATATCAGACATCCGGGTCAGGTTAACGTAGCTTTTGTGGTTAATTGACCTGGTCATACCGACTCATTTTATATGTGGTTTTGATGTTGGGTCGTCGTCGTCCTCAACATTGAAGATCACCTTTGGTTTAGTGGAGTCGAAGGAGAGATTCCAGACCGTGGGTGCCATATGCGATGGGGAGCTTACGGCGCGACATGAGAACGGTAAGCAAGTCGTACTTGCCAGTTCTTATCTCTTGCTTCCTTTTGTCTCCACATTCTTCTCTTTCTCTTCTGCTATCGTCCATTTGAGGCAGTTTCCACCATTGTTCCACAGTTGCTGGGTTTGTGGGATCGCCCTCTCGCACCAAGTGTTTGGTCTATAAAGGGGAGATTGGCTCAGGGACCCCGGAGTTGGGTCTGAATACTTCTAAGGACTGCGACAAGGGTAGCGGCGAAGTGTCACTCTAGTCTCTAGGTTAAGGCGGGGTGTAGCCTCAATGGAGGAATTGATTGGCGGGATGAAATTGTTGCTGGGAGATCAGTCTATGGTTAGTGGTCTAGTAGTGGGAGGAGCTGGTAGTGCTCTTGATCCATTAAAGGAAGATCATAGCACAAGAAGTTTAATCGCACTTAATATAAAGGGGTAGATGGAGGGGATTATGGGGGATGGTACGGCGCCTCTTTCACAACCGTTGGGGTGTCCTGATGTTGGTCAAGTGCCTCTTGCTATGATCTTGTTGGTTGAATATGAGACTGTCGTGGTTTAGGAACAATATAATGAAGCTGGGGATCTCGCTTGGACTTTCAGCAGATGGGCATGAAGAAGTCTGTGAGATGCTTTTAGCCATCGTAGGGAGAACCGGAGATCCTCTACACAGACTTAGGAGATCCCGGCTGTTGCTTGAAGAATGTAAAATGTGGATTAGATTATTGAGGAGGAATAATCTAGAGAAGCTGAGGAAATGATACACAAGACCCCCTGTGGGGATGGGAAGGAGGTAAAGGAGGATTTAGTTGGTACAATTAGGGGGGAGGGGGAGGGGACATTTACATTTGCTCCCCTCCTAAGGATAGACCAACTAAAATACCCTAGATAAATTCAGAGATTGGCTTGTCGTTATAATTCAGGAAAAACTCTGGTGTACAGTAGCCGTAGAAGGAGGAAAACTTCTAGTAACAAAGGAAGCTAATTTTTTTATCATGGAATGTTCGTGGGTTGGGAAATAAGTATAGGAGGGCTGTGGTGAAAAGTATGATTCATAGATGGGGGGCCACCTTGATGATGCTGCAGGAGTTGAAAGTTGACAAGGTTGATGACGTCAAATTGACGTGGCTTTCATTAGGGAGTTATGTGGCTTTAGGGATTGTGGGTGGTAAGATCTTCTAGCGATTGGGATAGCGGAAGGTATTGTGATTATTTGGGATCGTAAATTTATTGAGGTGGCAAATGTGTGTGGATAGACCTTTTGAGGAGGACGAAGTCTTGAGCGCCTTATTTGACATAGCAGGCGACAGCCTTGAACCCTGACGGCTTTACTCTAGCTTTCTTCAAGCATTGCTGGGACATAGTTGGTGCTGATTTTATGAAAGTAGTGTTAGAATTTCAAGAGGAAGGGTACTTGGATTACACTTCTAATAGCACGTGCATAGCTATGATTCTGAAGACTCAAGGGGTAGACGACATTGCAGATTTTAGACCTATAAGCATGGTGGGTAGTGTTTGTAAAATTATTGCCAAGATGCTAGCTATGAGGCTTCGTGGGGTGTTGTCTATGGTTATCTCACAAGCTCAGCTGCTCAAGGAGCTTTTGTGAGGGGTCGACAAATCCTAGATGCGGTCCTTATAGCTTATGAGTGTATAGATTCCATATCAAAGATAGGGGAGCAAGGGGTTGTCTGTAAGATCGACATGATAAAGGCCTACGATCATGTAGATTGGGGCTTTCTGGACTACATGTTGGGTAGGATGGGTTTTTTTAACAGGTGGAGGTTGTGGATTAGAAAATGCATCTCAACGGCTTCCTTCTCTATTCTAGTAAATAGATCTCCGCCCGGCTACATTAAGGGTTCCAAGGGGTTGAGACAAGGGGACATGTTATCCCCCTTCTTGTTTATCGTGGTGGTGGAGGCTTTGGGGAGCATGATTACTAGAGCCGTGCGTATTGAAGAGTTGGAGTGTTTTATGGTCACCCCAGGAGTTCTTACTATTTTCCACCTCCAGTTTGCAGATGATACACTAGTTTCTTGGTCTCTTTCGTCTCTTAGTTGAGATTTCTTAGAGGCCTCCTTTGTTGCTTTGAAGCTGTGTTAGGGTTACGTGAGAACTTGGCCAAGAGCAAGGTGCATGGGGTGGATGAGATGGAGAACATATCGGGCTTGATTGGCACTCAGAACTGATGCATTGAGAGCTTGTGAACCACCCATTTGGGCCTTCCTACAGATCCAATGCCTTGTGGGATCCTGTTATTGAGTGTTTCAGGAGGAGGCTAGCTTCGTGGAAATCTAGATATTTATCGAAAAGGGGTAAATTGATGTTGATCAATAGTACTCTCTCAAGTTTACCTTTTTACTATATATCTCTTTTTACGGCTCTGAGTAGTGTGACGCTCTATCTGGAAAAGCTCATGAGGGATTTCTTGGGGAACGATAGGATGGAGAACTGAAAGATAGTCTTGGTAGGGTGATAGTCGGTGTGCAAGGCTAAGGAAAAAGGGGGATTGGGGATTAAGAATATCAAAGTAATGAATCAGGCTCTTTTGGGCAAGTGGCTATGGAGGTTTGGAGTGGAGCTTTCTAGTCTTTGGAGGAAGGTCATTGTGGGCAAGTATGGGGTCTCTTATTTTGGGTGGGAGAGCAGAATGACCCGCTTTCCGTATGGGTGTAGCGTTTGGAGGGGGGATTTTGAAGTTCTCTGGGGATTTTGCTTGAGGGGTTCGGTATGCTGCGGGGTCAAGAATATGATCTTATTTTGGGAGGACATCTGGTGCGGAGAGGCTCCCTTGAATGTTTATATTCCGGAGCTCTATTCTCTATCTAAGAGGAAGACTGGTCTAAGTTGAATTTGAGGAATTAGGGTTAGGGTTAGGTTTGGAGAAGAGAGAATAGAGAGTAGAGAAGAAAGGGAGAAAGGATGTCAATTGTGCTTAGGTCACAATGACTCCATAAATCTTATTTATATGAAAGGAATTACAGAAAGGATAAGTATACCCCTTGTGGGGGGTATTTACATAACTACCCCTATTACATGAAAAATACGTATTTCTACGTATTCGATAACACTTCCCCTCAAGTTGGTGCATAGATATCTTTCATGCCCAACTTGCATAAGCATCTGTGAAGTTGCCAATTACGAACACTTTTGGTGAAGACATCTGCTATTTGTTCATCAGTCTTCATAAAGGGGGTACAAACTTCTCCAGACACGATCTTCTCCCGAATGAAGTGACGATCCACTTCAATGTGCTTGGCCCGATCATGTTGTACTGGATTGTGAGCAATACTTATAGCATCCTTGTTGTCACAGTATAAGCTCATGGATCTTGAGACTGGAAAACCCAGCTCAGCGACCAACATCTTCAGCCATAGCATCTCACACAAGCCACGGGCTATTGCCATAAATTCTGCCTTTGCGCTAGATCGGGCAACTACCGGTTGCTTCTTGCTCCTCCAGGTAACTAGATTGCCTCCCACAAAGCTGCAACAGCCTGAGGTAGATTTCCTGTCATCCATGGCACCAGCTTAGTCTGCATCAATATATGACTCTACTCTCATGTGGTTATTTTTCTGAAAAAGGAGGCCTCGGCCAGGGGCAGACTTGATATATCTCAATATCCTGTGTGTTGCCTCTAAGTGAATCTCCCTAGGAGAATGCATGTACTGACTGATAACACTGACTGCATAGGCAATGTCTGGACGAGTCAAGCAGAGGTAGATCAACCTTCCAACCAATCTCTGAAAGCTCCCCACATCCTGTAAAGGTATACTACTCGAGTCAGCCAACTGGTGATTTTGCTCTATGGGGGTCTCCATTGGCTTAACTCCCAGCTTGCCAGAGTCCTTCAATAGATCTAGGACGTACTTCCTTTGTGAGATGAAGATCCCTTGGTTGGATCTTGCAACTTCTATGCCAAGAAAGTACTTGAGGAGTCCCAGATCTTTCGTCTCAAACTCGCCTGCTAAATGATTCTTTAGCTTGATCACCTCCTCTGCATCATTCCCCGTCAGAATGATATCGTCAACATAGACGATGAAGGCCGTAGTGCTCTTTCCTAGGTGCTTCACAAATGGGGTGTGATTGGTGTTATCAGATACGTAGAAATACGTATTTATCTTGTATAGGGGTAGTTCTGTAAATACCTCTTATGAGGGGTATACTTGTTCTTTTTTATGTAACCCTTTTCCATAAATAAGATTTATGGGGTCATTTTGAAAAACACAAGACATCCAATTCCTCCATCTAATTCTCTCTCTTCTCTCTCTCTTCATATTGGAAACCCTAACTCCTAACCCTAATCTCATCTAAGGAATTCAACTTGGTATCAGAGCCTCACCGAAGGATTGTCGTCTGCAGAAGGCACCGGGAGTTTTTTCTATACTTGCTGACGTCATGCTGATGTCACTAGACTATACAGATGAAGTCAGCACCTGTATGGTCAGTTTGTTCTGAGCTTCTCACTCCTGGTAGATCTCGATCCCCTGGAATTAATGGTGATTTTTGCCGGATTTTTTGAGCACATCTACATAGTTTTTTGTTGATTCTTCTTCAAGCCATTTTCAGTACTTGATTTTCGTTTTTCTGGATTTCGGCTCATTGAACAGGGTTTTTACCCTAATTTCTTGCTTGGATCTAGTTTCGTTTTTCCCTTAGAAACGCATTACACCCATTCTTGCTCCATTCCATGGAGTATTGAAGGTTTTGGGTCGAAAAAACCCCCCTCCTTGTTACCGCCGGTAACGGCTTTAGCATTTTTTGGCCTGTCAGTTGGGTCTAAAACTTCCTCAATCTGTTTCTAATACCTCCTAAAAGCTCTGATAACTTTTCTTCAGTGGTATGCTCGCCTGTGGCAGTTGTTTTGCCCCTATATTCAGCCTTTCGCCTTAATCCAGCCTCTTATACACCCTTTCTGATGTTGTATGGGTGTTCTTGATTATTTTGGGAGATTTTTTTGATTCCTACATGCCTGTTAGGATCTATTTGGATGATTTCTTGACCTTCGATGCTGGGTTTTAGTCCTCTCTGGATCTGAAACTGATCTTCCGCCCGTATTACTAGTTGTTCTTGGCCATTATTCTTAATGGCAAATCCTCCACCTCCAGTGGTTACTCCACCTTCCTTAGTTTCTCCATCCGAGTCAGACGTGAGCACTGAAGTTCCCTCCAGTGGAGTTGGAGGCCCTATAGTGCAGCACTTAGCCTATGAGAACCCAAGTTTGCAGATCACCTCAGTGAAGTTAGATGGTAAGAACTACTTACGTTGGGCTTAGGCTGCTCGGTTGTTCATTGGGGGCCGTGGAAAACTTGGCCACGCCACAAGAGATACGGTTGAGCCTCCCAGATCAGATCCCTCTTATCGACAGTGGCAGACAGATGATCTTAGTGTCATGTCATGGCTCCTCAACTCTATGGAGCCTGATATCAGTGAGAGTTTCTTATTCATGCGCATAGCGCAAGAGATTTGGGAGATCTCCGAGAAGACCTACTCGCAGCAGCAGAACGATGGACGAGCATTTCAGCTGCGACAGACTATCTCCCACTTCCGGCAAGGGGAGAAGTCTCTTTTTCAGTACTATACTGCTCTCGTACCTTGTGGTAGGAGCTTGATCATTATTACTCCTATCAGCCTATCAATCCCACAGAGATTGCACCATTTCGTCGATATAGAGAAGGGTCGGATCTCAATCCTTCTTATGAGCTGGCTCGTGTTCAGATCTTGAGTAGCAGGGTGGATCTTCCCTCTCTCAGTGAGGTGTACGCCTATCTTCAAGGAGGGTGGAGTCACCAAGGGAGGCGGTGGATCTGCCATGAGGAATTACGGATAAAGAAACTATTGAAGTACCAGATTGAAGATCAAATCGAGGTCCAGATAAGGCTAAATCATCACATAAAGAGCCAAGAAACATTTGAATAGGTCCTAATAGGCATTTTAGGACTCAAGAAGTCTCCCAAGTGACCAAGTAAGAACTAAAAAGAAGGAAGGGAGTCAATCAACTCCCAAATTAACCTCAAATTTGGGAAATAAGGTGTCGAATGAGGAAGATATGTAGCGTGGAGATGCAAGTGACCTTCCCATGGCTAACAAACTGCTGAAGAAGAAGTTTAGAGGTGATTGGAGGGACTGTTGGACCAAACCGAAGGTTGTAGAGGCGCAATAAGTCGCCGGCGGTAACTAGGGGAAAGAAAAATTCCCACAGACTTCAATACTCAGTGAAAGTTCGAAAATGAACTATCCACATGTTCCTCAGATTGGGGGGACTAGATCAAAGCAACAAACCCCTCGAAAAAGTTCATTTTTAGATCTGAAATCTAGTTGGTTTACAAACTGATTTTTTCGAAAATTTCACGAATATCAACCAAAAGACAGCCCAAATGAATCCAAAAAATAGGAAAAAAAAAAACTCTATCAAGTGGTGAAGTTTCAACCGACCTCGATTTTCGTGTCCATATGGCTGATAACGTCAGCCGTACGGTCAGATGACGTCAGATTGCTCCTGGTTTGTCTTCAAGAATGCTCCGGCAAGCCTCGGCGGCGAATGGCTCTGATACCAAGTTGAATTTGAGGAATTAGGGTTAGGGTTGGGTTTGGAGAAGAGAGAATAGAGAGTAGAGAGGAGAGGGAGAAAGGATGTCAATTGTGCTTAGGTCACAATGACTCCATAAATCTTATTTATATGAAAGGAATTATAGAAAGGACAAGTATACCCCTTGTGGAGCGTATTTACATAACTACCCCTCTTACATGAAAAATACGTATTTCTACGTATCTGATAACAGTCTATTCAGGATTGCGTTCTTAGCAGGGGGTAGGTCGTGGGGTAGAACTTTGGGTTTAGGAGAAATCTCAATGATTGGGAGATTGAGCCCCTCTCTAGATTGCTATCTCAGTTGTATGATGTCCACCTTCCTCCCTTGGTCTAGGATAAGCATGTTTGGATTTGGACTAAAGGTGGATCTTTCTCGGTTCGGTCCTTTTATGAGGCGTTACACAGCTTGGTTAGCTCTAGATTTCCTGATTCTTTGGTTTGGAGGTCTAGAGTTCCGACTAAGGTTGCATTCTTCGTTTGGGCGACTTCTCTGGACAACATCTTGATAGTAGATCACTTGATATCCAGAGGTTTTGTTTTTACAGTGGACTACTGTTGGATGTGCAAGCACAACGGGAGACTGTTAACCACCTTATGTTACATTGTGACGTGGCCAGGGAGGTTTGGTATTTGTTCCTTTCGGAGTTTGGGATGAGTTGGGTGATGCCGGGTTCTCTTATAGATCTTCTTTTTAGTTAGCATTCTCCCGATTTCTCTTCTAGAGGGCGTATCTGGTGGAGGTTACTTCCTTTCACGATTGTTTGGTGGTTGTGGAAGTAGAGGAACTGGAGAGTGTTCGAATGCAAGAGCGAAGATTTGACCTCGATCATCCTCAACATTAAGGGGCTGTTGTTTTATGGTCTAAAGTGTTTATGAAATGTGAAGGCCTCTTCTTCGAAGATTTTGTTTTCTAGTGGGATCTTCTCTATCTTAGGGATGGTTGATAGTTGGTTGTTCCCCTTTGATACTGTTTTAGTTTGTTCGATGCTTAGCTGTGTGTAGGTCACCTCAACCTCATTAGCTCTGCCTCCTTGGCTTTGCCTTCAATAAAGCTCATACTTATAAAAAAAAGATATATGTTCATAGAATATCTGTGGCTTAAGATGTTGATATGAATGAGTGGAAAGGCTAGGGGAGACAAAATTAGAAATGAGTACAGGTGAAGGAATCTAGAAGTAGCATCAATAGATTATTAAGTAAAAGGAGTTGGATGAGATGGTTTGATTATATACAATGAAGTCAAATGACTGCATTAGTGAGGTAAGTGCTGAGGTGAAGGTTGAAAGCTCTAAAAGGGCAAGGGGAAGGTTGATGTGGGGTGAAGAAGTGAAAAAGATTGTGGAGAGGTGCAGAAACTTTCTGCAAGGTTCAGCAAGCTGCTACAGCCACTAAAAGTGTGCCGCACAGCAAAGGAAGTGTTGGAGGGGTGTGGTAATGATGTGGGATGGGTTAGGGCAAATCTAGGGCAAAACCCCAAATTAGGGTTAGGGTTAGGTATAGGTGCTGAAATTCAGCAAAAGAAAAAGAAAACAGAAAATAATGGAGGGATAGAGAAGAAGGTGAAGAGAAGGAAGAGAGATAGAGACATACCTTATGGATTCGCACCGCGTAGCTTGGATTCTCACCAAGGAAGCTTGGATTCTCACCAAGGAAGAAGAGAACAATCCCCAAGAGAATTCTCAAGAGCAAAAGTCAATCTATTTTTTTATTCACAAGTCATTAATGAGCAATAACAATGAAAAGAGTTTAAATACTAACTTAACCTAATCTAATCTCAACCATCCAAATAACTAATAAGATCTAATGGCCTAAAAAAAGTACAGCCACTTAAACTAATTAATCAAAATTATAATGAGCCCCATATCTTTGGCTAAATTGCAAAGACACCCAAAACTCTAATAAATATGAAAATAAGCCTAGAAAAATAATAAAAATCTCTAAGAACTCCCTACGCAGCCCACATGCATCTTTCCAATGTGGAGGCTTCATGATGCACATGCATGTGGGGTCTTCCACTCCCATAAATCTAGGAACTCAACTGGGGCCCACATAATCATCAAAATACAAAGACATGAGTATGGGCCAAATTTTCCTCCTCTGCTGGTAAACTTTAGGTAAGGACGTGATGTCCTCATCAGTATGTCTTCTTTATTTCTTCCTATTCTATTTGTTCAGGTCAGGATAAGGTCAAAACTGCTGATGGTACCCTCTCCTCTATAGCTGGGAAAGGGACTGTCAACCTTTCTCCCCATCTCTCTTTATCTTTTGTTTTCCATGTTCCTATTTTTTTTCTATCTTTTATCTGTTAGCGCCCATACCAAGCGATTGAATTGTAGTGTTACATTATCTCCTTCTTCATGTGTCTTTTAGGACTCGGATACGAGGATTACGATTGGTACTAGACATGAAGTTGATGGCTTATATCTTCTGGATGGACACCTTGTCATGTCCACTGCTCTGTAGTCTCTTAGTGGCGGTTGCCTCAGTAGAGACACTGTTTTATGTTGGCAGGGCCGTATTACCCATGTTTCCTTTCAGTACCTGAAACTTTTATTTTCTACTTTGTTTACTTTCGTTTGTTTGTCTGAGCGCCCAAGTTTTGCGGCACTAGCCATCCATTGCCTCAGCAAAATGACCCCGTAACTTCGGGAGAAAAGGGTTCTCTCCTATCTTTTGATTAAGAAAATGGCACATACCAGGGGATAGCGACTGTTTATTAAAAACAAAGGACTCTACTAAGTGCTAACACGATGTATAGAGTCTGACACCTGTATAGAGATCTCTCTATGTAGTCGTTAGCCTTACCACCAGAATGCCTCCTTGGTCGTAGTCTTGTATTCGGCATTCCCCAGAATGCCTATTATATAGTAGTCGGCCTTTCGAATGCCATCGTCTTGACTTTTCTGAGGGCGATCGCACTTTCCATCCCTTATAACATAGGGCTTGCGGAAAGAGTAGAGAGAGAGAGACAAGTACAACTTCGGTTTTTTATATAACAAATAAGGATTTCAAAACAAAACCATCTCGCTCTGCTCGCCTGGTGAAATGATTGATTCAATATGTCTTAAGGTAAGCACATTGTGACACTTGTGAGCTTGCCAAACATTGTCGCTCCACTTATCCCTCCATAAGTAATAGATGTTTATTTCCCTTTGATATGTACATTTTGATTTTTTGGGACCTCCCGTTACTTTTTCTTTTTGGCTTCCACTATTTTGTCACTATTGTGGAAGATCACACTAGGTGTACGTGGGTCTATCTTATGAAAACTAAAGATGCTGTGTATTCCATCTTTAAAAGTTTTCATAAGATGATTCAGACACAATATGGTGCTTCAATCAAGACTTTCCGTTCTGACTATGGTGGTGAGTATATGTATGGGGGTCTGCAGCATTATTTGGTCGAACATGGGATTTGCCATCAAAATTCCTACAGCTATACTCAATGAAATGACACTGCTGAAAGGAAAATGTGCCATATTCTTGAGGTATCTCGCTCTCTCATTTGTTGCAATGTCCCTAAATCGTATTGGTCGGATGTTGTTCTTTCTACTGTATATCTCATTAATCGCATGCCTTCACGTGCTTTGCATTTCAAGACTCCTTATGAATTGCTTGCTCCCACTAGCTTGTTATTTGTCGTCCCTCGTATATTTGGCTGTGTTTGCTTTGTCCACATTCTGGGTCCCAATCGTACCAAGTTGGATCCCAAGGCTCTTCGGTGCACACACAAAGGATACATGTGTTAACATCTTTTGTCTGGGAAGAAGTTTGTCTCCATGGATGTCATCTTCCACGAAGATACTCTATTCTTTCCTCCCACCTCTCTTTAGGGGGTGGTGGTGGAGGGGGGAGAAATAGTGAAGATAGGTCTTCCTCTTCCAGTGTCCCACTACATTCTAGTCTTCCACCACCCACTCCCCTATTTGAGAGGACTTATTGATCTACGACGTCCGACAGTAGTGCTGGTGGAACTCAGGGGGAGCTTAAGGTCTATAGCAGAAGAGGGAAGGCCACAACTGATCCATACCAAGTCGTGCCATCCTTGGATCCAAGTAATATCTCCTCTTATGAGCCTATTGTCTCATCTGTTCTTGTTCAAGTGATTGACTCTACTATTGATGTTTGTGCCTCTGATGTTCCTATTGCTCTTAGAAAGGGTACGAGGAGTTGTACTTAACAACCTCTCAGTTACTTTGTTTCGTATGAGGCCTTGTCTCCCTCTTATATGTCATTTGTTACTTCGTTGTCCTCCATTTCCATACCTTCCTCAGTGGCAGAAGGGTTAAAACATCCTAAGTGGAAGGATGCAATGGTTGAAGAGATGAGCGCCTTAGAAAAGAATAACACTTGGGAGCTGGTTGACTTACCTAGGGGGAAGAAACCACTGGGG
Source organism: Euptelea pleiosperma (assembly GCA_035048495.1). NCBI lineage: Eukaryota > Viridiplantae > Streptophyta > Magnoliopsida > Ranunculales > Eupteleaceae > Euptelea > Euptelea pleiosperma. Next base: position 2,801,227 of record CM068544.1, read on the forward strand.
TGTAGATGGGTGCACACTATAAAGTACAAGGCAGACGGGTCAATAGAGAAGTACAAGGCAGACGGGTCAATAGAGAAGTACAAGGCCAGATTAGTAGCCAAAGGGTACTCTCAGACATATGGCATCGATTACAGGAGATATTTGCGCCAGTTGTTAAAATGAACTTCATAAGGGTGCTCATATCTCTTGCTGTTAATTAGTCATGGCCTTTGCATTAGCTAGACGTGAAAAATGCATTTCTTCATGGAATCTACAAGAAGAAGTGTACGTGCTTCCTCCTCCAGGATTCCTACCAGCAGGAGATAGTAGCAGTGTGCAAGCTGAAGAAGTCCCTGTATGGGTTGAAGTAATCCCCCAGAGCATGGTTTGAGAGGTTCACCCAGGTAGTGAAGAGTTTGAGCTACACCCAAAGCCAAGCTGATTATGCATTGTTTGTGCGACACCATGGGACGAGCACCACTGCTCTCATTGTCATCATTGTGATTGGCAATGATGTTGAAGAAGTTGCAAAGTTGAAAAGTCATCTTGCTAGCGAGTTTGAGACAAAAGATCTAGGACCTCTAAAGTACTTTTTGGGTATAGAGGTTGCAAAATCAAGTCAGAGGATCTTCATCTCTCAAAGGAAGTATGTCCTGGATCTTCTAAAGGATTCCAAAAAATTAGGGGCCAAGCCAGTGGACACCCCTATAGAACAAAATCACAAGCTGGGTGAGACAAGTGGTGAGTTACTGAAGGACGTTGGAAGCTTTCAGCGATTAGTTGGCAGACTAATATATCTCTCTTTGATCAGGTCGGATATCGCATACGTTGTTTTGTTTTTTTGTTAAGGTAAAAGCTTCATTGATGAAAAAAGAAGATATAAGGGGAGAAGGAGGTCGAGGAGACCTCCAAAGCATGTGCAAAAGAAAACTAACCACCCCTGCTCATAATGGCGTCCCATCTGAAAACCATATCTTCAAAGGTGATCCCTTTACACTCGACAAACAGCTTAGACCAATAATAGAGAAGAGCCTTGATGTTGATAACTATACTCTGGATGGAGGCTGCTTTTCCTTCAAAGATCCTCCTGTTGCGTTCATGCCAAAGACTCCACCAGACCACGAAAGGTTAGAGGATCCAAAGTCTGCGCCCACAAGTGGAGAAGCAACTGGTGGACCAACTCTTGAGAGTGAGCATAACAGAGGCCGGGATTGTCCAATAAATGTCGAAAGTGTCAAAGAAAATTCTCCACACCTCTCGAGCTAACATGTAATGAAGGAGAAGGTGGTTGACGGATTCCCCTGCCCCTTTGCAAATAAAGCAATAATTTGTCATAACCCAATTTCTTTAAATGAGATTGCCCATAGTGAGAATCTTCTCAAGAGTAGCACACCACACAAAGAAAGCGACCCTAGATGGAACTCTCGACCCCCAAACTTTAGATGTCGAGTAGTCTTGACACCAATGAGTCAGAGGAGTCATGATTCCACCCACTCATAAAAGCCATGAACTGAGAAAGTCCCATCGGAGCTACCCGCCCATCTAATAGCATCTCCCTTAAAACTGTCCAAGACCACACCTTCCAACTTTTGGATGAGAACCGCAAAGCTGGATTCTCCCAGTCATTAAGATGTCGTCTCAAACAAAGGTTTCAAGAGACTCTGTATACATCCACCACTGAGGCATTTTGGACAGTGCTATCTTTCAGATCCGAGATCCTGTAAATTTGAGGAAAATCCTCCATGAGCACCTTATCTCCACACCACACATTGCTCCAAAACCTCACCCTATCCCCCTTGTCGATCTTGAAGCGTATTCCTTCCTGGAAGACGGCCGACATCCTATGGATACCTCGCCACACGCCACATCCAAAAGGAGTGCGAACAATATAGCTAAACCAACCCCTCGGATCCTCGCCATGCCTAGCTACCACGACCTTCCTCCAATTCCACTGCGAATCTCCAAAGTCATTTACCAAGTAGGGCTTGGTTCAAAACTTTAAGGTTCTTGACTCCTAGGCCGCCCACGCTCCTTGGGAGCACACGAGTCTCCAATCCACCAATGGGTAGCTTGATCTTTCCACTTGACTAAACCACAGGAACTGCGAAACAACTTCGCCAACCTATTGATCACAGACACTGGCATGGCAAACAGAGACAAGAAGTAAGTGGGGATGTTAGAAAGAGTGCTCTTAATTAACACTCCCCTGCCCCCTTTTGATAGGTACTTGGCCTTCCGCACGGCTAGTCTCTTCTCACATCTTTCTATGACGGGGTCCCACAAAGCTTTCGACTTATAAGGAGCTCCAAAAGGAAGACCGAGGTAAGATGTCGGAAGCGCCACTATAGACACCCTCATACTGGAAGCAAGACTCTGAATATCTATGGATTCGCCCATTGGGAAAACTTTACTTTTGGAGAAGTTGACTTTTAGGCCCGACACTCCTTCGAAATAAATCAAAATGCTTTAATCTCGACCATAGTTTTAAAATTCGACAAAATTCGATGAAATTAGCCAAATTAATTCCGAATTTTGAATGACCGAATTAAAGTGTACATGTATTAAAAATTTTACAAAAATTCTCCGAATTAATTCCTTTAATTCGAAGTAAACAATAAAAATTCAGTTAATTTTTCGAAGTTTAGTCTTTTTTAGTACAAAAATTGCAAAAATTCGCCAAATTAATTCATTTAATTCGAAGTAAACAGTAAACTTAAGAGAAGTTTGGAGAATTTTTATCAAAACATCGGTAAAACACACTGATTTTGAAAAGGATATGATAAACCAAGCATGATAAAACACTTATAACTTATTATATCATAAAAGCAACTATTTAGAGCAACCTAAGCAAGATTAATATTGTTTCACTCAATTTGGCAAAATTCTCCAAACTTCTCCAAGTTAGCGAATTTGTACAGAAATTCTCTAAATCGAATTGAACTTCCCCGAATTAATTCCGAATTTTAATTGGCCGAAGTTTAAGGCGAAGTCGAAGTTTAGAACCTTGATCTCGACACATTGCTCCCTTTCAGCCTCCAAGAAGATAAGAGTCTCATTTGTGAACTGTAAATGCGAGTCATAGGTCCTGAATTTCCAACTCTGAACCCTTGGAATAACCCCTGGTTGGTGGCTTTATCTATCATCTTGCTCAAAGCTTTGACCACAATAATATCGCATACGTTGTGTTAGTGTGACCAACCAGTATATGCACTCACCTCGAGAAATTCACCTGGAGGTAGCACAGGATTTTTGAGGTATCTCAAATCCTCCCCTAGTAGAGGACTTCTCTTCAAGAAAAATGGTCACATGAGAGTGGAGTCTTACACTGATGTAGATTGGATAGGTGCTAAAGATGACAGAAGATCCACTTCTGGATATTGCACATTCGTTGGGGGCAACCTTGTGACGTGGAGAAGCAAGAAGCAACCTATAGTTGCTCGATCTAGTGCAGAGGCCGAGTTTAGAGCTATGACTTATGGCTTGTGTGAGATGTTATGGTTGAAGATCCTAGTGGCTAAACTGAGATTCCCCGTTATTGGCTTTATGAGCGTGTATTGTGAATACAAGGTAGTAATCAGCATTGCTCATAATCCAGTTCAGCATGACCGAGCAAAGCACATTGAAGTGGACAGACACTTCATACTCGAAAAAAAATCGTTTCTGGGGAAGTTTGTACTCTTTTTGTGAAGACCGACGAGCAGGTAGCTGATGTATTTACTAAGGGAGTTCCTAGTATTGTAAATACCCCCGATAGTCTTGGGGTATACTTGTCCATGTAATTAGTTCCTTGTATAAATAAGATTTTTGGAGTCATGTGACTTAACCATGACATCCTTTTCCTCTCTTCTCCCTCTTCTCTCATTCCTCTACCTTCGAAACCCTAACCCTAATCTCAAATTCTACTGTTTGGACAGGTTCTTTAATGGCACATATCGTCTCATATTGTTTTGTATTGTATTGTATTGTACTGTACCGTACAATATCAGACCAGATACATCTATTGAGAGAATTCTGTAATTCCCCCTTTTCATTGTGTGCATGCCATACGAATCATCTATTGGTTATGTGGCTTTTTATGCACTCTTAGTCTTGATCTCATTCTTACATATAGCGAAACACACTTGGCATGGGCTTGTCAACACAGTTACTAAGAGAAAATCCGTCTTGTTTTCTAGTTTGTTTTTCTTTGGTAGAATCTATATATCAATGTTATAGATTTAACATGTTTCAATCTCTTTGGAAATGTTCTCATACACTGACACGAACTAATATTTTATAAAATACTCTATATCTTCAAACATTATTATGCGAATGTATGGAAATCTTGGCATATGTTACTGTGTCTAACACCTCATATCCTTGTTGACACTTGTTTGTGTCTATGTTGCATAGTGCAATCTGATCTAGTTTATTTTATTTCTAATTTTCATGGGTTGGTGTAAAACAGGAGAAAGATGGATCTGATAGTACTGAGGGATTGTCAAGAGAAGAGTTGGGTCGTCTTGTTGCTTCACGCTGGACAGGAGAAAACGCTGAGCAGCAAACCAATGAAGTTGATGATACAAAAGAGGAAGAACATGAAGGGAATGAAGAGACACAAGAGAGTGCACATGACAGGGAGTATGATGGCTACGCTTCAGAAATGGATGAAGAGAACCATAAATATGATGAGGACGAGATGGAAAATGGAGACACGGATGACGAGTTTGGTGAAGAGGATCATGATGATTCTAATGCCTCCTATAAACCCCACTCGGATGATGAAGCGGATTTTTCAGGTTTGTGACCTAATGTTCACCTTGAAGATTTTGTTGATGTTTCCTTTGTGATTTCAGGACTTTTTAAGAATAAGGAGATGTGCATTTTAAGTTAGGGCTAATCATCTTGCTACATGTTTAGATATAACAATCCCAAGTACCCCATCTTGGTTGGATAAGATACAACAAACTGTTCGGACCCTTTTACAGGCGGTTAACTTGTTTCAAACTCCAGTTGATAAATCAGGTATAAGCAATAGAAGATTTAAATTCTTGAAGTACTTAATGTGGAAAATGTGTGCATGGGAATGGGTTATTTCCTGTATTTTGACTGCTGCAGAGGCTGCTCGTGTTCGAAAGGAATATGATGACTCCAGTACAAAGTTATCTAAAATCCAGTCAAGAATATCAAGTCTGACTCAAAAGCTAAAACATGATTTTGGTAAGTGTGTTAAAGAAATTTAGGGAAATAAGGTGGTTTGGCCTGTAATGATACAGTGGAGTCATTAGTTTGGCTTCCCATGACTTACTGAAACCTTTTTTTTTAATTTTAGGGAAGGAGAAGGAATTTTATTCGTTTTATGGTCATTGTGTTGAGAACAAGCAGAACAAGTACATAAACATCCCAGTTTTATCATTCTCGTTTATCTTATGCTCAAACTAGTATTTTGGTCTGCACTTTTACTATACTTGTTATTTTCTCATTATATTTTCTTTGGGCAATGGGAAAACTGGCTTTCAGGTATATCTACAAAGTCTGCCCATTTAAACAAGCTTCCCAGGTGGAAGGCCACAGTACGACCCAATTGGGGTATGTTTCCATGACTTGCATTTTGTTCTCTATTGTAGATAACAAAATTATGAGCACCAACAAAAAACTTATCTTATTGCTTTCTTTGTTGAAGAAACATGAGATGCTTGTAGGATAGTCTAGGAGGCTGGTCTATTAATGTCATAGATACACATTGTTTACAGGTAGGGCTGCAGGCATACCTACCATTGATGGGTCCTACCAAGGAGATCCAAGCCAAAAATGATGCAGTCAAAGGATTCTAACTAATTGAATCAATCGACATGATGTATATATAATAAATTCACTGAAATATTACGGTGACCTTCAATTTGTAAGGTCATAAATTGAAAAATTTATCAAAAATTCGGTTACTTTTAATACTATGCATGGATCCCTCAATCTATGGTGTTTAGACTGTGTTGAGGTAAGCAATCATAATGTGTTTCTTACATCAGCACAGCTAAGAGACACCGTGAACTGAGGGATGCATGGAGGTGGAACCTACAATGCTTCTTTTCGCTATTAGTTCGCATCTACCAAGTTGGACCTGAAAGAAAAACCTACTTTTCCAGGCTTACATCAAGTATTCTACCGACTAATAGTTATTTCCTTTTTCTGGAAATAGGCACTGGGAGAAATTCGAGGACTCATACACGATCATGCTATTTTCAAATGGCGATAAATGCTGGAATGGCCCTGATAGAACTTTAAAGGTACTGGACACATTGTTATATTGAAGCTCAGGTGTGGGTTTTTTCTTGATGGTAGCAACTCCATGCATTTCTATATCCACCATCTTGTTGTCAGGGACCTACTTGTAATATCTTATATTCTACAGGGGGCCCTTGTAATATTGTAAAACTTCACTTAATATATATATTGGGTGAAATCGTGTAGGCTATTCTAAGCTCTACACGATTTCTCCTCTTTCCCCAATTCTCTTCTCCTCTCCTCTCTTCCATCTCTAACCCTAATCTCTTATTCTGGTTACGATCCAAGATTACAATATGGTATCAGAGCATGGTTATGTAACCATGGCTCAATCCTAGAGGTCTGAAGAACCCTAGGGATTGCGAAATTCGATGCGAAGGGCTTTCCAAAGAAGGAGATCATCTCCCATGGATAGCCGCAGGCTTTAGAAGAGTCTGAAACCCTAGCCGCCCACTCCAAAAGGTTGGAGAAGTTCTCCCAGGCCTAGCCGCCCACTCCAGAAGCCTGGAGAAGAGCTATCAGGCATAGCCGCCTACTCCAGAAGCCTGGAGAAGAGCCAGCAAGCTTAGCCGCCCCTTCCAAAAGGTCAGAGAAGACACTCTAGACCTAGCCGCAGGTCTCAGAGGAGTCCAGAATCTCTCCATAGTGCTACCGCACCTATCCAGGAACCTTTTTTAGGTCCTCGGAACCATTCACAAGTTTCTCGCGGGTGGTTTTTTCTCCAATAGAAAATCTATAAAGGAGTTGTTCCAAAAAGGCCTGAATAAAAAAAGGTGATTTGAACCTCCGCAGCAGCAGTTCGGGTGATTTCTTATCAGAAAAGTCTTCTCTACTACCATGAGTACATCTGAGGAGTCATCTTCTGCCAAGTCAGAGATTATTGTTGCCCCACCCAGTCTGGGAAGTCATGGTGATCACAGCCCGGGCCTACAGATCACTACGGTGAAACTCGACGGGACCAACTACCTCGCATGGTCTCACTCTGCCAAGATGTACATCACCGGACGAGGCAAAGCCGGCTATATCACTGGACGCGTCACTGCACCTGATTCCTCCGATGCTGCGTTTGAGAAGTGGGAAGCGGAAAACTCGATGGTCATGTCATGGCTGCTTCACTCCATGCATCCATCGATCAGCACAGGCTTCCTCTTTCTCCCGACTGCCAAGGATATATGGGACACTGCATCTCAGACCTACTCCCAAGATGGGAATTTTGCTAGGATGTATGAACTTCAGCAGGAGATAGCACATCTGAAGCAAGGTGATCTTCCTTTGGGATCATACTACGCTGCGTTACGCAGCAAGTGGGAAGAGGTAGATCACTACCAGACCTACACCCCTGCATGTACCAAGGATGCTACGGAGTTCCGGAAGATGATTGTGCGCGGACGCATATTCGAGTTTCTTGGCGGCTTGAACCAGAGCTATGAGCAGGTTCGAGCCAACATCTTGGGCAGAGATCCACCGCCGTCGACCATTGCACAGGTCTACTCCTACATCCAGAGCGAGGACAGCAGGAGGAGAGCCATGAGCTCTAAAACAGATGCTGATGTTCCTTTATCTGAGAAGTCTGCCTTGGCCACTCAGAAACTGAGCAAACCCACATCCAAGAAGGATGGGGATCTTGATGATCGTGATCGACTCAGATGTGATCACTGTGGCAAGCGTCGTCACACTCGGGAGACCTGCTGGAGTCTTCATGGTCGTCCTGCACAATTCTCTGGAGGGAAGCAAGGCTCCTCAAAGAAGCCCTCTAGTAGCAAACATGGAACCTCAGCCGCTCATGCCACCAGCCAAGATTCCTCTGATGCGACCCCTTCCTCTGGGCAGTCCAACACCTTCTCTAGCATGGACATTGACAGGCTTCGACAATTACTTACTCAGCTTGATGGTCCTTCCCCACCTACATCATCCTTTGCTCAGACAGGTACATCCCATTCAGCCCACCATGTGTCTACGGCACCCATTGGTCCTTCCTGGATCATTGATTCTGGTGCCTCCGATCATATGACTGGTATGCCATCCCTTTTCTCCACCTATAATATTTGCTCGGGTAAGGACAAGGTCCGTGTGGCCGATGGCACCTTCTCCTCTATCTCAGGGAAGGGTACTATCTCTGCTACACCTACTTTGTCCTTATCCTCTGTACTTCATGTTCCTAAATTCACCACTAACCTGCTTTCTGTTAGCCATCTTACTAAGAGCCTAAATTGCAGTGTTACCTTTTTTCCTACTCACTGTGTTTTTCAGGACTTGGAGACGAGGCGGATGATTGGCAGTGGTCGTGAGGATGGTGGATTGTACCTGCTCGATAGCCAGCCGACTTCATATTCTGTTGCACATCAGTCTAGTGCCAATGTCAGTAGTTCTAGCGTTAATAAAGACCTGTTAATGCGATGGCATAACAGGCTAGGTCATTTACCGCTTTCAGTCATGAAGAGTCTGTTACCTCAGTTTGCGTCTATTCCATTTTTTGAGTTCAACTGTGAAACTTGTGTACTTGCAAAACAATGTCGGGTGTCTTTTCCGACCAGTAATAAAAAAAGTACGTTTCCTTTACAGCTTGTGCACTCTGATGTTTGGGGACCCAATCCCACCACTTCTATCTTTGGTTTTCGCTACTTTGTGGTTTTTGTGGATGACTACAGCCGTTACACTTGGATCTACCTTATGAAATCAAAAAATGAGGTGCATACTATCTTTCAGACCTTCCATAAAATGGTGTGCAATCAATTGGGCACCACCCTAAAAGTCCTACGCACTGACAATGGGGGGGAATACATGTACAGTGGCCTTGCCTCCTACTTTGAAGAGCATGGAATTCTTCATCAGACTTCATGTGCCGATACACCTCAACAAAATGGGACCGCTGAGCGAAAGCATCGCCATGTCCTGGAGGTTGCTAGGGCACTTCTTCTTGGTACTCGGGTACCCAAGGGTTATTGGGCTGACGCTGTGTTGACGGCATCCTACTTGATAAATCGGATGCCCTCTCGTGTCTTGGGGTCAAAGTCTCCCCTTTCACTCCTGTTTCCTTCCTGTCCTGTGTTCTCCATTCCACCTAAGGTCTTTGGTTGTGTTTGCTATGTTCACGCCCATCACAGGAAGGACAAGTTAGATCCGAAAGCCGTCCGATGTGTGTTCCTTGGCTATTCGTCTACTCAGAAGGGATATCGGTGTTTCCATCCCTCTACCCGTCGTCGGTTTGTTTCTCTAGATGTTACATTTTTTGAGAGTCTTCCCTTCTTCTCAGTTGATCGGACTTCTCTTCAGGGGGAGCTTGGGAGTATTGACGAGAGTCCGATACCTCCACAGGGGGAGATTCCTCAACCAGTACCCCTTGATTTGCTTGATGAGTCTCCTGTACCCTTGTCCTTATCTCCTACTGACATTGTGCCACAGGATCCGCAGCTGAAGACATATGCCAGACGACGTCAAAAAGAGAAACAGTCCACCATCCAAGCTCACTGCCAGGAAATCCAACTCGATCCAGGTAATCGTGTCCTCAGTGATCCTCAAGATGATATGTCTGTTGCTCCTACTATCCTTCCCATAGACATTGATGTACCTATTGCTCATCGGAAGGGTGTTCGGAACTGTGTTACCAAGCACCCTATCTCTCACTTTGTTTCCTATCAACAGCTCTCACCATCCTACAGGGCATTTGCTACTTCCCTATCCAGTGTCGCTCTGCCATCCGGTGTCTCAGATGCCCTCAGCCAGCCTCAGTGGAAAGCAGCCATGCTAGAGGAGATGACAGCTCTAGAAAAGAATGGTACTTGGGATTTGGTTCCATTGCCTAGAGGAAAGAAACCCGTGGGGTGCAAGTGGGTATATACAGTGAAATATAAAGCAGATGGAAGTATCGACAGGTACAAGGCCCGTCTCGTTGCAAAAGGGTACACACAGACTTATGGGATTGACTACCAGGAGACGTTTGCTCCAATGGCCAAGATGAACTCAGTTCGAGTTCTGTTATCTCTCGCGGCAAACTTTTCTTGGCCCCTCCACCAGTTGGATGTCAAGAATGCCTTCCTCCATGGTGATCTAGAGGAAGAGGTCTACATGACAGGTCCTCCGGGGTTCAGTCCGACTGGGAGTAAGGAACTTGTATGCAGACTGAAGAAAGCCTTGTATGGGCTTAAACAGTCACCAAGGGCTTGGTTCGAGAGGTTCAGTTCCGCAGTCAAGAAGATTGGCTACTCGCAGAGTCAGGCGGACCACACTCTCTTCATTAAGAGAAGTCAAGGTCGTCTTACTGCTCTTATTGTATATGTGGATGATATCGTGGTCACAGGAGATGACCCAGATGAGGTTTGTAGATTGAAAAAATACCTCGGCACAGAGTTCGAAATCAAGGATCTGGGAACCTTGAGATACTTTCTGGGCATTGAGGTTGCTAGGTCAAAGCAGGGTGTGTTTATCTCACAGAGAAAGTATGTACTTGATCTCCTTCGAGAGTCAGGAAACTTGGGAGCTAAACCAGCCGATACGCCTATAGAGCAGCAACATCGGCTGAATCCTGTTGATGGGGATCCCATTGCTGATGCAGGCCAGTTCCAGAGACTTGTTGGGCGTCTCATCTACCTTTCACTGACACGACCAGATATTGCATACGCAGTCAGTGTCATCAGTCAGTTCATGCATGCCCCTCGCTCTCCACATCTTGAGGCAGTACACCGAGTGTTACGCTATCTTAAGGGGGCTCCAGGGAAGGGTCTCCTGTTTAGTAAGAATGGACACCTGCGAGTTGAAGCTTATACAGACGCTGACTGGGCAGGTTCAGTCACTGACAGACGTTCCACATCAGGGTACTGCACGTATGTGGGAGGTAATCTGGTGTCTTGGCGCAGCAAGAAGCAACCAGTTGTCGCCCGCTCCAGTGCCGAAGCAGAGTACCGTTCTATGGCTCATGGTGTATGTGAGCTTCTATGGTTGAAGACTATGCTCAATGAGCTCGGATATCCTGTCAAAGGGTCTATGCAACTGTATTGTGACAATAAAGCAGCCATCAGCATTGCTCATAATCCAGTTCAACACGACAGGACAAAGCACATTGAGGTAGACCGTCACTTCATCAAAGAGAAACTTGGTCAGGGACTTATTTGCACACCGTATGTCCATACTGCTGATCAAGTTGCAGATGTGTTAACTAAAGGTGTTACTAAAGGGATCTTAGAGCACCTGTTATCCAAGCTGGGCATGATAGATATCTTCGCACCAGCTTGAGGGGGAGTGTTGTCAGGGACCTACTTGTAATATCTTATATTCTACAGGGGGCCCTTGTAATATTGTAAAACTTCACTTAATATATATATTGGGTGAAATCGTGTAGGCTATTCTAAGCTCTACACGATTTCTCCTCTTTCCCCAATTCTCTTCTCCTCTCCTCTCTTCCATCTCTAACCCTAATCTCTTATTCTGGTTACGATCCAAGATTACAACACATCTAATTGGTGGACCATCTCATCAACGAAGACCTTCCAATCATTGGGAACTTTTTGGATTGCTCAGAGCCTGAAGATCACACCAGTCAGGTGAACCAAGCTACCTATAGATCACATTATTCTCGATGCTTGATAACAATATGGGCCATTTTTTCCCTTTCTGCTGTCAAAAGGAATGCGTTTTATTGGATGGATAGGAATATCTAATTCAAGAGGTGGCTCATGGACTGGGACACTGGATGATGAGATGACCTGTCAGTTGGAGTGGATGTGCGTAGACTACTGCATGGACTGCTACATAGAATTTCATATGCTTACAATGCATGCTTCTTTACAGGTGAAGCTCAGATGTGGATTGAAAAATGAGCTAGCTGATGTTGATGAACCAAGCCGTTGCGAGTAAGAATCTCTCCCATCATTCCCCTCCCTCCTCCATAGATTCAGCTCTCATCTCCCTCCATAGATTCAGCTCTCATCTCATTTTTCTGTTGGCCATGGCAGATATATAGCATTGTTGTCAACCCCGACTCTATGCCGTGAAGAAAAGCTGAAGGTTTGTATTCCTATTAAACTTGCTGTCATTCTGTTATCTCCTATACCGAAATCTTCTAATGGGCATATAAAACTGATGAATGTGACAGGAACTACAACATAAACTAGAGTTAATGAACAAGGAACAACCCCAGAGCCATGATGAGCTGTAAAACTTTTGGGTCTACCAGGAAATGCTCAAAAGTATCTTGAATACAACTGAATTGATCTTACATTCTTCTTGGGACAACCAATCATGTTCTCTTCAAGATATAGAGTTGTTCGAAACGACTTTATTGGGAGGATTAGCTGAAGTATTCAAGCGAGATATGAAGTGGCCTCCCGGAGTTTTTTTTTTTTTTTTTCTAATTTCTTCGAGCTCCCTTAATGTTACAGTTGTAACGGCGGATTGGGGTTGTGACAAGTCAAGTCCAGTTGAATTGAGTTTAGATTAATACTAAAAAAATTAATAAGTACTTCTGCCAGCCTTTCTACGAAGCCATTTTCCCTGGTGCAGAGTTGATCAAAATTCTGGCTGATTTATAGGCATGATTTAGTTACACTAATACTCAAAAGGAACTGGCATTCCATCAATTTGTTGGATTTAAGGAATATCTTTTTTGAATTCAATAGTTACTGAGTTACTTAGAACTCAAACTGAGTTTTGGTATTTTAAGGGCCTGTTTGGATGCAGCAAAAATGTGTTCTTTCAAATTGTGTATGTTGGTAATCTATGGCGATGCTGCCTTTGCTCAATGTCGTCTCCGAACCATCTGATACACTTTGAAAAGTGTGTTTTTAAATTTTTGAAATTTACATTTTGAAAACAGTGAAAACAGCTTTCAAGGTATATCTGATGGTGCAGTGTTGAGTAAAGGTGGACTTATTTATGGCCTATGGATTGCATTCAGTTAGGGCCCTGTAATTTGGGGCATCTGCAAAAAGACCTAAAAACAGTGCTGGCACTAAAAGTAAAGCACTGGAGATGCTTTACTTGCACGCGTTGATTCAAGACCACCCATCACACCACCTTTATTAATAGTGTTGGGGTCTTATAAAACAAGTATATACTAGCTCAGCACTATCAACCACAGTTGGATTCTCGACGCACGAGGAGTAAAATATTGAGAGTCAAAAAGGCGAGTGCGCGGATCCCGACCCAAAGAGAAATAGTACAATTTTGCCGTACAATTGCTATATTCGCTCCCTCCCTCGCCACTATCTATAAAAATTAAGCTATTCCTTCTTCCCTTAGTTTTATAGATAAGGGTCGGGCTCAAGGGACCCCCATTTCTAACCCCCTTTTTTGACCCCCATCTTGGCGTACCCACGTAGAAGATGAATCAATGGCTGATTTTTGATGGGGATGATAACCTCACCATATAGATCACCCCAACAAAAAATCAGCCCATTCTGAAATTTCTAACCCCATCAAATGTGGTTTTAAAGTTACATGGTAAAAAAAGACGGTCCATAATGCTTCAGCTTCTAAACCAGTCCATGAATATCAGAATGATTTGAATTTTTGTGAGGATGAGCTCCTCACCATAGAGATCATCCTCACCAAAAATCAGCCATTGATTCATCTTCTACGTGGGTACGCCAAGATGGGGGTCAAAAAAGGGGGTCCCTTGAGCCCGACCCTTTTTATAAAGCTCCAAAGACTCGTCTTTTCACTCGTGTCCTCAGCCATGGATTTCACGAATCTAAATGGTAGTTTTGCTTTGGCAAAAAGCGAATGCGAGTTACACGCTACCAACCACTGTTGGATTCTCGGAATCCTCACCTGAGAACACTAGTGGAAAGATGAGTCAGAAAAATAAGTCCCCTGAGCCCAACCCTTTCTATAAAACTAAGGGAAGTTGGAATAATTTGACCAGTTAATTTGCTATTGGGTGTCTAGTGGCAACAATAACTCTAACATTGCAACAGTAAGTATTCCTTTTCGCTACGTAAATTAGCAACATAGACACCTGTCAGATGGAAATCGTGCTCTAAAAGGGATCTCTATTTCACAGCCCCTATTTTGAATATCGAAATTTGAAGACCCACTATTGAGTCTTTAAACTATCTCTAACACTATCCGTTTTCGCTATAATTCAGATTTTGCTCCATTTGGAATAATATTTTTAGAGATTAAAATATAGATTAATGGTTGGAGTTGAAACTAACATTGAAGTACACTAAAAGCACTTTATCATTAAAATATGATTTCTAGGCGTTCTAAAATAGAGATCTCGGTTGGAGAGGCCCTAATAAGGGTACCCTTTTTTTTGTCTCCAAAGATCAGTTTTAAGAAAAAAAAGGCGACCTTTTGCACGAGGAAACGATGGATTCTTTGTTAAATTTCAGATTTTAATATGGCAAGGGTACAAATAATTGGGTAGGTGGTACAACTAAATTATGCTGGTACCACCCTCACCTATTCCTTCTCCAAAATCTAAACAGAATTAATGCCAATAATTGAAAGAGTACTGGATCACAACAACTCTCATCTGAGCCCTAAATCATAATTTACTTCTGGGTCCCCCCTCTCCTCATCAATGTTTCAATTTAAATACTCTTACCCAATGTTTTAAACGTGGAAAGTGATTGATCCGGTCCGCTGGCCGTTTTAACGGTTCAACCAGTTGGTCAGACGGACAGCCTGTCGGGGTTTAAAAAAAACAAGAGCGTGTTTGGTAGTACTTCTACGAAGCACACATCTTCATGGTGTGTACCTACGAAGATGCATTGATGTACATTAGGACAAAAAATTTGCCACGCAGCTATATAAATATGCGTGAAAATGTGGCCCCGAATATCTACGTGTCTTTTTCAATATAAATTTTTGGGTTGATGTTTGCGTTGGCGGTTCACGGGTTTAATTGCCCGGTCCCGGTCCGGGTCCCAGGTGACAAGTTACATCTTTAAAGATAAAACTGGGGTTGGGGCATGCTCTTCACATGACCAGACTACCTACATAACTTTGATGACGGGGTCCATCATCGACATGGATGACGGACAGCATGATGCACATGGCCTACTTCTAGAGACTACTTGCTGTTTGAAAAAGCTGACATACCCCCCTATGACTTGGTCCACTGTCATTTGACCAGTGTTGACCCGAGTTGACTACGAAATTTTGTACTAAAGGACGAAAGTGCCCTTCTCTTCAACTTTAGAACCAGGGTTTGGGTTTAGGCCAAAACCCAAACCCCAAATCAAACATGTAAAGGAGATATTAAAAATAAAAATTAAAACTAATGTTGGTAAACTTGAGATTTTTTTTCCCATTTTTTGATGAATTAAGCAATATTAAAAAGAAAAAACACCCCCAAACAAAATAGATGGAACTCATGAAGGAATATTTTAGAATTGAGAGAACCCATCTTTCCAAAATTCATGTCTCAAAAGCTTAAAATATAAATTGCTTTGTCTTGCTTTAATTTTCATTTATTTTAATGAAAATTTTAAAACTAAAATTTTATGCTGTTCTTTTTTCTGAACTTTGGGTTTTAAATTATTGCCGGAGTGGTGGCCGGCTGACCATGAGACTCCGGTGGGATGGTCACCGGTGATGGGCAGCCAACCCATTGGAGTCCCTTGGTTGGCCGTCCACCATAGCCGTTTGTGGGGTTTGGGTTTTTTCTCAAACCTTTGTGTCAAAGGTTGAAGACAAGGGCAGTTTTGCCATTTAGTAAACAATTTGGTAGTCAACCCTGGTCAAATGACCCTGGACCGAGTCATAGGGGGGTATGTCAGCTTTTTCAAATTGTAGGGGGGGAGGTATGTTAAATTTTAAAGATAACATGGGGGGTATGTCAAAAATTCCCTTAAAAATAAACCATAGAAAAGATTAATCCAATAGATAGAAATTACTATCAGGTTGAATGTTGATATGTAAGCCCATCTAGGGATGGGCCAAATATCCATATGAGCAGTGTTCTCTAAGAGTGCCACGTGGCTTATATTGTGATCCATCATAGCCCCAACAATCACTCACATGCAATGCACGTGCCACCCCCTAGATAATTTAAAACATCACCGAGATAGTTGCATGTTGGTCTTTTGTTGTGGGTTTTGGGAGAAAAGATTCGCTGGCCCGAAGGTCCCCTTCCTAAGTGTCTGACACGTTCGCTTTGTTAGGCACCCTCAACCAACTAAGTTACTAACCAAGGGATTAATGTGGGTTGGGTTTAGGCTTGACGCACATGTCAATGTTTTGGGAGGGGAACCTTGAAACTTGTTTGAAGGTCCCCGAGACCAAGGGAATCTTTTCTCGGGTACTTGTCAGACCTTTTGGGAGGGAGAGTTTTGAGAAAAATATTCGCTGGCCCCGGGTCCTTCAAACTTTGAGGGTCCCCTCCCAAAATGTTTGACACGGACCCTTTGTTAACAACCCATAACCAACTAACCAAGGGTTAACGTGGGTTGGGTTTAGGCCTTGACGTACGTGTCAGACATTTTGACAGGGACCTTCAAAGTTTGAAGGACCCCGGGACCAGCGATTTTTTTCCGTGTGGCCAGCGAATTCTTCCGTGGGTTGAATCTGGGATTTAGATAGCACTTCACCGTAGTTGTTTTTCCTTCCCGTTAAGGTTAACTACAGTTAAGTGCCACCTTAACGCCAAGCCGGAAAGACTTTGATGACAGGCCCTTTCATACTCTTAGAGGACTCTGACCGTATGGATGTTTTACCAATCCCTATATGGACCTACAAACAAAAAATCAGCATGATTTGTGATTTCAAACCTTTAGATCTTTGTACCTTAAATAATGGTTAATAATGCTCAAATTTCCCACGGTTAAAATCAACCCATGAAAACAATTCAAATCCAACCCCTGAAATCACTAATCGGGCTGATTTTTAGTTTGTAGGTCCACCTAATGATTGGCCAAACATCCATACGGTCAGAGTCCTCTAAGAGTGTTCCACGTGGCTCATATTGTGCCCTGTCAGCGGCCTTGATGACAGGGCCCTTGTCGTCAAAGTTTAATTCCCAAGACAGGTGACACTTAACTATATGTGCCAGAACGCCATGGATTAAAAAGTGCCACGATCAGTCCTAACTTGTTGTCCTTGTTTTGACCGTTGATTTGATGATTAGTATCTTCGGATCAGTTATCAATTGATTTGACTTTTCGATGATTGAGACTAATTCATCAATCGTCTTTTGGTTGGTTTGATATTGGAGCTATCCCGATGATGTCACGTTGATAGCTTGATATGTCGACAAGAGGAAAGATTTGTTGTCCGATGAAACTTCAAATTGAAGTCTCCCCATCCCAAAAATGCCATGTGGAGCTCACTTTGAGGCTCACTGACTTTATGTATGTTTGGTTCACCTCTTGGTGGACCTACATACCAAATATCAGCTGATAGATGATTTCTAACAGTTATCTATTAACATCTAAAAAAAGAATAACAGAATCGAACGGCTAGAAATCATTAATAAAATGATTTTTGGTGTAGATCCATCAATAAGAGAATCAAGCAACCAAAAGGCCAGTGGGCCCTAAACGTAAGCCACCTGGCAGCATTTTGGGAGGTGGACTCAATGGAACATGAAACTCGGACTCGTCAACAAACGACGTGTACAGGTCATGGTGCAGAGAGCATCTTTCTCAATGCTGAGTGGAAACATCATAAAAGTTGTTATCATCGTCATTAAAAAAAAAAGAATAGACCAAGAAAGAGAGGAAGCTTCTATTGCTAATTTCTAGAATATATTCTTTCTAAATTGAGGAAAAGTTTTCTTCTGCTCGGACACATGAGAGAAGAAATCTTCACCGATGGGTTTTCCTTTTGTTTATGCATTGCAGTTAAATTCAACCGTTAAAGATGAGAAACTTTTTTAAGCAGTGGCCAATCACATCGCGCCACAATCCCCTGATGCTTTTGAACAAACCTATAAAATGCTTTTGAACAGGAGATTGTGGCGCGATGTGATTGGCCACTGCTTCAAAAATCCCATGCTTCGGTAACTTTCAGTCCAATATGACTCCAATGGCGCGATGTAGTTCTTTTCAAGTTTTAAAAGGAGAAAATTTTTGAAGCCGCAGGATTTTTGAAGCAGCGATCATGCGCGACGTATATCCATGGTATAGACCTTGGTTTTAAAAGGACTTCTAAAAAGTAAATATGGTACGTGGCGTGCGAATATTGGGTGCATGATCGCTGCTTCAAAAATCTGCCCCGCTTCAAAAATTTTCTGGTTTAAAAGGGGTAGTTGTAATAGTGTAAGGGATTGGGGCGTTATTGTTACTGTTTATTCCGTTATAACGGAAAAAATGGAAACATATGAGAAAATGGATCTAAAATTCAACAATAAAATTTATAATGGAAAATCACGGGAAAATAACGGACTCTTTTGAACAATTTTTTTTCATAAAATAACGATTGTTATTTTTGTTATAGCGGCCATTATTTAAAAAAAAAAAAGGCTATTATAATGAAAATAATGGCAATTATTTTCTAAACGTTGAAACGGTGTACATCATAATAGGGGAGGTCAATTTCCGTTATAACTGCCATTTTTAAACCATACATGGTTCTTTTTCTATTTTTTTCCTATTAAAAAATAATAACAATTTATATTACACAATTGATAAATTTTAAATTTTAAATTGACCTTTGATGCAGGACATTTAACCAATACTCCCCAAAAGCCGCGACTGTTGGTAGCGTGAGATTAAATTCCTTTATCTCATAGTATCTACCTAGGTTTTCGATCGACACGACCCCTCGTGGGCTCATATCACACAGGCCACCTTTCCCCGAGTGTGCCCCATATTAAGCAGACTGCCCCACTCGAGCTCGGTGTGAAAATGCCCCTACATTAATCAACTCCGGTGAAGAGACTCGAACACGAGACCTTCCGCTCTGATACCACTTTGATACAGGACATTTAACCAATACACCCCAAAAGCCGCGACTGTTGGTAGCATGAGATTAAATTCCTATATTTTATAGGATATATCTAGATTATCGATTGACACAACTCTTCGTGGGCCCATATCACATAGGCCACCCCACCCCGAGTGTGCCCTATATTACGCAGGCTGCCCTACTTGAGCCCAGTGTGAAAATGCCCCTGCATTAACCTTGCTAGTTGCTATACATGGGTGAAGTGGCAAAAATACGGAACCGGGAAATATTTGAATACAATTCGGGTTTGTCATGTAAAAATGCGTTAAAAATTCAACAAAAATAATTAAAAAGTAAAATAAAGCAAAGAAAGCAAAATATTGACAATTTTTTTTTTTATCTTAATTCCCGAAAAATAAAGCAAAGAAAGCAAAAGAAAGCAAAATATTCGGGTTTGTCATGTTCAAAATTGAATGATCCGAGAATAATTCCCAGAAAAATTTGATCATGTTAAAAATGCACGAATTTTTTCCAAACCTTTAAATAGGACATTATTCGTCCAATTTTTGAATAATTCGTACGGTTAATTTGCAAATAATTCGAAAATTTACTATGGTCAAAATATATGAATCCTTTCAGGCCTGCGACCTCACTTGCCACGTGTAAGAGTCTAAGAGAATCCAAATAGTAGATGCTTCTTCTCTCATATGTTTGAATTTAAAACGTAGGCCTTTTTTTATCTGTGTAGAATAACCCGATCTCTTTTCATTCCTCACCGACCTTGGGGAGAAGTTTCCATTGTCGACTTTTCTTACACGGGCAAATGAGGCTGGGTCACGTGTGACGATCGTATAAGACCTGGTCGCCCACAATATGAGCCAACATTTTTAGAGGACGCTCACGGCTCACCGTATGAATGTTTGGTCTATTCTTAGTTGGACCTACAAACTTGTACCCCAAGTAATGCTCAAATTCCCACGGTTATAATCTAACCATGGAAATGACTCCAATTCAACGCTTAGAAATCACTAATCAGGTTGATTTTTTGTTTGTAGGCCCACTTAGGATTGGTCAAACATCACTACAGTCTTTGTCCATTCCCACGTGGCTTATATTGTGACCTTCGGTGAAATTTAGAAGCAGCGATCATGCGCCTGGTACACCTAAGTGTAGTAGCTAGGGGCAAATAAGAGTAAAACTCTATCACAAGGGATTGCAAATAACACAATCAACAAGCCAATGAGTTCTCGGCACGTACCGTTGTGTCAAGTTTTACTCTCATCTGCCCCTACACATAGGTGTACCTAGGCGCAACATCAGTGGCCACATGATCACTGCTTCTAAATTTCTTGAGAAAATCCACTGCTTCAAAGATTTACTCCTAAATTTCCTTCCGCCGCTTCAAAAATTCTCATTTTAATCGAGTCAACCTCTCTCCACGTGGCAAGACACATCAGTAACTTAATAAATAATAATAGGGTCGTGATGTAACAAGGTATACCTGAGATCTTTTCATTTGCGGAAGCGGCATTTTTGGTAGTCACCACTGCCATCTGGGCCTACTGACGGCATGGATGTTTAGCCCAACCTTTAATAGACATTCATACAAAAAATCAACTTGTTTAATGATTTTTAGCCGTTGGTTTTAGTACTCAAAAGATGGTTGTATTCAACGGCTATAAGAACGCCTTAAATGGTGCTAAAAAGTGTTAATATCTAATGGTTATAAATTACCAATCAAGGTGATTTTTGGTATGTATATTCACCAAGGGGTGAGATAAACATCCAAACGGTCAGTGGGCCCAGATGGCAGCGGTGACTACCAAAAATGCCGCTTCCGCAAATGAACAGTTTCAGGCATACCTTGTTACATCTTTTTCCATAATAATATACCCTTCAGGCCCGCCAGCTCAGCAGCCACGTGTAAGAAATCTCCTATTGTGGAGTGTTCTTATTTCCACTGCCTGTGTAGAGAACCCGTTCCATACTACAGTACGCAAAAGCGGCAAAACAGCCCTTTTCACGAGCTTCGTAAGTGCAAAAGTCGCAAACACGGGGGCTCTCTGCTCTCGGTTTCAATTTTCGTTTCTATATATAAACTCTGAACGACCAAAGGAAGTAAAAGAAACCCTCGTTTTTTTCTTCTTGCAGCTTCTTCTCTTCCAAGTTTTCTCTGCAATGGTTAGCCAAGGAATAATAATGAGGCCCAAAACCAAGATCGTTTGCACGTTGGGTCCAGCATCGAGATCTGTACCTATGATCGAGAAGCTTTTGATAGCGGGGATGAACGTCGCACGCTTTAACTTCTCGCACGGATCCCACGACTACCACCAAGAAACCCTTGAGAATCTCAAGATGGCCATGGAGAACACTGGGATCCTCTGTGCAGTCATGTTAGATACCAAGGTATATGGTTGATCTGGGTTCTTCTTGTTTTTCGCTTTTATTCAGTTTTTCTCATCTGGGTACTCCGTCTTTCTCTGTTTAAGGCCTGTTTGGATCGCCTCGAATATAAGTTTTTTAATTTTTTTCGAAAGATTGTTTGGTGTTCAGTTTGTTTCTGTTCTTGTTGTTGATTTGATTTGTTTTTGGTTTCATTCTTATGGGTTCTTGTTGATTTTATTCTTAAGATTTTTTTGGATCGCCATTTTGCACAAAAAAAAACAGATATTTTTGAAAAATATTTGGGCGAAAAGAAATTATTTTCTTGTATTGCAAAATTGGCAATCGAAACGTGTCCTTTATCTTTTGTTTTGTTGAGTTCTTGTATCTGGGTGTTTGGTGCAGAGTTTGTTTCTGTTCTTATTGTTTATTCATTTTGTTCCTGGCTTTATTATTATGGGCTCACTTTGTGCAAACAGTCCCTTTTTTTTTAAATTATTTTTCATCATCTCATTGTTGTTTCTTAGTCTTCTTTTGGGGTTGTTCTTAGTAGCTGTTTTTCTTTTGCTATTGTAGAATGCATTTTAAGCTCTGTATGGTTGCCCTGAATAAGTTTTTCTAGAAATGATTTTTGCATATGAGGCTCTGTATGGTTGCCTTGAATAAGTTTTCAAGAAATGATTTTTGCATACAAATTTCATAAAAGCTTTTGTGACATACAAATCTTTTTTCTGTAGAACTTTTTGTCGATCACCATACAGAGAGCCTAAATGTCATAGAACTTTTTCTGTATCAACACTTTCTAACATACTAATCCTTTTTCTGTAAACCTTTTTTTTTTATTACCATACATAGTCTTAGTGTCCTTTTGCAAAACCATATAAAAACTAGCTGATTGCTCCTCAATTCTACCCATATTAGCATGAACTACAAACTCTTCTAACTGATCTTGCTCTGATATAACAATATTGTATGTATCAGAAGTTTTTGGGGTGAAAACTCAAATGAACAATAACCGTTAAACTTATGACCTGTTTGGGTCTCCATTTTTGTGCCAGAAAAAGAAATTTGTAAGAGCTATTTTGTGAAAATATTATTTCTTATGTGCAAATAAATTAATAATAAGGATACGATCTTAGCAACTTACACTTCAATTATTTTATCACAATCTTAACAGCTTGCATTTCTATAAAAACTCCTTACATTGAATTTCACATGATTGACCCCTCTAGTTGTTGGAGGTCTGATTCTGCATTGAAATGACATGATCTTAGGGCATACAATTCCATAAAAGGTCCTTACATGGAATTTCACATGTTGACTTGTAGTATTATGACAAAAGGCTTAACCACCTGTTGGTAATTCTGGTTTTCACGCACTGCACATATATTTTCTTAATGTGTATGCAGAGTTCGAATTCTAATTAGTTTTAATTGATATACCTTATAAAAAAATAGTTTTAATTGATATGGATACCACCAAGGTCTGAGAACTTGACCCTTGTAATTGGAGGGCTGACTCTGCATCAACTGAAAATTATATTACTTGTACAATTGAGGTTTTACTAAAATTATGTTGTATTCCGGTTTTTGGGTTCTCAAGACCTAAGAATTAATAGAGTTGAGTCTTAAATGACAAACTTTTTGAGTTCACAATTGATTTGAATCCAAAATAGTGAAAAAGTTTTGAATTCTTTTATAATTAGAATCTTCTCCAAATTGTCGTTGCAACATTACAGGGACCAGAGATTCGAACTGGGTTTTTGAAGGATGGCAAACCCATTCAGCTCAAGAAAGGTGAAGAGATCACAATCTCCACAGACTATAGCATAAAGGGTGATGAAAGCATGATCTGCATGAGCTACAAAAAGTTAGCCGAGGATGTTAAGCCACAAAGTGTGATATTATGTGCGGATGGCACAATCACACTTACTGTGCTGTCTTGTGACAAGGAGTCGGGTTTGGTTCGCTGCCGCTGTGAGAACTCAGCCGTTCTTGGTGAGAGGAAGAATGTCAATCTTCCAGGGGTTATCGTAGACCTCCCAACCCTAACGGAGAAAGACAAGGAAGACATCTTACAGTGGGGAGTTCCCAATAAGATTGACATGATTGCTCTATCCTTCGTTCGAAAAGGTTCAGACCTTGTTGAGGTGCGCAAGCTTCTGGGAAAGCACACAAAGACAATCCTTCTCATGTCAAAGGTCTGTTAATGGCTCCATTATTTCCTTGCAGAGAAAAAGTATGGAAATTTAAGATCTGATTGGCACCCAGGATGGAAAAAGAACCTGTCATTCGATGAGTCTTGCCTAGGAGACCTAGGCCATAAATACCCAATCAGATGAGTGCACATCTGAGCAATGGCATATTGTTTTTTGAAGCTGAAAGATATAATTACCCCCCCACCACCCAAAAAAAAAAAAACCAATTAGATCAGATATTTGCAGATATCTGATCAGATTAATTTTTGGTCTAGAAGATCATCCAGGGGAACCCATTCCTTCCCTTATCCCACTTTGTACTATGCCTATGGCATTTATATACTGTAGGTATAGTGCATTAGTAAAATACATTGTTCTAATATTTCCTTTTGAATGGTGATTGGTATAGGTTGAAAATCAAGAAGGGGTGGCTAATTTTGATGAGATCCTTGCGAACTCAGATGCGTTTATGGTGGCACGAGGTGACCTGGGAATGGAAATCCCAATCGAGAAGATATTTCTAGCACAAAAGGTAATGATCTACAAGTGCAACATCCAAGGAAAACCTGTGGTCACTGCAACCCAAATGTTGGAGTCCATGATCAAGTCTCCACGGCCTACCCGGGCTGAAGCCACTGATGTCGCTAATGCAGTTCTTGATGGTACGGATTGTGTGATGCTCAGTGGGGAAACGGCAGCTGGAGCTTACCCTGAACTCGCTGTTCAGACCATGGCCAAGATTTGCATCGAAGCAGAGTCCACCCTCGATTATGGAGCAGTCTTTAAAGGGATTATGGGAGCTGCACCAGTGCCCATGAGCCCATTAGAGAGCCTGGCTTCCTCAGCAGTAAGAACAGCCAACTCTGCGAAAGCTACTCTCATTTTGGTCCTGACCAGAGGTGGAAGCACTGCCAAGCTGGTGGCCAAGTACAGGCCGTCTATGCCAATTTTGTCTGTGGTCGTCCCTGAGTTAAAGACAGATTCCTTTAATTGGTTATGCAGTGATGAAGCTCCGGCAAGGCATAGCCTTATTTTCCGCGGTTTGGTACCTGTCTTGAGCGCAGGGTCCGGAAAGGCATCTGACACAGAATCAACAGAAGCAGCACTAAATTATGCCCTCCAACATGCCAAAGCGAAGGAATTCTGCAAGCCAGGAGATTCAGTTGTAGCGCTGCACCGAGATGGGTCTGCTTCTGTGATCAAAATCTTGACTGTGAAGTGATGATTCTGACGGGTTTATTTATGTGGGTGCGTAAGATGAAACAATTTTGCACTCTTAGTGTGGCGTATTTTTTGCAAGTTGGTGTTAGATTAGTAATCAAGTTTGGTTTTATTATGGTGTTATCTAGAGAACAAAAAGGCTGATGAGGCTTTGATAATTCAAATGTAGCACCAACACAATTTTGTTTAAATAGAACTCTGTTTTGTTTTCGGGTAATAGACTGTGACCTTGAGAAAGCAAAGGAGCTGATTGTGAAAACAGAAGTGGAGTCAGATGTGCAGAGCCCGGTTTTTGCTATCCAAAGAAGATCAACTAAAGTTTTTGGAGATCCACCTCTTTTTTACATTATACTTTGGACCTCAATTGTTTTGATGATGTTACTGTGAAGTATTCCCTTAAGAGAACCAAAACTATGTTCTGATGTATGTATGCTGGATTCACCAGCTGTTTATGATTCTTAATAGAGTATTTTGCTTTCATAAAAAAAATGACTGACCTGTCTCTTCTGCATATATATCGTTTTTGCTGTTACTCTTTTTTTTCTCTGTGAATAGCTTGGACTGTTTCATCTTAGGTGAGGCTTTTTCATTAAAAAAAAAAAAAAAAAAAAAAATTGTGGCTGAAGCCCAGATGAAAAGGTCAATTTTCCAAGCCAATTCCCGAATGACTTTTCCACTCACGAAACCCCAATAGAGGAGACCAATAATGGCTTCTGAAAGAAGCATTCTCAAGTCTGGTATAAGAGGCTAGACATCTTACAACTCATAAAAGAACCTATCCAAAGGATAACATTATATGCACACTACTAAGATAAAAGTCTCTAGTCTATCCATAGCCAACGAAACTGAAAAAGAGGAGGCAATTCTCATGTCCTTCCACTAATTGAAAGAGGTTGAAAGCTTAAAAGATCTTAGCCTAACATATCTTACTGTTCATAAGAATCCATTTGGACATTTTTATTGTCTGAACAGCATCTGGCAAGGTAGATATTTAACATTTTTTTGGTAATTATGTAGGTGTTTGACAATGAAATGCCTTTTAATGATTTTTTAATTTCCCCAACATCATTCAGAAGAAGCTCAGGAAGGTCAAATGTCAAATGGGTTATTGTCAAACATCTCAAAGAGTGGGTCAAACTTCAAATGGCTCCATTACTTTTGTATCCAAATTATACAAAAGCAACGAATCCATCTCACCTTATAATGCTATTGGATCCTTTCAAAGTGGAAAAAAAAACAAAAGCAGATAATAAAAACCGACCTAGTTGATCTGATCCTCCAACCCAAATCAAAACTCATCCACACAAGAGAAAAAAAGAATAGTAGATCATGAAAGCAAGACAACTAGGCAGATAATCTCTAGAAAACAAAGTTAAATATAGCTCTTCCAGGATCCCAATTCAGTAAATAAAAGACTATGTACAGGGGGAAAGAAAATCCAAGGAAGATGAAGGTAGATGATTAATAAATATCTTCAATTCTCATCTGTTTGATAAGTACATAAATATCTTCAATTCATGGTAGTTAGCATTGTATTCGCAATATTTTAGCCTTTCTATAGTTGCATCGACATGCACATGATGTCGATGCCATGTTTTACTGCAAGTCAAATAAGGTTAATCCAATCACGAAACCCCAATAGAGGAGACCAATAATGGCTTCTGAAAGAAATATTCTCAAGTCTGATATAGAGGCTAGAAATCTTACAACTCATAAGAATCCATCCAAGGGAGACAATCCCATGGCCCACAACTAATTAAAAGGGGATGAAAGATTAAAAGATCCTAGCCTAACGGATCTTATTGTTCATAAGAATCCATTTGGACTTTTATATTGTCTGAACTGAACAACATCTAGCAAGGTCGATATTTGGCATTTTTTTTATAAGCCTGAAGGTATTTGACAATAAAAAGCATTTTAATGATTTTTTAAATTTCCCCAACATCATTCAATCAGAAGCTCAGGGAGGTCAGATCTCAAATGGGTTATTGTCAAACATCCCAAAGAGTTAGTCAAACTTCAAAGGGCTCCATTACATTTTGTATCCAAATTTTAAAGAAGCAAAGAATCCATCCCACCTTATAATTCCTATTTGATTCTTTCCAAGTGACCTAGTTAATCTGATCCTCCAACCCAAATCAAAACCCATTCACACGAGAAAAACAAATCAAGAAAGCAAGAAATTCTCCAAGAAGGCAGATAAGCTCTAGAAAATGGACAAAAAAAAATAAAAAGCTCTTCCAGGATCCCAATTCAGTAAATAAAAGACTATGTACAGAGAGAAAGAAAATCCAAGGAAGATGAAAAAGAAGAAGAAGATAGATGGTACATAAACATCTTCAATTCTCATCTGTTTGTGACGCTGATGATGGTGGTGGTGCTGGTGGTGGTGGTGGAGAGGGTGAACTGCCATCACTCTGAGATCCTGATAAAGAAAACAACCCATTAAAAGGCCATGGGATTGGAAGCCAAAACCTTCTCCCTTGTCCATTTTCCCCTTCTCCACCACTACCATCCCCACTACTCTCCACCCTACTACTACTATTATTCCCAGACCCATCTGCGTCAGCCTTTGGTATATCATCAGCAGGCATCTGAAACCTGCAAACTGGGCAAGAACTATGAAGCTCCAGCCATGGCAGAATGCACCCACCATGGAATTTATGCTTACATGGCATCTCCTTTGCCTCTGCACTGATCTCAAAATCATCCAAGCATACCGAGCACTGCAGATTCTCTGAAATTGTGACAGTGGGCATCGCTTCAACAGCCTCTTTCTGTGCCGGTGGAGTTCCGTATCTATTTGGATCATTTTCTGCTAAATGCTGCAGCAGTAGATCCAAGCCAGGCCCAATCAGGTAATCACCCAAAGAGCCAGGAGCGCTCTGATTCTGGTTTTGAGTTTGGTTCACATCGAAGGACCCTTGAAGAATTATGGCTTGGTTGAAAGGATTGATCAGGATTACACGCTCTTGCTCTTGCTCTCTTTCCCTCTCAGTTTCAGAATTCCCTGGTTCGGACACAATCCCAGCACGAAGGCCTTGAAGCAAATGGAGGATGGCAGCTGAGCTTCTTCTTCTCCTTCGAAGCATTGATTCAAGGTCCCGCTCTTGCTCTAATTCTCCTCGTTGTGCTTCTTCTTCCTCTTCTTCTTCTTCTTCTGATGAATCTGATTCTCTTCTGGATCTTCGACGGCGCCTACTACCTATCATGCCTAGCAGGATCGGAGCCCAAAGAGAGAGCGCTCGATCGGATCCCGCCTCAGTATCCTGGTCTCTTCTGCTATCCATTTCTTCCAGAAAACCGCTTTCGCAAAATGGGCATTTGATTTCCACTTCCATCACTGGATTCACCATTTGTGAGCACATGTAACACCAGTACCTAGCAACCAGAGCTTCATCCATTTCTCCTCTCTTTCACTCTCTCTCTGCCTCTGCAATTTTGACAACCAAGGAATAATCCCACCTCAGAAAAAAACAGGAAAATAGGCACAAGTTCCTCCAATTTCACAAACCCAACATACAGAAATCCCCCAAGAACACCTTATTTCCCAACCCAATCCAAAACAGAGAATACCCAGATACAGCAATCAAGAACAAAATCCTAAAGTTACAGAACCAATCAGACATAAAATATCAACATAAAAAAAAGGAAAATCTAGTACAAGTTCAAACAAAGATCACAGAATTTTTTTATTTTAAAAAATGTGTCTTTCTGTACTTTCCTAAAATTACACAACGCATTAGAGGAAAAATCTCGAAAATTAAAAAAAAAAAATGTCTAGATCAAGTTACAGAGTTCACACACAGATCACCCAGAATTATTTTTTTTTCAAAAGCAAGGATTTTTCTGTAATTTGTCAAAATTTCACAGCTCAACAACCAGAAATCTCATCAAATTCTAACAAGGAGATCACCCACATAAATGAAAATTTTCTCTGATTTCAAGAAAACCCAAGTTATTATTCTTACCAAACGAAATCAACAATCAAAATCAAACCAATCTATCACATGCAGGATTGCACAAGATCACAGATGAATTTAAGGAAATATAGGTAACCAGAACAGGCAGTTGAGAGTGAGACCGTGAGAGATTTAAATGAATGGATAATCACAGAGAAGAGAAGAATCTGGAAGAAAGATTACAACTATCGTGTTTAATGGTATTCATAAAAGAAGATATTAACACGGAATTAAAAATAATATTTAATGAAAAAGGAAAAAAAATCTTACATGAGTTCTCTAAAATTTGAACGAAAGATTAATGAATGAAGTAGTAGAAAATTTTTACCTTTCAAATGGAGATTTTGGAATTTGGAAGCTTTGAATCTGTGGATTTGGTGGAAGAACAAAAGTTGCAGAGAAGAACGAGTCCGAACGACCAACGCGTCTTCCAATCTCCTTCGGGTCTTTTCTTCCTTTTACCTTTTTCTCTAAGAGCCTGTTTGGAATGATGCATTTGTGCAAAAAAGAGATATTACTAAGCGTGTTTTTTTTTGCAGAATGAGCAGTAGTTTCAGTTCGTTGGATGGTCCTTGAGATTCGTGGGTATGAATTAAAGTGATCATCCAACGACGTGGACGTTCTCCTCAGGATAACCATCGTTTTTCCAAATATATATTTTTTGGAGATAAAAGACTTCCCAAACAGACCTTAATGTTTTTTACTATATATTTGTTATTTTTTTACTTTTCTTAGACGCGTCTGGAGATGGGATTTCGTTTTCTCGTAAAAAAGGGAGGGCCCACCAGCCTCCAATTTTCAAAATAAAAATGGCAAAAATGTTAGAATAGAAGCAGGGTCTACAGCCGGGCTTGTTGACCTTACGAAAATTTCGTTAGATTAGTCCTCGAGATGTGTGGCAGTTCAAATTTTGTCCTATATGTCGTTTATCTCCAAGATGACAAATCCAGGAAGCCTGTGGTTCACATCACACTAACACAGCTCATAAATAGATAAAATTAAGGATCGTACCAGCCAACGGTAGACCATAAACAAAAAAAAGTGCGGTTGAGGCTATTGACGGTTGGATTCAAGAGAACAACCTTATTAACAGTCTTGGACCGTTCTTTTCTAGAATCCAACCGTCAATGATTTCAAACGCGTAACTTTTTCTGCGGTCTAAAGTGGGGTAGCATTTTCCTAAATTTGTAGTTTTTGTATCATCTGTTGGAAAAAATACATCATTCCAGAAACTTCGAATTTCAGCCGTGTTTAAATTTTATAACCTACTGAAATGACTAAAAGGTCCTTGATTGGGGTGGAAATCTCAATTCACAACGTATTGGATGGTCAAGATAATTAACATTTTTTTAGGGTAGCATTATTTGCACACATCATTTCCATGTGTACACACACATAATCTCTACACACACCATAAGTTGCAAAAAAATAAAAATAAAAATAAATAAATAAACCTGACCAAGAAGAGGAACCACCACCACTGTCTTCTTCTTTTCATCACCTCCACGCCACCACCACGACCGAACCTCCACCACCGCCTTCTTCTTCCGCTACCAAAGCACCTCTGTCTTCTCTCTCTCTCTCTCTCTCAAAAAAAAAAAAAAATTCCCCGTGCATGTCGGCAAGCCAAAGCCATGTCGGTCGTTGTCTGCTGACATAGACAAAGGCATGTCATCTCTCGCATGCTGAAATGCAGGGGGGGGGGATGACAATGGGTGGTGTGGTGGTCGGAGATGGTGCGGTGGTGATGGTGGTGGTGGTGGACGAAAGGAGGATGGAGGTGTCTTGGCGGTGGTGGTGGCGGTGGCGGTGGAAGAAGAAGAGGGCGGTGGTGGTTCTTCTTCTTCTTCGTGAGTTTGGTTTTTTTTATTAAAAGGTGGGTGCAGATTTAGGGACACATTTGTCCAGAAAAGGTGAGTGCACTTCAAGAAAACATGGGTGCAAATAATGCTACCCTTTTCTATCAGTCTTATTAGTAATCACACGTCATAGTTAGCAATTCCGAGTGGGGCAAAATACAGAACGAAAAATGTTGGAGTACAATTTGGGGTAGAAAAAGTAAAATATTGACTACTTTTTGTCTTATAAAATGATTTTTTATTTTCAGAACTGAATAAATCCATAAATAATTTGGAAAAGTTCGTGAATTGTTCCAGAATAATTCAATCATAAAAAAATATGCAATTTTTTCCAGACCT
Source organism: Euptelea pleiosperma (assembly GCA_035048495.1). NCBI lineage: Eukaryota > Viridiplantae > Streptophyta > Magnoliopsida > Ranunculales > Eupteleaceae > Euptelea > Euptelea pleiosperma. The sequence goes on from CM068544.1 coordinate 2,832,255, forward strand.
GACGTTGTTTGGTTTCGTTTTTTAATAATTCATACGGTTCTTGAATAATTCGAGAATTTACCAACTTACGAGATCAATTTGGCCTTATATGGTTGCCCTTCAACAAGTTTTCTAAAAATGTTTCTTGTTTATTTGTGTTCGTAAAAGTTCTCTTGATAAACACTTTTTATCATATAAAGTCTTTTCAAGAGAACTTTTTTGTGGTCACCGTGCGTGATTTGATCTCCTCCCTATCTTGTTGCCACATGCCCCTAACAATCCCACTTTAACTTGGGTAACAAGAAATTCTATAGCCATTACCCGAGTTAAAAAATAGACAGATAAAGTGAGAGGTATTTGGGGTGGGGGAACAATGGTTCCAACTCATATCAAAGAAGTAACCATAGTTGAATTTAAGGTGAGTTGGGAAGTTCTAGGCATGGATTAAAAAATGGCCGTTATAACAGATTCGGACCTCCCCCATTACATTATGTTTGAAGTCTTCATTGTTAGGGTTTTAAAATCTAAAATCATATAGAATAAAACTCTATATACTTTGTGTATATAGATCTCAATCGCATGATGGTTTATAATCAAAAGACATCTGAACAACACACATGGAAAGTGTGAAGCAGGTAATGACATTATCGAACAATATGAAATATTCACCATTATGAACAACGTGTTTTTTCCGATCTGCACTAGATAATGCCAATAAGGTAAACTTGGCGGGGATAATAGTGGTATTAGTATTATGACTATATAATTGGCTTTTACATCATTAAGTGTGTATTAGTCTCTGTAATCTAATACTAGTGGTGCTATTTGAACAAAGTGAGGTTTTTTAACTAGGCACTTATATTCACATAAATATTGGGTATTCTTTAAAGGGTGGCCACTCGACATGTTGTTTTAATGCTCTAATCTACGTAATTTTTTTTATAAAAATTTAAAAATGTCTAATGTGTTTGTTGCGGATCAAGTGAGAGATTGTTGGCTTTGAAGTGGTCTTTTAGCAAATTTTGTTTTATTAAAATCAGATTAGTATCATAATCTTCCATGATTGTATTTAATCTATGCAATTAGTGATTTAAGGTGTATAGAATTAGTTGTGTTCTAGTTACACAATATAGTTGCATATATGTGATTCTCGCCAAGTGCAGAGACTTTAATTCAAACTCTTTGATGGGTTAGGGTTTGAGAAACTCATTTGTGTATGAGGAAGTCGGTCATTCCTCTAACAGTTTAATGAACTCTCTCCCCATCAGATAATACTGGTATATATAGAGGTAGTAAAAACTTTCTTTTGTCTTCTAAAGCTTGCTTAACCTGATAATAAGAGTAAATGATTATTTTTCAAATCAATTGAAGATGCGTACATATATGTTTTCTTTCTAATCCCGGTTCTAAACAGTTTAATTCCAATTCTTTTAGCTATGATGTGATTATATGTAAATCCTAGGCATTAAGAGAGTTTTATTTTATATGATTTTAGATTTTATACACTAATTGTGATGCCCAATCATGTCTATCCCAAGCAATTTAGAGTGTCTACTAACCATCAAGATCTCATGGTGAGCCAAACTTTATGTCCACTAGATAATCTAGACAACTTTGTAGACAACTAAATATCTCAAATAAGATTTTCAATGTCTTAATCAAGAGACCATTATACTCAATTAAGAGACTATTAAACAGAAACAAAGTATGTTCAAACCTTTAAATTAGAAACTACCAACAATGCCCATACTAGTAACATGCCCTTCAAAGATCTTGATACTTAAGTCTTTTGTCATGTGATCTGTGTAAAGAATAAATTCATATTCTAGTTTTGGCAGAGATTTTGTCTGACATAAACATTATTGTAACCGTTCCTACGAGCACCAGTGTAGTTTTGAAGATGTCGTTGTACGCATACTTCGTCGACTACGTGAAAACTAAAAGACAAAAATTGCAAGATTCAGACGGTTGACGACATAAGTCATCTGAGGAACTGCTACTTGTCCGTTGAAGACCGTGTCCGCTCGCATAGGAAGGTAAGTGACCTAGTGGCCATATGAATATATTTTTAATAGATAAAAATATAATAGTCGCACCTAAACAGGACAGACTCAGGTCAATATGCTAAAAAAGTAAAAGAATTGACTAAGGGAAGTCAAAATGATTGGACTGTGAAAACCAATCGATTGGACACTATGGTGTTGGTGTCCCTCCTCACTTGAGGTGGGACCCACTCTATTTTGTCCTCATTCAAAAGGGGTTTCTTTTTTGTCTTTTTCCTCCCACCATTTAGAAGTTGAAATGGCACCTTTTGAGGAAAAGAAAAGAGAGGTACAGTCCATCCTTTAGGGGTGAGAGTTTTTCTTTTGAAAAAACAGAACAAGAGGCTTTCTTAGTGAAAAAGAAAAGAGAAGAAAATGGGTTTTAGAGAAGAAGAAAAAGAAATGGTTTTACCTTGATTCCATTGGGGTTTTTCAAGCGTACTTCATCTCCAGGTTTGTAAAGGTCCATCCACAATGCCAGGTTCGTCAATCTCTTCCTTCTTCAAGTGTCAATTTAAGGTTTTCTTACAAACCCTTGTTGGTAAGTTTCTCATTCCCCATTGTTGATTATTATCTATCATTGTTTGGATAAAGATCTTGTAATCCAAGAGAAATTGTTTGTCTCTTGATGTTGGCATCTTCTAGTGTTATCTAGAGAGAAGTTGTAACCCATTATTCTTATAGTGAAAGTTTGTCGGACTAGGTCCCGTGGGTTTTACCCTTCTCATTGAAGGGGTTTTCCACGTAAAATTTGGTGTCTTGTTTCTTTATTTTATTTTCTACTTGTATTGTTGTGTGTGGATTATGGTTGTGGTTTGCACAAAGGAGAAGGGGGATTTTTTCCAACAAGTGGTATCAGAGCCAAAGGTTAGGGCTTGGTGTTTTTTCTAAATTAATCGTGTGCAAATCATGGAACCGAATATAAGTCAAATGGTGAACCTAAATGGGAACAATTGGATGATTTGAAAGACAAAGATGGAAGATTTGTTGTATTGCAAGGATCTTTTTGAACCTATTAAAAATGAAAGAAAGAAACTAGAAAAATTATCCGATAATGATTGGAAGAAACTAGATCGAAAAGCTATTGGATTTATCCGACAATGGTTGGATGATAGTATGTTTCATCACGTTTCTACGGAAACTTCGACTTACACACTTTGAAAAAATTAAGGATGTCGTCTGATATTCGCTTAAAAGTGCGTATTTCTCACTATTATCTTCTAAGCGTTATCACACTCTCCTACGTTAAAATGCTCTATTTATCTACTTTTCTACGTAAGAGTCTCTTTTGTTGCGTAGAACACACTTTTCTGGACGATATGGTATATTTGCATGCATTAAACACATTTCTGGAAGTCAATATATGAAGACGTTATGATCAAGTCTCATTACATGTTCTTCTCTTGCAGGAAACTCGATCGGACTATTCTCGAGACTTACGGGCCCACGATCAACCACAGAAGCCTAATATCAAAGCTTAAAGAGCCAACATGCTATGACTAGAAGATACAGGCTAAGTACGGGTCAAGTCAGAGGATCACGAAGCCGGTCCAAAGAACCAAGAGAGATGGAGAGTCGATAAATCCATAAATAATTTGGAAATAAAATGATTTTTTATTTTCAGAACTGAATAAATCCATAAATAATTTGGAAAAGTTCGTGAATTGTTCCAGAATAATTCAATCATAAAAAGATATGCAATTTTTTCCAGACCTGACGTTGTTTGGTTTCGTTTTTTAATAATTCATACGGTTCTTGAATAATTCGAGAATTTACCAACTTACGAGATCAATTCGGCCTTATATGGTTGCCCTTCAACAAGTTTTCTAAAAATGTTTCTTGTTTATTTGTGTTCGTAAAAGTTCTCTTGATAAACACTTTTTATCATATAAAGTCTTTTCAAGAGAACTTTTTTGTGGTCATCGTGCGTGATTTGATCTCCTCCCTATCTTGTTGCCACATGCCCCTAACAATCCCACTTTAACTTGGGTAACAAGAAATTCTATAGCCATTACCCGAGTTAAAAAATAGACAGATAAAGTGAGAGGTATTTGGGGTGGGGGAACAATGGCTCCAACTCATATCAAAGAAGTAACCGTAGTTGAATTTAAGGTGAGTTGGGAAGTTCTAGGCATGGATTAAAAAACGGCCGTTATAACAGATTCGGACCTCCCCCATTACATTATGTTTGAAGTCTTCATTGTTAGGGTTTTAAAATCTAAAATCATATAGAATAAAACTCTATATACTTTGTGTATATAGATCTCAATCGTATGATGGTTTATAATCAAAAGACATCTGAACAACACACATGGAAAGTGTGAAGCAGGTAATGACAGTATCGAACAATATGAAATATTCACCATTATGAACAACGTGTTTTTTCCGATCTGCACTAGATAATGCCAGGTAAACTTGGCGGGGATAATAGTGGTATTAGTATTATGACTGTATAATTGGCTTTTACATCATTAAGTGTGTATTAGTCTCTGTAATCTAATACTAGTGGTGCTATTTGAACAAAGTGAGGTTTTTTAACTAGGCACTTATATTCACATAAATATTGGGTATTCTTTAAAGGGTGGCCACTCGACATGTCGTTTTAATGCTCTAATCTACGTAATTTTTTCTTATAAAAATTTAAAAATGTCTAATGTGTTTGTTGCGGATCAAGTGAGAGATTGTTGGCTTTGACGTGGTTTTTTAGCAAATTTTGTTTTATTAAAATCAGATTAGTATCATAATCTTCCATGATTGTATTTAATCTATGCAATTAGTGATTTAAGGTGTATAGAATTAGTTGTGTTCTAGTTACACAATATATATAGTTGCATATATGTGATTCTCGCCAAGTGCAGAGACTTTAATTCAAACTCTTTGATGGGTTAGGGTTTGAGAAACTCATATGTGTATGAGGAAGTCGGTCATTCCTCTAATAGTTTAATGAACTCTCTCCCCATCAGAGAATATTGGTATATATAGAGGTAGTAAAAACTTTCTTTTGTCTTCTAAAGCTTGCTTAACCTGATAATAAGAGTAAATGATTATTTTTCAAATCAATTGAAGATGCGTACATATATGTTTTCTTTCTAATCCCGGTTCTAAACAGTTTAATTCCAATTCTTTTAGCTATGATGTAATTATATGTAAATCCTAGGCATTAAGAGAGTTTTATTTTATATGATTTTAGATTTTATACACTAATTGTGATGCCCAATCATGTCTATCCCAAGCAATTTAGAGTATCTACTAACCATCAAGATCTCATGGTGAGCCAAACTTTATGTCCACTAGATAATCTAGACAACTTTGTAGACAACTAAATATCTCAAATAAGATTTTCAATGTCTTAATCAAGAGACCATTATACTCAATTAAGATACTATTAAACAGAAACAAAGTATGTTCAAACCTTTAAATTAAAAACTACCAACAATGCCCATACTAGTAACATGCCCTTCAAAGATCTTGATACTTAAGTCTTTTGTCATGCGATCTGTGTAAAGAATAAATTCATATTCTAGTTTTGGCAGAGATTTTGTCTGACATAAACATTATTGTAATCGTTCCTGCGAGCACCAGTGTAGTTTTGAAGATGTCGTTGTACGCATACTTCGTCGACTACGTGAAGACTAAAAGACAAAAATTACAAGATTCAGACGGTTGACGACATAAGTCATCTGAGGAACTGCTACTTGTCCGTTGAAGACCGTGTCCGCTCGCATAAGAAGGTAAGTAACCTAGTGGCCGTATGAATATATTTTTAATAGATAAAAATATAATGGTCGCACCTAAACAGGACAGACTCAGGTCAATATTCTAAAAAAGTAAAAGAATTGACTAAGGGAAGTCAAAATGATTGGACTGTGAAAACCAATCGATTGGACACTATGGTGTTGGTGTCCCTCCTCACTTGAGGTGGGACCCACTCTATTTTGTCCTCATTCAAAAGGGGTTTCTTTTTTGTCTTTTTCCTCCCACCATTTAGAAGTGGAAATGGCACCTTTTGAGGAAAAGAAAAGAGAGGCATAGTCCATCCTTTAGGGGTGAGAGTTTTTCTTTTGAAAAAAAAGAACAAGAGGCTTTCTTAGTGAAAAAGAAAAGAGAAGAAAATGGGTTTTAGAGAAGAAGAAAAAGAAATGGTTTTACCTTGATTCCATTGGGGTTTTTCAAGCGTACTTCATCTCCAGGTTTGTAAAGGTCCATCCACAATGCCAGGTTCGTCAATCTCTTCCTTCTTCAAGTGTCAATTTAAGGTTTTCTTACAAACCTTTGTTGGTAAGTTTCTCATTCCCCATTGTTGATTGTTATCTATCATTGTTTGGATAAAGATCTTGTAATCCAAGAGAAATTGTTTGTCTCTTGATGTTGGCATCCTCTAGTGTTATCTAGAGAGAAGTTGTAACCCATTATTTTTATAGTGAAAGTTTGTCGGACTAGGTCCCGTGGGTTTTACCCTTCTCATTGAAGGGGTTTTCCAAGTAAAATTTGGTGTCTTGTTTCTTTATTTTATTTTCTACTTGTATTGTCGTGTGTGGATTATGGTTGTGGTTTGCACAAAGGAGAAGGGGGATTTTTCCCAACAAGTGGTATCAGAGCCAAAGGTTAGGGCTTGGTGTTTTTTCTAAATTATTCGTGTGCAAATCATGGAACCGAATATAAGTCAAATGGTGAACCTAAATGGGAACAATTGGATGATTTGAAAGACAAAGATGGAAGATTTGTTGTATTGCAAGGATCTATTTGAACCCATTAAAAATGAAAGAAAGAAACTAGAAAAATTATCCGATAATGATTGGAAGAAACTAGATCGAAAAGCTATTGGATTTATCCGACAATGGTTGGATGATAGTGTGTTTCATCACGTTTCTACGGAAACTTCGACTTACACACTTTGAAAAAATTAAGGATGTCGTTTGATATTCGCTTAAAAGTGCGTATTTTTCACTGTTATCTTCTAAGCATTATCACACTCTCCTACGTTAAAATATTACATTTATCTACTTTTCTACGTAAGAGTCTCTTTTGTTGCGTAGAACACACTTTTCTGGACAATATGGTATATTTGCATGCATTAAACACATTTCTGGAAGTCTATATATGAAGACGTTATGATCAAGTCTCATTACGTGCTCTTCTCTTGCAGGAAACTCGATCGAACTATTCTCGAGACTTGCGGGCCCACGATCAACCACAGAAGCCTAATATCAAAGCTTAAAGAGCCAACATGCTATGACTAGAAGATACAGGCTAAGTACGGGTCAAGTCAGAGGATCACGAAGCCGGTCCAAAGAACCAAGAGAGATGGAGAGTCGATGACCAAGAGACTGACCAAAGCAGTCGAAGCCACATGAAATGAGAAGAAAATGATAATCTGCTCTGCTAGTGAAGCCCGAGAAGAGAACATATTGAAAACTAGGGTTCCAGACCCTCCGCCAGCAGTTATCTCTATAGTCTGTAGAGTTTTCTCTCTCATCTCTCTTATTTCTTTCTTGTCTCTCTTCATCTCCCTATACATCACCACCTGATCCTCAGATCTACTGACCTAACTTTAGAACTCCTGTCCGTAGGCTCTGTCTCATCTCTCTTAGCTTTCTGACCGTTCGATCTTCAATCGGACCGTTGGATCTCTCGATCTACCAATCTGGGTCTCAATCAAGTCACCATCCATTCGATCGTTATCAAATTGTTTGTCACATTATCTTGTGAGACGATGGACATCATCAATCCATGTGGGCCAGTAGCGAGCCCATCATCATTGACCCGTGGCCCGACCATTTAGTGGACCTCGCGATTTTCAAATGCTTTAAATTAATTATTTTTAAATAAAAAATGGGGTGTCCACTAAATGGGAAAATTTCCCAAAGAAAAATAAGGTTTTCCTTAACTATATATATATATATATATATATATATATTTATTTCAAAAATTCTCATTTTCCATTAAAGGAAAGTGGGAGCTTTTAAAAGGAAAAGAGAATGGTTCTTTTGAACCCTAATCTCTCTCTTATTCTTCCTCTCCTTCCCCAAAACCTTCCCCGGATGTTTTCATCTCCTTCTTCTCCTTCTTTTTCTTCTTTCTCTTCCTCCTCTTCTTCATCTTCTTCATCTTTTCCCTCGCCAGAGTTGCAAGCAGCAACTCCGGCCGCCTGCACGTCCTCCTTCTCCCTTCTCATCCTCTCCTCCTCTCCTTCTTCTGCTCCTTTGCTTCTTCCTCTTCGCCTCTCCTCTTTTTCTTTTCTTTCTTCTCTCTTCTTCTTGTTCTTCATCATCTTCTTCTTCTTTGGCGGACTGAACCAGTCAGTCAAGCACGCCGCTGCACACCGCCAGCGTGTTGCTTCTCCGTCACCTGCTGCTCCTCTTCGTCTCCGCCTTCCTTCTCTTTCTTCTTCCTGCATCTGTTCCTACGAGCAGCACCGCCTGTATATTTTTCTTGCTGGAGTTGCAACCTGCAACTCCGGCGAACTCCATCAAAACCGGCGATCTCCTCTTCATTCTCTCATTGGGTAAAGATCTACAACTCTTGGTGTTAGTTGCTGCCACGCCTAGTAGCAAGGGATTTATATCAGTGTGCAACCAATCCTCTTGGGTTCTCACAGCCCTCACCTCACCTTGCTGGGGCGACAATGACTTCTCCAAGCCGGATAGAACCTGTAACTCTTGCTGGTTTAGATGCAAACGGACCGCCTCACACTACCTGAAGCTTCGCCCGTTACTCCAACCTCTTTCCTCCACCAAACCGTTCCTCCCATGTCCCTCCATTGCTGGATCAATGAGCCACAGCTGCAAGTGCACTCATCATATCTCACCAAGCCGTCCTTTTAAGGAGCTGCTGCTCTTCTTCGCTACGGCCAACACCTGCAACCACCTCGTGGCTGTCATCTACTGTCACAAGGGGCTGTTTGTCCACCAATCGGACAGCAACTCCAGCCCGCGCTCTCCTCTTCTCTCCAGCAAAAGAAAGCAAAAAAATAAAAATAAAAATAAAGGGAAAGAGAAGAGGGAGCCGCCTCCACCATTTGCTACCTCGTTGTACCGGACTCCTCTCGGTGGCACATAGATCCTTAAATCTTCAATGGCCGATCCATGATCCATTGGCCAAATCCTGCATGTATGACAACTTGCTGCCCATCCATGGTCTTACATTCTTGACAGTATGATCCACATCCTCAAATGGTAAGTTGAAGGGAATTCCTCTTTCCAACTCTCTCTCTCTAGATTCTCTCTATAATTCTCTCTCTCTCCTCTAATATCACTTTATCTCTCTAGTTGTTAGCATTCTCTCTCTACTTCTCCCAACTTTCTAGTTAGGTTTATTGTTTTAATTTGCTTGCAAGAATTGTAGTTTGATTTTATGAATTTTAATGAAAAGCAATTTGTTTATCGTCAATTTCTTGCTTATTGATTACATGCTTAATTTTCTATCATCTTATGTGTTATTATTCGCGCTAATCCGACTAATCTCGAGTGCGGATCGACATCCGACACAAGCCACTGTGCAAAATTGCTCATTCTACAGGTTAAAAGTCTCGAATAATTAAAAAATGTGCTGAGATTAGGGTTTTCGTAACCAACGACGCGGAAAAATCTTACTTTCATCGTCTTCCTTGAAGACTTTGAGAAAGTTGAGTCTCATGTTGATGATCTCATTGACATGGATCTAGTTGTCCATCCCAGGGTACATAATGATGATGAAAGAGTTGCAAGACATGAAGAAGAAACTCATGATGATGTTCATAGTGATGATGTTGAGCAGAGGTGCATCCCCCTCAAGAACCACCAATGGAGTTGAGAAGAACTACTAGAGTATGCCAGCCATCTAAGAGATTTCACATCGGGAATATGTCATGCTTACAGATGGGGGTGAGCCAGAGTGCTTTGAAGATGCTTTAGATGCTGATCATAAAAGGGAATGGTTGAACAACACATATGCCTTGGTGGAGAAACCCAAGGAAAAGAAGGTTATTAGAAACAGGTGGATTTTTAAGATAAAGACAAAAGAAAAGAACTTACAACCAAGGTACAAGGCGTGGTTAGTTGTAAAGGGTTTTGGGCAAAAGAAAGGTATTGATTTTGATGAGATTTTCTCACCTGTGGTGAAGATGTCCTCTATACGTTTTGTGTTGGGATTGGCTGCAAGCATGGACCTAGAGTTTGAGCAACTGGATGTCAAAATAGCTTTCCTGCATGGTGATTTGGAGGAAGATATGTAGATGGAGCAACCAGAAGGTTTTGAAGTCAAAGGCAATGAACACTTGGTTTGCAAGTTAAGAAAGAGCCTATACGGGCTAAAACAGACCCCAAGGCAATGGTACAAAAAGTTTGAGTCATTTATGGTGGACCATGGGTACAAGAGAACGGCTTCAAATCATTGTGTGTTTGTTCAAAAAATTTATGATGGTGATTTTATTGTTCTTTTGTTATATGTCGACGATATGCTGATTGTTGGAAAGGACAAAAACAAAATTGTCAAGTTGAAGAAGGAATTGAGCAAGTCATTTGCTATGAAGGATTTGGGTCCAGCTCAACAAATTCTTGGCATGCATATCTCTCATGATAGGAAAGTTAAAAGTTGTGGCTATCACAAGAAAGGTACTTTGAGAAAGTACTTCAAATGTTCAACATGAAAAGTGCAAAATTAGTTAGTTGTCCACTTGGCAGTCATTTCAAGTTGAGTCATGATCAATGCCCTTCAAGTGAAAGTGAGAATGAAGAAATAGAGAAGATTCCCTATGCTTCAGCTGTAGGAAGTTTGATGTATGCCATAGTGTGCACGAGACCTAACATTGCATATGCAATTGGTGTAGTTAGCAGATTTCTTGCCAATACTGGCAAAGAGCATTGGGTAGCAATGAAATAGATTTTAAGTTACCTCAAAGGTTCATCCAAGGCATGCTTATGCTTTGGAAGTGGAAGCCTATGTTAGTAGGCTACACAGATGCAGATATAGCGGGAGATGTAGACTCCAAGAAGTCCACTTCGGGGTATCTATTTACTTTTGCAGGGGGAGTAGTGTCATGGCAATCTAAATTGCAGAAGTGTGTGGCTCTATCCACTACAGAGGCATAGTATATTGCAGTAACAGAGTGTTACAAGGAAATGTTATGGATGAAGAGGTTCTTTCAAGAACTTGGCTTGGAACAAGAAAAATACATCATTTATTGCGATAGTCAAAGTGCCATCCATCTTAGTAAAAATCCAAGTTTTCATTCCAAGTCCAAGCACATCAACGTGAGGTATCATTAGATTCAAGATATTTTTGAAGAGAAGGTTTTGCAACTTGAAAAGATCCATACTGACAAGAATGACTCGGAGATGATGATAAAGGCATTACACAAAAGTAAACATGAAGTTTGTTGTAACATGACCGGTTTGGGGGTGGTGGATCCCTCTCCATTAGTCGGGAGGGGGAGATTGTTGGTGTCCCTCCTCACTTGAGGTGGGACGACCCACTCTATTTTGTCCCCATTCAAAATGGGTTTCTTTTTTGTCTTTTTCCTCCCCACTTTTTAGAAGTTGAAAGGGCACCTTTTGAGGAAAAGAAAAGAGAGGTATGGTCCATCCTTTAGGGGTGAGAGTTTTTCTTTTGAAAAAAAGAAGAAGAGGCTTTCTTAGTGAAAAAGAAAAGAGAACAAAAGGGGTTTTAGAGAAGAAGAAGGAGAAAGGGTTTTACTTTGATTCCATTGGGTTTTTCAAGTGTGCTTCATCTCTGGGTTTGTGAAAGTCCGTCTACAATGCCGGGTTCGTCAATCTCTTCTTTCTTCAAGTGTTGATTTAGGATTTTCTTACAAATCCTTGTTGGTAAGTTTCTCATTCTCCATTGTTGATTGTTATTTATCTTTGTTTGGATAAATATCTTGTAATCCAAGAGAAATTGTTTGTCTCTTGATGTTGGCATCCTTTAGTGTTAGAGGTAGGACTGGCTCCCTCATAGACACATATGGGTTTCTTAAACCCTAACCCATCAAAGGGTTTGAATTAAAGTCCCTATACTTGCCAAGAATCACCGATATACAATTATATTGCGTAACTAGGGCACAACTAATTCGATGTACCTTAAATTACTAATTGCCTAGATTAAATACAATCATAGAAGATTATGATACTAGTCTGGTTTTTAATAAAATAAAATTTCTTGAAAGATTACATTAAAGTCAACATTCACGACTACTATTTCTCAAATGATTTGCACTCTACTTTTTACCCCACATGATTTCATTAAATTAGAAGAGAGGAGAGAGTTAGGATTAAAAAAAATATTAATAATGTATAATATCAGTGGGTACCAAGTTCTCTTCAACCAATTATGCAATTAATCTTCCTTTTACTGTATATCTTCTTCTTGACAAGCAAAGGTTACTCAAGTTCTGGATGAAGTAGCCAAAGCTTCTACCAATTCCACCATTATTGGCTACGCAGGTGGCAAAAATGGCTGTAGCATTAGAGACACTCGGCGTTGTAATTGGACATTTTGGGGGAAGAAGGTGGGGTTTTCTTCATTGTTTAGAGAGAAAAAGGAACAATTGAACCAAAACCAGGGAGTTAATCTACAGTGTAAGTGTTTGGGCAAGAAAATGATTTTCGAAAAAAAAAATCGAATACTAACCGATTGGTTTACATTGGGGTTTAACTTAATTGCTACGTGTAATATTTTGGCAACGTTTGCATACTCAAATGCCATGATAGACCTATTGCTTGCCAATCATTTATATATTAGATTTAAGAACCCTCTTGTCATATTGTTGAGTTTGTGGGTCCATTCCCTTTTTTTTTCTTTTTCTGATAAGTGGTTGTGAGTAAAACTTCTGTCACAACGCACATTACGAGCCACTCGGCACACACTTAGTGGACGCTGACCGTATGGATGTTTGGCCAGTCCCTCCATGGACTTCAAAACCAAAAAGCAGCCTGATTAAGTGATTTCTAAGCGATTCGATTGAAGCTATTTTCATGGGTTGATTTTAACTGTAGGAATTTGAGCGTTGTAAATCACTAATCATGCTGATTTATGGTCTATAGGTTCACCGAGGGACTGGCCAAACATCCATATGGTCAGCGTCATATTGTTGAGGTTGTGGGTCCATTCCTTTTTTTTTTTTTTTTCTTTTTTTTGATAAGTGGTTGTGGGTTCAAACTGAGTGAGCTTTAAAAGAAAAGTCACATGCAACTTCAAGCCAATCATCATCATCATCATCATCATCGGCATTTACGATGTTTTATCCTTTCTATTAGAGGTCGGCGCAAAAATCCTATTTCTCCATTCAATTCTATTTACAGCAATACCCTTTTTGAACGGTCCCAAAAAGTGGTCCAGGTGAAAATTGACCTGAATTTTTGAATTATGGTTGAATTTTGCCTAAAAAAATCAAAGAAACACATGATTTGCTTGGTTGTCGAGTCTACAAAAAAAAAAAAAAAAAATGCACATGGGCAAAAAAACAAAAAAAAAATGGGAAACTAATGGAAAAAAATAGTGCCAAAATTGAAAATTTTAATTTCAAATTTTTAATAAGCTTTATAACGGAAATAATTGGCGTTATTTTAAATAAATTTTTTTCAGTAAATAATGGCCGTTATTTTCCGAGAGTTAAAACAGTGCATATTGTAACGGGGGAGGTCTGAATCCCTTATAACGGCCAAACCATGGCTGATAGTATACCCCCATCTGACAAACAGCCCCTTAATAGTCCTGCATTGGGCGTGTTACATAGTTTCTAAAGAGACCAGGGATTTCACCTACATTTAAAAATTTGCAAATTCTTAAATTGGTATTTTGCAACACCCCTTGAAAATATAAAAAAATTATAATAATTCTCCTTAATACTTTCAAAATTTAGGACTACGTCCATTGACCTAGTTGACCACAGATTGACTAAAGTTAAAACGGACGTGAATCACATGTATTTAGAGTTGTATTTGCAATACTATGGTCTTGCAATATGAGCCACGTGGCATACTTTTTAGAACTCTGACCATATGGATGTTTTGCGAGGATTAAAGCTTCTGTCACAATCACACAATCACAAGCCAATGAGTTCTCGGCAGGTACCCAAGTGCTTTTTGCAAGGTACCCATGTGCTTTTGCTCTGAGGGGTACACGCCGAGAACTCATTAGCTTGTGATTGTGTGATTTGCAATCCGTTGTGACAGAAGTTTTATTCAATTTGCGAGTAAAACTTCTATCACAACCTTCTGACAGATGTTCTGTGACAATGAAAATCACAGGCCATGTGGCACACTCTTAGTGAACTCTGACTGTGTGGATGTTTGGCCAGTCCCTCAATGGACCTCCAAACCAAAAATCAGCCTGATTAGTGATTTACAATATTTGGATCTTTGCACCCAAATAACAATCAATAATGCTCGAATTCTTACAGTTACAATCAACCAATGAAAATAACTTCAATCGAATAGCTTATAAATCATTAATCAGGCTGATTTCTGGTTTAGAGGTCCACCGAGGGACTGGTTAAACATCCATATGGTCAGGGTCCACTAAGAGTGTGCCAGGTGGACTGTGATTTTCATTGTGATAGAAGCATCTGTCAGAAGGTTGTGATAGAAGTTTTACTCATGTTTTGCCAATTGCTAGCAGGATGAGTAAAACTTCTGTCACAAGATATCTTGAGTCTTGTGGCTTCGGTCACAACCTACAATACGAGCCACGTGGCACACTATTAGAGGGCGCTGACAGAAGGTTGTCTCCTAGCTGGACCTACAAACCAAAAATCAACCTGATGCTCAAATCATGAATAGTCAAACGCCACAAACCAAATCTTTGGAGAGTAAAACTTCTGTCACATCGGATTGTAAATCACACAATCACAAGCCAATGAGTTCTCGGCGCGTACACCTCAAAGAAAAGCACACCGGGAAAAAGCACTTGGGTACGTGCCGAGAATTCATTGGCTTGTGATTGTGTGAATTGAAATCCGTTGTGACAGAAGTTTTACTCATCTTTAGATCTTTGTAGTTTGTACCCCAAATAACGGTCAATAATGCTCAAATGCCATCCAGTTAAAATCAACCCACGAAAATAACTCCAATCCAACGCCTAGAAATCACTAATCATGTTGATTTCTAGTTTGTAGGTCCATCTAGGGATTGGCCAAACATCCATACGGTCAATGTCCTCTAAAAGTATGCCAAGTGCCTCATATTGTGGACTGTCAAGGGCTCGATGACAGTACGCTGTCATCAAAGTTTTACTAGATACACGGTAACGCGTCCTTGGTGACCGTCCAACGGTCTGGAGCTAAGGAGGATGTATCACAAGAAATTGTAAATCACACAATTAGAAGCCAATGAGTTCTCGGCACGTACAGAAGTGCTTTTTGCAACGTACCCATGTGCTTTGCTTTTAGGTGTACTTGCCGAGAACTCATTGGCTGTGATTGTGTGATTTGCAATCCGATTGTGACAACTCTACTGTCTTCGAAAACCTTTGGAGCCCGAGTTTGACGTCCTAGCAACTTCAAAGTTTGATGTTCCCCTCCCAAAATGCGACGTGGAGTACTTCTTAGAGTCCATTGACATTATAGATGTTTGGTCCACCTTTTGATGGATATACGAATCAAAAATCACTTTAAGGGGTGATTTCTAGTCGTTGGATTTAGCACTTAAATATCCCGTTTCTTGGCCGTTGGATTTGAGCATTTCTTTTGAATGCTAAAATATTGCTGGTAGAAGTCATCCATCAAGCTGATTTTTGGTTTGTAAGTCTACCAAGAAGTGGTCCAAACATCCACAAGGTCAGTGAGCCATACATTGAGCTCTACGTGGCATTTTTGGGGTTGGAGGAACAACTTTTGAGGCTCAGCAAATATTTTCTCAAACCTTTGAATGGCAGACAAGTGCTTTATTTGCTGTCGTGAGTTCCTTCCATAACCATGTTGTACCTTTTTTATTATTCCCAATCAAACGTCTCCACGTGGTAAAATAATTATTACACGTGGATTGTGTTTCTGGTTGTCCTTGCCTAACGTGTACTAACACGTCTTGAGCATAAATATTCCTTTCTCTTGAAATTGAGGAGTAAAACTTGCCTGACCACCATTTGTCCGGTAGCCACCTAACCATCGGTGCAGTCCTGTGGCACGTGGATTTCGTACGGACGGACAAACACAGCCTCACCAAACAAGCATCCATGTGAGTATTTTAAAGTTTTTAAATTTTTTTTTAATTTTCAATGCAAAAGCAAAAAAGACCTTGACGTACATGTCGAGCACTCCTTAGTGTTTCGACTGTAAGACATCCACGTGCCGTCGACCAATGCTACGAGACGGATAAAACTTTGATGAGCGGGCCCCGAGATGACAGGGCAGGAGATCTCGGCACGTGTATTTTGTACGGACCACCTCGGCCTCACCGCACACGTACCCAGGTGAGTACTCAAGTGCTTTTTCCCAAATCACTCACCTGTGTACGTGTGCGGTGAGGCCGAGGTGGTCCGTCCGTACAAAATTCACATGCCGAGATTTGTTGCCCTATCATCTCCCTTGATGACAGGGCCCTGTCATCGAAGTTTTACTCCTAGCAAACCATGGGTGGTGCAAGTTCTACTCGAAATTGTTGAGCAAGGTTAATAATTGTGCGCGTATTAAGGGTAAAAGTCTTGTACTCTGAAAATGACACTCTCAACCTGAGGATGACGTGTTCCTTAGTGTTTCATAGGATGGTCTACTCGGAAGACATCCTCTTCAAGTTGAGAGCATGAATAAATCTTGGGAATTTTTTTATGTATCTTCTTTTTAGGGAAAATTACTTTTAAGCTCAGATTTACGAAAATACAGACCATTAAGTCCCCTCTACAAAATTGTGGACACTTTGGTTTAACTGTCTGTCCATTAAGTCCATTTTTAAGGTTAAAATCTAATTTTCTTTAAAATGACAATACTACCTTCCAACTATCGGCAGTTTGAATTGATAGAGTCAGTTTGATTTGCGCTTTATTGGCTGACACACAGTACTGTATGTCAATCAACTTCAACGAAGTTTAGTTCAGTCTTTCCTTCCATTTTTATTTCTCTACATCTCTTTCCCTCAATTTCATTCCTCTACAGCTCTTCGCAGCTCGTCGTAGCTCCATTCAAGGTGAAGAAAGATGAATGTGATGTTATCATCTACATCTGTTCCCAGCTTGTCTATGCACCATTGAAGGTGAATAAAGAAGACATCTTTGGATTCAAGGTTCAGTTAAGAAAGAAGAAGGTGCAAAAGATGGTTATCAATTTCAATCTCGTTAAGCAAGAATCTTCTTTCAAGTTAGTAATGATATTCAGTAAACTCATTGAACTAGTACCAAACTGTTAAAACCATACCATTTTCAATAAACTGGTTGAGCCAGTACCATTGTCACAAATCTCTGTACTAGTGAAACTAGTCTAGTTGAACCAGTACCATTTTCGATATAGTTCTTGACTTCGCATGTCATATTGTTTCTTACATTACATTTTGTTGTACCACAGATACATGAGATGTTGTTGTACTTGCTCTAATCACCTATTTTCTAACACTATAACCTTCTCTTTTTTTACTTTTTTACTAGTGGGTGCCCCGTGCCATCGGCAGTCCTCGGCAAAGAATTTGCCAAAATCAGATG
This sequence comes from Euptelea pleiosperma, assembly GCA_035048495.1. Lineage (NCBI taxonomy): Eukaryota > Viridiplantae > Streptophyta > Magnoliopsida > Ranunculales > Eupteleaceae > Euptelea > Euptelea pleiosperma. The sequence continues at coordinate 2,849,876 of CM068544.1, forward strand.
AGTGGCTGAGATCCACCGTCCATTTAGGTGTTCGGAGGATTAGATCTCGGCCCTTATTTGTTGTTGCCTATAAGAGGAGGTATAAGTCGGGAGACAACCTTTGCGTTTGGTTATATAGAATAGTAAATGGCCCGTGCCCACGACACTCCCCAAAAAATACATTTGCAAAAATTTGGTGCATATATTCGGCACTCAAATGGTATAACAGATTGATGGCGTTACCATTATTTCCATTATAACAGATTGTAACGCACATGGGCAAAAAAGGGAGAATAATGGAAAGGAATGGAAATAATGGTGCTAAAATTAAATTTTTGATTTTTAAATATTTACTAAAATTTATAATAGAAAATTACTGAAAAATAACATATATTATAGGACAATTTTTTTTCAAAAAACAACGATATTTATTTTCATTATAATGGAAAAATAACAGACAATAACGGCCGTTATTTTTTGGGCGTTAAAATGGTACATAACATAATGAGGGAGGACTAAACCCGTTATAACAGTTGCTATTCATAGCGTACACCAAATCTCTTTACTTTTGGGCATGAACCCTACATATGTTCGGCACATATTTGGTGGACGTACATCAAACTCAAGTCTGTATAGTGAAATTTCAGATTTCTCCGAAAATTATAACATGAGGTGAATAAATGAGTGGGAGTGAGCGGTTGAGATCCGACCGAACAACAATTAAATGGATGGATTTGATCTCAACCACTCTTTATCTTATGAAGCCGGATAAGATAAGAGATAAGACAACTTCCCTGTTTTGTTATATAGATGTTGAATGTCATTTACGAACATCTGGATGGTATTGTTGTACTTGCTAGCATTGATCGATGGCACCAACAGCTTTCTCATCCCTCGCAGAAGATAATTGATAAGTTACGAAGTAATGGACAATTAATAGTTGATAAATCAATCAAAGAGAATGATTCTCTGGTTTGCTCTAGTTGTTAGTTAGGCAAAAGTCAACGTTTGCCATTTTCTTTGAGTCAGTCGAGATGTACTCAACCTTTATTTAAAATCCATTGTGATATTTGGGGACCAGCCCCTATTTCATCCACTCGTGGTTATCGCTATTATTTGCTATTTGTGGATGATTAATATAGCTGGTACTCTTGGATTTACCCTCTTCATGCTCGTTTTGAATTTTTTGACTGCTTCATCAAATACCAAAAGCTTGTTGAGAATCTTTTGGTCAAAAAAATTAAAATCTTTCAATGTGATGGAGACCAGGAGTTTTATAGCAACGTCTTTAACAATTACCTAGCTATGTGTGGTATCTCCAAGCAAGTATCGTGCCCACATACACAAGAACAAAATGGACGGGCTGAACGAAAGCATCGTCACATCACAGAAAGTGGTTTAACAATGATGCTTCATAGCAAGATGCCGGCAAAGTATTGGGTTGAAGCATTCCTGATTGCCGTGTACACCATTAATCGCCTACCTACGCCCGTTCTCCAGAACTCTTCACCCTATCATCTTCTCTTTGGTAAGGAATCAGATATCTCTTACTGTCGAGTTTTTGGTTGTCGATGTTTCCATATCTTCGCCCTTACTCTGCTCATAAACTTGATACTAAAAGTTTACCATGTGTTTTTCTTGGGTATAGCAATCTTCACAAGGGGGGTTTCGTTGCTTACATATTCCATCCGGGCGGGTCTATGTATCACGTCATGTCATTTTTTATGAAAATATTTTCCCTTTCAATGGGGAGTCATCAATATTTACTAGTACTGATCTTGTCAATTTTCAGGACTCTATGGATGTTACTAATCATTGTAATGCAGCTCCCTTGGATCAGTACTCATCCACGCGTACGGTTCCATCAAAAGACTTCGAATTTACAGTTGATGTACCCATGGTTCTGTCTCCCAAGATGGTACACATACCACCTGCCTGCTTCTCATGAGGACATTGATACAATTCTTACCTCACCCACTATAGAGACCGTGGACACTAGAGATCGTGGACAATCCCTTGGATACTGCTATTTCCTCCGAGGACATTGTCGGTACTTTGAGCCATGGAGGACCAACTGAAGGTATAGCAACTAGTAATGGTGTGCACAATGTCCTTCCTAACAATCTGTCTGGCGATCAAATGCAAGGAGGGTCTATTTCTATTGACTTGCCACCGCTCCATCATGTTTCCATACCCGTGGACAACACTCATCCTATGATCACACGCTCCAAGTCTCAAGCTAATGTGGCTTCCCACCACCCTTTTACACGTCTTATCATGTCCTCTTCTCATTCTGCTTATGTCTCCTCCTTGGACAAGATTAAAGAACCTAGTACCTACAAGCAAGCTGTGAAACATCCTCAATGGCATACCACCCTGGATGAGGAAATGGATGCGCTTCGCCAAAATAACACTTGGACTCTCATTCACCGGCATCCCTCCATGAACATCGTTGGTTTCAAGTGGGTATATAAAACTAAACTTCTTCCCGACGGTTCTATTGAAAGGCACAAGGCTCGTCTCGTTGCAAAGGGGTTTAATCAATTACATGGCATTGATTTTGACGAGACATTCAGTCCGGTTGTCAAACCTGCAACTATTCGACTTGTCCTCTCGTTGCACTTCACTTTGACTGGCCTATTCGACAATTGGACGTCAATAATGCTTTTCTCCATGGATTCTTACGTGAGGAAGTTTATCTGGAGTAACCTCCGGGTTATGTTGATGAGACTCATCCCACCCATGTTTGCAAACTTCATCGCACCATCTATGGGTTGAAGCAAGCTCCTCGTGCATGGTTTGAAAGTTCAACACCTATCTTCTTCATTCTGGCTTCCAATGTAGCAAGTTGATTCTTCAATGTTCATCCATCGATCTCCTCGAAGAACCATTGTTCTTCTTGTTTACGTCAAGGATATAGTGTTGACTGGATCTTCCTCGTTTGTTGCCTCTATTGCTCAAGAATTTGCAATGAAAGATTTGGGTGCCTTACATTATTTTTTGGGTATTGAGGATGTTCGCACAACAACTGGGTTATTCCTATGTCAAACAAAATATGCTAAAGACCTATTGGAGCGTTGTTCCATGTTGGATTGCAAACCGATGTCCACACCCTTTCCATCCACATGCCACCCCTCCTCCGATGGATCTACCTTTGAAGATGTTACTCTTTATAGTAGTATTGTCGGCGTTCTGTAATATTTGACTCTTAGTTGGCCTGACTTAGCCTTTTCTGTTAATTCGATTTGTCAGTATATGCATTCGCCTACGGTTGAGCATTTTCGACTTGTGAAACGCATTCTCCGTTATGTAAAGGATATGCTCTCCATGGGCCTTTTCCTTTCACATGATGTTTCCCTTCGCTTCATTGCTTACTTTGATGCTGATTGGGCACCACTCGGCGCTCTACCACTGGTTAATTATGTTATTTACTTTGGTGGCAATCCGATATCTTGGTTTGCAAAGAAACAACCTACTGTTTCACGGTCTAGTTCTGAAGCTGAATATCACGCTCTTGCTTCCATTGCTGCAGAACTCACTTGGCTCTCCTTTTAATACGTGATCTGGGCCTTTCACTCTCCACTCCAGCCATCTTATATTGTGACAATCAAAGTGCGATTTATCTCTCTTCCAACCCCGTCTTCCATGTTCATACCAAGCATATTGAATTAGATTATCATTTTATTCGGGAGAAGGTTGTTGCTGGTCATATCATTGTTAAATTTATCCCCGGCGCTGATCAATTGCTGATGTTCGATCTCACCAAAAGTCTTTCTCATTCTCGCTACTCATTCGCGACAAGCTTCGCGTGTGTCTGCCACCTACGCTCAACTTGAAGGGGGTATTAACGATACACGATCTACATCATATTCTACACGTTTGGAAAGATCTCCAGAATACCTTCCATCTCCTTGCACATTATCTGACAGACCTTGTGGGCCCCGACCGAAGGAAACAATATTGGAAACTCTAGAATACTGTCCAAGAATGGAAGGATATCTAGACACCAGCCAAAGGAAACAATATTGGAAACTCCAGAATAATGTCCAAGAATGGAAGGATATCCAGACACCAGCCAAAGGAAACAATACCTAAATCTAGAGAAATATCAATGCAAAGAGATTGGAAACAATTTAGAAAAGGGTTAGTTTCTAATAGTTAGAGGTTGACGGTTTCTATTTTTGGCATTACCCTTGTAATGTTTCTACTTTTTGTAAATTGTTTAATATTTAATGCAATGGCATGTGCTAGGAAACTCACCTTCTGGAGATCCTAGAGTTCGTCACGTCTTCTCTTGATACAATCCTTTCACTAACACTATAACATTCTCTTTGAGTTTTTTAGTTCAATGTCATTTACGAACATCTGTTTGAACCAATACGAGGTTGAAGTAGTAGCATGTTCATAAAAATTGGTTGGACAAGTAGTATTGTCACTAAACTGGTTGAACCAGTACCATTTTAGGCAATATTGGTTGAATTATTCGAACCAGTACCATTTCTGACAAAAATAGATTATAGCAGTACCATTTTCACAAATATTTTCACTAACCTAGTTTACAAGTGGTTGAAATAGTTACACAACGACATAAATTTGGATTTACAAAAGGCCCATGAAGAGGCGGGAGAGGAGATGAGAAGAATTTTAATGGAGATAGCGAAGAGTGGTCGTCGTAAACCTTGCTCTTTTAAGTTTGTTTGAGAGATGGGGAGATCTCCGTTGATGGGTACATAGGGCCGGGAAGAAGCTCAGCTTCTGAAAACTCTAAAAATGGAGCTCATTGTGTTTGAAGAAGGAAAGAAGAAAAAACAAGAGAGCTTCTTGTTGTTATTGTTGCTTCTGCGTTACAAAGAGAAGAAAAGAGGAGAAGAAAGAGGAAAGGAGGTGAGATGCTGTATTCACAGCTCTACTACAGGATGTTTTATTTGTTTTGTTGACAACCTATCATCTCGAGTTACTTACGTTCTCAAATGGGTCTCTCCATTTTTTTGTATTGTCTTGGAGTATATAGTTTAGGCTTTGCTTTGATCTTCGAAGTCTTTGGGCTTGTCTCGTCCTCTCTAAAATATTACATGATTTGATTTATGGACCATGACAAATACATTTGATATGAAATTAGACAACACATTGAAATTCGACAGAATATTTACATGTCTCATGAGGCAAAGGTTCCTCTCACTCACGAATGGAAACAAAAAGCGACGCAACAGCTAAGGTTCTCTTTGTAACATTTGGAGAGAGAGAGGGAGAGAGAGAGAGAGAGAGAAAATCGTTTTGTTGATCTCCCACTTCAGCTTCTGAAATTTCTCCTAGCAACGAAGATGGGAAAAGCGTTGGAAACTAATGCAGGGGCATTTTCACACCGGGCTCAAGTGGGGCAGCCTGCGTAATATGGGGCACACTCGGGGTGGGGTGGCCTGTGTGATATGGGCCCACGAGGGGTCGTGTCGACCGATAACCTAGATAGATCCTATGAGATAAAGGAATTTAATCTCACGCTACCAACAGTCGTGGCTTTTGGGGAGTATTGGTTAAATATCCTGCATCAAAGTAGTATCAGAGCGGGATGTCTCGTGTTCGAGTGTCCTCACCGGGGGTGATTAATGTAGGGGCATTTTCACACTGGGCTTGAGTGGGGCAGCATGCGTAATATGGGGCACACTCGGGGTGGGGTGGTCTGTGTGATATGGGCCCATGAGGGGTCGTGTCGACAGAGAACCAAGATAGATCCTATGAGATAATGGAATTTAATCTCATGCTACCAACAGTCGTGGCTTTTGGGGAGTATTAGTTAAATTTCCTATATCAGGAACCCTCATCAGATATTGGTAAAGGAGCTAGACAAATAAAACATTTCCAATCTTTATTTGTAAATTGGTTATGTGTTTGTGGTGCCCGGTGAGGGTGCTTTAGGTATTTTAAATTTGAGGAGAACTTTTGTAAATCAACTTGCTATAGTTGGGTATGTACCCCAAGAGTTGTCATAACTTGTGCTATGGATTTGAACCCCCATGGGCTAGGAAAATGGCACTCCTCCACTGAAGCCGGCAGTTGTGCAATACAATATGCCTACCTTTTCTGTTGTTGCACCACCAAGACGGAAATTCCACTCTTGATATTTGATGAGGCGAGCATGTCGCCGATGCTCCCCAGCTCGGGACATTCACACCATTGCGTAAGCCCCGATGTTAATGGTGAATCCATTCTGTGACTTCTCCCTACCATTATAAGGTCAAATTCGTTCTCCATAGAATGAATTACCCATGCTGTTTGCACCCCATCTCTCACCTCCTCCTCTACATAGACAACGTGCTCATTTCTTACAGTGTGGAACCTAAAATCCTTTATCGCCTCCGCATCAAGCATTTTGTCCCACTCTCTTACATTCTCCTCACTAGACGCAATTAATCGAACTACAGTGACTCTGACCCTCGTATTCTCGGCCATGCGTTTGGAATATGCCAGTGCCTCTCGATCATCAGCACCCCCCAAGAAGAGCACCGCTACACGGAATGGCGACATGGGAGTGGAGCCACTTAGGTGCCAACGGTCGACAAGAATTGCTACGGAGCAAGGGGCCGAGTCGATGACATTGCTATTCAGATTCCTCAAAGTAGACTTCCCTGAACTCATGGTGCCATAGTCGAAACATATCTTGTGGAATGGGAGGATTATTAGGGACGTCTTCTTGTCAAGAGCAAGCATGCATACATCGTCGTGCATGGAGTTGATTGGAGAGATTGAGGTGAAGGCTTTCACTGTGACGGTGTACTTGTTTTGTTGCTCGTAGTTTTGGAAGGCATTGATGACATGTTCCGTTCCGGAGGCACTGGAGAATTTATTTTTTTGTGATTGGTGGGAGATGAGGATGGGCGCGGCACGGCCAATAAGCTCGATAAGATGGACCACACAAACATACATGGGGTTCTCTCTAGTGGGATTTGATGCTTCCAAGAGCTTGATGATGGTGGGTACATTATCTTGTTCATGGACGCAGGCGAGTATGCAGAGTTCAGCATCTTGTTTGGAGTATTGGATGGTTCTATCGTTGTAGCCAACATATTTCCTTGAAGGATCGTAGAAAGCTTCAACAAGGGGTGTCACAATACCGGCTGCCACGACCACTGATGTAACCATAATGGTGAAGACTTTGGTATCCATCCTCTGCAGTTTTAAATATGCATTTCCGTGTTAGTGGTTTGGTTTTCATTTTTACACGACACAAGTATAAAATCATGCTTCGGCCTTGTTGGGTAGTTTTATAGTGTTACCTGGGCGTCTAGCCAAATGCTAAATAGGTACAATTCCATCAACCCTTTGGCACACATTATGAAGGTAAGCGTCATCGCATCAAGAACAGGAATCTTGCAAAAAAAACAAGGCAACATAATCCCTGCGATCTTCCCGAAGAAAGTAAAAATGATGAGAAATATCAAGATCACTAGACTCTCACGATCAAGAATTGTGTGAAGATCTGTTCTCAAGCCACATGTTGTTAAGAAGAGTGGCATCAAGAAATCTGTACTAAAGGATTCAATCCTATTCACCAAAGCTGATCCTATGGGCGGCCCATCTGATACAGCTATTCCCAAAACAAAAGGCCCAAAAAGGACCGGTAGCCCCAACGCATGAGTGATGAATCCAGATACCATGACTGCCATAAGGATGGACAAGATGTAGATTTCCTTCACGGGCTTTCCTTCCTGGGTCTGTCTGATCATCCAACGCATCACTCGTGGAACCAATACCGCGATTAGGCACAGAAAGGAAACAAACGATCCTAGGATTATTGAGGCAAAACTAATCTTATGTTGTGAGTTCTTTGATAAATTCACCGTCGTGAAGCTCACTAACATAACATGGCTGACTAGTTCCGAGATCAATGATGAAGACAATGCGAGGCGACCCAGCTCTGAATTGAGCATCTTGAGCTCTGTCAGGAGGGTTGCAACAGCGGGAAATGTACTCCTAGCTAATGCTGCTGATCCAACAACCAACGACCCAGTCTTGAATTCAGGACCCAGCTTTAAAACACTGATTAGGAACGCAGCAACGGGTTTGATCACTATCCAAGGAATGATGAAGCCTAAAACACCAATAGCAATGAACTTTCTTCCTGATCTAAATATCAGGGTTACGTCCGTCTTCACTCCAAGTAGGAACACACAAAACATTAAGCCTATCATTGCAAGGTGAAGGAGTAAATTTGTACTTCTCTCATTGAACATTACACTTACAAGATCCTTGTTTCGCCCCAGCACTGAAGGACCTAGTATAATTCCAGCCTAGTTCACATAAATCGCCACATATAGGCAGATCATTAGTAGTATTAGTATAGATAGATAAGCTAACTCAGCCTGAGTTAACCCGTAACAAAAACCATGGTTTACGACCAAGGGTTATTTGAGCTAGCCCTTCTATGATACTGAATTCCTTATCAAAAGTTAGATACACTCAAAATACCATATGGGATACTTCGGATCCTTGACCCATGAAGTTTTAGCCCATACCTTGGTAGACCTACACACCAAAAATCAGCCTGATTGGTGATTTCTAGCCATTGGATTTGATCACTTTTTCATCGTGCATGGACTTATAAACAGACCTATGGATGGGTTCTAAGCCCATGACGAATAAGTGCTCGAATTTTGCACGTCTACTAGTGTATCAAACTTTTGATAAAGAATTCTGTAGCATAGTTTTTCGTTCGCGAAATATTGGTGTATGTATTGAACTTGAACCTGGAAGAATAAGCTTCCGAAAAAAAATTGCGCCGCATCCACGAGCCAAAGATACTACGTGATACTTACGTTCTGGCCCACTGACCTGATGAATATTTGGCCCGTGGATCTACACACCAAAAATTAAATCAGCCTGATTGGTGATTTCTAGAAGTTAGATTCCTGCGTTTCATTCACCATGACCTTGGAACCCACCTACTGGCTCTGTTCATTCATGAAGTCCATGAGGTATATAACGTTTGCTATATTAATTCCTCACAAAGAAAAAAAAATGGTAGGGGAAACCGGGAAAGAGGAGAATCTTACGAGGATCTGGGAATTAATCATGGGCTGGCGAAGCGGCTTTAGGAGAAAGTGAAGGGTTCGTGAGATGGCGAAGATGAGAGACACCTGCAACGTCAGAAGTGGAAACGAGTATTCCAGAATGGATTCGGGTTTGAGCAAATACTCGATACCATTTGAAGTGATATGGTTTGGTCGATAGCACGTCAACGAGTCGTCTATTATGAATCCCCCATGGCTGACCTTTGCTGACGCCATGGGTGATTCACAGTGTGATCAGGGGGAGAGAGAGAGGAGGAGGAGGGGGAATGAAGGAGATAGCCAAAACCCAAGCGAACAACAGACTACCAATTGACGGACGAGAGAACAGGGAGTTGGTCAACCTTTTTAAAAACAGTATAGTTGACCATTGACCGTCAACCGTCTTCCCGTTGTTTGAGCTTGAGCAGACACCGTAGACTTCATAACCTGATCATATGGGTTGGACCACCATCTAAAAAAATGAACTCGTCGGTGGCACACTCTTTCTGGCCCACTGACCCATCCCTTGGTTGAAATACATGCCTTTTTTTTTGGCTAAAGGATGATTAATATAAAAGAGGAGAGAACTACAACAGGGACGAAGGAGGCTGTTGTAACCCACGCCATGGTTTAAAAAACGGCCGTTATAACGAAAATAACAGCGTTATAACGGATTCGGACCTCCCTCATTACATTATGTACCGTTAAAGCGCCCAAAAAATAACTGCCGTTATTTTCCATTATAACGACCAGAAAAAATTGTGAAAAAAATGGCCGTTTTTTTATTGTTCTTTTCCGTTTTAGAAATTTGAATTTCAGCGGCATTTTTTCCGTTTTTGTCCCTGAGAGTTTTTTTCCATTATAACAGAAAAAAAGGTAACACCCCCAGTCCGTTATACCATTATAACGGCCGCCTTTAAACCTTGACCCACACAAAGGGTAACAAAAGAAAAAAAAAACATCAAAGAACAAATTAGTCTTGTGTCCCACGGAAAGTTGGACGCAAACTTGGGGTAACAATCCGCACCAAAATTAACCTCCCTCCAAGTAGAGCTCAACCAAAACCAGTGGAACTTAGAATCATGAACAGGCCTATGGATGCATTCTAACCCCATGAAGCCCATGATACAAAAAAAGCTCAAATCCAACAGTTGGAAATTATTATTCAGACTACTTTAAGAATGTAGATCAACTAAAGGTAGCTCAAACATTCATTGTTTAGTGGGCTTGAAAGATTGTGCCAGGTGGGAATTTAAAAGGGGTCCTATCAAAAACCTGGTATTGGACCCTGTCCTATACAAGCCTGATTGGGGAAGGCTTTTTTAAAAGTCAAGACATCCCTCTTGAAATCAGGCCCAGTGGGACTTGATAAGGTATGCCAATAAAGTTTGTAAGTGCTTTCTCTTGGTGTTTTTGTTGGGTCGTACATGTTGTGTAGAAAAAGTCCAAACTAGTAAAGACGACTTGTTGGGTTGTTTTTCCTTTCAGGATTTTCAATCCCAATGGTCGAGGTGTACCATTCTTACCCTTGTTTCTATTTTAGACTACATGCACTTTGCACATGAAATAGTTAGGCTGATTTATGCTACACTGATCTTCTAGCCATGGAATCACTCTAATGCATGGTTATCTCAGTCCCTAGCAAGTTCACCAATGCCATCTTTGGTGGGTATAATAGCTAGTTTCCTTGTTTCATGTAGTGTGCATGAGATTATTAGGATATATCCTTCAATTATGCTGATTTTTGGTCTAGCAAATCTTCAAGATGGGTTTCACTGGTTAGACGATTCATATGATTAATAGGAAGTGCACCACCTATATACCCGATACTGTCTTAGACCATCCTAACAAGTCCATGGGTTTCCCTGATTAGACGATTCATATGATTAATAGGAAGTGCACCACCTATATACCTGATACTGTCTTAGACCATCCTAACAAGTCCGTAGCTTTTTCTCATATGTAAATTGAAATTTTCAAAGCATAATGAAATATCTGGGGTGTCACACCAGACGTTTTCCTTTTTAAGATGAGTTTTTTTTTTTTTTAATTGAAGGGCTATGGATTATCCATTTTTTTCAAGTAGACTTTAAATATTTTTTAATTTTTTGAATAAGAATAATAAGCATGGTGGAATTACCCATGTGAAGAGTAGGTGAGGTGATCATAAAAGTCGTCACCTCAGCTGTCTTCTGCACAAGAAAGGGGTCTGTTCTGTGATTGCCTCCCTCTCAGAATACCCAACTTAACAATCTATATAACAAAACACAGCGGTTGTCTCCCCCTCTTATAGGATTTATATATCCAAAGGCCCATATCAACCCTTGCATGCATAAAATAAAATTTAGACGGTTAGATTAATTCAATAGAAAAATTGTCTCCCCACTTATACCCCTCTTATTGGCTTCACAAAGGATGGCCAAGATCTTATCCCCCAAATGGACTATGGATCTGAACCACTCACACACGATTTTGAAAAATGCTTTGTAGGGAGTACCGAGGGCACAGGCCACTCACTATACATCTATATAACAAAACAGAGAAGTCACTTAAACCCTCTCTTATCGGCTTCACAAAGGATGGCCAAGATCTTAACCCCCAACTGGATGGTGGATCTCAGCCACTCGCACCTATTTCGGGCAAATGCTTTGTTGGGCAGTGCGGTGGGCACGGGCCACCCACTAGTCTATAGAAAAATCAGTGGGTAAGACACTTGGCTAATTATTTATTTGTGGGAACTTCTCAATGTGTATTTCTACTAACAGAAACCAAAATTAATTGAAGCTTGTGAACTTATTTGTGGCAGAGATTCTGATGACTTGGATGACTTAGATGACTAAGCTGAGAAGAACAGGGATTGATAAGGTCTACCAAGAAAGTTCACGAATGCTCTGTTTTGGTTTTGTTTTTTCAATTAGTGTTGTTATTGCTGTCGTATTGCTCTTACGAGCAAAAAAAAATTGAACTAGCAAAGACCGTTTGTTGGTTTCTTTTTAGGTCAGTGGTGTAGTCAGGTACTCGGGTACCCGTTGACACTACCAATAACAGGCAAGATTGGAATTGAGCATCCTCTTGCATGAACTAGAATTTGGCTTGGTATATATCTTTAAAAGCACTTTGTGAATCACAGGAACAAAACCATCCATTTCATGCCTTTAGTTGTTCCTGATTTACTTGTTTGTTCCAGAATGAACAACACCATCCACTCCACACTTTTGTTACTCCGGAACTCATAGCAGTCCATCCGCTCCATATCTTTCCAAGTTTATGGACTCGTCCATCCACGGGACACCTTTCGTAGTGAGGGAACTCCTCTGTTTTTAGGTTGACGAGTGAAGGCTCCCTCTGCTCATCTTCCTACCACTTATCCCAATATCAAGGATCTTTTGTAGGCTGACGAGCGTAGGCTCCCGCATCGGTCCTTTGAATCCCAGTAATTCACGAACGGTTACCGACAGCTTTTTTCTATTGGTCAAGGGTCTAGTTACAAGTGATTTGGATCTAGCTAGTTTATCATAAATCAACGTTCACATTAGCACTCTGTGGCAATGGTACGTACCCCTGAACCTAATCTAGCCTACTAATCCTCCAAATGAATGGTATCTTAACTTAGCAACTGGATCATGTTAAGCAAGTTGTCTCCTGCAACTTGAGGAACGAAAAAGATATCACTGGTTCTCCCACTAGAGCAACTCACATCCACAACAACTGAGTTTGATTGTGCTCAATTGAGGAGGAGCCCAAACAAATGGTTTGATAGACGGTGCTTTTTTTTTTTTTTTTAGTTCTTTTCTTACACCTCCACCATACGGGAGCCTTTCATTTTGGGGTCCACATGGAGATCGTGTTGGACAATCCAACCATACATTGAGTTGTCCTTGCCATGATAATCATCGTTGCCAAGAATCAATTCACTTCGAAATTGCTAGCCATATAAAAAATTGACCGAAAATAATGGTTTAATTGGATGGTTTAAATTGAAGTCATATTTTTACGAGGTTAGGAAAGTTGAAATGTCCTGATTTTTTGTGAGGATGGTAACCATAGTATCATGTGAGCCCAAACCTCGGGTGTAAGAAGTGGATGTAAGAAATGGGTGAAGTAGCTCTAGACGGACTCTTATTATTATAGGTCAGGCTCCAGTTACCGCCCTAAAAGGACAGGCTCCCGTAGCAGGACACAATATGAGCCACATGGCACACTCTTAGAGGATTCCAACCATCTGGAGGTTTGGCCAATCCCTAGGTGGAAGTACAAACCAAAAAAACCAAAAATCGGCCTGATTAGTGATTTCTAGGCGTTGGATCTTTGTACCTCAAATACTGCTCAAATTCCCACAGTTGAGATCAACCCATAAAAATAAGTCCAATCCAACGCCTATAAATTACTAATCAGGCTGAGTTTTGGTTTGTAAGTCCACTTTGGGATTGGCCAAACATCCATACAGTCTTGACTAACTCATGTTATTCCCATTTTTATTTGAAAAAGTACGACCGAGCACATTCTAAGCCACGTGGCACTCTTAGAGATCATTAACATTATGGATATTTACCCATCCCTAGGTGGGGACCTACATAACAAAAATAAGCCTGATTAGTAATTTCAAACCTTTGGAGCTTTGGATCTTTGTTTCCCAAATTATGCTCCAATGTTAAAAGTCAACACACGAAAACGACTCCAATCAAACATAGAAATCACTAATGAGGCTAATTTTTACTTGTAAAAAGCTATCCCACGGATAATCGGACAACAATTGTTGCTTTTACCGTTCGTCACATTGCTTACTTCTTAAACAACAATGATCTTCTCGTTGCTGTTACGATGTGACGGACCACAGTGTGAGCCACGCCACTCACTATTATAGGCCACTAACCATATGGGTGTTTGACCAATCCCTAGGTGGATGCACATAAGAAAAATTATCCTCATTAGTGATTTGTAACATTTGGTTCTGAGTACCCCAAATAATGCTCGAAATCCACGGTTAAAATAAATCATGAAAAAAACTAATCCAACAGATAGAAATTACTTATCAAGATGAATTTTAATTTGGTATGTAGGTCCACCTAGAGATCGATGGGCCAAACATCCATATGATTAGTAAACTTAAGGTACACGTGCATCACACACATCATTCTGCGCTAGTCATATTAATCATACAATTACTGTAACCTCTAACGGACCGTTGTCCAACCGACGTTCTCTCCATATCCCAAATAATGGCAAAAAAACATAACGGGGTTGGGTGAGTGAACACTATCATGGTTGTTATTTTCGTGACCATGTCCTAAATATAGAAAATTTCACGGGCGTCGCGTCTAAAATTCTCAAAACTTTGTTTTGGAAAAAGTCTTCATCTTTGATGACAGACTACATCCGTATGTGCCATGTGGCATATTATTAGAGGCTACTGACTGCATGAGTGTTTGGCCCATCTCAAGGTGGAATTATAGACCAAAAATCAACTTGATTATTCATTTCTAACCGTTGGATATGAATCTTTTTCATAGGTTGATTTTTACCCATGGGATTAAGGCATTATTTGAAGTACTTGATCCAACGGTTAGAAATCACCAATGAGGCTAATTTTTGGTAAGTCGGGATGGAGCAACATCCATTCCATACGGTCTGTAGTGTAAGATGTGAAGTGTGAACACGCAATCCATCTAGAATTTCATGGTCTGTGGTCTTTAAGACGAAAAGGTCAAACGATTTATCCACCGACAAATACCAGACAACTGATTCACCGACTGACCAATCTGCACCACTTGATTTGTGGGCTGGCATGTATTAACGTGCTTGCTTACCATGTACAGCTGAATAATCTTTGACGAAACGGACCACAGTATGAGCCACATGGCACATTCTTATAAACCAACGACTATGGATGGGTTGGTGGGTCCCTTCTACAGAGTTGGGTGGATGTCAGTTCTTTGAATTGTTTTGCCTGTCGACGAGTAAGAAATCAATTTTCATAAATCGGATGAATATGAATCTAAGCCGTCGGTTTGATGGGCCACTTTCTGGATGGAGCAATCAAATGACCTGCCAGGGCGATCAGTTGAGTGCTCAAACTAGTGAAATAAAATATTGGATACTAGTCCACTAGATGTTACACTAATTGGATGGTTAGGACTTAGGATGATCTGGTATGCTGCGGTTTTGAACTTGGTTCAAAGTCTCGTCAGGCATCGGATCGGCCGATCCGATCTGGGATCAGGCGATCTGAATCGGGATCGGAGACCACTGATCTGATCCAAACCAGCTCTGTCTCACCTGAGATCGCAATTTTATAAAGGATTTTCACATCGTCTCGGACGAGATGGGCCAATCCCGTTCTGGATGAGACCGATCGGTATCAGAGCCCACCGATCCAGAGACTTACACACGGATTTGACCCATTTGACCTTTGGATTCAAGAGATCTACAGTCCACGAGGAAACAACTGCGTCGATACCTGGAATCCAACGGTTAATGACCTCAACCATACCAATTATATAGTAAAGAGATCCACAATATCACAACCTGTCTTCACTTCGTTAAATCTCATTTCAGTAGGTGGGGTGGTCTTTGGTCTTGAAAGGGAAACTGAGTAAAGCAATCACCGGTTACGACTCGACTGCGTTGGGTTGAACTATTGTCGGCCGGAGAAGGTGCTGCTGAAAGAAAAGGTACGGCAAAAGCTTTCTTCTGTTCTCTTCCCTCCAAACTAACTCTTCGTCTTAAGCCATTTAAACATAATTTCTTCTACAACTTGTATTTAGTTTCCTTCTTGTCGCAATTGTTGTTGTTACCGTTTGTCACATTGCTTACTTCTTAAGCAACAATGGTCCTCTTGGAGGTCTTGAGCATCCTGTCTACACCCGTCACAGAAATTGTGAAGGGTTCAATTGCTCCAGTTGTGTGTCAGATCGGTTATGTCGTTCATTGCAAGAAAAATATTGACGACCTTGGAAAGAAACTGCTAGAATTGGAAAGCATGAACGATGACGTAAAAGGATCGGTTGAGGCAGCTGAGAGGGGAGGACAAGTTATAAAAACTGCAGTACGACTGTGGCTAGAAGAGGTAGACACCATTGAAAAGGAGGTGAAGCGATTGGTCCAAGCAGCTCAGATGAGAGGATTAGTACTGATCGAAACAGAAGTAGAAGAAGAGCGGCTGTTAAGAAGGGTGGAAAGTGTTGAAATTGAGGCAACACAATTGATTGTTGAAGCCAAAAACATGGATGGATGTTTCAAAGGCGGGTGGTGTTATCGTTATAGTCTTGGTAAAGAAGCAAAACTTATGATTGGTGTTGTTGATAAGCTCCTGAATGAAAGGAATTTCGATAATGTATCAGACCCTCCGCTTACTCCAACCATAGAATCCATGTATTCTGGAGATTTCGAAGCTTTTCAATCTACAAAATCAGCTATGAAGAAGGTCATGGACGCATTGAAGGATGAGAGAATTAACATAGTCGGGGTGTACGGGATGGGAGGAGTAGGCAAGACAACCTTGATGAAGGAAGTAGCCAAACAAGTGAAAAACGATAAGATTTTTGATGAGGTAGTCATGGCAACCGTGTCCCAGAACCCTGACTTGAAAAGTATTCAAGGTGAAATTGCAGAGAAATTGGGCCTGCCTCTTCTAGAGAAGAGCAAATCCTTTAGAGCAAGACGGTTAGCGGAGAGTTTGAAGCGAGAGAAGCGCATCCTCGTGATCTTAGATGATGTATGGAGAAGACTGGAACTAGCTGAGGTGGGAATCCTCAACCACAAGGGTTGCAAAGCTGTACTCACAACAAGAAGGCTAGATGTATGTAATACGATGATGACCCAAAAAAATAATCTAGTTAACGTCCTATCAGAACAAGACTCGTGGCATCTTTTCCATAAGAACGTGGGTGATGTTGTAAACTCTCCTGCTTTGCATGAAGTTGCTTGGAAGGTTGTTAAAGAGTGTGGGGGTTTGCCCATAGCACTTGTTACACTTGGAAGGGCAATGCGAGGCAAGGACAACAAAATAGTGTGGGAAGATGTAGCTACAAAATTAAGAAAGTCTATGCCGATAGACATTGAAGACATGGATAAAGAGGTGTGCAACTCAATAAAGTTGAGCTACGATTATTTAGAAAGCGAAGAAACCAAAAAATGCTTCTTGTTTTGTTGTTTATTTTCCGACGAACACCAAATTCACATGGATCGATTGATGATGTATGTGATGGGGGAAGCACTATTGGAAGATGTAGACACTTTGGACGAAGCGAGGGGTAGATTGCATACAATGGTCGACAAACTTATAGCTTCATCTTTGTTGTTAAAAAGCTATGACGATGGAAGTGTAATGATCCACGACATTGTGCGTGATGTGGCCATATCTATTGCTAAAGAAGACATTAATGGGTTTATTGTAAAAGCCGGTACAAGATGGACACAATGGCCACCGGAGAGGAAGAAGTTGAGTAAATGCATGCGAATGTCTCTAATGGAGAACAAAATCAATGAGCTTCCCACTCGACCTGAATGCCCACAACTTTTGACCTTATCATTGAGAAGGAATAGGTCTTTGAAGGAACTCCCTGATAGTTTTTTCGAAAGCATGAAATCCCTTGTAACTCTAGATCTGAGTTACACTTCTATTTCGTCCCTACCACCATCAATCTCATGCCTCGTGAACCTTCGGACACTTTGCCTAGATAATTGTGAATTGTTAAGAGATGTATCTCTAATTGGAAAATTGAAGAATCTCGAAATACTTAATCTAGCCGGGACTAACATACGAAGTTTACCGGAAGAAATAAGAGGATTGACGAATCTAAAGTTGTTAAACTTGTCGTATACTGATATTGAAATAATTCAGCCAAACGTGATATCAAGCTTGTCTCACTTAGAAGAACTATACATGAATTATAGCTTCAGTGGGTGGGAGAGTGAGAGAATGGGAGATGGAAGTAAAGCTAGCTTTAATGAGGTGGTATCCTTGACTTGCTTGACTACTCTATACTTGAAGATAAAAAATGTCGAGTTTTTGTCCGAAGAAATTCCTAATTGTTGGAAAAACTTAACAAAGTTTGAGATAAGAGTGGGTAACCATTACAATATTTATGGAGCCCCGTGGAGTTTGCAATGTATGCTCCTTGATTTTACATTAGATCCGATTCCGAATTGGGTTAAGCTGTTGTTGCAAAGAATAGAAAAACTAATATTGCAAGATTGTAAGGGTTGCAAGAATGTTTTACAAGTTGATGCAGGAGGATTTAACAACTTGAAGTCTCTTGATGTCAAATATTGCCATGAAATGAAATATCTTATGAGTGTGGTAGAAGAATTTCTAGAAAATACATCAAGTAGTTTGGAGCAATCAGACTCAAGAGACATGGACAACTTGAAGGCAATCTCAGTATTCCTTGAAAAATTAACAACCCTTCAAGTGTTTGGCTGCAAAAAATTAATAAAAATTCTTCCCTCCAATTTGTTGCTAAGTATACAGAATCTGGAAGAACTCCATGTGTACAGTTGTCCTGCGTTGGAGGAGGTATTTAACTCGGAGGGACTCGAGGAAGGGCATATTACGAACTCTATATTAAGAGAGGAGGTCCTTCAGACTATTACTTCAACCACCAACACCAGATCAAGGCAGTCGAATTCCAGTACTTTGTCTACTTCACCACCGCCTCCAATCTTCTTAAACCTAAGAGAGTTATTAATCAGAGATTGCAGGCGCCTGAAGCACCTCTTCCCTACAATGAGACTAGTTCGAGGTCTCCAGCAATTAGAAAAACTTGAAATATCTAAATGCGATGAGATGGAGCAGATAATTGTTGATGAAGATGAGGGTGAAGAAGCAGAAGAGAATGACAAGACAGTACTCCCTCGATTAGAGAACCTAAAGCTGACATTTTTAGAAAAGCTCTCAAGTTTCTTCCAAAGAAAGTTACTTCTTGATTGGCCCTCATTGGAAACCCTACACGTGGAAGGTTGTCTGAATTTGAAGATGCTTCCTTTGGGTCCCCAAAGTGCACCCAAACTGAGAGAAGTCATTGGAGATGATGTTGAATGGTTAGAAGGGTTGGAGTGGGAAGATGAAAGTGTAAAGTCGCGCATACAACTCCTCTTTTCTGATGAAAATAGGTAAATCCTAAGCTTTTATTTTGCATTGACATCGGCGCCTTCGTTTTTATGTTCTTTTTTAAGCTTAAATTTAATTATTTATTTATTTTCCACACTTAAAAGAAAAAGCTTCTATGGCCTGTTTGAAGCACTATTTTTGTGCACAAAAAAGTTTTCTTTAGAAAATAGAATACTAGTCCTTTTTGTGCCTTTGTTTTGAGTGGGTGTATGTTTGTAGCATCTACTACTCCCATGCTCTCTTTTAAAAACATGGCAAAGGGTTTTGGGTTAAAATTTCCCATGTGAAGAGTGAGTGAGGTGGTCGTACAAAGTAGAATCCTTTGGTCTTACCATCTCAGCTGTCGTGTATGTCATTTGATTTACAAAGAATGACAGTAGGACATGTTGCTTATTTGTTATTTATAAAACTTCTTGATGAGTGTTTCTATTAAAGGACTCCAAAAGTAATGCTGAAGCTTGTGAGCTTATTATGTGGCAGGGTATTTGATGTCCCAGATGACTCAGATGACTCGGATGACTCAGAGGACTAAGCCAAGAAGAAAGGACATTGATAAGGTCTGCCAAGAAAGTTCATAAGTGGTGTTGTTGTGTGTAGAAGTCCAAACTAGCAAAGAGAGCTAACTGAGTTGCTTTTTTTGTTAGGTTTTCCGATCCCAATAGTTCTAGTCATTTAAACTGTTAATAATGGTCGAGGTCTACCATTCTTACCCTTGTTTACCCATTGTTTTTATTTAAAACCATGATTTTAAACCACATGCACTTCTTTGCACAATAAATAGTTTGGCTGATTTATGCTACAGACAGATCTCCTAGGCATGGAACCATTCTAATGGTTGGTCTCACTCTGTAGCTCCAATGCCCTCCTTGGTTGGTGTCAATAGGTCAAATACTAGTGTATCTAGATCTGACCCATAATTATTAACCAAGTCTGATAGATAGACCCAGATCTGATCAAATTGATCATCAGTACTATCATATAATTGTTTATCATGTCTGGGTAATGAGTAGAAAATTTGTATATGTAATGTTGGAATTGAAAGTCTTCTTGTATGAACTAGCATTTGGCATGTTAAAGATCTTTAAATTACTTTACTTATCATAGTTATAAGTGATTTCAATCTAGCCAGTTTGTGAAATGGATTATTTTACTTATCCTTGTATCATGTAGTGTGCATGTGTATGTGTGTGTGTATGTTTTTTGATACTGAACGGTCTATGATTAATAGCATGTGCACCAACTATAAGTCTGATAGTATCGGGACCATCCTAACATGTCCTTAGCTTTTTCTAATGTGTAAGGTGTCAAACCAGACTCTTTCCTTGTAAGATGAGGTTTTTTTCAATTAATTGAAGGGATGATGTGGCAAATCTGGATTGTCCATTTGATAAGGGACCCACCAAATTTTGTCAAGTGGATGGGCGTTTTCATACTCCATTATATTGCTCACTTTAGCAGCCATCACATATTTCTTATTTTTCCAAATAATAATAAACATGGCAGAAGAAAGAAACATGCATGCTCTCTTATAACCACAAGGCAGAGGATTTTGGGTTCAAATTTCTCATGTTAAGCCAACCTAAAAGTCTATAGAGAAATCCCCGCCCGTAAGACACTGCTAATTATTTATTTATAAAAACTTCTTGATGTGTATTTCTATTAATGGACTCCAAAATTAGTTGTAGCTTGTGAACTTATTTGTGACGGGGCTTCTGATAAAGTCGATTAAGTCCATGAGTGTGGGTCCCTGTTATCTAACACACCCATAGGTCCCTACTACTCAAGTATACCGAGCTCGTAAGTGGCCTCCTTGATTGTTTGTCGGATTAGCTTAGTGTCGGATTAGGAACATGAACCAACCCTAGCTCCTCTTCTGGAAAAACTCATCTTCACGCTTGACAAATCCGGTTAGTCTGAGACATACTTAAGTCAGCCGATGTGCCGCGCGTCTGTCTAGGCTTCGGATTATCTTGCAGTCAACTTGAGTTAGTACTAGCGGATTTGCTTTGAAGAGTGTATCCTAGTGAGAACCTACAAAGTGAAAAGTTAGTCTAGCGGGTATTTGAAGATAAACCAGTGGTCCGCCTACTGTCATAATCTACACTATCCCTACATTAACAACATAATTCATAATACTATCCTGATTGTTTAGGTTAAGATTATCTGTTGCTCTGTGTGCATCATCTAGGCTCATTTGGTTTCATAACACCTTGCCGACTCTAGGGGCTTGCCTTTTAAGCATTACCCATTTGGACTTGATCCAACCCGAGACTGATTCGATCTGAGAGTCAGTCTACCGCACCGATCTCTTTCACCTAATCTATCTTCCCTCCTCTGAGAGACTCACACATCTCTGATGGCAGCTGAACGGCCTCTATTCGAGACCTCTTGGACGACTAAGATGTCTAACCTGAGAAGAAAGGAGATTGATGCCAAGAAAGTTTGCAAGTGCTTTTTTTAGTTGTTATTGTTGTTGGGTCATGTTGTTGTGAGAGGAAATTTGAATTATCAAAGAGAGCTTGTTGGGTTGCTTTTCTTTACAGGTCAGTGGGGGTAGTCGGGTAATCAGGTACCCGTTGACGCCATTAATAATAGACAAGCAGGTTATATGTATTGTTGGAATTCGGAGTCTTCTTGCAAGGACTATGATTTGGCTTGTTATAGATCTTTAATGCACTTTGTGCATCATAGTTATAAGTGATTTTGATCTAGCTGGTTTGTGAAGTAGGTGATTCTGGTAAATAAACATGTTCATCTTGCTACTACTACTCAAGAAATATTTTTTTTTTTTTATAGGTCGAAATGTATTGATAAGAAAGAGAGAAGTACAAAAGGCCTAAGAGGTTGAGATGACCTACCTAAGGCAAAAACGCCAACAACAGCGCCGAAAGCAAAAAAGAAAAACAAAGAAGATGGTTAGGCTAGATCTCTCTTGCAAATGACATCCCACCGGAAAACGAAGTCCTCAAAAAATAGGCCCCGTCACTCCTTGAAAAGTTTGGACCACAAAAATAAGAGGCCCTTGATGTTCAGAATAATATTCTCCACCGAAATCTCCCTATTCTTGAACACCCTAAGGTTGCACTCCTTCCACAGGCCCCAGCATACCGCAAAAGGGAGCAATCGCCATAATACGCGGCCCCTACAAGAGAAGGAACAAGTAGTCCAACTCTGGGTGAGCTGCATCAACGTAAGGGGAAAAACCCAAACCATTCCAAAATCAGCCATGAAGGCCGCCCAAACCACCCTGGCCACTGTGCAATGAAGAAAGAGATGATCGATCGACTCCCCGCTTTGATTGCGCATGGAACAGAAATCAACAATAATCATCTTGCGAGCCCTCAAGTGGTCCACAGTCAAGATTTTGTTCATGGAGGCAGCCCAATAGAAAAAGGTAGTCTTGGATGGCACTTTGGTTCCCCACGCGAAAGGGGTCGGGAAGTTGTCAACAACAGGCGGAAGAAGAGATTGGTACAAGGATCGCACAGAAAATTTGTCGTCTTTCGACCATCTCCAAATACGTCTATTAGGTACCTGAGAAGGAAAGTAGCAATCTTGTAATCGAAGCAGAAGGTGGGATACCGCTTCAATCTCCCAATCATTAAGGTGGCGTTTGGTAAAACTTTTTTTCAGACCTTAAGTCTAAATCAGCTGAAATTAAGTGATTTTGGTGATTAAGTTGTGTTTGGTAAACGACTTAATTTCAGCACTTATCACCAAACTCAAGGAAAAAAAGACAAAAGTAAAAAGTGACCCAGCCTTCACTTTTTGCGGTAAGTGAATGAATCTTTAAAAAAGATTCTTTGATTCTTTTTTAATACCAACAATGCCCTTTTTTCAAACCTTTCTCTTTTAAAAACTTACGAAATCATCCTAATAAACATTTCAAAATACTCACAATGCCGACCTTAGCCAAACAACCTAATTCAGACGTAAGTCATTAAGCTACCAGATCTTAAGCACTTTAAGCTTTTAGATCTGATAACTTAATTTACCAAACGCCACCTAAGTCTTATTCTAAATCCAAAGTTCCACACCATGTTGTCCCCTTCGTGAACTGTACATAGACTCATCGTTCGGTTCTTATAGTCAGAAATGGAGTACAGTTCGGGAAAGTCAATCATGAGAGGGTTGTCTCCGCACCAACGATCCTCCCAAAATTGAACTCTATCTCCAATGCCCACCTTGTAAGAAATCTCGTCGTAAAATTTGTTTAAGTGCTTCATAATACCTCTCCAAACACTGCAACCATAGGCGGAATGGACTGTTCTCCCATCCCATTCATAGTCTACTACCCCATACTTGCCTGCCATCGCCTTTCTCCATAGGCTATCCATCTCCTCTCCGAATCGCGACAGCCATTTGCCCAAAAGCGCATGATTCATGATAGATAGGCTTCTAATCCCCAGGCCCCCTTAGAAATAAATATTTTTGTCTTCTCATTTCAATTCAAAGGTTCGTTTTGGCCCTCTCTTTCCTTTTGGTGGGTAGCACCCTTAAGGTGTTGCTTGCAAGCATACATGAAGATGCAGGAACAATACAAGTGTGGACCCAAACATGTATATTGTTAGCCCATGCAGAACAATACATGTTACAAGGTGTCTAAAGGAAAATATACGCATGAACATACAAGAAAATTTTCTGTGGAGTAATTATGGATATGGATCGTGTGGACTCAATCAGGTGACAACTGGCAGAGTGGGGCCCACATGATTTCGCACAAGAATACTAAAAAGTTAGAATATTCTACTCTGACAAGTGACAAGCATAGATGACAACCCCTGATTGGGTCCACAGCTCCACATCAAAAAAATTCTTGTTAAGCTGCCAAAGGAATGTTCCAAGACCCATGACTTGAAAAACAACAGCAAATTTCAAATACAATAATTAAAAAAAAAAAAAAAAGTCCACAAAAGCCACTTAACCACAAACAAATAAGTGAATGAACTATAATTTGTTAAACAAAATTTTTCAAAGAGGAGGAAAGAAGTTCAGAAAATTTATGTAAAACCTAAAGTTGTTTCCACCAGCCTACCTGTATGGATAGACATGGATATAAAGACCTAAAAGAGTGTTGAACTAGCAATCCTTGACACTTGATTAATCTATTTAAATGCATTTTAATCAAAGCCAAGGTTGCTATGTTTACAATCAAACGTACCTGTGCAGAATCCTTATCAACCACACACGCTAAAAGCATACTAATAGATTATAGATTAGAATGGTCTATACTATTTGTATTTGTATATAACTAAACTTTGATCAATTAAACCTTGCAACTGATACAATCAAGATGCTCTGAATGGTATGATTCTTCACTCATAATGCATCCAAGAAATGACCCACCAATCAAGCGGCTCAGATCAATGAATCTGTTTGATGCACATTTGTATTGGATGGAATCCCAAATAAGCTTCACAAGGTTTTTGACCATCATATGTTTACCTTGTAATATGATCATTTCCAATTAATGGCACATGGTGCCTAGCATTAATGGAGATGCACTTTCGAAGTGTTTTATGATTTAGGAGGTTGGGAAAATCACAATACGTTTAGCGAGGATGGGAAATGAACTGAGGATATAATCAGACATGAGTACAATCAAGGGAAATTATAATTAGTTTAACCATCCCTAGATATAATCAGAGTTTAACCACCTCGGGATATAATCAGATACGAGTACAATCAATGTATAACTAGAACAATTGAGGTGTTTAAAAATGAAAAGACCAAGGATATAATTAGACATGAATACTTGGACATTTCATAGATCTTGCCCAGAAGATTTCAATAGTCAAAATTCAACCAGATGAGATGTGAGATCAGACGATTAGAATCATCCAATCAGGTCAAGTTGTTGTGAATTTCTGACCCCTTCAGTCCATCAGATGGCCTAACATTTGAAGGGTGAGACAAGTCTCTTTATTCGTTAGGATTGTTTTACTCCACATAAGCAATACACAAATGGTAATAGAGTACCACTGATATTATATTACTCTTATAGAAAATAAACATGAGCAGTGGTCCTCTCATCTAAATTGGAATCCTATTGATCATGGAAAAGAATAGGTAAAAATGGTAACTGTACAAAGCCCACTTCTGTACATTCTTGGCCTAATGTGAGTTTGAAAAAAATAGGGAAAAGAAGAGGAGCTCAGAGATGTGGAGCGGATAAAGCTACAATATTCCGTCTGGTTTTTCTCTCATTTTTTGGTCTAATTTTTATTCAAAGGGGGCATGATGGCTGTCGTCAAGAGGGCTCTCTCTCATGTATCAGCAACAAAAGCTCTACTGGTCCTGACATTGTTCAACAGCCAGTCCACTGAAACAACTTTCCTTTCCTTTCCTTTGCAACTTTTATTGGAGTTTTAACCCTATTTCATCTCTCAATTCGGGATTTGGGTTTTGGGGGTTTTGAGTATATTTGGGGATTATAGGATGTGGATTTTTTTTAGTTTTGATTGGTTTTGGGGTGGAAAAGATCAATATTAAATCAAAATCAGAAAATCTTCTCTCTTCAAAAATTGAAGTTTCAGAAAAAAAAAACCTGAAATTTTTAGATGTATTTCTTTTTTTTTTATAAGTAAAAAAAAAAAAATTAGTTGTACTTCTCCAAAGTGATACTTACAATGATGAAGAAGTTACTTAAGAACAAGGTTCTAAACTTCGACTTCGCCTTAGATTTCAGTCAGTTAAAATTCGGAATTAATTTAGGGAAGTTCAATTCGATTTAGAGAATTTCTGTAAAAATTCGCTAACATAGAGAAGTTTAAAGAATTTTTGCTAAAATGAGTGAAACGATATTAATCTTGCTTAGGTTGCTCTAAATGGTTGTTTTTATGATATAATAAGTTATACGTGTTTTATCATGCTTGTTTTATCATATCCTTAAAAATCAATGTGTTTTACCAACGTTTTGCTAAAAATTCTCCAAACTTCTATAAGTTAACTGTTTACTTCGAATTAATTCGCTTAATTCGGCGAATTAATTCGACGAATTTTTGCAATTTTTGTACTAAAAAGGCTAAAGTTCGAGAAATTAGCTGAATTTTTACTGTTTACTTCGAATTAATTCGGCGATTTTTTGTAAATTTTTTAATACATGTACACTTTAATTCGGTCAGTCAAAATTCGGAATTAATTCGGCTAATTTCGCCAAATTTTGTCGAATTTTAAAACCATACTTAAGAATCAACATCTAAAAGAGTTTTGGAGAGGAAACTTGCAAGTTTCAATCAAGTCTACTACTTCAACTCTCAGGATTTGTATGGGCCGCAAAGTCCATTGAGAACTCCACACAAATCCTTTGTGTATACTTCTGTGGAATTATTTAACTTTAACCATGTTTTTATGAGAAATTTATATGGACTCAGAAAGGGGAAAAAATAAAAAAGAACCTATGCAACTTGTGGTTGGTTGCAGCAAGAATGCTGAAGAATTAATCAAAAAATAGGGATTGAAAGAGGTAAGAACCCTAGAAGGTTCAATCTCGCCGGAAATATGGGCTAACAAAAGAAACCAAAAAGGTTAAAAGAGGAGAAACGGGCTTGATGGACTAGTGGCACTATCACGACCCAATCCCAGGGGTTCAAGACTAGACTCGCAACATGTCAAGCCCTGAGTCCCGCTACCAGAAACTCAAGTCCTGATTGCCACTCGCCCTGATTCTATTACATGAATCCAAGACCAGCGTAACGGACCACTTGTATCTAATAACGATACTCTCACATCCCATAACACATATATTAACATTTTGTATAATTATAACACGGAAACGATAAAGTATGTTGAAACCAAGGTTTAAAAAGGCTAGTTCGGGTACTGAGGCGGTTTGCCTCCAAAAGGTGAGGCGGTGTTGAGGCGTATGCCTCATTTTCAAAAAAAAAAAGTGCTTGAAAATTCCTAAGAGAAGTATAATCAATTCTAGAAAAATTAGAAACAACATACCACGTGAAAAAAATAACTTAAATAAGCATAAAGTTACTGAGGCTATAGCTTTTACCTTAGGAGTGACAATGTTGGGCACCCGGGCTAAAAGCCTGATGTTGCTATCAAGTCTTAAAAAACATAAATCACATAACTAAATTACTAAATCTAAATAGTTAATAAGCTAAGCCTACTAACAAAATATTAATACTAACAAAGTAACTTCTTTTTTATAAGTAATACTAAAAAAGATAGAACTAGGAAAATAGTCGAGCAAGTCTGTAATGCTTTGATTTATTACTTGAGTTTGGTGAGTTTCCTCACAAGAAAAACACAGGGAGCAACGGAATCAAAATCTGAAGAGATTTGAGCTCTCTATGAGAATTTCTTTCAAGTGGAGATAACTAGGGATGAAAGCTATTTTAGGGTTTCTCACAAAATATAAGGTTTTATAGAACAAAATTAAGACCTTTTAGATCATTTTTATCATAAAAGATTATTGGGGGGATATTTTGGAAATATGAGTGGAAAAAGTTTAAAAAATGAAAAATAAAGGGTTACGGTTTCGGGTTTTAACATGTAAAAGTGAGGCTATAGCCTCATGTGCGCCTCGAGGCTATAACCTTAGTGGATTGAGGCTTAAGCCTCAGAAATGACCACTGAGGCTATAGCCTCAAGGCTGTTTCTTAGAGCCTCGAGGCGAAGCGAGCCTCAAGGCGTAGCCTCAGATAGCCTTTTTAAACCATTGTTGAAACTAAACACAAGTAACACAATATAATCCAATCTATCAAATTATCATGATGATAAGCATATCAATAAGATAAGGTGAAATAACATCTAATATATGTACATATTCACAGAAAAAGATACATGATGAATATAATTTACGAAATATACAAAACTACACTAAGCATTGCCCTCGTTCCAAAACTGGTCAGCAAAACTACTAA
Source organism: Euptelea pleiosperma (assembly GCA_035048495.1). Lineage (NCBI taxonomy): Eukaryota > Viridiplantae > Streptophyta > Magnoliopsida > Ranunculales > Eupteleaceae > Euptelea > Euptelea pleiosperma. The sequence continues at coordinate 2,877,886 of CM068544.1, forward strand.
AGCACCTGCAAGGAAAATTGTGGGAGGGTGAGCTTTTGGAGAAAAGCTTAGCAAGTAAACCTCGATTCTAACATGTCTAAAAAAAAAACCACCGATAAATCCAATAATAAAAATTAATCATGACATAAAAGAAAAGAGTAAAAGCAAGATAAGAAATATGCTCTAAAATACTTCAAGAAAATAATAATAAACATATGCAAAGAAATTGAATTAAACTTCAATATGATGCATGAATGCCAGAAAATCATCAGTACTATTGGTAGGCCTAAATACTTCCCGTCCCATTCTCTTTCAATTAATCCTCTTTCCACTTTTTTTAAGTCGGGCGTCTATCCCGCAAGTTTATTTAGACACTAGAAGTACGATTAGTTTCTCACCATCCCAGTTAGAGTCTCCAAAATAGGACTAATTAACCACCTCTAAGTAACTGCCTTCAACACCCATTAGAGGTGCCTCATTAGCAGTCGATCCAAACACCAAAAATCCAAGTTCGCAATATAATCTATTTACATATATACTCATGTTCATTCATCTCAGTTCTACATATTGAATCATTCCAAATCTCTCTCTTGTTAATGAACCATGCAATACATACTGCAACGTCGGCAAATGAATCACGATAAAAATCCAAGAATATCCAGAAAATCTAAAGATTTGCAAATCTGTGAAATTTAAATGTAAGGCATATAGAAAGAAGAAATGCCACTTACCTATTGAATGCTCCAACTTTTCTTCAATGGTTAAATTGTTGGTCCGATTCTTTAGGGCTCCGATGCTTTCGATTTCTGCCCCCAAGTTCTACGTTTGTGTTGCTCAGCATTCTTTAAGGTTGAATGTAGATACCATAAAAGAGGTTAAGAAGAAATAGTTTAGGCTTAGGAAAATGAGAGATTTTAAATGAGAGAAAATGAAATCGGTTAATCAATGTCAATATAAAGCTCACAGTGAAACCTTAAGTTCATTATAGGTACATTAAGACAAATGCTTAACACTATTATGAAATCCTAAGGTCAATTTGATTAAACCAAGGTTTAAAGGAGGCCATTTTAACGGTACAATGGACTAGAGGTGTTACCGTTAAAACAGATTGTAACGGTCAAGGGCAGAGATGGAAAAAAAATGGATTTTAACAAATTTTAACAGAATTTAACGGAAAAAATGGTGCTGAAATTCAAATTTTGAAATTTGAAAATTGAAATTGAAAATTTCAAAAAAAAAAACAGAATTTAACGGATTTAACAGTCTTTTTCCACAAAATTTTCCAAAATTTAACAGCTGTTAAAACGATTTTAACGGCCGTTAAATTCAAAGCGTCAAAAAGGGTTTACCAATTTTTACGGTAACGGTCTTGGGGCATTACCGTTTAAACGGCCGTTTATAAAACCATGGATTAAACTACTTAATCCTACTCAGGACACTAATTTAGGTCAAATAAGATTTATTTCGGTCAACTGATAAACAACAATCAACATTAATCAAGTCTAGGGTCTAGGCAACTAGTCAATGCAGGTCAAGTCCATTCAACTAGTCAGTTGGTTAACTAATCCATTTAGTTCCATCCTAGTCCACTTGGTCAACTAATCAATATATTCAAACCCAACCAACAAGTTAGCTACTCGGTCTGGTCCAACCTAGTCAAACTACTCAACTGAGAACTCTATCAACCTAGTGGACTAATCAAACTAGTCATTTAGTCAACCCGAGTCAAATTGGTCAACTAATCTGATGCGAACATCAAAGCATCACATGGGTTCTACCAGTGGAAGACAAGGAAAAAAATTTTGGAGACCTCACATGCATGTGCACCATGAAGACTCCACATTGGAAAGATGCATGTGGGATACGTAAGGAGTTTTTGAAGAGTTTTTATTTGTTTTCTAGGCTTATTTTGATGTTTTTTAAAGTTTTTGGTGTCTTTGCAATTAGTCAAAACTTAGGAAGCTCATCGTTATTTTGGTTAGTTGCTTTAAGTTGCTGTTTTTTTTATAGCCATTAGATTAGATGGATAGCTGAGATTAGATTAGGTTATTTTGAGTTATTATATAAACTCTTTTAGTTGTAATTTTTCATTGATGATGCAAAATTATGAATGAAGAAATAGAATTCTCTTTGAGAAATCTCTCTTATGGTATGAAGCCATCTTCTCTTGATGCGAAGCCGAAGGTGTCTTTTCTATCCCTATCTCTTCCTCTATCTCTTCTCCCTTATTCTCTTCTCTTTCTATATCTTTATTTTCTTTTTTGGATCAAGTTTGACCTAGAAAACCCAACCGCATCTCTTCCATCTCTAAACCCTAACCATTGAGCGACAATGTGAATAGTGCTGTGTGAATAGTGTCACGTGAATAGTGCCACATGAATAGTGACGTGAATAGTAACTCCTCTACACCAGTTCTTCTTACGGCACTCTAAACCCTAGTCACAAAAATCTCCGATTTTTTTAAAAAATCTCCAAAATTCTCCGATTTTTTGAATTCACGAATCAATCGCCGATTAATCGGCAAAATCAGCAAAATCTCCGATTAATAAAAAAAACTCACCGATTAATCAACGATTTTGCCGAATTTTGCCGATTAATCGACTGAGACCCATTATTTTACCCTTATGATTTCGATTTTTCCTATTTTGAAATTATGAAGGATATATCATGCTTATGAGTTATGAGTTAATTACTTATTATTATGGAATTATAGATGTGCGTTTCACCATATAAATGTGTTTTTGTTAAAAACAACATTTATAACTTGAAAAATGCCATGATATATTTTTTTATTTTTGCCGATTTTTGTCGATTTTTACCGAATTTATCCGAATTTTCCCGACTTGACCCCTTGTCGATTTATTGCTGAATCCCGACTTTGTGGCTATGCTCTAAACCCTCCCACAACCCTCACCACAACCCCCAAACACTCCTAGATCCCTGCGGTAACCATAGAAATCCCTAACCTCTTCTCAAACCCTAATTTTCATGGTTTTCCTTTTTCTCTCAAACCCGGCTAAGATCTAATACTTGTCAGAAAGCCCCAAAACTTGCCAGAAACCTTTCTGAACTTCAAATAACTTATACCCTCTTAGCAAAAGAAGTCATTTCAGATTTGTTTCATCCCTTAACTGATTCCCTAAGCTTGTTGGAAGTTCCATCTTCCATTAGATCATCGCCATTAAAGCAATGGGTCTAATATTGTGGAATTGTGTGAAGGCCTTGGATTTTAATAAATTTATTTGCTTAATCTGATTATTTGCGTGTGATTAGCATGGACATTTACTATTTCATTATTCTTAATAATTTTCTATTAATCTTCAACCTTTAGTTTGAGGCTATCACATTCGTCCTGCATCAACTTGGTATCAGAGCATTAGGTTAGCTTAGGAAGTTTGAGTCTTACACTTAGGATTTTATTTTTGTTTTGTTTTATTTTATTTTAGATTAGTCTTGTATTAGTTTTGCATACTAGTTAGATTATCTTTATGAAATTTTGGAGCCATGGATATTTCTATACTGCTCCGAGGGGCTCCAACTTTCAATGGTGACCCAATAGCCTTCAATAATTGGTTATCTGACATGGACTACTACTTTAGGCGGTATGTCATGTCCGAAGAGCGTAAGGTTAAGTTCGCCAAGTGGAAATTGGTGGGACTAGCCAGGATCCATTGGGATAATGTGGAGCGCCAACTTGAAAGAGTGGGATGCGCACCCGTTACCTCTTGGGATGTTATGAAGGAGAAATTGAGAGACAAATACCTCCCAAAGTCCTACCAAGGGCGAGTCATGAGAAATCCATATGTAGAAAAACAGAGAGAGTCAGAGAAGGAAATCGCGGAAGGTTGTAAGCAAATAAACGAGTTGTTGAATCAATTGAAACAAACTGTTAAGTCTTCTAAACCCATTGTTGACCCTACAGTAGAGTCTACTGAGTCTTCCAAAGAGTCTCCTAGTGAACCCAACAAGTCTCAAGTTGAGTCTACTATTGAACACATTAAGTATATTGAGCTTATTAAGTCTACTCCTAAGCTCGTTGTTTAGCCTATTGTTGAATCTAGAGATGAGTCCACTGAGCCTGTTATTGAGTACATTGTTGAGTACAAGTCTAGGATTCTTGTAGATTCCAATCCCATAACAGCTTTACATAGGCTTCATGACTTGCATGCTGAGATTAATAAGGAGATTATTTTGAATAATGAACATCATAAATTTCCTATTGATTCATATTGCATTTCTGAGGATTTTTAAGTAAATGACTTTGTTATGGTTCAGGTGAGTGACATACAACCCTGCAGTAGTGGACACCATATAGCTTTGAACTTTGAAGTATATTGGATCTAATGCACATGTTTTGGAACTCCCACCAAACGAGGGCATCAGTCCAATCTTCCACTTAGATGGCCCTATCCTTTCTCTAGGTCCAGCAACTGCATATATTGCCCCTCTTTGTGTTCCTAGTAAACTACCTAACCATAGACTTGATCCATGCCCATGGCCTTCTACTCTACTCACATCATATCCCAGCAGATATCCCTTTCACAGGAGAGGCATAGGTTCACTCATGCCACATTACATTGACGGTATCATGGTTCGCATTGGCTTCAGTATGGGTGAAAGACTGTATTCCACTAGACAAGAAGGTTGCTACAAGTACCTTGTCAAGTGGAAAGGCATAATAGATTTTGTTTGGAGGGTTGAAGGCCTTATGTGCACGTATATGACATCCTTGAAGCCCCCACACTGGGAAGACGTGCATATGAGAAGGTTAGAGACTATTTAGTTTATTGAGGATGAGCCACAACGACTTGATCGTGACATCCCAATTCGGTACAACTTAAATTCGTCGGAGACGAATTCTTTTTAATTTGGGAGAATTGATGCAGACATCAAAGCATCACATGGGTTCTACCAGTGGAAGACAAGGAAAAAGATTTTGAAGACCTCACATGCATGTGCATCATGAAGACTTCGCATTGGAAAGATGCATGTGGGCTACGTAAGGAGTTTTTGAAGAGTTTTTATTTGTTTTCTAGGCTTATTTTAATGTTTTTTAGAGTTTTGGGTGTCTTTGCAATTAGTCCAAACTTAGGAAGCTCATTGTTATTTTGATTAGTTGCTTTAAGTTGCTGTTTTTTTTTAACCATTAGATTAGATGGATGGCTGAGATTAGATTAGGTTATTTTGAGTTATTATATAAACTCTTTTAGTTGTAATTTTTCATCGATGATGAAAAATTATGAATGAAGAAATAGAATTCTCTTTGAGAAATCTCTCTTGTGGTATGAAACCATCTTCTCTTGATGCGAAGCCAAGCTAATTCGGTGCGAAGCCGAAGGTGTCTTTTCTATCCCTATCTCCTCTCCCTTATTCTCTTCTCTTTCTGTATCTTTATTTTCTTTTTTGGATCAAGTTTGACCTAGAAAACCCAAACGCATCTCTTTCATCTCTAAACCCTAACCATTGAGCGACACTGTGAATAGTGCCACATGAATAGTAACCCCTCTACACAAGTTCTTCCTACGGCACTCTAAACCCTCCCACAACCCCCAAACACTCCTAGATCCCTGCGGTAACCATAGAAATCCCTAACCTCTTCTCAAACCCTAATTTTCCATGATTTTTCTTTTTTCTCCCAAAACCCTGCTAAAATCTGATACTTGTCAGAAAGCTCCGAAACTTGCCAGAAACCTTTCTGAACTTCAAATAACTTATACCATCTTGGAAAAGGAAGCCATTTCAGATTTATTTCATCCCTTAACTGATTCCCTAAGCTTGTTGGAAGTTCTATCTTCCATTAGATCCTCGTCGTTAAAGCAACGGGTCTAATATTGTGGGATTGTGTGAGGGCCTTGGATTTTAATAAATTTATTTGCTTAATCTGATTATTTGCTTGTGATTAGCATGGAAATTTACTATTTCATTATTCTTAATAATTTTCTGTTAATCTCAACCTTTAGTTTGAGGCCATCACATCCGTCTTGCATCATAATCATTATAGTTAAAATTAAGTTAAAATAAATCAAAATGGTTAAAAATTATTAAAATGATCAAAATGACCAAAATACACTTCTTTAAGTTATTTCAACCTAAGACAACTATATATTATGCATTTTTAGAAGTAATTTAGTTTTGGAACATCATCAACATTGCCCTTAATGATATAGTTACTAAAATAATCTATAATGATAATATAAATTTCTAAAATTCCCCTAATGTGGTGTTTATAACCCTAATACTTGTTAAAGACAAAATTTCTTAAAAGAACACATTATAACTTGAGAGTTAGCAAATGACATAGTAGGTATTCTCTTAAGTTCCTTCAAGCAAATACGTTATGGGGTAAACAATAAGAGGAAGAGATATTTCTCGGTTTAATATAGGGGAGCTTTTTCTTTTTATTATAAAATGTTAAGAGAAGTTATTATACCTAAAAACAATGGTAACTACATCCACCATATACTATACATGTACAACAAGCAATTGATTGCTATAGTTTTCCAATATTTTTTTTTGTGGATCAATAGTTTTCCAATATTTCTCCCCATATTTTTCATATTCTTCATAGAAATGGAACTTATGAACAATTTTATTTTCAGTTGGTGCATATCAATTGGCTGGTCACGGTTTCCAATCTAGAGTGAATTTTGTAAACTGGGTAATGAAAAGCTTTCTAAACAACTAAACGCAAATGTGGATTCATAACCAATTTTTGGTGGATAAGATAGAGCATAGTGGCAGAAAAAAAAAAAAAGTTCATCATTTAAGGTGGTACCAAAACTCAGATCTGTATTAGCAGGCTGGGATGTTTACCTACAGAGAAGAAAGTGGGGAGCCCTCATTTGGGCAATGAAAGTACTGGAGCTTCTGTTGGTCTTTGTTTCTTGACACACCTATCTAAAATATACCTAAGGAACTCATCTAAGACTAGAACGGACACAATTTTCTTCATCTGTTTGTGTGTTCCTGACCATGGTAACACTAAAACAAGCAGCAACAACTATTGGCCTAGACATATATAGATAGAAAAGCAATGAAGATATCTGAAAAACATTGACATTTCCCTTAAAATACAGAAAGAAGAAATGAATGAATGAATCTTCTGTACTGGCACTAAAAGGTTCAATTACAGAAAGGAAGCAAAAGAAGATGATGATCGGAACTCTAGGGAAAGTGAAGCATGTCATTGTGCAAGCATTAAAGAGTCCAACAACTCGCCAATTCAGGAGTTAAAAGAAGTACAAGAGTGAAATAAAAGCTACTGCCTACTGGTATCTAGTGCATTATAGGGAGTAGAATAAAAATTTCAGCTACTTTAGTATTAGAAGAAGAGAATGGTGAGCCTAAGAACCCCAACCAGCACTTTTACTGAATTATATGGAAAAGCAACTCAACATTCTTATATCTGAATGTTTTCAAAAATCTAAGATTCAAAGGTGCATTATGAGGCTGCACTAGTCAGTTATGCCATAATGACAACCCCTCTTTAGTTGACATTAAATGACAATGGAATAAGCAAAAGAAAATGACTTGGAAATGATCAGACGTCCCCAAACTCATGATGGATGAAGAGTCTTTACAACCCTGAACGACCAGTTTTCAGGTTGAAAGATCCTATAATCAAGGGAGTAGGCTGGAATGAAAGTTTACACACTGGAAGGAATTCTGCCATAAAATTTTACTGCACCAAAACAGCACACAACCAGGGTTGGCCTTGCCACAGCCTTGTGGGGGCCTACCGAAACAGTCAACTTCATCTATCCGATGTAAATAGTCACACTGGCCCCTCAACTTTAACTACGTTCCATCTTGATGTTGAATTTAGTTATCTCGTTATTCATTCAAAATTATGGAATAATGAAGGGATATGAGTGTTAGAAACGAAATCAGAAAAGAACTTCACATTTTTTTATTGCTTTTCCATGAACTACAATTTTTGAAACATGTAGACCTATACTTCTAAAAATATAAGAGGGTCAAACAGATTGTATTAATGGCTTACAGAAATGGAGCATGTATTTTACATAACATTGGTCATCTAAAAGATTCAACTAGTGCAGATTCTTCAAGACAAACAGCAGCCTCAAACATTCAGTGGCTTCTAGTGCTAATGCATCACCCTCAGCTTTGTAATGGAGCCCAAGATAGTAGTATCAAACAGATGAGTTCATTCTGTCCAGCAGTAGCCAGTAGGTGGGCATGCTGCTCTGTTTTCTTAACATAAACATGTCAAGAACAGGGGTTCTGCCCCATGCCATGAATAAGGTCCAGCAGGCTGCCATGAAGCCCAATGGTGGGTTCACATGGCCGGCCAGCAGCAACCTAAAACCTTTCCCACACACTGATAAATCAGAAAACATTGTGGAAATCTTCGAATTTCCAAAATTTCCCCATGTTCTCTATTAAAATAACAAAAAGAAAAAGAAACAGAAATTTAAGTGAATGAAACTAAATAAATTGTTACGATCCTAAATGTTAAGACTTAAACTTCCCGCACCTCTATCACCTAGGTGCTTTTAGTATATTGGTTGGGTCTTAACATTTGGTATCAGAGCCAACCCCACGTCATGGGTTCAAGTCATAGGAGGGGCGACCTGAGGAAAGGGCTACCTGGGGGCTCACTCAAAATAAGAGAAAATAGTGGTACCGGAAAAAATGCCCGAGGCTCGTTCACAAAAAAAGTGAGAAAATAGGGTACCAGATTGAAAGCCGCCTCAGAGTGGGCCACCGTGGACGTCAGCCCTGAAGCGTGGTGGAATGTTACGATCCTAAAGGTTAAGACTTAAACTTCCCACACCCCTATCACTTACGTGTTTTTGGTGTATTGGTTGGGTCTCAACATAAATCCTAGCTTTTTTTTTACTAACACAGCATAATGCAGCAAAGAGAAGAGACAACAAGAAACAAACATGGAGGAAGAAAAAGAGATCACTTACTCACATGACCTCAGAAAAATCTACATTAACGTTCCTGAAAATCCGTCTCCAGAATGGGTCGTATGTCAGCAACTTCTCCAATACGGCCCATCAAAACGCCTCCTCGTCTTCTCCACCTTCCCTGAATGAACTCGACCTTGAGAACACGTTCTCGGATGAGTTTCACATTATCTATTTCGATTTTCTCTTAGTCAGAGAGAAAAACAAAAAACGAAACCCTAACTCTAACCCTACAAGAAGAAGAGAGATAAGTATTGGGGGTGGTACAAGGGGTTTGCCTTCAAAGCCAACGGGATCGGATGGGTTGTTGAGCTCTACAGTAATGGCGATTTCTCTCCAACTGTGCATCATCGTTGGCGGGTTCTTGTTACAAAATAAAAATGGTTTTTATTTGAAAAAGTACTTTTTAAGTCCATATTTACAATAATACAGACAATTAAGCCCCCACTACAAAACTATGGACTTTGGTTTAACCGTGTACCCATCAAGGCTTTTTAAGGTTACCATCCAATTTTCTCTGAAATGCCCGTACTACCCTGCAGCTATTGTCGGTTTGAATAGATAGCATCAGTTTGATTTGAGGTTTGGTTGACGTGTAGTATTGTACATTAGTTCAGTTCTTTCCCTCCATTTCCTTTATCTACAATTTTTTCCCTCTACAGTTCTCCCTCTAGAGTTCTTTCCCTCCATTTCCTTCATCTACAACTGTTTCCATCTAGAACTCTTTCCTTCCTCTACAGCTCTTTCTCCATATAGTTATTTCCCTCCATTTCTTTCATTTACAGTTTTTCCCTTTATTTTCTCCATCTACAGTTCTTTCCCCTGTAAAGAATAATTTCATATTTTAGTTTGGCAAAGATTCTGTGTGACACAAAATATTCTTGTAATCGTTTCTATGAGCACCAGTATAGCATTTAAGATGTCGTGGTACGCATACTTCGCTGACTACGTAAAGACTAAAAGACAAAGACAACAAGAATCAGACAGTTGACGACAGAAGTCATCTGAGTAACTGCCCATTTGTCCATTAAAGATCATGCGCGCTCGCATAGGAAGGTAAGTGACTTAGTGACCATAGGAATAGATTTTGAATGAATAAAATATAATGGTCAAACCTAGTCAGAGTAGAGACCCGAGTCTAGTCAAGATTTTGACTATAGGGGTATGTCAAATCGATTGGACTTTCCAGGCCAATCGATTGGAATTGGATCTTCCTGATCAATCAATTGGACCCTATGGAAAGAACTTGTTCTAAGTCCAATCAATTGGACCCTACGGAAAAGAACCTGTTCTAAGTCCGATCGATTGGACTTTCCTGATCAATTAATTGGACTCTACAGACAGAACTTAGTTCTGAGTCCGATCGATTAGACACTACGGAACATAAACTTTTTAGAGTCCGATCGATTGGACCCTTGGTACAATCGATTGGATTCACAAAGGAAAAACTCATCCGTATTGGGCAAATCGATTAGACCAAGAGTACAATCGATTGGACTATGTGAGAATAGGTCTTTTTAGATCCGAAAATTCAAGGTTCCACATTCCCCACTTCTCTTATGACTTAGGACTACGAAATCTATAAATATAACCCTCATCTAGACTTACAGATTACACATTAACACTCAGAAGAGAGTTTTATTTATTAAGAGTTGTCCTTTAGAAGAAGAAAACTTCAAAGCTTCATTACTACTTCTTGAGAGCTTTTCTCTTCTCTTTGATCATAGATTAGAGCTTGATCTCCACTCAGCTTCGGTTTCCCACTTAGAATCTTAAACCTAGCAAGTCTGAGAGTACTAGTGCATCTCAACACTATTTGAGCGACTTGGGGTTCAGGGTGTACTGAATCATTCACCTTCAGTAGAGACTGGAGTTCTGAGAATTAAGATCGAAGAGTACTGATTTAAGGTAGGTTTGGGGAATACCAAACCGAACAAGCAGACAAGGCTTCTTAATTGAGAGGGTACGCATGGAATCGTAGTGTTGATTTAAAGGATGTTGACGGATCGGTAGTGAGCCTTGGCTAAGGTTGAAAGCTGCATTTGCAACGATGCTACATAGGTAACTAATGTCTCGTTTAACTTTCTAATTAGTGATACTTTCTATCTGTACGTGGGACTGTAGTTTTCTCTGGCTAAGGTTTCCACGTAAAAACTCTTTGTCTTGTAGATATTTGATTGTTGTTCCACTAATTGTATTAATTAAATTAAACGACGAAAAGACCATATACCACTGAGGTATATTTGATTTGAGTCGGTTGAGATAATCGTTTTATCAATCAACTAAGGCATGCAAGTTTATCACCTTACCTTGACTAGTAAGCTTGTGATAGGTTGATTAATTTTTGAATACCTAATCACCCCCCCCCCCCTTCTAGGTATTCTTAAGTAAAAGAGAATGAACAGGTTATTTCATCCCCCAATTTCCTTCCTCTATAACTCTTTTCCTCATTTTCTTCTTCTACAACTCTTCGCCTCCATTTCTTTCCTCTACAGCTCTTCGCAACTCATCTATGCTCCATTCAAAGTGAAGAAAGATGAAGGTAATGCCAATTTGAAGGATTTTCTTTTGGTCGTCTATTTTGTAGCATCCCGATTATCCTATATAGCTCTTTGCTGCTTGTTTATGCGCCATTGAAGATGAATAAAGAAGGCAACTCCAATTTCAAAGTTTAGTCAAAAAAGAAGAAGGTGAAGAAGGAAGAATGTGAAGATGGTTATCACTTTCATTTTCATTAAGCAAGAATTTTGATATTCTCCCAAAAGTGTTTATTTAAAGTAACTATCCTTCTAGCGTTATCACACTCTACTACGTAAAACTACTCCATTTATTGACTTTTCTACATAAGAGTTTCTTCTGTTGTGTAGAATACATTTTTCTGAACAAAATAATATATTTGCATACATTAAACACATTTTTAGAAGTCTAGATATTAAGTCGTTCTGATTAAGTCTCATTATGCGCTTCTTCTATCGCAAGAAACCCCGATTGGATGATTCTTGAGACTTGTAGGCCCACATCAATCATGAAAACCCACTATCAAAGCTTAAAGAGCCCATAGGCTATGATTAGAAGATACGGGTCAAATACGGGCTGGACAAAAGGACCGAAGAGTCGGCCCAAAGAACGAAGAGAACGGGAGAGCCGACGACCAAGAGACGGACCAAAGCGTTTAAAGCCAGATGAATTGGCAAGAAATGATGGTCTGCTCTACTGGTGAAGCATGAGGAGGGACAGTGAAGACTAGGATTCCAGACCCTCTGCCAGTATTTCTCTCTCCATTTTCTGACATTTTCTCTCTCATCTCTCTTAATCCTAATTTTCTCTCTCCTCTCTATATCAACCTTTTGATTCTCTCTCCTTTCGCAATGACTCTACCCTACGGCCTGCCATGGCCGAGCCCCACCGTCTGATGATCCATTCAATCATCACCATCCGTTCCCACCATCCGATCCGCAGATCAACCACTCTTAGCCTCCGATCTATCCATCCAACCATCTGATCATCCATCCGATCTCCATCGTCTACTCAGCAAAACTTAAGGGCATGTTTGATTGAACAAGTAATTTTCCCGAGAAAATGAATCTAGGAAATGCATCAAATGGTTGATTGCAATTGAGAACACACAACTCGATCATCGGGGAAAGAAAAATGCATTCTTCTGGGATGGAAATGAATTCTCAAGAATTGAACTCCGGGCTTAGTAGAAAAACATTATCCTAGTTTAAATGGCTTCATGAGAGAAGTATACCAAATTATTAAAGCCATTTAAATAGGTTTAATGGCCTTTTTTTTTAAGAAAAATGCAATTTTCTCGCTTCGCAAACAAACGCACCCTGAGAGAAAAATTCAAATTAGAAACCGTGACTTTCTAAGGGAGAACCCCACGGTTTCTCTCTATAAAAACTGCTCTTAGTCAAACCCCAGAGGGTGGTCCCCTCCCCCTTCTCTTCTTCTCTTTCTTCTTTTCTTCTTCTTCTTCTTTCTCTTCTTCTCATCTTCTCCGGCGACCCAACGCCAATGAACTAGTTGAGCGCCCTCCTCCTCCTCCTCTTCTTCTTCTTCTTCTTCTTCTTCTTCTTCTTCTTGCAGTTGTGACTGTGAGCGGCACCACAACACCACCGCCTGTGTCTTCTTCTCGTGGAGTTGCAGACCTGCAACTCCGGCCGCTGGCTGCATGCTCCACCTGCCGAACTGCCCCTCTCTTCTCTTCTAACCCATTCTCCCCAACCGTTGTCTCCTTCTTCTTCTTCTTTTCCTTCTTGCCGGAGTTACAGGCAACTCCAGTGGACTGGTGCATCTTCATCACCCTACCCTATTATTCTTCTCCTAGCAGACCACAACACGCACCCCTATGCTCCTCCTTGAACGGTAATAGCTCCTCTTCGAATCCAAGCTTCCTTCAACACCACCCTACGGCCTCAAATCTGCATGTGCGCCAGTGAGATTGGTAACCTCTGCAACTCCACCTGGACTCCATCTCTAGCGGGTTGCAGCGCTTCTCACCCCTCCTAACAGCTGGTCTTCTTGCTAATTCATGCAACCAGTAGCAACGTTGGAGCACCTCGAACATCATCCACGATTGGACCGTGAACAGCACCTTCCAATGCCGGCATCCACTATTAAATCCAGTCACTCTCCATTAAAAGATCAACATCTTTTGATCTTTCCCAATCTGCTATACCTCAGAGTTGCTGCCCACCTGTGTTCTGTTCAACACCACCAACAACCTAGCGGCATAATCTCCATCCTAACAGATCTAATCTCCACGTGCAAATCCAAGGATGCCATCATCACCATCATCACGATCAGGTGTTGTTCACTATTTAAGTTGGAGGACTTTCAACTTCTCTTACCTTAGACCACTGTTCTTTTCTTTTCCTCTTCTCCCACAGCTTCAAACAAGTGTGTTGCACGCCTGCAAGATATGGGTGTTCTATCCGCTTCATTCTCCATTGACCAAGGTAACTTCTTCTCACTTTCTTTCTCTAGATCTCTCTTTCTCTCAATCTTTCTTTCACTTTCCCTCTCTACTTTCTCTCTCTTCCCTACTTTCTCTCTATCTTAATCTCTCTTTCTTGCTTTCTCTCTCTACTTCATTTTCTCTCTCTAACTCTCTATCTCTCATTCTTACTTTCTCACTCTTCTTATTTCTATCTCTTGGTTTTTCTCTCTCTGATTGCTTTTTTAGTCTAGTTTTAATTATTGTTCATTTTTTCAAACATTGTAATGACATTTTGATTAGTGAATGATGAAGTTTATTTTTTATCTATTAATTGTTGTAATGTTCCGTCATTTCATGTTCCTGATTATGATAACCTGACTAATCTCAAGTGCGAATCGACATCTGACATATCGCTATACAAAGTCTGCATTTTTGCAGGAAATTCAGTGAATCAGATAAAAGTATAAATTTTGTTGATTCTATGGTTTCTGACACGGAAAAGCCCTAGTTTTAAATGGCGCTACTGCCGCTTAGGTGTACGGGAGTGCGAAAAGGAACGTAGATGACGGAATCAGAAAGGTGATTAAAGCGGGAAGCTCCACTCGTGGAAACTTTCCTTTCAAACATTTTAGTTATTTTTAAAAATTTTATACTATTATTAATACCGCGGATGGCCGAGTGCAACTTGTAATAAATTAGGACACTTTCTATTTTTTGAATATTTGCTAGATCTTGTTCTAGGGTTTTTTAGAAACCCTAGATTGTGTGATATTAGAAAATTCAAAAAAATAAAAAATTCAAAAAATTAGGGCTTTATATTCTGCAGATTTTTAGAAATCACCAATCCAGGATTTACGATTTTTGGAAAGATTCCAAAATCTTGAAACTCTGCTAAATTAGGGTTTCCACTCTTAGAAGATTCCACTTTAGGAGATTTCTATTTTTAGAAATCTTTTAAATTTGGACAAGCATGCAAAAGGAAATACCCTAAATTTAGCATAATTTTAATTTTGGGAAATTTTTTAAAATTGTAAGGGATCTCAAAATCAAATCTTTCTTGGAAGATCTCTAAAGTTCGAGAAATTTTTCAATCTAAGTATTTTCCAATCTGGAAATTCTTAAATTTTAACCCATCCCGAATTTGGACAATAATTCAAAAACTTACCTAAATTCAGTGCTTGCTCTGTGAACCCTAAAAAGGCAAGGATCTTCCAACTAGAATCCCAAATACCTAGACCGTGCGATCTAACTTTTCTGTAGCGTACGATCCAATAGTGGGTAAGGAGCGAAAGCTCAAAGAGGTAGAGTCAAGCCCAAGCACATTTGGATACCCCTCCCTATCCCACGGAGGCGACCCCGTGGCGTGGCCCACGGGAGGTAAGTTTCTTCCCTCGCCTTGAGTGCGATACTGAGCAATTGGGTGATTATAGTGCCACGTGTCTATTTGCTTTTTTCATAAACTTATTCGCACTGCGTGGATGGCCGCTAATTAATGAACCCTAATTGAGCAGACCTAGCTCCTCTTAAAACTGGTGGGATTTCATCACCCACCTCATCACTCCAGCTGAGATTGTTCCCCATGATCCACCATTAATAAAAGGAATCAAGAGCTAGAGCCAAACTAGATCGGTGTTCTAGGACACCCCTCCACTTTGTCATTCCTTCGATCCCAGGTCAAAAAAGTCCATGAGCGCTCGTCCCTGTTATCTAACACACCCATAGGTCCCTATTACTCAAGTATACCAAGCTCGCCAGTGGCTTCCCTAGTTCTTTGTTGGTCTGCTATTTGTTGGGTTAGGAACACAAACCAACCCTAGCTTATACTAAGGGAACACTCATCTCCATTGCTTGACAAATTCGGTAAGTCTAGGGCGTATTTAAGTTAGCCAATGTGCTGCACGTCTGTCTAGGCTTCAGATTATCTTGCGATCAACTTGATTTAGTACTGAAGCATTTTTTTGAAGAGTATATCCTAGTGAGAACCCAGGAGCGACAAAGTTAGTCCGATGGGTAACAAGATAAACCAGTGGTCCGCCCACTGTTATAATCTAACATACCCCACAAACTAACAAGATAAATTCTTAAACTTATCATGATTTGTTTTAGATAGGATTATCTTGCTTGCTCTATGTGCATCATTTAGGATCACTACTCCAGTGTCTCCTTGTGGCAACTTCTTGCCAAGTCTAGGACTTGCTTTTCAAGCGTATGCCAATTTGGGCTTGTCCGAACCTTTGACTGATTCGACCTGAGAGTCAGTCTACCGCACCCCTCTATCTCCTCTGATGGCAAATGAATGACCTCTGTATGAGACCTACTGCACTTTCTATGAAAGTCTAGGTGATAACTCCCAACAATGGTATGACAATTTTGCGTATCATCATGACACTCCAGTCTCACAGACTTCTATAGGGTATGACAATCATGGAGATCCAGCGTACAAATCTGTACTCCTAGAACTTAAAAATTCAGTCTCTGCCCTTAGTGTCGCAGTCCAGCAACCTGTGCATAATTTCAACTATGTGGGATATTTTCCCCCTGTCCAGGAAGAGGTCTGTACCTCCAGTACATCTCAATCTTCGATGCAGACCTCCTATGACAACACTTATTATCCTGACACTAGGAGTCATCATAATTTTGGTTGGGAACAGTCTGCTCTCCCGCAGCAACTGCCGTAGAATAACTATCCTTCCGGGTTTCATCAACTCCATGGAGAATATGATTGGTCGTACTCGCAGTCGCAGTATTAGCCAGACCCACAGACTTAATATTTTGGTCAACAGTGGATCCCTCAGGATTATCAGAGTCAGCAAATTGTCCTAGACTCATTTCAGTCCTCTCACTTTCAGACTCAATCGGACTACCATCACGAGTTGGCACCCCAGCTTCACTTGGCTGAACCGCCTCAATTGGCTACTAAACCCAGTCTAGAGGGCCTTCTCTCTCAGTGCATCACCCAACAACAATAGTATTTGCAAAGTTTAGAGCAACAACAACATCAGTCCATGGAGAGCTTAGCTCACCCAGTGGATCAATTCAAATCTGAGAGTGAAGAAGTCAATTTCCCTAGTCACCCTATAGCCTACCCCGAGGACAATGAAATGGCCACTGTCTATGCGGAGGAGTTACTACCCATGCACCAGAACTAGAATTTCCAAGAGAAAATAGAAGTTGTTACCACCACTAGACCGAGCCCGATTATTAAGGAGCCAGTGTATCCATCTTCGATGCCTTTAAAAGCACCTAATCCTGAACCTAGCTTTGAAAAAATGTTTTCTCCATCTACCTCGGCTATTTTTATCTCGGACCCTGAAGAAGCTATTCATGACACTGAGCTGTGTCTCGACCATAGGATCCCAATTGGCCTAGACCTGCCATTGCTAAACCCCAGTGAATTGTGCAACAACAGTGATGAACTTGACTCTCAATCTTTAGTGCCCTTAAAACCACCACATTCCGAACCATGCACAGAGGAACAAAATTACATCTTTATCTCTGCAGCTACTATCTCTGCATTGGATGCAATCATTTCTACCACTGAGCGGTGTCTAGATAATGGGGTCCCCATTGTCCTAGCCCCACCGTTCCTCACCATCGCTGATGCACACATCGGGTGTGGGGACGATGACATGTCAATGGCATTTGACAACCTTAAGGAAGATGTTAATATTTTTCAACTTCCGACGTACGTTGACATTGTCAATAAACCATGTGCCATAGAGAGTTCACTTTTGGACTATCCCGAGGAAAAATTCTCCCAGTGTCACGAACACTTTGAGCCTGATTCTTCTCAGAGTTAGACAATTATGGTTTTACTGATCTGCTGGAGTCTGTTCCATTTAGATACCTTTCCGTTAAACTCAATGAGTTTGCGGCTCTGCTAACCATGGTCAGAGAAACCCCTACTACTCTCCTCTCAGTTTTTACTGTGAAGCTTCAATCCCTCCCTGCAAAACTACATGTTTTTGCGGGGCTGCTCAGAGCACTTACTGTCCTTCTCTCAGTCTACACTGAGAAAGACTTGTTTTACACAGGTATACCTAGACAATGGATAGGATAGTAGCTTCTGCTCCACCTTAGGTATCAGGAAGACTGTAGATTCACTCAGTCTCCATGAGTTTTAACCTGATTGGGGGTACTTGATATGCCCCCGTCATGTTTGGTTGAAGACGTAAAACTTAGCACTTTCAGAAAGGCAATTATGATATTCCTAGAGGACAGTGCTATATTTTGGTTGGGAGTGGGTATTTACCTGTAATACCCTAAACTTTCGTTCTAAGGTATTATGGTAAATTCACCTAATAATGCAAACTTGAAACTTTTTCAAACTCTTATTATTATTTTTATTGTTAAATATCATGTATGCATATGTGTATTTAATTCGATTTCATTTTAACAACTTTAAAAAAACTTGTTATTTTTGAAACTCGCTCGTTAGGGCTAAATTCTTGCTAAAATTATTGAACCATAATTTGCAGGGGACTTTTTCTTTCCCAAGCTAACATTCTAGAACTTGTGTCATGGATCCCTCATAGAGTTCGGCCATGGCGTGTTGGATCCCTCTTTAGGGTTCGACCTTATGTCATGGATCCCTCATAGAGTTCGGCCATGGTGTGTTGGATTTTCTTGCGATTTTCACTTATATCATTCATCGATGTTGATTGTGATATTTGGTCATGTCTTATTGACTATTATACCTAGATGGTTCGACCTATACTTGTATGCATGGGGATCCCACCCATGTGTCTTGGATCCCTCATAGGGTTCGGCCAAGTGTCTTGGATCCCTCTTTAGAGTTCGACCTTGTGTCATGGATCCCTCATAGGGTTCGGCCATGGTGTGTTGGATTGTCTTGTGATTTCTACTTATATTATTCATCCGTGTTAATCGTGACCTTCGGTGATTGTTACATGTTATTCATGGTTAACCCTAATTCGTTCCCATATTATTACTCTTAATGATCATTGGTTCATTTTATATTTTTATTTAAATGTTAAATACATGTGTGCTTATGTCATGTAACCCTAGTACATCTTGTTGTCATACCATGATCATCACGTCATTTCATATAAGGGGTGCATAAGGGAACGGGGTTGAAGTATATTATATACGTTTATATTGGTTTTATCAATTAATCAGGGTTCGGTACCTTAGGGTGAAAGGCCCCAGACGTTATTATATCCTGCAGATGGGTCAATGAGACCGCTCCCAGTGCGGGAAGGAGATGGAGACCCTATGTGGTTATGGGTACTAGTTGCATTGGCATCCCTTACTCATCTGCATTCATCCTCATATTCATGCCATCCTTATTATACGATTGAGATGCATACCTTGATTAAAAAACTTGTATAGTATGATATCATACCATGCACACTGTTGTATTACTGGGCCTCGGCTCACGGTGCTACACCGATACCATTTTCAGATTTTGAGGAGCCGGGTACGTGAGATGATTTTGAGACGAAAGACTCCGGTGCATTCGAGGAGATCGGCGAGGATTTGGGAGTCGATCCCACACTTTAGAAAGTTGTATTTGATTATTTTATAACATTATTTATTTATTTTCATGGGCATGTAAGCCTTTGATTGAGAGCATGTTCTCACTTCCATCTCTCCACATTTAGTTGATTGATTGAATTATTTGAATTATAAATTATTTGAATTATTTGTTTCCTACATCTAGACTCTCTTTTTTTTTCTTAGTGGGTTTTCGAATGAACCTTAGTAGTTTAATTGACCTAATTTGACCACTAGGGGACATTCATGGATCACCTTTGGGTTCGGATACGGGTCGATCCACGGATTTTTGGGTCGTATCTGGGTATTCGGATTCGGGGCGTGACAGAGAAAACTCATGTATTCATTTTGATAATATATATATTTTGGGTGATTTCTAATATTTTTTAAAGTTTTTTAGAATTTCAAAAATGTGTCAAATACCCTACCTTTAATTAGCTTGAAATATCTATGAAATCATTTTATATAGGATGACATTTTCCATGTTACATGCTAGCTTTAAGTCAAGACAAGTCAAGCGTGACTGTAATTGATTTGAAAACTTACAAAAACTCAGATTCAACACAAATGTACACATTCAACATCAGAATCATCCTAAGTTTAGAATCTCTAGAGATCCTAAAAGAATAATTGTGGAGACCTAACCCAGTGAGCTTTCGAGCCTTTAATCGTTTCTGAGGGTTATACAATAATTCTGATTCACAAGATAACTCACTATTCTTCATGCCCACAACGTTCGTTGAAAGATCTCATTATCCTTTGATTCGATCATAAAACTCAGAACGACATCAACAGTGGATTACTATGACAGAACCTTCTCTGTATCCAGTTAAAACAGTATACATGATAGTGCAAACCCTAGAAAATGATTTAGGCCATTTTTTTGAATCGTTCAGCCTTTTGACTCACTTGAATTATACTTCACTAGAAACCCTTTGAACCTTTTTATAAAAGCATTTTCTTGTTAAGCCCATCACCTAAAACCCAGTCCAACTACGAAGCATGACTAGCTACCCTACTTTTGAGATGGATAAAAGAATAACTGATATGGGTGTACCGTGAAAAGAAGAAAAATCAAGAGAAAAAGAAAGTGGTTTAAGCTGAAAAGAAAGTATGAAAAAGAGCTAAAAAAAATTGAGCTGTCTTACAAATATCGAGAAAAAGATAAAAATACAAAAGAAGGAAAATGAAAAGAAATGGTGTTACGCTCGCAGGAAAATTACAAGAAAATAAAGATATCCTCTTAGAACTTTAAAATCATGTATTCTCTTATTTTTCTACACCTGACCTAAGCCTCATTACAACCTATAAAAGTTCTATTTGATTCTAGAATAACATGATCATAAAATGTGGAGATTGGAGAAAGAGAAGCTATAGAGTTTGATCTAACATTCCCGAGTAAAGTGATATTCCAATCATGAGATCTTTTGTTAAAGATGTCCTTCCTTCAAATAATACATATGTGAGATCCTTGCTTTCATATATCAACACATCTCCTCACATATAAATTGAGAGAAAAGAAGAAAATCATTCCTAATTAATCTCATTCTAAGTGGTTTACAAGTGAGAATTGAGGTCGAGGCATATAGTCTTATAGGTGATCTGGAAATCTGTACTGTAAAATGATGAGAATGTTGAGCGCACACACACACACAGAGTCTGACTATTCTGGGTCCTGATTATCAGTCTGTAGTCTTGTTAAAACTTCTCAACTCTTTGCTAGCCTGTAACTGTTTTTGCATCCATTCGATGATGTGACGAATGGTATTTTCCCTGAGCTAATATGAAAAAGTGTACAGCATGTGCAGAGTTTTAAGCTCATTTATTTTACACTAATTGCCAATGATTGGTAATATGCTGGTTGGGGGTTGTGATATTCGCTTAAAAGTGCTTATTTTAAAAGCAACTATCCTTCTCGCGTTATCAATTGCTCTATTTATTGACTTTCTACAAGAGTCTCTTATGTTGTGTAGAACACACTTTTCTGGACGAAATGATATATTTGCATACAGTAAACACATTTTTAGAAGTCTAGATATTAAGTCGTTCTGATTAAGTCTCATTATGCGCTTCTTCTGTCGCAAGAAACCCCGATTGGATGATTCTTGAGACTTGTAGGCCCACATCGATCATGAAAGCCCACTATCAAAGCTTAAAGAGCCCATAGGCTATGATTAGAAGATACGGGTCAAATACGGGCTGGACAAGAGGACCAAAGAGTTGACCCAAAGAACGAAGAGAATGGGAGAGCCAACGACCAAGAGACGGACCAAAGCGTTTAAAGCCATATGAATTGACAAGAAATGATGGTCTGCTCTACTGGTGAACCGTGAGGAGGGACACAGTGAAGACTAGGGTTCCAGACCCTCTACTAGTATTTCTCTCTCCATTTTCTAACATTTTCTCTCTCCTCTCTCTTAATCCTAATTTTCTCTCTCCTCTCTATATCAACCTTCTGATTCTCTCTCCTTTCGCAATGACTCTACCTACGGCCTGCCATGGCCGAGCCCCACCATCCGATGATCCATTCGATCATCACCATGCGTTCCCACCATCCGATCCACAGATCAACCACTCCTAGCCTCCGATCTATCCATCCAACCATCTGATCATCCATCCGATCTCCATCGTCCACTCAACAAAACTTAAGGGCATGTTTGATTGAACAAGTAATTTTCCAGAGAAAATGAATCTGGAAAATGCATCAAATGGTTGATTGCAATTGAGAACACACAGCTCGATCATCGGGGAAAGAAAAATGCATTCTTCTGTGATGGAAATGAATTCTCAAGAATTGAACTCTGGGCTCAGTAGAAAAACATTATCCGGGTTTAAATGGCTTCATGAGAGAAGTATACCAAATTATTAAAGCCATTTAAATAGGTTTAATGGCCTTTTTTGAAGAAAAATGCAATTTTCTCGCTTCGCAAACAAACGCACCCTAAGAGAAAAATTCAAATTAGAAACCGTGAGTTTCTAAGGGAAAACCCACGGTTTCTCTCTTTAAAAACTGCTCTTAGTCAAACCCTAGAGGGTGGTCCCCTCCCCCTTCTCTTCTTCTCTTTCTTCTTTTCTTCTTCTTCTTCTTTCTCTTATTCTCTTCTTCTTCGGCGAGCCAACACCAGCAAACTGGTTGAGCGCCCTCCTCCTCCTCCTCCTCCTCCTCTTCTTCTTCTTCTTCTTCTTCTTCTTCTTCTTCTTCTTCTTCTTCTTCTTCTTCTTCTTCTTCTTCTTTTTCTTCTCTTGGTTATTCTTGCAGCTGTGCCTGCGAGCAGCACCACAACTCCGACTGCCGACTGTGTGCTCCACCTACTGGACCGCCCCTCTCTTCTCTTTTAACCCATTCTCCCAGCCGTTGTCTCCTTCTTCTTCTTCTTCTTTTCCTTCTTGCCGGAGTTGCAGGTCTGTAACTTTGGCGGACTAGTGCATCTTCATCACCCTACCCTGTTATTCTTCTCCTAGCAGACCGCAACACACACCCCTATGCTCCTCCTTGAATGGCAACAACTCCTTTTAGATGCCTAGCATCCGTCAACACCACCCCACGGCCTCAAATCTGCATGTGCGCGGGTGAGATTTGTAACCTCTGCAACTCCGGCCGGACTCCATCTCTAGCGGGTTGCAGCGCTTCTTGCCCCTCCTAACAGCTGGTCTTCTTGCTAATTGAAGCAACCAGTAGCAACATTGGAGCACCACGAACATCATCCACGATTGGACAGTGAACAACACCTTCCAATGCCGGCAGCAAGATCAACATCTTTTGATCCTTCCCAATCTGAATCTCCATCCTAACAGATCTAATCTCCACGCGCATATCCAAGGATGCCATCATCACCATCATCACGATCAGGTGTTGTTCACCGTTTAAGTTTGAGGACTTGCAACTTCTCTTACCTCAGACCACCGTCCTTTTCTTTTCCTCTTCTCCCACTTCTTCAAACCAATCGCCTGCAAGATACGGGTGTTCTAGCCGTTTCATTCTCCATCAACCAATGTAACTTCTTCTCGCTTTCTTTCTTTAGATCTCTCTTTCTCTCTATCTTTCTTTCACTTTCCCTCTCTACTTTCTCTCTCTTCCCTACTTTCTCTCTATCTTTATCTCTCTTTCTTGCTTTCTTGCTTTCTCGCTACTTCATTTTCTCTCTCTAACTCTCTCTCTCTCTCTCTCATTCTTACTTTCTCACTCTTCTTCTTATTTTTATCTCTTGGTTTTTCTTTCTCTAAATTGCTCTTTTTAGTCTAGTTTTAATCAATGTTCATTTTTCGAACATTCTTACTTTCGAACATGATTAAATGTCTATTTTTCCCTTCTCTCTCTTTTTTCATGTAACCACCACCGACTCCTACCATCACCACCACCGCCGCCGCCACTACCATCTTCTCTCTTTCTCCCTCTCTTTTATTCAAAAGTATTTTATTCTTTACGAATGAATAAGAAAAATAATAGTTTTGGCATTCAATCTCGTTTTGCATGCGATGATGACAATGTAATCGACATCTCTTCAACAAATCGTCGGCACTGTGATCCCCGTTCTTGTCGTGATCACCATCTTAGGCGTCATTCCTAATTTTTCAATTTTGAGTTCTCTTGCAATTGAAACTATAGGATACCCATCTTGATGTTTTGGATATTTTTTACCGCAATATCATTCAAGAAAGAAAAACCCATCTTAGAGTTCTGAATAGAAGACTTGTTTCTTGAAGTTCTGGAGTCTCTGTTGATGAGAAGTATGAGGTACCTATCTCGTGTATTTTTTTCATGATTAAAACAAATCTAGATGAAAAAGAAACCTTCAAAGAACCAATGAATGAGATGATCTGCGAGACTTTTTTTGAATTCTTAAAGATCCCATGCCTACTTCTCTGTAGAGTTATTGTATTTTTTGTCTATTAAGTCTAGTTTTACTTAGAAGATATTAGAATTTTTAGTTATCTAATTAGTCAATTAGTCTCTTTGTTGTTTTAGCTTTGCCAATGGGTAGAAATTTCAATCCGATAGTCTGGCAGGAGCTCACGAATCTGGATAAAGATGCTAACAACAAGAAATGGGCAATGAATGCACTAAAATCCTATGTGAAAGACCTTGACTCCATGGTGATCCCCCTCTTTCTTGACCAGGTTTTCGAAACAAAAGATCACAGTTTGCTGTCTGGGGAACAAACCATTTCCCCCTATGAAGTTCTTGCCCCGATCCACAATCCCAGTAGCATTGCTCAAATTGAACACATCATGTCCACCATTATAACGTCAAGTGGAGGATCCTTCACACTTCAACATGCATGCTCGAAGGTGGTCCCCGCTATTGCAAGGTATGGGATAGACTCATTGATACCAGGGGGACAAATGATGTATTGAAATCCTCTTCACCTGCCACCACTTGGTATCGAGTAAGGTCTTCAACATGGGCGGCCGTTGCCTCTGCCGTCACCTCTAGTCACGCATGTTCCTTTTGCATCTTTTGTACATACCTCGGTTGAAGATGCTCATCTGCCTTCAATGCCATTGGCATGTCCTCCACCTCCACCCTCTTTTCCCCCACTTATTTCGGTTTATCTAAGTATTAATTGACGACACGTGATACACATTATGACAGAGACCTGGTGAAGGGGGTAGTGCGATAGTTTCAAAGTACATGAGGCTAATATGAAATACTTTTGAGCAAAAAGGGGGCATTAATAAATTACCATAATTTTTGAAGGTTTTTTTAAAATACCCCTATGTTATCTTTGAAATTTAACATATCCCCCAACAATTTGAAAAAACTGACATACCCTCCATGACCTAGTCCACAGTCCAAGACTGTCTTTGACTAATAAATTTCTTTTTAAAGGACAAAAATGCCCCTTTTTCAACCTTAGAACAAGTAAGAAGGTTTGGATCAAAACCCTAAATCCTAATCAAATGGTTGTGGTGGACAGTCGACCACGGATCCCAGTGGGTTGGCTGCCCACCACCAGCGACCAACCAATTGGAGTCTCGTAGGCGGGTGACCACCACTCTGACGAGCAAATCACATAAAAATGTTATAATAACATGAGTTGAAAAAATAAAGGTTGTCAAATTATAGTTTAAAAAATATTTCTATATTTGGTATCCCTATTCAAGTAGAGATAATCAAATTTACTTTTTGTGTACTTGTAATTTTTTTTTACTTTGTGTGTTCATGTCTCCACTGATATAAACGTCGCACTTTGAGGTTACAAATTTTGTTATTGCAGCAAAAAGACAAGGAAAGACTTGCCGCAGGAAAGATCTGGCATCAACAACTCTACCCTTAACGCTGTAAGAGAAGGACTTCGCCGGTAGATGCATCAAATGCTCCTAAGCTGAAAGGAAAAGAGAAGGTTCTAAAGGGGTATGAGTAAGAGAAACTAAAATAGAGTTTAATGCATAGAAATGGAGCCGTTGGTTACTTGCAGTTGGGCTTGAAGATGAAGTAGAGATAAGATAGTTGGCATATATGGGTTCTACTTCACCTAGAGTAGTTTCACACAAGATAGTTGGATAAAATTCTTGTCTTGATTAAGTTGGAGTCAGTAATTGCTGAGCGGGCAGCTTCATACAAGAATCTCACATGGTGAATCTACCTTCATAAGGTTTAACTCATTTTAGAGAAAGATAGGGAGTGATGACATTGGATGAATTGAGATTTGACTGGTTAGTGACAAAGAGTGGTTCCCTTATAGAACAGGTAAAAAAGTTGGAATTAATCCACCCCTATTCACTTATGATGTTGAGTATCGGGCATAAATCGCCATAGTGGTGGTCGGTTGACCACGAGACTCCGATAAGTTGATCGCCGGTAATGGGCAACCAACCCACTAGAATCTTGTGGCCGATCGTCAACCATAGTCCTTTGATTTGTGGTTAGGGTTTGGCCTAAACCTACATTTCCTTGTTATAAGGTTGATGATAGGGACATTTGTGTCTTTTAAAAAGATTTGTTAGTCAATGACGGTCATGGATGGTGGACCGGGTTAAGGGGGTGTGTGTCAGCTTTTTCAAATTGGAGGGGGGGGGGGGGAGTTATGTCTATTTTCAAAGATAATAGGGGGGTTTGTCAAAGAGTCACTTTTTGAATTACGTATTTACTTATTGTGAAGCCTACGTGGATGGCAACCCGGATTTGGCTTTATGATACCATAGATAAGTACATAGTCTCTTGCATGTAATAAGGATACACATGTGTCTATTACATGCAAGAGACAAATGAAATTCGATAAGATGTGTGTGTCACGACCCTAAATCTAGGTATCTGGGTTTGACCCATTCCTTACGAGTCGACCCGGATCCAGATTCAAGTCATGATAATTCAAGGACAAATCTTCACACACACATCATAAAGATCAAAGGAAAGAAAATGCTCCCATCGTTTAGACTTTCAAATGTTGACGTATTCATTAAATAGAACTATAATTAATGCGGAAGTAATGTTTAACAATTCAGAATATAATAAGTCAATTATCAAAATTATTCCTCAAATGTCCACCGAGCCACTAATCCATGAATGAACGGACAAAACTGATTGAACTTCTTCATCATCCATGCTGTCTTCAATTTTCTCTGGCGTCATCTTCAATTTTACATCCAACACCAATTCCCCCAGATTATTACTTGCAACTTACTCAAGGGTCAGATCGACCATTCGTTTCTTGATCCTTCCGTGGTGCCTCGTGGACTTCCTCCTTTGAGCACATCGTTTCTTAATCTTTTTGTTTTTCGCTGGTACATGTTCTTGTGACTCCGATTCTATTAAGAATCCCAAGTATCCATGCACCCCAGCACGAGGTACCAAGTGATAGTCATTGACGTCTTCCGATGACGTCGTATTGGACATTCTTATCTAGACGAACAATAGCCAAGATCTCAATTTAAGCAAACAATATTCAGCAAATTCACAGGAAGTAAAAACACGCAAAATTTAGGGGATTAAAGTACTCAAGATAAATTCAATGCCCACACCATGAATCGGTCTAAGCATACAACGTCAAGCTAAATCTCTGACCCGAACAGTCCATTGTCCAATATATTTTCTTTTCCTACTTTATTGCACTGGATTCATGCCTTTCATAGCTTAGTTAGTTGACTGATCATGGGTCAACCTGCTTGCGATCCATGGGTCAACCTAGGGATCTAGGGGTAAGAAAAATGTAAAACAAAAATTTTATCAAAATTAAATAAAAAAATTATCAATTTATACATACAATTTCAAGACACTTTCGTGAAGACGTGATAAAAAAATTATTACATTCGAAAATCTGTGTATCACAATATCACGTAGATACTTAGAAGGGGGTTGATTGGGTATTTACAAATTTTTAATTAAACTAACAGCCTAAATCAATTACTAGTCTAGTAGGGGTAATCTAATCGCGTGTGAAACAATCTTAAAAGGTTGATTGATTAACAAGTGATTAGCTCAACCGATTAAGATCGAATATATCTCCGTGATATATTATTTTTTGTTCGTTTGATCTAATCTAGAAATAGTGCGGAATATAAACAATCACATACATAACACATGGATTTTATGTGAAAACCTTAGCTAAGAAAAACCACGGGACTACGTCCAGATGGAAAGTATCCCTAATTGAAAAGTTTTGAGTTACAAAAGTTACCTACGCAGCATCATTTCCATACAACATATAACCTTAACCATGGCCAACTATCAGTGCGTCCACGTTCTCGGCTCCATGCAACGAGTCACACGCGCGCCCTCCCAATCATGAAGCCTTTGCCGCATGTTCAGTTTGGTAACCCAAAACCTATCATCGATCAGTACACCCCAATCTTAATTTACACACACTGGTCTCTACCGATGGTGAAGGATTTAGTACACCATGGACCATAAATGTTGCTTGAAAGTAAGGTTTTTTCCGCGTCGTTGGTTACGGAAACCCTAACTTCAACATATTTTTAATTTTTATCCGATTATCCTGCAAAATCGACAAATTTGTATAGGGATTCGTGTCGGATGTCGATCCGCACTCGGGGTTAGTTAGCGCATGTAAAGAACATAAAATGATGATTTTTTTTGCTAGAAATTGACGGATAGGTGAGAATGGTGGTTGCGTGGATTAAAACATGCTTTTGTTTGGTTTTTTTTTTTTATAGAGAATTATTATGCTAATACATGAAGGAAAAACATAATAAAATAAAATAAAACCCAATAATTAAATTACCACTGAATCTCAATTAAAATTTTTCATAAACATTGAAAGTTCTTACATTGCATTGATAAAAGACTAACTAATTAAGCATTAAAAAGAGAGAGAAAGAAGAGATAGAGAGAAAAACTAGAAAACTAGAAAACTAGAAAGAGAAAGAAGTAATCTTAGAGAGAGAGGGAGAGAAGTAACCCGGATTCGGCCATGATTGACCTTGGATTGTTGTGCTGCCCGGAGAATAAAAAAGATGGTGGTTGGTTGCCGGTATGGGAGAAGGTGCTGGGTAGCAACTTGCCGGGGTTGAGAGAGACTTACCAGTTGGTGGTGCAGCATTGGAGGGAACCAGCGAGGGCAGCGGTGGTGACGAAGATGGCTTGGTGGTGTTGGGTTAGGAGGTGAATACCCATAGAAGAAGATAACGGCCTGCAAGTGTTGCAGGCCGTGATGTGGTGGCTGGCGATGGAGGGACAGCTTGCTCCTTGGTGAAGCGTTGGAGTGGACGTGCAGATGGTTTCAGCTTTGAGGTTGCAACGGCGGAGGTTGCAGGCGGAGGTTGCAGGCGGTACCGTTGGTGCAGCAACGTTTCGGGGGTGTTGGAGATGAGATCGCCACCACCTGCAACAGAGAACACGTCCCCAAGAAGAAGACGTGCTAGAGAGGGATAGAAGGGAGAGAAGAGATGGGGAGAGAAGAGATCGTGGGAGAGTTGTCGGCCGGAGTTGCAGCCTGCAACTCTGGTGAAAACGTGAAGAAGATGACGAAGAGGAAGAACGAAAAGAAGAAAAAGAAGGAGAAGAAGAAAGAGAAACGGTGGGCAGAAGATTCGGGGAAGGATAGGAGAAGAAAAGAGGGGGATTAAGGAGAGATGAGAGAGAAAATATCAAAAAATAGAGATAAAAGTATTGGCAGAGGGTCTGGAACCCTGGTCTTCACTGTGACCATCCTCACGCTTCTCCAGTAGAGTAAACTATCATTCCTTGCTGACTCATGTGGCTTTAAACGCTTTGGTCCGTTTTTTGGTCATTGGCTCTCCTACTTTCTTCGTTCTTTGGGCCGGCATTTTGGTCCTCTTATTCAGCCCATATTCGGCCCATATCTTCTAGTCACAGCATGTGGGCTCTTTAAGCTTTGATAATGGGCTTTCCTGATCGATGTGGGCTCGCAAGTCTCGAGAATTGTCCCATCGGGGTTTCCTGCGACAGAAGAAGCGCGTAATGAGACTTTATCAGAATAACTACATGTCTAGACTTCCGAAAATGTGTTTAATGCATGCAAATATACCATCGTCCAGAAAAGTGTGTTCTACGCAACAAAAGAGACTCTTACGTAGAAAAGTAGATAAATAGAGCATTTTAACGTAGGAGAATGCAATAACGCTAAAAGGATAATTGCTTAAAATAAGCACTTTTGAGCGAATATCACAACCCCCAACCAGTATATTGCCAATCCTTGGCAATTAGTGCTAAATAAATGAACTTAAAAGGGTTCTGCACATGCTGCACACTTTTTTATATTAGCTCTGGGAAAACACCGTTCGTCAAATCATTGAATGGATGCAAAAACAGTTACATGCTAGCGAAGAGTTGAAAAGTTTTGGCAAGACTACAGACTGATAATCATGACCCAGAATAGTCAGACTCTGCGTGTGTATGTGCTCAACATTCTCATCATCCGACAGTAAAGATTTTCAGATCACCTCTAAGTTTTTATGCCTCGACCTCAATTCTCACTTGTAAACTACTCAGAATGGAATCACACAAGAAGGGTTTTCTTCTTTTCTCTCAATTTATATGTGAGGAGATGTATTTAACATAAAGAGGCAAAAGATCTCACATATGTTTTATTTGAAGGAAGTACATCTTTAACAGAAGAAGATTTCATGATTTGAATACCACTTCACTCGGGAACGTCAGATCAAACTCTATAGCTTCTCTTTCTCCAATCTCCACATTTTATGATCGTGCTATCCTAGAATCAAGTAGGACTTTCCTGGGTTGTAATGAGGCTTAGGTCAGGTTAGAGAGATAAAGGGATACAGGATTTCAAAGATCTTGAGAGGATATTGCCATTTTCTTACACTTTTCCTGTGTCGTAACACCATTATCTGGTTCTTTTTTCATATTTTTCTCTTTTTCTTGATATTTCTGAGACTGCTCAATTTCTTTTCAGCTTTTTTTCATACTTTCTTTCCATATTTTGTTTTCAGCTTGAACCACTTTCTTTTCCTTTTGATTCTTCTTTTGTACTTTTCTTTTCACGGTACACCCATATCAGTTATTCTTTTGTCCATCTCAAAATAAGGGTAGCCAGTCATGCTTCGTAGCTGGACTGGATTTTAGGTTGATGGGTTTACAAAGAAAAGGCTTTTATAGAAGGGTTCAAGGGGTTTCTAGTGAAGTATAATTCAGGTGAGTAAAAAGGCTGAATGGTTCAGAAAAATGGCCTAAATCATTTTCTAGGGTTTGCACTATCATGTATATTGTCTTGACTGGATACAGAGAAGGTTCTGTCGTAGTAATCCAATGTTGATGTCGTTCTGAGTTCCATGATCGAAGCAAAAGATAATGAGATCTCTCAACGAATATTGCGGGCCTGAAGACTATTGAGTCATCCATTGACTCAGGATTATTGTATAACTCTCTGAAATGATTAAAGGTTCGAAAGCTCACTGGGTTAGGTCTCCACAATTATTCTCACAGGATCTCTAGAGTTTCAAAACTTAGGATGACTCTGATGTTGATAGTGTACAATTGTGCCAAATCTGAGTTTTTCTGAGTTTTCAAACCTGCTGTAGTCACGCTTGACTTGACTCAACGCTAACAAAAATTGACATCCTCAATACTGACTTAACGGAGGTTTTAAGCTAATCAAAGTCAGGGTATTTGACACATTTTTGAAATTCTAGAAAACTTTTGGAGAACATCGGAAATCACCCCAAAAATAAGAAGTTTTTTTTTTTTTTTATCAAAATGAAGACATGAGTTTTGGTAAATACCCACCCCCAACCAAAATACAGCACCGTCCTCGGTGCTCATGACCGGGACATAAAATGATGAAAAATCAATGAAGATGATGCAAAGGTTCAGGGAGGATGTTACCAAGTCGGCAGAAACTCGACAGTGTGTGATACCTGATGATCGGAAGAATGAATGTACCTGCATTTTTAAAGATATAACAGTAATAACAAATGCATGAGACTCATGTACTCTAGGAATACCGAAATTGCCTTTCCGAAAGCGCTAAGTTTTACGTCTTCAGTCAGACACAACGGGGGTGACAGGCACCCCCAACCAAGTTGGAGCACAGGAGACTGAGTGGATCATCAGTCGACATAGACAGGATCGATGAGATCGATCTCAAAAGTCTGAATGAACAATACGTCAAGTTCATGGAACTATTTTAGACGATGCCCATTGACCTGAAAAGAGGAGTGATCCTTGGGATCCTCAATAGTGATTGCCCCAAAGGGTGTGACTGTTGTGACCGTATAAGGACCGGTCCACCTAGATTTCAATTTCCCAGGGAAGAGATGAAGACGGGAATTATAAAGAAGGACCTTCTGTCCTGGATGGAACTCTTTCCTGAGGATGCTCTTGTCATGTATCCACTTCATTTTTGCTTTGTAATTCTTGGACAAGTTGTAGGCATCATTTCTGAGTTCTTCTAACTCATTCAGTTGAAGTTTTCTCTCCTCCCCTGCAGAGTCGAGGTCGAAGTTGAGTTTCTTAATGGCCCACAGGGCACGGTGTTCAATCTCTACCGGTAGATGACAGGGTTTCCCAAAGACGAGACGATAAGAAGACATATTGAGTGGGGTCTTGTAGGCGGTTCTGTATGCCCATAAAGCATCAGTGAGACGAGTAGACCAGTCTTTACGTGTGGTATTGACTATTTTCTCCAAGATCTGCTTGATCTGACGATTAGAAACCTCTACTTGACCACTAGTCTACGGATGATAAGCTAGGGCAACCTTGTGGGTTACCCCATACTTTTTCATTAATTTCTCGAATATCCTATTGTAGAAATGGGTGCCCCCATCACTAATGATGGCCTTAGGGGCATCGAATCGGGCGAAGATGAACTCCTTTAGGAATTTGACCACCACTTTGTGGTCATTGGTCTTGGTGGGAATGGCTTCTATCCATTTGGATACATAGTCTACCGCAAGGAGAATGTACTCAAAACCATAGGAAACGGGAAAGGGGCCCATGAAGTCGATGCCCCAGATGTCAAATATTTCATTGACCTGGATGGGAGTGAGGGGCATCATGTTCCACTGGGAGATACGGCCTAGATGCTGGCAATTAGGACAGGTTTTGCAGTAGATATGGGCATCTTTAAATAGTGTAGGCCAGTAGAATCCGCATTGCAGGACTTTTTCTACAGTCTTCTTAGTGCTGAAATGACCACCACAAGGTTGGTCATGACACGAGGACAAGATTTTGAGTTGGTCCGACTCAGGTACACAGAGACGAATGATCTGGTCAGGACAGTATTTATATAAATAAGGGTCATCCCAAGAGTAGTACTTAACTCTTGCTAGGAATTGGCTTTTGTCCTGTTTTGACCAGTGTAAAGGCATTTCTTCGGTGACAAGGTAGTTGACAATGTCAGCATACCATGGATGAACGGAGATAGCGAATAGTTGTTCGTCTGGAAAGGTTTCAGGGATGGGCTGGATGTCGAAGGATGACTCTAAAGTCAGTCTAGACAAGTGATCAGCCACTACATTCTCAGTTCCTTTCTTATCCTTAATCTCAAGGTCGAATTCCTACAGTAAGAGAATCCAGCGAATTAATCGAGGCTTAGTTTCCTTTTTCGACATGAGATAACGAAGGGCTGCATGATCAGTGTACACGACCACCTTAGTGGCTAAGAGATACTGACGGAATTTATCAAGGGCGAAGACTACCGCCAGGAGTTCTTTCTCAGTGGTGGAGTAATTCATTTGGGCAGAGTTAAGAGTTTTGCTCGCGTAGTAGATCACATGTGACCTTTTGTCAACTCTCTGCCCTAGAACGGCTCCTAAGGCGTAGTCAGAAGCATCGCACATTACCTCGAAAGGTAGAGTCTAGTCCGGGGGACGGATAATGGGCGCAGTAGTGAGCTCAGATTTGAGACGCTCAAATGCCTTGACACAGTCAGCATTAAAGTCGAAAGGACTATCTTTAGCCAGGAGATGGGACAGAGGTCGAGCGATTTGAGAGAAGTCCTTGATGAATCGCCTATAGAATCCTCCGTGTCCCAAAGAGGACTGGATGTCACGTACGGACTTAGGAATGGGCAAGGTCGAGATGATATCGATTTTAGCTTTGTCGACCTGAATGCCCTGATGGAAAATAACATGTCCCAGAACTATGCCTTTCTTTACCATGAAGTGGCATTTCTCCCAATTGAGGACAAGTCGCTTGTCCTGACAACGTTGAAGTATGAGCCCTAGATGGTTGAGACAGTCATCAAAGGATGACCCAAAGACTGAGAAGTCGTCCATAAAGACTTTGAGGAATTTTTCCACCATGTTAGAGAATATGCTCATCATACACCTTTGAAAGGTCGCGGGTGCATTGCAGAGGCCAAAGGGCATGCGCTTGTAGGCAAAAGTGCCAAAAGGACAGGTGAAAGTTGTCTTTTCGTGATCCTCAGGGGCGATGGGTATTTGATTATACCCTGAGTAACCATCGAGGAAGCAGTAATAGAAGTGACCTGCTAGTCTCTCCAACATTTGGTCTATGAAGGGTAAAGGAAAATGGTCATTCCTAGTGTTGGTGTTGAGTCGTCGGTAATCGATGCAGACTCTCCACCCTTTCTTTAGGCGCTGGGTAACCATTTTCTTGTTCTCATTTTCCACAACTGTGAATCCTGCCTTTTTAGGGATGACATGAATAGGACTCACCCATTTGCTATTGGAGATGGGGTAAATGATACCCGCATCTAACAGTTTAAGGACCTCGTCCCGGACTACATCCTTCAAGATGAGATTCAACCTCCTCTGGTGTTCTCGAGAGGTTTTGGATTCATCCTCGAGATAGATGTGATGTTGGCACACCGAGGGGTCTATGCCTCGAATATCATCTATAGTCCAACCTATAGCAGATTTGTGCTCGTTGAGCGGCTCGAGAAGTTTTTTACTTTCACTCGCAGACAAAGCGGAAGCAATAATGACAGGGTAGGTTTCCTTAGGACCAAGATAGGCATAGGAAAGATCTAGGGGAAGAGGCTTAAGCTCCAATGTTGGAGCAGATGGAGTTGAAGTAGGTGTCACAGAAGACACGGAATGAAGAGGTTTGACTTCAGTAGGAAAAGGAAGGATAGGTTCTCTGGCCATGGTTATCAGAGGCTCAAACTCGATGAGTGGAGCGGGGATCTCTATCAGTGGAGCAGTCTCCAAAAGATCATTGAGATCAGAAATGGCTGACTCTGTTGCAAAGTCAGCCCCAAAGTGTGCTAGATACTATTTAAGAATATCTTCGGTGGAGTCCGGGATTAGACTCTCAACAGCACACATTTCATCGGCCACATCGCGATCGGCATCCTGTTGCATGAGACGAAAGATATTGACCTCGGCTTTGAGATTTCCGAAAGTAATGGACATGTTTCCGTCCCGGCACCCGATGTGTGCATTCGCGGTGGCAAGGAAAGGACGGCCTAAGATGATCGGAATGCGGTTATCCTGACACGGCTCGGTGTCGAGAATGATAAAGTCCACAGGATAATAAAAGTCAGCGACTTTTACTAGGACATCTTCAATGATTCCTCTTGGAATCTTAATGGACTGATCAGCCAATTTCAGGGTGACATTGGTAGGCTTCATATCTTTCAGACCTAACTGCTGATATACCGAGAATGGTATGAGGTTAACGCTAGCCCCTAAATCTAGCAAGGCTGTGCAGCTAAAGTTGTCTCCAATTTCACATTGGACAGTTGGGGTACCTGGATCCTTGTGTTTAATCACACTATTGCGTTGAATGAACGCGGTAGCTTTTTCGGCCAAGAAGGCAGCTTTGGGTACATGCGTACGCCGCTTAACTGTGCACAAGTCCTTGAGAAATTTGGCATAGGAGGAGATTTGCTTGATAGCAGAAAGGAATGGGATATTGATCTGGACGTCTTTAAAGACGTCTAAGATCTCTGAGAATTGCTGATCTCGCTTATCTTGGACAAGTCTATCCGGGAAGGGAGGCTTTACTCGACAAATAGATTTGTCTTTCTCCTTCGATTTCTGCACAGGGATATCTGATGTTGGTGTAGAGGTAGAAGAAGCAGAGGTAGGATTGGTACTAGTTTCCTCTGTACGAGTGATGGGTGCTGGAGATGGCACCGACGGTGGTTGGACTCCCATGTCCACAGTTTTTCCAGATCGTAGGGTGGTTACAGCTTGCACCTCCCCTTGATAGTTCTCATTCTGGCTTTGAGATTGGGATCCGATCTCATATACTGCCCCTTTGGCATTTCCTTTAGGGTTGGCAATGGGTTGGCTAGGAAAGATCCCCTTAGCTTTCTCAGCTTCTAAGTTACCTAGACGTTGCTCTAAACGAAGCATGGATTGCTGTTGCTGTTGCTCTAGGCGTTGCATAGATTGAGTAATGAGTTGAGCTAGAAGGTCCTCAATACCAGGTTTGGAGACCGACTGTTAGGGGGCAGCTAATGGGAGCTGAGGCACCAATTCGCGACTCGAGCTCATCGGGGCATTATAGTTATAGGCTGGAGAATTAGTTGGGACTATTGGTTGGTTCTGAAAGGTCTGTGGGACTCTTTGTTGATTCTGAAATGTGCTCTGTTGTCCAGAGTATTGACCCTGATTGAATTGCTTAGTGGGTTGATTGAACCCAGGGGGATACATGCCCTGAGGTTGATGCGGAGGTTGAACTTGAGGTTGAGTAGACTGAGGCCTCCAAGAAAAGTTAGGGTGGTTTCTCGTGTCCGGATGATAAGATTGACTATACGAGTTCTGAGTGGGTGGTTTGTATGTGCTGAAAGCACAAACTTCTTCCTGAAGAGGATTAGACCATCCTTCATTCAAAGGACAATGCTCAGAAGTATGGGAGGGTTGCGGACAGAGGGTGCAGGATTCCATAGGGCTCTCATGTCCCACATGCATGACTGGGGTAGATTGTTGAGTAGGCTTTTGTACTGACACAGCCAGTGCCGAGACTGACTTGCTCAACTCTTGAATGACTGATCGAAGCTCAGTATCAATTGTAGCATCATGTCCCTTAGTTGTCCTTTGGACCGAAGTGGTTCGACTGAACTCTGAGTCAGTCGTCCAATGTTGAGAGTTTTCTCCTAACTCTCCCAAGAATTTGTATGCATCGGTCGGAGTTTGGTGCAGGAATTTTCCTTGGCACATTGACTCTACCATGGTCCGGGACTCATCAGTAAGTCCCTTGTAGAAGACATGGACAAGATTGCCCTTATCGATGCTATGGTGGGGGCACTTAGTCAGGTAGTCTTGGAATCTATCCCACGTTTCGAAAAATTTCTCATCGGACTTCTGTCGAAAGTCTTGGATGAGTTGCTTCATTTGGTTGGTCCGAGTCATGGAGTAGAATTTAGACATGAATTTGCCCACCAACTCTTTCCAACTGCTGATTGAATCAGCGGGTAAGGAGTAGAGCCAATCTGAGGCTCGGTCTTTGAGCGAGAATGGAAAAACTCGCAGACGCACATTGTCATCATCGAGGTTCTGATTCTTGAAAAGTAGGATGACATGTTGGAATTCCCTAATATGGGAATATGGGTCTTCTCTTGGGAGACCACGAAAGGTTGGCAGCATTTGGATCGTCTGCGGCCTGATCTCAAATTGTACCGCCGTAGTAGGTGGGAGAATAATGCAAGTGGGCAGATTAGCAGAGATAGGGGCGAACGTCTCGATAAGAGGTCGTTCGACTGCCATGACTACAAAGGTAGTAGAACTGGGGGAGGCGGGTGGGGAAAGAGATGGGGAAGAATTCAGTAGAGGATCCACTGTAGGTACGTGATTCTCAGATCGAATCAAGCGCTTGTTCGGACGAGTCCAAGCGGGCATACGCTGAGGAGGGAGGCTCTATACTTGGCAAAAAGTTGCCAGAGAGGAACATTATCCTAAATGATGCACACCAAGCACAGATATCTTTGTTAGTTTTGGGACTAGAGTAGATTATGACAGTGGGCGGACCACTGGTTTATCTTTTAACCGCCGGACTAACTGTTTTGCACTCAGAGGTTCTCACCAGGCTACACTCTTCAGAGCGAATCCTTTAGTACTAACTCTAGTTAACAACAAGGCAATCCGAAGCCTAGACAGACGTGCGGCACAATGGCTGACTTAAGTACGTCCCAGACTAACCGGATTGGTCAAGTGGATAAGAAGAGTGTTCCCTCGGGTTAAGCTAGGGTTGATGCGTGTTCCTAGTCCACACGCAACTAACCACCGAATAGTCCAAGATGCCACGTCGAGCTCAGTGTACTTGAGTAGCAGGGACTTATGGGTGTGTTAGACAACAGGGACCCGCGCTCGTGGTCTTATTTCGATTGGATGTTAAGCGGGTTCGCTTTGTATAGATTTTTCCTCGAACACCGGGCTAATTGGCTTTACTTCTTGATTCTTTTTAATTAAATGGAGCCTTGGGATCAAATCAGATGGAATGATGAGGTGGGTGATGAAATCCCACCAGTTTCAATTTGGAGCTGGGTCTGCTCTCTTAGAGTTGATTGATTAACGGCCACGCCACGCAAGTCGAATAAGTTGTTGCTAGAAAACAAATAGACATGCGGCAATGATTCACCCAAATTACTCTGTATCGCACTCAAGGCGAGGATAGGGACTTACCTCCCGTGGGTCACGCCACGGGGTCTCCTCCATGGGTTAGGGAGGGGTATCCTAATGGGCTTGGGCCCGACTCCACCTCTTTGAGCTTTCGCTCCCTACCCACACTGGATCGTGTTCCTGCAGAAACAGTTAGATCGCACGGTCTAGGTATTTGGAATTCTATTTGGAAGATCCTTGCCTTTTTAGGGTTCACTGAACAAGCACTGGATTTAGGCAAGTTTTTTAATTAATTTCCAAATTCGAGATGGGTTAAAATTTAGGAATTCCCAGATTGGAAAATACCTAGATTGGAAAGTTTCTCGAACTGTGGAGATCTTCCAAGAAAGATTTGATTACGAGATCCCTTACAATTTTGGAAAATTTCTCAAAATTAAAATTCTGCTAGATTTGGGGTGTTTTCTTTTGCAGACTGTTCCAAATTCGGAAGATTTCTAAAGATAGAAATTATTCTAAAGAGGAAAAATTAAGCAGAGTTTCAAGATTTTGGAATCTTTCCAAAAATCACAAATCCTTGATTGGTGATTTCTAAAAATCTGCAGAATATAAAACCCTAATTTTTTGAATTTTGATTTTTTTGATTTTTTTGGTATTTTCCACTTAATCTAGGGTTTCTAAAAAAACCCTATAACAAGATCTAGCAGTTATATGGAAAGCAGTAAAATTCCTAAATTATTACAAATTTGCACTCGGCCTTTCGAGGCATTAAAAATAGTAATTTAAAAAAAACTGCTAAAAATTACTAAAAACACAAAATAGAAAGTTTCTCGAAAAGGTCGGGCTGTCCAAATTGAGCAGCTTTCCGCTTCAACAACTTTTCAATTCCGTCTTTATGTCCTTTTTCGCACTCCCGTCAACCCGAGCGGCAGCGGCGCCATTTGAAAGTAAGGTTTTTTCCGCGTCGTTGGTTACGGAAACCCTAACTTCAACACATTTTTAATTTTTATCCGATTATCCTACAAAATTGACAGATTTGTATAGGGATTCGTGTCGGATGTCGATCCGCACTCGGGGTTAGTTAGCGCATGTAAAGAACATAAAATGATGAATTTTTTTTGCTAGAAATTGACGGATAGGTGAGAATGGTGGTTGCGTGGATTAAAACATGCTTTTGTTTGATTATTTTTTTTATAGAGAATTATTATGCTAATACATGAAGGAAAAACATAATAAAATAAAATAAAACCCAATAATTAAATTACCACTGAATCTCAATCAAAATTTTTCATAAACATTGAAAGTTCTTACATTGCATTGATAGAAGACTAACTAATTAAGCATTAAAAAGAGAGAGAAAGAAGAGATAGAGAGAAAAACTAGAAAACTAGAAAACTAGAAAGAGAAAGAAGTAATCTTAGAGAGAGAGGGAGAGAAGTAACCCGGATTCGGCCATGATTGACCTTGGATTGTTGTGCTGCCCGGAGAATAAAGAAGATGGTGGTTGGTTGCCGGTATGGGAGAAGGTGCTGGCTAGCAACTTGCCGGGGTTGAGAGAGACTTACCAGTTGGTGGTGCAGCATTGGAGGGAACTAGCGAGGGCAACGGTGGTGACGAAGATGGCTTGGTGGTGTTGGGTTAGGAGGTGAATACCCATAGAAGAAGATAACGGCCTGCAAGTGTTGCAGGCCGTGATGTGGTGGCTGGCGATGGAGGGACAGCTTGCTCCTTGGTGAAGCGTTGGAGTGGACGTGCAGATGGTTTCAGCTTTGAGGCTGCAATGGTAGAGGTTGCAGGCGGAGGTTGCAGGCGGTACCGTTGGTGCAGCAACGTTTCGGGGGTGTTGGAGATGAGATCGCCACCACCTGCAACAGAGAACACGTCCCCAAGAAGAGGACGTGCTAGAGAGGGATAGAAGGGAGAGAAGAGATGGGGAGAGAAGAGATCGTGGGAGAGTTGTCGGCCGGAGTTGCAGCCTGCAACTCCGGTGAAAACGTGAAGAAGATGACGAAGAGGAAGAACGAAAAGAAGAAAAAGAAGGAGAAGAAGAAAGGGAAACGGTGGGCAGAAGATTCGAGGAAGGAGAGGAGAAGAAAAGAGGGGGATTAAGGAGAGATGAGAGAGAAAATATCAAAAAATGGAGATAAAAGTATTGGCAGAGGGTCTGGAACCCTGGTCTTCACTGTGACCATCCTCACGCTTCTCTAGTAGAGTAGACTATCATTCCTTGCTGACTCATGTGGCTTTAAACGCTTTGGTCCGTCTTTTGGTCATTGGCTTTCTTACTTTCTTCGTTCTTTGGGCCGGCATTTTGGTCCTCTTATTCAGCCCATATTCGGCCCATATCTTCTAGTCACAGCATGTGGGCTCTTTAAGCTTTGATAATGGGCTTTCCTGATCGATGTGGGCTCGCAAGTCTCGAGAATTGTCCCGTCGGAGTTTCCTGCGACAGAAGAAGCGCGTAATGAGACTCTATCAGAATGACTACATGTCTAGACTTCCGAAAATGTGTTTAATGCATGCAAATATACCATTTCGTCCAAAAAAGTGTGTTCTACGCAACAAAAGAGACTCTTACGTAGAAAAGTAGATAAATAGAGCATTTTAACGTAGGAGAATGCAATAATGCTAAAAGGATAATTGCTTAAAATAAGCACTTTTGAGCGAATATCATTGCTCAAATAGTGTTGAGTCACACGTGGTACTCTCTAGCTTACTAGGATAGATTTTTAGCTGGTAACCTGGGCAAAGGTAGGGATTAAGCTCTAGGCTATAATCAAAGAGAAGAGAAAACCTTTCACAAGAATAAAATGTATAGACCTGAGGTTTTGCTCTTAAAGTATGACAACTCTCTTAAGCTCTATGTCGCTTGAATTCAATAACTTTCATTATTTTCTATAGATGTATGTTTAATAAAGCATATGAGAGGCTTTATTTATAAGAGTATTGAAGCCCTAGGCCGTGCCAGTGATGGGGTAGTGGGAACTTAAAAATTGGATCTACATTTTGACAGATTCTAAGTGGTCCAATTGATTGTATATAGAGTCCAATCGATTGTACTATTTTTGGGTTGGAATACAAAGAAAAAAGTGCATCTCTCTTCATGACCAACATGCTACCCTTCTTTTTCACTAAGCCTAAACATCTCCTCCCCATCATCCAATGTACCTTCACGAAGGCAAGTATAAGAAGGTTGATGATGGCACATAGGCGACAACAAATGGCAACACTATCGCCAAGGAAGCTTTCGTTGTTCCCTTCCTCTTCCCTAAATTTTTTACTTTATTTGATTTTGTTTACTTCCCCATCTCTTTGCTAATGATTTGGTAGGTTTTTAATGTGTCTTTGTCCTGAAATAACATTTTTCCATATTCTTTTTCCCTAAAAAATTACACATCATATTCGCTAAAATAAAAAATGGCCATCTATTTTTAGTGAAAGAGAGACAACAAAGATAACGCACTCGACACGAAAATGCTGTTAACTGTGTCATTGGTTTATGATCTTGTAGCCCTTCTCGTTGATGATGAGGTTTCCATTGATCTTGATCGAAAAGATTGTAGAGAACGATTTGAGTTCCTGCAAACCGTTTGCTATGACCGGAATTCGATTCGTAAAAAAAAAATGAAAGATAAAAGAGATAGAAAAGATTGTTATTTGGGAAATAACTTTTGCTCAAGGAGAGATTTTTTTGAAGGAGAGGCATCTTGGGTGGAAGGAGACAATTTAGCAGAAAGAGAGACATTTTGTTTTCCATCTGTAATTCGAGAAATAACTTTTGGTTGAGGAAATGTTTTTTTGGGAAAGAGGGATGTTTCTGTTTAGAAGACTTTTAAGTTAGGAAACATGAACTTATTAAACCCAAAAGACATGGAAAGCCCAAAAGGCACCTATAATGTCTGGAGGGCAGTAAAGGTGGGAGAATAAAATATTTAAGGTGTTTATGAAAGGGAATGGATTTTAGGAGGGAGAGGAATGGGGCACGTTGCAAGTTAAAAATGATTTGAGGCATTTAATAGGAAAATTAATTAGAGTTTAATAAGGAAAGGCCGTAGAGAATACAAAGAAAATTGTAATGTGTGGAGGAGAAGAAACGTAGGAGAGTAAAAAAGTGACATGACAGTAAATAACAAATTAAAGTAGCACTCTGCACGAGGAGAGTGACATGTCAACATGATGTGGAGGGGAGAGAAGGATGTTGCTCACTTCTCTGCTTTAGTATAGATATATAGATGTTAATCACTATTCACTAGCACCACAATGAAATCAAACCTAGCATGTATGTTGCAAGATTAATATTGTGCAAATTATTTTTCAAGTATTACGAAGGCATATTGAGTTTTGGTATTTAACCTTGTCACTAATAACATGCAGAAATATGTAAAGATGCACCTTT
The DNA here is from genome assembly GCA_035048495.1 of Euptelea pleiosperma. Classification (NCBI taxonomy): domain Eukaryota; kingdom Viridiplantae; phylum Streptophyta; class Magnoliopsida; order Ranunculales; family Eupteleaceae; genus Euptelea; species Euptelea pleiosperma. The sequence goes on from CM068544.1 coordinate 2,920,568, forward strand.
TACAGGAAATTTACACTCTCATACCCAAGCCAAACAAGACAATAGTTATTATTCAACTATTGTTACATTTGCCACCAAACATGCCCTTAAGTGCTATAGGACATAATATTTAAAAGCATTAAAGCTTAATAAAGTTGTATTGGCTCAACGTCACAACTCTGTTAGTCTGGGCCTCTACCTGCTTAGGAGGCTCAAATTTGAACTCAATCACTTAACTAAGGTAGAATTGTCAATAGGCTAGGTCTGGGCTGAGATTGCTACAGCTAGACCATGGTTAGTAAGTTAATTCATGAATATTATGATTTTTTGAGAAAATGTATTAAATGACCCAACTTTTCAAAAATTCAGTAAAATTTACATATTTTATGAAGAGCCACATTATTCCCATATTATAAACAAATTATCCTGAATTATCGAAAAATGTTTTTAAATCAAAAAGTTTTAACCCTTTCAATGCAAAAAATAACAAAAAAGTTATTATTATTTATTAATTTTATTACTTCATTTTATTTTATTTTGCATTTTCCTAATTTTTTAAGAGAAATTACCCAAATAATTAATGTTTGTCGGAGAGAAAAACTTTCCAACCATCCTCAGATTGTTAATTTGGGCACATTTCGGACATTATTACCCTTATTGTCAAAACAAGATAAAACTTATCTTTTTCATGCAAAAAGTAAAAAAGTACACTCAATCAATCAGATCAACTGACAGCAAATCATACCATCTTTTTCTCTTCTCTTCTTTTCACAAAAGCTTCTCCTGTACACTTTCTTCATCATTAATGTTTTTTCTCCTATAAAGTTTATTCTCCATCTTTCTTCCTCTATAACCCCACATCTTCTTCTCCAATACTTTTCATTTGTTTCTCCTATCTTTTCTTTTTCTCCGTCTTCTTTGTCTTCGCCGAAGCTTCCTAGTTCTCATACGCGGAGATTGTAATATAGTAAGAAGTCGTTCCTTAATGTAGGAACTCAGTCCATCTATCTGCAAATCCACTTCTTTTTCTCCAACATTTTTTATTTCTTTCTCTTCACCTTCTTCATCTAAACCGAAGCTTTCCATTTCTTATATTTAATATTTTGTATTTTCTATAATAATCTCATAGGTTTCACTTTTAAGTTCATCTTAAATGTTGTTTAATTTAATGTTGCTTGTAGATGGATTAAGTTCATTAGATTATAAACACCACTTTAAATTGAAAACATTTTTAAAATTGTTTGTCATCTATTTTGACACTCTTATCATTTGTTCTTTGCACTCTTGTCATCTATTTTTCAACGCCTTTTTTTTTTATAAAAGTTTGTCATCTGGTTAATGGACTCCATCTACCCATACGAATTAGAAAGTTGTACAGATTATAAATACCTCTTTAGAGTTGAAAATAATTTAAAAAATATTTGTCATATCAATTGAATATGTTTGTCATCTATTTTCTACACTCGTGTCATCTATTCTTTTACTCTTGTCATTTGTTTTGTACACGCTTGTCATCTATTTTGACACTTTTATCATCTCTTTTGTGCACTATTGTCATCTGTTTTCAACACCTTTTTTTTGTAAAAGCTTGTCATCTAGTTAATGGACTCCATCTACCCATATGAATTAGAAGTTTTTTACCCATTATAAACACCTCTTTAGAGTTGAAAATAATTTTAAAATTATTTGTCATCCCAGTTGAATATGTCTGTCTTCTACACTTGTGTCATCTATTTTGTCACTGTTGTCATTTGTTTTGTACATATATTTTTGTCATTTTTTGTAGAAGTTTGTCATCTAGTTTATATGGTTTGTCTAGCAGGTATATATAGATTCAAATACAAACTTAGATTTGATATGCCTATACGACAGGGTAATGGAAGATAAAGAAGTATGTCGTGAATACAAATGTGGTGTAAAAATTAGAAATGGATGGAATGGAAAAGACTTTTTAAGCTGATAACACGTAATAAGTCCAAAAAATGAGTTGGGCGATGATGTGTACAAAGTCGTAACAATAGCCATGACAATATAAATAAGTACAACCTGAGTGGGATGTACAAATGTGCTGCAAAAATTGGAAATGATGGATCGGGAAAGACTCGTGATAGAAGAATTACAAAATCCTTTGCATGCAAGACCAAAGGAGCACAAAGTAGTGAAAAAGCTAGGAATTGGTGTTATGAGAAATACTCTTGGATCAAGGGCCACACAGGTTGGAAAGCTCACCGAGCATGCTTAAAAGGAAGTTTTCTCTAAGTAAGAAGTGAAAAGTCTCTGTTGTCAATCCTATGAACTCTTGGTTCTTCTGTAAATTATCTCGCTTGTTAGAAGTTCTCTGAAGACTAACGTGTCAACGATTAAGTAGACTTCAATGACAAATTGAAGAACAAAAGCTAAAGAAAACCAACCCAAGTGTTGAAGCTCAACTGAAGACAAAGTCAAGCTAAAGCATGGAGAATTAAAGTAGACATTCAACATACGTTCTCACTCAATCAACATTCAACTATCAGAATCTCGTGTTGATATTACTCGTATACATCTAAAGGTTCACTGTGTGTTGCTAGCGGTTCTCCATGACCTAGATGACCTATGCACTTAATCCTAATTGTTTGGAGGCTATCCTAGTCTTATAGGATTAGTTTAAGTGATTTTTGGTTAATTTGGCAAAGGGCTCAGCAGACCGGCCGCCTGGACATTTTGAGCAGTTGACCGGCCCCTTCAGAATGAAAATTTTCATATTCGACATGAGCGGTTGACCGACCACTTGTGCTGCCGATCGGACCTCGGGCAGATATCCATCACTAATCGTTCGACCCCTCCTTTATCAGATCTCATTTTGACTTCGTCTTTTGTGCGTATTTTGATGGCCTTGAGTAAACGACTATTTTATGTACGTTTCTATTGTTTTGGAATAGCCATATATACTATAGACTAAACCCATCAATAGTTAACACCGATCAAACTATCTCTTGGACTCCCACTCTTTGATTGACATCTTTTGAGTCTAGAGATTTAAAATTTGAGAGCTTCACCTAAGCAAACCTAGTTCATCTTTTTGTGAAGGCTCTATTTGTTTGAGAGATTACAATCTATTTGATTTTGCAATCATATTCTACCAAGAAGAGGATCATCTCTAGCAGAGTGTCTCTGTGGCAAATTCTTCTTCGAGGATTCACCATTTGTATTGAATTCATCGAAAGGTATGTCTCTAAGAACAAACTTTTTAGATAGAATTCAAAATTATCAAAACTGGATATTTGAGATAGGTGGATGAGGTTTTACTCATTGCATTGAGTTGAGGATTATGGACCTAGTTTGACTCTCTAGGTGGTTCAAGAAGTGATTCTTGAATAGAATGAGTTGTGGATTGTAGATCCGTGAGAATAGTGCTTCTCAAAAGTCTATTGGCTTAGGTTGACTCTCTAGGTGAGCGAGAAGTTATTCTTGTTAGTTGAGACTAATTGTTACCTTAGTTGCTTATTTATTTATTTCAATTGAATATGTTGTAATGCACGATTGAAATAATATAATATTACTCGAGCTGAGTATTGGACAGTGGATGTAGGTGTGGAGTCATCGAACCACTATAAATCTTTGTTTCATGTGATTGTGATTATTTCCATATATCTTGTCTTATATTTATCTATCATTTTGCTATATGGATGATTTAATTTTGGTTGATTGATCATTTTTCGCCTTGTGTGATCATTAAATTTAAATCCAACTATAATCCGCAAAGACATTATAAATTATCCTATTCACCCCTTGTAGGACATATCGTGGTAATTAAAAGGGAATTTCAAAAAGGTTGCTTGCCATATCCAACAATGAGGAAATTTGAGCCTGAGGAGAAGAGTAATCCCCTTATACTTCAAGGAGGAAAATAAATACTTCAAATACGGGTTGATCCTAATGCTTTGGAATATCCATAATGTAATGATAAGCATATTTGGATACACACACTTGTACTTATATACGAATGATGTGTATATTAAGTTAAAAGCTCAGAGTTTGGCTAGTCCTTGTAAAACAAGTTACAAAAAGTATAACCATAACTGCTCCTCCTCCTAGTGGATCGCCCAGCCAGCAAGCTCCTCTCTTGGGAGCACCCTCTTCTCTTACCATTCGAGAGGCCAAGTGGCCAATCAGTCCAAACAACCTCTTGGCCGAACCTCCATTCTACATAATCTTCATAGTCAACTCATAGTGAGTTCTAGAAAGGTAATCTCTAACTTTCAATTTTCTCTCTCTAGTTCTCTCTAACTCTCTCTCTCTCTAGGTTTCTCAAGATCTCTCTTAGTTTCTCTATCTCTTTAGCTTTCACTCTCTTTAGTTACTTTCTCTCTAGGTTTTACATGCTTTCTAGTTAGTTTTTCTGCTTTCTAATATAATTTGATTATTTAAAAGCATTGTTATTTCCAGAATTTTTAATAAAAGTTAGTTGTTTATGTGATTTCCATTTTAGAGTTAATTGTCTTAGTGTTGATTTATTTGCTTCTTTATTAAATTTCATGGTTATCAAGAAAATCAAAAATTGTTTTAAATCCAATCTCTTTCCCCCATTCTCACATCTCCATATTCTCGAGCAATTTTCATATTTGATTGTTCTTTATTGCACTAACCCTAATCCTGAGTGCGGATTGACATCCAACACTTTCCACTGTGCAAGAATTGTAAAATTTTACAGGAATTGAAAGCAGATAAAATAAAAAATGATGTTGATTCTAGGGATTCCGTCAAACGGCTGGAAAAACCTTGTTTTAGTTCATATGGATCTTGTCATTTATTATAACCACAACTGTCATCGATTCAATGGGTTGAATTATAGCGAACGTAAAAGCACTACACACGCAATACACAAAACCCAAGGCAATATGTGTTTTGGAAGTAAAAATATCAGGTTTCATTGGTTTTCACGCAAAGTAAACTTAGATAACAACCTACTAAAAACTTTGAAATTTCCTTTTAATTACCAAGTTAAGTCCTAGAGGGGGGTGAATAGGATAATTTTTAATTTATCTGCGAATCCTATATGGATTAAAAAATTATTGATCACACAAGGTGGAAAAGGATCAAGCAATTAAAATATGAATCATCCATAGAACATAGATATAGAAAAATCTGAGATACAATATGCAAACATTGACAATCACACAAGACTCAGATTTATATCGGCGACTCCGCACCTACGTCCACTGTCCAATACTCAACACGAGTAATATTATATTATCTCAATCATGCATTACAACATATCCAATTGAAATAAATAATTCATTAACTAAGATATCACTTAATTTTAATCTAACGAGAATCACTTCTCGCTTACCTAGAGTGTCAGCCTAGGCCAGTAATTGATTTAGAGAAATTCTTTTCTTATGGATCTACAATCCTCAACTCAGTTAGATGAGTCATCACTCATCCACCAATCACTAAATATACAGTGTTCATAAATTTTGAATTATATCAAAAAGGTATTTGATCATAGAAATACTTACCTTTCGATGAATATATACGATCAAATGAAAAATCCTTTGGAGAAGAATTCGCCTAAGAGACAATCTGCCAAGAGTAATCTTCTTCTTGGAAAAAGATGCTTGCAGAACAATAATATCAAATAGTCTCTTCTAAACACTTAGAGCCTTCACAATGAATAGACAACTTTGCTCTGGTGAAGCTCTCACAAATTTCAGATCTTTGGACTCAAAGAATGATAATCAAAGAATGTAAAATAGAGATCTCTTGATTGGGTTAATTCTAATGAGGGGAGAGTACTCTTATTTATAGCAAGCCTCCCATCAATAGAACTGAACCGAATATAGCCTTTTGAAGGGCTAAAGTGCGCTTAAAATCGCTTAAGAGATCGAGTCAAAATGAGGTCCGAAAAAGGCGGGGTCGACCGCACATTTTTGGCCAGTCGACCGGACCTTCGGTCGCCCGCTCAAAAAGGTCGGTCGGCTGGACCTTTTAGTCTAGAACCGAACACTTTTAAACTCTTAGAAATTTCTCTTTTTGACATGCACATGATACCTAATTATCACTGAACCATCTAGGGTAATTTCTTACCCCATGCTTTAGCACGGGCTAATAACATTAGTAGGGAAAATATTTTGAAGTATGATTCGAGTTCCCATTTGAAAATTCTTTTTAAAAATTGGGAAATTACTAAAATAATTAATGTTTGCAATTTTTATTACCGAAAAGACAAAAGATTGTTGAAATACTAAAACAGGTATTGATTACCGAGTTTGCCCTTAATTTTTGGGCGTGCCATAAAAAGGTGACTGAAACAAAAACTGACGCAACCGTATGCTTACAACTACTTCCATGCCTATTCCCAATGACGGCTCTAAAATATAATGTTGGATCAATCGTCCGATTATCATCTAACGGTTGGGGATCACTTCAAAAAATAATTGACATTTTTTTATGCCTATTTCCAATGACACCTTTCATGCCTCTACACTCAAGCAATCGTCCGATTCTGATCAATGGCTGGGAATCACTCCACAAAAACACAATCGCACATCCTTTCAACAGTCACATCTATGTTCTCATTTTGTCATCTATTTTTTTCCTATTCTATCATATGTTTCTTCCTATTTCGTTATCTATTTTCTTTTGAAACATCACCAGTGATATAGACTTAGATGGGTTCAACAACTTTTCATGGGGATGGATCGTTTACGATTGGTAAACTCGATGAATGAGTTCAAAAAAGAGGTAAAAGAAAAGGGTGAGAAGAAACATTATACCATTTATGGTTGTGTTATAGTTTTGATGATAGGGACTTTTCTAGCCATCCCTTCTTTGGGAGCTAAGCGAATAAGTAATCAACTTTCTAGATTACTTGAATGGAAACTCTCCTTCAAAATGTACAAGATCAATTCGACTAAAGAGATTTTTAGAAAAACGAAAACTTTTTCCTTGGATGACAAACTAACTAAAGATGACAAGAATAGTCCCGTCATTGTAGAGGCAATCACGAAAGTTCCAACAACCACCACCCTGCACGTAAGTGACCAAATAAAAAAAATTATAATTGTCATATATTTTTTCTTTTCCTGTCATCGATTTTCTCTTTTTATTATTATCTGTTTTCTCATACTCCGGCATATATTTTTTCCTTTTCTATCATCTATTTTCTCTTTTTCTGTCATCTACTTTCTCATTTTCTTTCATCTGTTTATATGTATTGTGTCGTCTATTTTGTGCTCGTCGATCATCTATTTATATGTATTTTGTTGTCTCTATTTATAATCAAATAGAGTGGTTATTGGGAAGCTTGATGAAATCATTTCTCTTTTGAAGTTTGAAAAGTCTCTGTTGTCAATCCTAGGAACACTTAGTTCTTCGGATATATATATCGCTGTGTCACGAATCCGCTGGAGATTGAAGTGTCAAAGATCAACTGAAGACAAAGTCAAGCTCAAGTATGAAGATTTAAAAGATTAGAGTACGTTCTCATTCAACGAACGTTCAACTATGAAGAATCTCGTGTTGCGGTTACTTATCTAAGGGTACACCGCGCGTTGCCAACGGAACAAGATTAAAATGAATTTCTTTATAAACAAAGAAATTCATAAAAAACAAAAACTTTCATTATGACTAAATAAAAATTAAAAGGAAAATATAATTGAATCCTTGCATATAAAAAATACTTACAAATTTAACACTATGCTCTAAATATATTTAGTAAAAAAATCTCTAAAAAATATCTAGAATAATTATGTTACCACGTCCTTTAAAACGGTAATATAATTACGTAAGACTAAAATGTGTTATTGGCGACTTCATAATTAAGATCTTTAAGATAAAAAAAAACTACAATAATATATAATAAGCAAGACATCCTTATTAGTTTACAATTTTACATTATAATTCTTAACTAATACGGCCATATACATCAAATTGATCTTAAAAAAAAAGACAATATTTTTTTATCCACATTCATACGTCCATTCATTCTTAAGAGTGTTCCTCGTAGCCGAGAGCAAAAATTGTCTCAATTTCTTTTTCTTTGGCTTGATGTGCAACTTCTCAAAGCCCCGAGTCTTCAAAAAATATATTCACCCGCACTTCTGAAATTCTGATAAGTGATCATGCTACAAAGGATCAGCCGATCACATTATTTTATCTTCATTTGTTGCCTACAAAGCTTTATCAGTCCAAGCGGGTGCTAAAGAACTCGGCAATTGCTGTTAAGCATAACAGATTTGTGTCGATTCATTAGGCTATTTTCAATCTGTTATATACATATAGAATATAGATAAAAAAATAAAAATAAAATAGAAATTCAAATGAGAAGTGGAGGAAACATGCCTGCAATTTTTGTGGAGAGTTGTGTAAAAGATCACTGATGTTTTCTCCGTCCATGTACAATTTTTGTCTAATTAAACAGAAAAAGAAAAAAAATAATCTAAAAAAGAGAAAAAATATACAATGAGGCAAAAAAAATACATGGTCAATAAATTGATTAGCCCGCATCAATGTAGAGAAATTTTTTGCTCCTGCGTCTTTTGCTAGGAGACGTTTTAGCCATTGGACAATGGAGGGAGAGATTTTATAAGGAAACCAGAGACATTTTAGAAAGTTTTAAGTAAAAAAGCATAGATTGACGTTTTAGGAAGTTTTAAGAAAACAAAGAAATATTTTAAGAATGAAAAACGTTATAAGAAACCAAATAGACATTTTAGGAAAGCGTAGAGAAGTTTTAAAAAACTAAAGAGACATTTTAAGAATGAAAGACGTTTTAAGAAACCAAATAAACGTTTTAAGAGAGGAGATAGATGTTTTGGATAGTATGTAATGGCTTTGGAATAATATACACTTAATGTTATCAATTAAATTTTGATATAGTCATTAATTGTATTAATACAGGAAAGAAGAATAGATGATAAAAAATTCGGTGTCGATAACATGACACTCTGCATGAGGAGAGTGCCACGTCAACTTGATGTGGAGGAGAGAGAGGGATGCTGCCCACTTCTCTGCTATAGTATAGATATATAGATTTTCTATGATAAATTACTAGGGGCCGGACCAGCTCACTATTACACTGGTACATGTAGGTCGATGGGAAGCTCACTAGTTGATGTACGGACAACCCGATCCGTCCAGACCAGGAATGCTAGCAAGCGTCGGTCACATGCAACTCTGAAAAAGACAAGAAAAAATACATATTTTACTTCACTGTGTGGTTTTCACCATGGTTTTAAAAACGGCCATTTAAACGGTAACGCCCCAAGCCCGCTTCCGTTAAAGCCGTTTAAACACATTTTATCGGTTTTGAAAAAAACGGCCATTTTTTTGTTTAACGGCCGTTAAATCCGTTTAATTCCGTAAAAATCCGTTATATTCCGTTAAATTCCGTTTTTTTTTTTAATTTTCAAATTTCAAATTTTGAATTTCAGCGCCATTTTTTCCGTTAAAATCCTTTAAAATTGTTAAAACCATTAAAACCCGTTAAAATCCATCTAATTCCGTTAAATTCCATTTTTTCTCATTTTTGCCCCTGGCCGTTTCAATCCGTTTTAACGGCCGTTTAAACAGTAACGCCCCCAGTCCGTTTAACCGTTAAAACGGCCTCCTTTAAACCTTGGTTTTCACTTTTCAGTTTTCTTTGTGGGATTGCATCTGTGCAAAGCCATTAACGCGTTGCTTACAAGAATTTCTGAAGAAGTAAAGGGATACTCTTATTAGGCTATGAGCACTCGTGGCGCAAGATAGAGATCTACCATAGATAGAAACGCAACTTGTTCAGTATCTTGAAATTACCAAAACACCCTTGCCGCTTAGAAGTCCATGTGCTGACTGTTGAGGCACTCGGCCCGCTTTGGGGAAAAAACAGAATGGCAGCAGAGGCAGAGGCAGAGGCAGAGGCTTCTTCTTCAGCGACACAGGAAGGGAAGGTGAAACCATGGCAAGATTTCACCGCAGAGGATCTGAAGCGAACCGTCTTAGAATCTACGGACTCCGCTCTCCGCTCTGCACGTTCTCTCCAAGAAAACTCATCGACCCATCTCCGTACATTACAGGTATTCGGTGTTCACATCTTTAGTCTTCTCTTTCTCGGTTTCTCCTCTTATTGTGGTTGTTGTTTAATGGGGTTTGTTTTTTTCGATCTGGTTTCCTCTTAAATTTTCTGGGTAGGTTGTAGAATCAGTTGGGTTTCTGATCATTTGCTTTCTTGACATGGGTTTTGCTTCTCCAAGGTGATCTCTGTTAGTTTAAAGTTCTGTTTTGGATCAACGCTTTTGTACACACACACACACACACACACACACACACACCCCCCCGAATTTTTTTTCTTCTAATTTTTGTAAAAAGATATTTTCGAAGCAAAAATGGAGATCCAAACAGGACCTAACTGTAATCATTTGTTTTTTTTTCTAGGATTGAATCCTATTCTTTTGGATTTTATATAGAATCCAATGAAACATATTGGTATTAAATATAAATAAGTGTTTTAACTTAATTTACAGTACATATTGTTTTCTGAAGAAACCTTTCTCAATGTTTTTTTCTTTATCTTCCAAATTTGGGGCTAGGAGATGTCTTTACCCTCGTACAACTTGTATTGTAGAGACCCAGTAGAGTGTATAGTTCAACTGTTCCATAGGATTTTCCTGTTTTAATAAAGTTTGATAGGGGTGGAACTATTTTGAAGTGTTTATAATGCAAGATCTTACCATTTCTTTTCCTCACACCTTGTGCTAAGAGATTTATCTACATTTTGCAGGATATCTTACCACAGTTGAAATGCCAATATAAATCTTATGAAGATGCTTTCTTTAACAAATTCAAAGGTGAGTTGTTATCTCTCAGAATCAGTTTTGAGAACTTGCCCATATTTTTTCCTTTTCTCCCCAGCTTAAGTGGTGAAACAAGATTCTCAATGGATGGTCTGAATACTCGAAAACATTTTTCATAGAATATATGGTGGAAATCAGGTCTATCATCCTCTGTCAAAGCTCCCCCCATACTGTACAGCAGTATGTACTTTCAATCCAGACCATTCAATCAGTGGGCCACCTGTTGAAGGGGCATAACCCCCAAGTCAGAACAACTCATTTCAACATTTGAAATTTTTTCCCTGACCATTAACCTCAATTTTCTTTTCCATTCAAGTTTTAGCTCTACATTGGATTGTTAGAATCCTTGTCTGGAACTGTAAGTGTGTGGGCCATGTGCACAATATGGTGGTAGAGTTCATTGGGAATGATGTACCTGAGGTCCACGTAAATGGTAGCTTCATCTAGTTGATGAGTCTGGTTGTATATTTTTTATATTCTAATATTCGTGTAATCTTCTAGATGAATTGATGAGTGCAAGAGAGCACCCAGCTGCTGCTGGTGGGGTAGCTGTTGCGGCAGGTCTCCTTCTTATGCGAGGTATGAATTAGACCTTTTTGCTCTTATACTGCACTTTGCATTGTACTATTCAACCTAAAAATACATTATATTTCAAAAAATTGTCGTGGCAAACATTCCTACATACACTTGAATCTTCTTTGGGATTTTTTTTATAAGTATAAACTTCATTAAGGAGGCAAAAGCCTAGATAACAAGTAAATCAGTTTAGAGGTCGAGATGACCTCCAAATTCCGAAATAAGATAAAAAAAAAGCTACTAAAATGATTACAATGAAGTAAGTCTAAAATCTAACTTTGAGCAAAGAATGTCCCATCGAAATACAGTCTTAAAAAAAGAGCCCTTTACACTCCTCAAACACCTTAGACCAAAGGAAAATCATCCCCTTAATGTCGAGAATGATCGAGGCCAAATCTTTTCTTTTGTCTTCAAACGTTCTCTGATTTCTCTCCCTCAAGATTCCCCATGCTATTGCAAAGGGGAGCGTCTTCCAAATAATACAACCTCTAGCCAAAAATGCTTGAGTATGCCAACTGTAAAGAAGCTCCATGAAAAACCCTGGCATCACCCAATTCATACTGAAATCTTGGAAAAATGAAGACCAAATCTCTCTAGCTATTGCACAGTGTAGCATGAGATGATTAACAGATTCCCCATGTTACTTAAACATCAAACAATAATCAATAATAATGAAACCTCTAGAAATCAAATGATCCACTGTCAAAATTCTCTCAAAGGAAACCAACCAAACAAAAAAGCGATTTTCATCGGGACCTTTGAGCTCCAAACCAAAGAGATAGGAAAATGATTTCCAAGAGATCTATCTCTACCCTCATAAAACGAGCGAACAGAAAACAAGCCTCCCTTGGTCCGGATCCATATTCACTTGTCTTGGATCAATGGCTGCAAATGGAAATCGTGCAATCAAGAAAGAAGTCGAGTGAGGGGCTTAATCTCCCAGTCATTGAGATTCCGCCTAAAACCAAAGTTCCACCCCATGATTTCCTCCCCTTCAATAGTACAGTCCCGAACAGACCAAGAATTTCTCTCTGAAAGAGAGAAAAGTTCTAGAAAATCAATTTGGAAAGAAGCATCTCCTCACCAAGCATTCTTCCCGAACATAATCCTGCCCCTTGAACCAGCTCCAAACCGAATACCTTTGAGAAAGTCCCCTGATTTCTTCATGATGCCCCTCCACACGCTATATCCATACGCTTTCCACGCTACTCTACTCTCCCAACCATAGAGCTTCTCACCGTATTTTCCCGCAGTGACCCTACGCCAGAAGCTAGAATTCTCCATCTTGAACTTCCAAAGCCATTTTACCAAAATGGCCTTATTCATGGCTTTGATGTTCTTGATTCTCAATCCTCCATTAGCCTTCAACTTACAAACAAACTTCCATGCTACCAGATGAACCTTGTTAGAATCCACCCTATCATGCCACAAAAAGTCCCTCATGTGTTTCTCTAGCAGACCAGCACACGTAGCCACACTACAAGGGATCGAAAACAAAGTAAATTGGCAAGCTTGAAAGAACACTTTTGATCAGAACCAATTTTCCCCCTTTCAAAAGATATCTCGCTTTCCACAAAGCTAACCGCCTTTCGAACTTCTCAATCACAGGATCCCATGTAGCCTTGGATCTATATGAGGCCCCTAAAGGAAGATCCAAATAAGTCGTTGGCAGACTATCAATACTACTCCCAAGAATGTTAGCCAAATTCGAAATATCCTCCACTTCACCCACACCATATACTTTGTTTTTGGCCAAATTCACACGGAACCCCGAAACAACTTCAAAATATAAAGGTCCTCTGAGAAATTTGATCTGGGACATTGAGGGATTCATAAAGACAAGGATATCATCTGCAAACTGCAAATGTGATATAGTAGGGACTCCCCGGGCAGCCTCGAAATCTTCTAGCTCTCCAATACTCACAGCTCTAGAGATCATGCTCCCTAAAGCTTCCACCACCACAATGAAAAGAAAATGGGATAGGGGATCTCCCTGCCTCAGCCCCTAGGTGCTCTTGAAATAACCGGCTGGGGATCTATTCACCAAAATAAAAAAAGGAAGTAGTCGAGGTGTATTTCCTAATCCACATCCTCCACTTTACGCCAAAGCTCATTCTAAGAAGCATATAGTCTAAGAATTTTCAGTCCACATGATCGTTAACCTTCTCCATATCAATCTTACAAATAACCCCCGGCACCCCTTGCTTAGATCTAGAATGCAAGGCCGGCTTTTTTAGAGAAGGGAAAGGATTTGATGGGTTAGCGCTCAATCACATGGCTCTGTCACTGTGGTTGAGCTTTTTGAATCTTCTTCCATTTTTTTTCATATATTACTATATTCTTATGAGGAGATCTTGCATCTTTTCCTGTAAATCCTGTCACCCATTTTTTAAATACATTGCTCATGTGCTTATCTAATGATCTGTCAAGTATAAGGCCACTTCTTGGACGGGCCTTCGCCAAACATTGCATCAACATGAGGATTTTAACCTCTTATATATGAATTTTTATTTTTATTCTTATTTTTTGTGAACAATCATCTAGTCTGTGTACATTATTGTTTTTATCATCCACGTTTTAGCTCTTGCTCAAATGCTTAGGGTGGTCTGATTAGGTCAATTGCCCATCCAAGGAGTGGCTTGGCACCTTAACACTGAATCGTTGAGCACATGTACCATGCTTTAGAAGTAAAGTGTGATGGATCTGGTGGAAAATATAAAGAAGTTACCATCTCCAATATTATCATAGAACTAGTCTGAGTTGTTGGTTCATTGTGTTCACTAGGTTACTATCTGATATCAACTTGTGTGTTTGTGTCTAATTTACATGGAACTCGGCTGGTTTCAAGGTTTTTTTCCCTTGTAAGGGAGTGAATGGACATGGAATTCTTTATCTTTTTGACCCTCTTTTTGGTGATTAATCTGGACTTGAGCCCATGACCTCATAGTTGCAATGTAATATGTCAACCAAATGACCTATGGATATGGAGGCTTCGTTTGGTTTGCCTAGTTTTCTTGGAAAAGAAAATAAAAAGCTAGGAAAATATTGTTTTCCCGATGTTTGGTTCATTAGAAAAAGTGGGACCTACGTGAACCAACTTCCCAAATCCCCCAAAATAAGGAAAAGCTACTTCCTTATTAAAAAAAAGAGGAACTCAATTTTCCATTGAATTCATCCACTCCTTCCCATGTTTATCTACCCCTCTCCAAAAACCCGATCTCCAACAACTCTCTCTATCTCTCTTCTCTCTCTCGCCGACAACGCTATCTCCCCTATATGTTGATCGCCGTCGTTCCTGCCCTCGCCATTCAAGATATCTCTCTATTTATTTTCATGTTTTGTTTTTCTTTCTCCAATTTCAACTAAATAGTGAGAAAAATGATTCCAGGAAATAGGTTTCTTGGAAGTGACACTTCCTAGAATACCCACTCTGGGGAAACCTACTTGTTAACCAAAAGCAACCAAAATTGCTCATATCAAGCTTTTGCACTATGATTTATGGCACCACCCACTTTTTGCTAACTCATATAAGAAACTAAATATTTTTTTTGCATTTGCAGGCCCAAGGAGGTTTTTGTTTCGACATACATTGGGTCGACTTCAGAGCGAGGAGGTATCTAACTCATCTAATTAGCTACCTAGAAAAGCTTCCTTCTATATGGGGTTATGTATGTCTGCAATACTCAAAACACATTTTGGATCATATCAAGACATAGAGCTCACATGAAATGGGTTGGTACCGTCGTTCTTTGGGTCCTACCGAAATCTATTGGGCCAAAAAATCAACTTGGTTGTATGATGGTTTTGGATCTATGTCATTCTTATGGATAGTCAACGAATTGCAAATGGTCTAGAAATTCTACTGATTGGGTTGATTCTTGAACTAGGGATCTATATGTTTGACCCATCTAATGTTGGGTTTCAGCCCCATTTGTGTGTGCTAGCTGTCTGATATCCCTCTAACCATTTATATTTGTAGCAACTAGCAACCGTTTTTCTAACGTGCCTGAGAAGAAATATTGTTGAAATGTAGACAACTAGGTTACACGGTGGTTATTGGAATATTTTAATTTTAAAATTGTTCTTATTAAACAAAATGGAAAGTACCAGAGCTTGGTTGAAGGAACCAGCTCTTTCTTCTCCAACGTTTCTCTCACTACTGGACCAACCCTCTTTCCATTTAATCCATTGACTTCCATTTGTCACGAAAAGGGAATGTCAGGTAAGGGCCAAAAGATAGTTTTGAGATGCTCTTTAGAAGAGCAGAAGAGAAGTATAAGAGAGGTAGAGGACGGGTGTGGTCTTGGTGCTAATGGCCATATTAATGGAGGTCCAGTTTGGTGGAGCGCCACTTATAGTCAAACTTTTGATTTGTGATGAAGTTCTTTGGTTAGTTGGAAGTTGGAAGTTGGAAGTTGGAATGCCCTAGCAGTGTTGTTGATTGGATTGCGGATGTGTCATCCATGACTGTCCACTTTCCTATCCTTCGTCGGGTTTTCTTCTCCAGTAATGCACTCTTGCCATTGGGGGTCCTTTGAGGGCACTGTTAGTGATGCCATTAATTTTTTACATTTTAGTAGACATGACTCTTTGGCTTACTCTCTATGCGTGTGCATAGATAGAGAGAGGAAGAGAAAGGGAAAAAAAGAAAACCAAATAAGAGAGAGCCCATTTGGGCTCATATTATTCATTAGGGCCCACAAAACCATGAGGCCCACTCCTTCTTGAGCCCAATGGGACCGTAAAGGAGCTTTGTCTGACTTGGTACAGATATGGGTTCACAATGAGGACTAATTGAAGCCCGCTTATAGGAAGCGTATAGAATCTATAGATCATAGAGCTTCATGTTCTCTTTATCCAGATTCAACTAATGACATTTTTTTCACTTGTCTAGATTAGAGAATTATTCTTTCCCTATAATTGGTTGTGATTAAATTCACTAGTTTATGGAGGGATCATTTAGTTCTATTGGCATTTCCATTTGCTGGCCAATTAGGAAAGTTATTTTATCGGTGCATGTTAAGCAGATACTCTAATTTGTGTTATGAGAACCCCGAAGAGACTGATTAGGCCTATCTGGATTATAAGGTGATGTAAATTCTACGTTGTGAACTCAGAAGAGGAAAATTACTAGCAGTGCATGTGAAAGGAATTTATCCCTGCAGATCATAAGTTCAAGTGAACACGGAAAGTTGCTCTTAAGCAGAATAGGATTCCAATAATCTAGTTGCTGCAGGACTAATGAAGGAACCACCTTGGACTAGTTATGAGACTAAAATTGAATATAGTTTTGTCATTCAGTAAAGGAGCTTAGGTACTTTGTCTCTGCCGCATAGTGCAAGCACGAAGGGAGAGTAGATCGAGTCTAGCTTTGGTTGAATCTTGGGAATATAATTGCCGTCTTACACAAGTGGGAGCCTATAGTTATCTTTAGGAAGCGTGTATGAGCCTCCAAGTTTTGATTCATAATAAACTTAATTATAGCTCTTTCTGTGTGTACCAATGATGCGGGATTTAAAATCTTCATGAGCATTGGACAACCTCCTATCTTGCACAGGTGGACCTGTGATGATCAACATATTTTAGTGGCCTATAATATATGACGATGCTGGCATTCCTTAAATTTTTCGTATTCGCAGTGCTTGAAAACTGACTAATTTGAGTCAGAATTCCTAGGAGTTGATTCCAGTTGAGAACCGGGTTATAAAAATTGGTTAATTTATGCATTCTTTTTCTCATGAAGGCTTGCTGAGTTAACCATTGACTTTCTCGAGTTTTTAGAAATTGGTGAGGTTATACAGAGGAGGCAAGGTTTCAACAATGGCATTATAGTGGTCTTTGGTGTCATAGAACCTGTTTAACAAGGAGATGGCACTTTTATGGTTTTTTGCCGTGACACGAGTGTAGACACACCTTGACATGTACGATAATGTCACCATTTATTTTAATGACTAGTCATTACCTGTGCCAACGGCACTCCCCGACAAAGAATCTGCAAACAAATTGAGGTGCCTCCGACTCTCAAAATCCATTTTTAACCCCAGAAAAGACTAAAATCCAATTTTTGTGCACGTATTGAAATCTCAAGAACTATATTAATAATAGTGACCGCAACCGTTGAAACTACAACTAAAAAGCACATAACCATCTGCTTTAACGAACAAAAAACAAAATAAAATCCTACATATCCAATCAATATAATGAAAAATAAAAAATCACATCAGCAAAAAATCAAGCAGACATACTTCGCCTGCATTGCCGTCTAAATAATCAAGAATCAAGAAAACCAAACCACCCACCTAAAATTCAAAACTTACACTAATCCCCAATCAATAGAAATCCCAAAAATTGTACCCTGCAACCAAAAATAAGATCACAATATGACCAAATATGCCACATGTTCAGGGCCCCTCTCATACCCAGAAATGAGGAATGAAATATATCACGATGTCGGCCTGGCATACATATCCATCAAACTGGTCCAAACAAATGTCTAAGATAGTTGAAATAAATAAATGACTTTTTTATGGGAATTGGATCCAAACCATGGATCCCAATTCAGATCCATCCCAACCTGTGAATTAAATTGGACAAATCTATATACAGCAAGTTAAAGAAACGAAAGAAAGAGAACTCAGAAACCAAATGTCATAAACTAATCAAACCCAAATCAAAAAATAATCTAAACTGCCATCATCCCATCAAAATTCGTAGAAATTAGTTAGACCCACTTCACAAAAACGCGTAGATCATCCAATCCATCAAAATCCAGACGTAAAAACTAAAAACCTATGAAAAATGGGAAAGAAGAGAATTTGTTAACAAAAAGACTTAATTTCCTAAACATACCTCCCAATTCATGATCATCATAAGCCAAAAATCTAACCATTCACGAATGGGAGGCAACGATGAAATTTTGTTGGACCAAGTGAACCGCGAGCCGCTATGACCCCAAATCAATCATACCATAATTCAAAATACAATCATTTAACACCCTTGATCGAGAGAAAATGTACATCATACCCCTGTTTTGCACCAAAAGAATATGTTTATTTTTTTGCTTAAAATCTCTCTTTAAAATATTGTTTTAATGGGGGTCGTAACAGGCCCTAGTTTTTTTCAAAGCAATTGAAACCGTAGTTCATACTAAGGAAAAGCAATTGACCCCTAGTTGTTTTGGAATTCATGCCACATAATTTCAACATCAGAATTTTGATCTGCATGACCTTCAGAATGTGTTGAGGGCTGATTTCAAGTAGATTGATTAGACATTGAAGATATTTAAGCTACCCATGTGATACCTTATGTTGGTTCGTGATGTGAGGTTTTGCAAAGACCTAACTAAGTGAGATGAAGGATTGCTCTCCACGCACAAAACCTCAAACAACCCACTCACATCAAGATCTCCAAACCTAGAATTTAGGATCATCTGAGCAGAGTGATCTTTTTGGTCTAAACGATCTTCCAAAGGAGGGAAGCTATGAATGTAAAGTATCATAGTCAATAGTAAGTTCACTACCTAAAACCTCTAAGAAGCAATATTTCAGTATCAAATCCAATAAAGTGAAACAGATAAAAGTATCCACCGTAATGAAGTGAAATGTGAGGGAGTATATATCAAATTAGAAATTAGGAACCTGAAGGGTAGTTGCTCCAAAAACTATCATTAATAAACGAAAGATAATTGCCAGCAATACGAAAGCACCCTGCCCTATATATCAACACAATAAGTCTATTAACATGGATTGACATTGAATGAGAATGTTACTGACATTGAAATGTTAATGCATTTTGATGTAATTATGTATAACAACTCATAGCCTCGACGACCAAATATGATTTATGTTATATGTTTTATGTTTGGAAGCAATTTGTCTTTATAATCTCCACAACCATCTATATAACAAAGGGAAATGCAAAGTAACCAACCTCGGTACCGAAAGGACCAACTGGGTAATCCAACCTTGGTGTAATCTCTACAAATAAAAATCAACAAAGAATCAGAAACATCTCCAAAATCTATCTGTTAACAACAAAATATCAGATTTGATTTTATAGCAAATAATTAACGAAGGAAGTGCAATATAAGAGAACGAGCATTTTCCAAAATTAACAAAGGAAGCCCAATTGGTCAATCAGGTAGGGATTTCAGGGCATGGTAGTTCACCCTGCACCTTAGCATGTTGATTTCTGGTGGAACATTATCGTACCTGAACATCTATATAGCAAATAAACGTTGATGACTCAAAACTGAATTTTCAAAATTGAAAAATTGACCTAATGAACAGGTATTGAAGAAAAAAATTATAACATCCACAACTTACACAAATCAAATTCACATGAGTTTATGAACAAAGTACCTACAATTAAGCGTTCATCAGTGCTTCAAGAAGCCAAATTGACCTCCACGACAAAAGCATTTGCAAATAAGAGCATTTGCAAAGAGTTAGAAGTATTCAAAACCAAACTGACCTCCATGACAAAAGCATTTGCAAAGAGTTAGATTTATTCAAAATGTCAATATCCAGAGTTGAAATAGGCATACGTACCCATAAATTTACAATCATGCTTGTGGCTTTAAAATGTTTATGAAATTAATATCATGAAATTTATTGTATATGCGAGTATAGAAGCTATCATGAAATTTAAAATAATGGCAGTGGGTGTGCTTGATGGAGTCATCCGTCTCTCTTCCAAATGTAAGGAAATAAAATCATTCAGCTTTTCTAGGGTGAAGCACAAAAAGAATAATAGCAAGACCAACCAATCTGTAAAAACGACTTTGAAGTCTTGTTTGCCTCAAATCATAAAACCGCCAAATCAAATCACAGACCACTGCATAACAGCAAACAAAAATAGCTGGACCTAAAATAAAATGGAGAAGGGGCACGACTTTGAAGGCCTGAACCCCCAAATCAAAGATTTTCTCAGTAACAGCAAACATAAATAGCAAGACCATTTGATCTGTAAACATATGGTTGGCATCAAAGAAGGTGCATGACTGTGAAGGCATGTTTGCCTGAAATCAGAAAACCCCCAAATCAAAATGATGATGTGCAGTTTTCAAATACCCTCAACAACAAATCAAAGATGATAATGTGTAGGGTTTCAAATACCCTCAACAACCCTAATTAATGGTGGTATCTAGCTGGGGAGGGAGAGAGAGAACGAAAAAAGATGATATGCAGGGTTTCAAATACCAAACCAAAAATGACGATGTGCAGGGTTCAAATACCCTCAAGGGAGAGAGAGAACAAAAAATGATGATGTGCAGGGTTTCAAATACCCTCAACAACCCTAATGGTGGTTTCCAGTGGAGAGAGAGAGAGAGGGGTACCTCGTGTGAGGTTGCTGTTTGCAGGTGCGAAAATGGCGAAGTCCTTCTCTACTTCTTCTTCTTATTCTTTGCTTTTGACGATGGAGAGGAGTCTGCTTCTTTGCTTCTTTGCTTCTGACGATACGGAGGAGTGGTTCAGACTTCAGAGGACTGAGAGAGGAGTGGTCAGGTGAGTCAAAAAAAATAGCGCCAAAAATGAGCGCCAAATAACTTTAGAACCAATAGATCACAGCCGTCCGTAGGTAGTGGATCTGAGCCACTACTTACACAGAAGACAACCGACCTGTTTTGTTATATAGATTTTTTATTAAATAAATGATTTCTAAATGAGGGTTGGTGTGTTCCATCTTCCACAGTACTTTTGTTTAGTTATTAAACACCACTATAGTTGTTTGATAGTCTTCCCTCTTATAAATCTACATCTATTTATTATGTTATGTTATTGGATAGTTCCATGGCGTATAGAAATGTTTTCTTTTACTTTTAATATATTTCTTTCCTTATTTTTATTATAAAGAAACTTGTGATTTAAATGTAACTAAAATATTATATTATAATACATGTGTACAGATGTGTCTACATGTCGAGCTTCTTAAAGGGGCCGTGTCAGACACCTCGTATGTGTTGGACACCGACACATGTGCTCGTGTCATTGTTACATACGGTCATACCCAGGTCCCAGCTAGATTATGTATGTAAATAGCATCCATAATATAATAGCCTTTGTTAACCGTTTTCTGTGTTATAACAGCCGTTATCCCATTAAGTTTATGATCACAATAATGTTTTTCGTATTATTTTAATATTTGTTTCAGAATCTAGTGTAGAAATGTCAGATTTTAACAATACTATATTTGGAAAATAGTAAAAAGTCAGAAAAAGTACTCACTGTTGTAACAGTGAATAATGTCCAAAGTCCATCACTGTTAACCCTATCATTTTTGTTATTTTAAACCTTCGGTTGGGGAGTTGTTTTACTTAAGGGTCGTGATTTAACAAGGTAAACATTCATGCCAAAAATCAGCTTGTTTGATGATTTTTAACCGTTTACATTGAATCCAACAGTTAGAATCACGCCTTAAAAAGTACTAAAATCTAATGACTAGAGATTACCAATCAGGGTGATCTTTGGTGTGCATATCCACCAAGGGGTGGGCTAAACATCCATGCGGTCAGTGGGCCCATAGGGCAGTGGTGAGTAACAAAAATCGTGATACCTGATGCCTTTGGCGTCAGGTCTACCTTGTTCTATCGTTTTCCTTTACTTGATAAAACACTTTTTTATTACTAAAATCTAATGACTAGAGATTACCAATCAGGCTGATTTTTGGTGTGTATATCCACCAAGGGGTGGGCTAAACGTCCATGCAGTCAGTGGGCAGCCAGTGGTCAGGCCTCCCTGCATCATTTGCTTTTCTCTAAAACATTTATTTTATTTTATATTTTTTAGTACTCTATCGATTCCTTTGACTTCATCCACCAGTCCTAACTTGCTCTCTCAGTCCGAAGTTTGATATGATCAGATGATCTTTACCATCTGATAGCTTGAGTTTCTTTTGAACGATTAGAAAAACCTATGGTGGATGGTCCAGAAAAATGTCTACAGATTAGATGGTTAGGATTGTCTGAATAGGATGACTTTTGTCCTTTGAGATTTCCAACATGGACCCATAAAAAAGTGGGTCTCCCCAGGTAGGCGTTATCTGTCTGTCCTTTCATCCTCCCATCCTGACTAGAGTATTCCTCTATAAGGAAAGTGGTTTGTTTCTTAATATAACCATATCCGCAAGTGTCACCTTCCGACTTCCATTGAACTTCTTGATTACACAAAAAACATGCTGATTGACGCAGGCCATTTAATTAGATGTTAAGAGGTAATGGCCTCTTACTCCAAAGTATTTTCATTTAATGCTCATAAACCTTTGGCAGGCACAGTTTGTTAGAGCTGAGAGGAATGTGAAGGAGCTGAACCTTTCTGTTGATTTATTGAAGAATGAGAGTAAAAAACTGCTTGAAAGGGCGGCTCTTGCTGAAAAGGATATGAAACGTGGCCACACTGAGCTCATGTAATGTGATTTTTATTACCCTAATTTTGTATGTACTTGAACTGTTGTATACATATCATTTGTGGGTTGTGTTTGTGGATGACCATCTGGTAGGTTCTTTTTGGATTTTGCCAATTTGATGGTCCAGGAAAACTGTCCATTTATCACACATTGGGTTATGTTGGCTGGATTGGGAGAGAGAGAGAAATACAAAATAACCAATTTTATACTTATAGATGCATTTGCAAACATACATGAAGCTGATTATTAAAAATATATTGTGCATATAACATGAAGCTGATTGTTAAAAATAATTCTGCAGGAATGCTGGAAGTGACATTCAAAGGATTGCTAAATCTGTTTACAAGCTTGAATCCCAAGCAGATGGTATGTTTGGTTGTTGGTTTTTATTCATAGAATAAGTAATGTGGAGGGCTGTTGACTGGCTGATTTGTATTCCTCCAGCTGGCTTCTGTGCCATGGATTGGTATACTGGGCCTTTAAAGCTTCAGCCTTTGTTGTTCTTATTGCTCTTAATAAATTTTGTTCTTAGACACAAATGAAGTGGTAGTTTGGACTTATGCAAAGTAGTAATGGTGTATCTGTAAACATTATTTGGTTGGAAGTATACAGCTTGAGCTAAAAATACATTTCGAGCTGTGTTTTCAAAAAGTTATTGTTAGTGACAAGGCACAAAGGAATAAAGGATAAAATAACTAAGAAAAAAAGATGGTTTGTAGACAAGGTATCTTTAGATGAAATGGTTAGTTTGGGAGGAGATTGTTGTGCGTAGAATACAGATAGGTTTGTTTAATTGAAGACCCACCTTATCTAACTCTTTCTGATGAAATGAACTTCTAGGTTTGATGGATTGGCTGCGAGAGATCCCTGGTAGACAGGCTTTGAAACTCCGAGCAGAGGCAAGTTTGATGTTGATAGAGTTTTGCCATTAAAACATCTCTGATTTCTGAAAGCATTTCAACCAACTTTCAACTGTATATGTTGATTGATTCTCGATAACTGATATATATACTGAACTTTTTTCCCCTCTTTTTTCTTGTCCTTTCTCAGGTTGCATCTATGGCATCACTTGTGAAACAGGAGAGGACTGCTTTGGATAGAAGGATAATGAAGATTTCGGAATTGGGGGTCCCAGTATGATGATAGAAGATCAGGCCATTGAGTAGGGGTTTGGGAGTCTATTCTCCATGGACAACCCAATCAGAGATGTAATAAAATGAAGATGGGTATTTCGTTTTCAGTTATTATACTTCTGCAATTCTTAAACTAGTCTTGGGGCCTGGTGGGTGTCTTGGCTGTGGGTTGCAACGGTGTTTTTAGGCATACAGGAACAGTCACAGGAGGAACAACTTAAGTTTTCAAGAAACAAAAAGAAGGCAGAGTTTCTTGTGTGGAGTCTCCTTTTCAAACACAATTTCTACCTCCCTTGAAAGCTCTATATGCGTCCAGTTTTGCCAGCATATTTTTGAGCTTCTCCACAAGAACATTTTTGAAACAGATCAAACATCGAAGTGGAATTGATGCTATTTGCAGCACTCTTTAAAATCCATTGCCGGTTCTTATTAAATTCAGTACTCAAATTCTTGGAAACACCATGCCTAACAGGGTTCCCTTGAAACCAGTATAAAGGTGCTCCAACTAACCATTTCTGAGTGATTCTCTACATCAAGATTTCTGTTGACATCACATGGATGGTTCTAAAACTTGAAGAGATTCCTGTGAACTTTTGACACTAACCGACATGTTAATGAGATTCTGGTGCTGCTTCTTTAGATACTCTTTATTTGCTCAGTGCATTTGGCTTCCACTGTTTCCTCTGAGCCCGGCAAAGAGAGTGATCCAGAGACAGAACGGCTACAACTGGAGAATCGGCAGGCCCATTCTGGTGTGGCTAAATGATGCATAGCAGACAATGAGACAAGTGCGTTTTAAGTCCTATGCAAAAGCTTTAGACCGTACTGTAAAAGGGATTGAGTCTTTGAGCCTAACCCAAGATTAAGTTTCTGGGCCGAGTTTGAGATGATAATGGGCTTAAAGTTGGCCCAAGATGAGGTGACAGGCTGGGTCTAGTGGACTTGGGCTTTTGCACATTAATAAGCGAGGTTTCGTTGAACCTTACAGATACTTTAATAATAAGGCCCGGCGGAGTTTCTTGCCACGTGGAGAGTTGATGTGCGTTAGTCCAGACTGTCCATCTGATAGACAATCCTCTGAATTGGCCACCTCGATATTGACCATGTCCACATCGTGCTTATACTACCATACCCATGGCCCTGCTTGGTTTGCTGCACTGGGATGCATTTTGCGCACCAGTGCAAATGCGGTGAATTGCATTGCAGTCACTTACCACAGTTTTTGGGCTGCACATGCTTGCATCCATTTTCTTAAAGAGTTTGCAAGGGCTTTGCACGCCCCAACTAATCACTTGTAATCCCAAAACTGTGGCAAGTGAGTGCACTGCAGCCGATTTGCATTGAACCAAGCAGGGCCCATAGTTCTTGTTCTCTACATATAGTGGAGCGAAGAGACCAAGTTTCCAAAGTCAAGAGGGTTTTGTACTGAGTTGGCTGGTTGGCAGTAGTTCCATGTGTTGCACCACCACCCCTCCCATGGAAAATTTTAGAATAATTGGGTTCCTCCTCGTGTCAAGCTTGATTATATTTCTTGTGAGCCAATTTTTTCTGAGTACCACTGTTCAACGAGCCCCTCCTTTTGATGATGTGGAAACGAGGATCAACCATACGGTCCATACCCATGATGGAAACATACGTATACGTACAAGAAACACAAGAATTTACATGATTCAGCACTAAGGGCCACCTCTACGGGTGACGGTGATCAAGAGGTTTTTCACTATACGCGAATTGAAGAGTTACAAAATAAGCCTAAAACAATGGCGCATATATGGGTCCGAAACCCAAGTCCCAAATCAACAAGGAAATGATGCACCCGTTCACCCCCAACGAGCTCAGCGCGAAGCTCAACCTACGTCTTTTTTCGGCAGGCTCCGTCTGCCTTCTTAACTTTGTGCATGCCCATATAGAATTTGAGACACTAATTCCACGTAGAACAATCTTCGCATTTGCTTAAATTCCCTCTAGCCATCCAGAAGAACTTCAACCTGATCATCATCTCCAATGTGCCCCGCAAGGCGCTCAGACATGTTCTATATTGATCGAGTTCAACTAATGCTCAACCTTAACCGTTTAAACAGTTTTCGTCAATGTGCTTAGTTTTTTACCAAGTGAATGACACCTGACTGTATGTACCATGGTTTTAAAAACGGCCGTTTAAACGGTAACGCCCCAAGCCCGTTTCCGTTAAAACCGTTTAAACACATTTTATCGGTTTTGAATAAAACGGCCATTTTTTTGTTTTAATGGCTGTTAAAATCGTTTAAACAGCTGTTTAATTCTGAAAAATTTTATGAAAAAAACGGCCATTAAATCCATTTAATTCTGTTAAAATCCATTTAATTTCTGTTAAAATCCATTAAATTCTATTTTTTTTTTATTTTTAAATTTCAAAATTTGAATTTCAGCACCATTTTTCTGTTAAAAACCGTTAAAATCCGTTTAATTCCGTTAAATTCTATTTTTTTTTCAATTTTTGCCCCTGGCCGTTCAATCCGTTTTAACGGCCGTTTAAATGATTTAAACGGTAACGCCCCCAGTCCATTTAACCATTAAAACGGCCTCCTTTAAACCTTGGTCTGTACATCTACGTATTCTCTTGAGTAACCCCCAAGTCACCAACTAAACTCCAGGATCATAAAGCCTCTTTCATGGCCTTAGTACTGCCATGTACTCCACCTCAATAGTAGATAAATTTTCGACTGTAGCATAGACTTCCAACTCATAGGACCATGGGTCATAAAGAATACATACCTAGTTGTGGACTTAGGCTAAGTCACCTCCATAATCAGAATCAACATATCCAACAATATGATTTTTGAAGTCTCTATCTACGTTGATAATACCTTCAAGTACCTCAGTAACTACTTTACTGTCCACCAGTGTTCTTTTTCCAGATTTGCCAGATATCTGCTAATCATATTGACTGCTTGCGAAATGTCTGGTTGAGTATAAACCATAACATTCATTAGTGTAAGGTCTATATTTTTTAGTATTCTATATGATAAAATGTGTTCATCTGTTCGAGTGTGTCTGGTAGGTTGTGTGGGTTTTTGAGTTATATCACTCAAGTCATCCAGTCAAAAGATTCAGAAAGAGTGCAAATTCAATTGAAGATACAAAACTTTGTTTGATCACACTAAGAATGATAAGTGACTTAGAGACCCTAGAAACTAGGAGATAAAATGATATATCTTAATCAGTAAGTGACCCTAGACCATTGATTTTCGTACCCAATCGGAGTATTGATCACTCGAGAAATTCAGAGAAGTTTTGAAAAAATTCTGTGAAATTGGTCTCAGATCGATCGGGGGTTACATCTCATCAATCGAAGAACAAAATTGTACTACACATATTCTCTGGAAATTTTTATGTGATTACATCTGATTAATCGGGGTGACACATCTGATCGAGCGGAGAATAAAAAATGGTTATGTGTTCAAATCTAAATTAAGCCTCTGATTGACCAGGATGTTGGCTTATTTCGAAAACCAAGCACCAAGAACTCCTACAAAAGACTTTTAAACCATAATCTTGATATTTTGAGCTTGTAATTAAAACCTTAACTTTTCGTTCATCTTCCAAGCTTGAGATCACTCTAAAGAATATTATACTTTATCATTGTTCTTAGAGAGTTTATAACCACCCCAAGCTTAATTTATGCTTTGATATTTGCTTGTGTTTCGAGTAGTAGGATTTTGTGCTAGACTGAATTGGTACTTGTGATCAAGATTGTACAACGGAAGAGCTTGTGAACTCGAAGCGTGGTGAGCAGACAAGAAGGCGTGGATGCAGTAATAGTTGGATTGAGTAATTCAAGTGTGAAATAATTGTAATAACGTTGCTACGTGATAACTTTCTATACTTCGTTAACTTCTTATAATGAATACTTTCACATCTGAACGTGGTCCTAATGTTTTTTCTCGTGAGGGATTTTCTCGTAAAAAATCGCACTCACATATGGAAATGGGCAACCATGGGGTACTAACTGCTTTAGTGTTCTCTGTCCCAAAATCGTACAAGAAACTTTTCAATATACCTCTTTTGAGAGAAACATAATCTGCCCATCTTCTTTTCCCTATATATTTTCGTACCCAAAATCTTATTCGCAACACTCAAATCTTTCATTTTAACTCTCTACTAACCGCATTCGTATATGGAACTCAAGACATATAATCTCGTTCATCCTGTGTACTAAGAGATAATATAATTAAAAACTTGAAATGAGCAGCCAATGGAGTACTAACAGTCTTATTGTTCTCCATCATAAATTATGTAAGGACCTTTTCAGTATACCTCTTTTGAGAGAAACATAATCTTTCCATTTTCCTTTCCTTACATATCTTCATACACAAAATCTTCTTTGTAGCACCCAAATCTTTCATTTTAAACTCGTAAAGCTGAGGCTTCACTTGGTTGATTTTGAACATACTGTTGGCAGCAATAAGCATGTCATCAACTATAAACATAAATAGACGAATGAACCAGCAGTAAGCCTTCTAAAATAAACACAATTATCATATTCACTTTTGACGTAACTTGTCGTATCGTGAACGTATCAAATCTCTTGTACCATTGCTTTGGAGACTACTTTAAGCCATACGACAATTTTTCAGCTTGCAGGATACTTTAGTGAGCAGTGGTTGCTTATCTTTGTCACGATTTTCTTATGGCATTTATCCAAGGTGTACCTCCGTGAGTTCATTGGCCGTCACCTAAAGTTGGCGTGTTGATACTTTAGATAGCCTGGATCAGCAGATGAAAGAAAGACTGCTGAGACCAGCAAGGCTCCGACTGCTTGGATTGTTGCCTTGATATCTCCGCCATCCATTGACTTCGGGGACGAACCATTTGGGCAGATAACAATTCCTGCTGCCATCCAGCATAAAAAACTCTAGTGCGCTCCAACTTTACTTTTGCAATTTGAGTCATGTAGATCATAAGCAAATTTTCTTTTAAGAAGTTTGGAATTAAAATCCCGAACAAGTTTTGAGGTTTCTTCTCTGTGTATTTATCTTGTCGTTTCGGCTTCCTTCAATGCAAATTGAGAAGTGTCCATTCTTTTCCATCTTTTGCCCTCACATCATTAAAGATTCATGGGCAAATTAGACTTTTGCTTTCTCTCCGGAAAGTTCTTTGATATTAGCGTATTAATTAGATTTTATTCCGCATCTTCCAAAAACGCGCCCAACAATCATTCACGTGCACATGCCGACCACTAGTCTACATAATCCCCAAACCAATTCTCCAAGGAAGGATGCTACCTTGGCCTAGAGAAGAATTAAAAGAATAAATTAAAAATAACTCTGTTAAGTTTGAAAGGTAACTAGTGGGACCCACAAAGTGCGCTTTTCAGTCCTCCAAGGGAAGAGCAAACTTCTGAGTAAAACTTGGCTGACTGGCAATGGTCAGTGAAGATGTGATTGTCCACAATCTGAGTCTCGTGGCACATTACCGTATGGACGTTTGGCCAATACCTAGGTGGACCTACAAACCAAAAATCAGCCTGATTAGTGATTTCAAACCTTTCGACCTTATACCCAAATAATGGTAGATAATGCTCAAATTCGCATGATTTAAATCAACCCATGAAAATGACTCCAATGCAACACTTAGAAATCAATAATCAGATTGATTTTTGGTTTGTGTGTCCACCTAAGGATTGGCCAAACATCCATACGGTTAGTGTCCTCTACAAATGTACCACGTGGCTCATAGTGTAGGTGATCAGTGACCGTTGCCGGTCAGCCAAGTATTAGTCCAAATTGTTTTTTTTCCTTCGATGGAAAAATCTATAATACGGACTTCAGTATCAAAATTTTGATCCAGAAGTCCCTCAATTTGCCACTTAGTAAACTCTTTCGGGCTCACTGCCTCCATGAATGTTTGGCCCACATCTTTGTGGACCTACACACCAAAAATCAATATGATTAGTGATTTTTAACCAGTGGATTTGAACACTTTTTCATCATGGACTTGGAACCAACTCATAGGCCTGTTCATAAAGCACATGATGAAAAGGTGCTTAAATCCTACCACTAGAAATCACCAATCACGCTGATTTTTGGTGTGTAGGTCTATCACTGTGTGGGCCAGACATTCAAGTGGCAAGTGGACCCGAACGAGTCTATTAAGTTGCCTTGGCTCTTGAGGTGAGCGAGCCGAGCCTACAAGATTGCTATACGCTGATCACGTGCTTCATATATGGACTTTTGACTACAGCACACATGTTTGTTTTCTTTATTTATCTTTTCTACTTTTAAATTATTCTTTTCCACTTCTCTTTGATGAGTAAAACTTGTGTCACAAGATGTTGTGACGGAAGCCAGTCACAGTATTCAATACGAGCCACGTGGCATACTATTAGAGGACGATTACCGTATGGATGTTTGACCAGTTCCTTGGTGGACTGGTACACAAAAAATAAGCTTGATTAGTGATTTCTAACCGATTCGATTGAAGTTATTTTAATGGGTTGATTTTAACGGTAGGAATTTGAGCTTTATTGAGCGTTATTTGGGTGCAAAAATCCAAAGGTTATAAATCACTAATCAGGCTGATTTTTGGTTTGTAAATCCACCGAAGGACTGGCCAAACATCCATACGGTCACCGCCCTCTGATCGTGTGCCACGTGGCTCGTATTGAGTGCTGTGACGGGCTTCGGTCACAACATCTTGTGACACAAGTTTTACTCCTCTTTGATAGTCTAATGCCGCCGAATTCTTATTTTTGATGTTCATACTTCATATCGAGCTCAATGAGTAAAACTTCGCTGATCGTCTACAATTTGAGCCACGTGGCACACTTTTTATTGGACGCTGACCAATCGATGTTTGGCTAGATGTGCCTACAAACCAAAAATCAGCCTGATTAATGATTTGAATTGGAGTCATTTTCATGGGTTGATTTTAACCGTGAAATTTGAGCATTATTGACCATTATTTCGGAACAAGGATCCAAAGGTTTGAAGTCACTAATCAGGTTGATTTTTGGTTTTTAGGCCCCTCTAAGGATTTGCCGGAAAAAATTTAGATGCAGAGGACTTGGATATATGCAGTCGATGCACAGGGGTCTCGTGGCCAGGGCCGTCTCTACCATAAGGCCATTAGGCCCCATGTGAGAGAAGGCCCCAGCCCACTAACCACATGGATGTTTAGCCCAACCCTTGCAGGATATACAAACCAAAAATCAACCTGATTGGTTATTTCTAGCCATAGATTTTAGTACATTTTAGGATTGATTCTAGCCATTGGACTTGAGCATGTTTTTTGGCTAATAAATCCAATGGCTAGAAATCATCAATCAAGCTGATTTTTAGTGTGTTTATCCACCAATAGGAGGGCTGAACATCCAAGCAGTCATTAGGTCAAAAAAAAAATGATATATGTAGGGTTGCGAGAGTTCTTTGCATGGACTGTAACGGACCGTCAAGTTCCTTTTGAATTTGAGCATGAGAGCCTTTTATTTATATATGGGAATTTTTGACATACCCCCCCATGTTATCTTTGAAATTTGACATACCCCCCCCACACTTTGAAAAAGCTGACATACCCTCCTATGACTTGGTCCAAGGTCAGTTGACCAATGTTGACCCGAGTTGACCAGTATATTTTACATTAAAATACAAAAATACCCTTGTCTTCAACCTTGGAACAAGGGTTTGGTCCAAAACCAAACCTCCAAATCAAATGGCTGTGGTGTATGGCAAGCCAAATCAAATGACCGGAGCCTCATGCCCGTCATCCTCCACTCCGACAAAAATTAAAAAAATCATTGGGTTGTCCCACCATAGAATCGAGCTTGTATTTTCCATCCAATTTTAGTTTGAAAATGGATGATCTCCTAACTATTATTGTTCAAAAATATCCAATCAATATATGGAGTGGGAATCTCCAATGCTAGTTGAGATACCAAGAAAAGATTCAAAACTTAATATTTGTATTACAATGCCACTTCAGCCCTAGTTTTTTTTAAGTTGGTGCTCCCAAAAAAAAAAGTAAAACTCCGGATACCAATGGGTTTTTTAATTTTTGCCGGAGTGGTGGATGACCGGCATGAGACTCTGGTGGGTTGGTCTCCGGTGATGGACAACTAACCCATTGGTATTTCTTGGCTTGCCGTCCACCACATCCATTTTGATTTGGGGGTTTTGTTTTGATCCAAACCCTTGTTCCATGGTTGAAGACAAGGGTATTTTTGTCTTTTAATGTATTATGGTCAACTCGGGTCAACATTGGTCAACTGACCTTGGACCAAGTCATAGGGGGGTATGTCAGCTTTTTCAAAGTGTGGGGGGATATGTCAAATTTCAAAGATAACATGGGGGGGTATGTCAAAAATTCCCTTTATATATTTATTTAACATTTTGACACAACACCACTTCTATAATTATTAGATGAAGTAGTTTGGATTTGGCCACGTCAATCCTACACGTGGCACAACATTTATATGCCAAATGTTCCTTTGCCCACAAAGATTAGTTTCACATTGACCCTAGGAGATATTGGCATCGGCAGTGGCCGAGCCAGCCCCCTCTCAACTTTGAAAATTCAAGAATTTTTTTTTTTTTTTTGACCTTCTAAAAACTACCTAGTTTGGGTAAAAAAATTTCAAGCCCTTAGGGCTAGGACGGCCCAAATATGTAAGGCCCTTCTAGATAAGGGCCAGGCTAGGGTCACACTCAAGGGGGCCCTACCCTACCCGGCCCTTAGCAAATCATCTCTATTTTATTTATTTTTTAAATTAGATTTCATAAATCAACACACTTGTTGCATCTTTTTTATTTAGAAAATGACCCGAGTGCGTGGTATATTCAAAACTAAATCAAGTTGCCTTTTTTTAAATAAAAGTAATGGGCTGTTCTAAGGTCACCTGTCGTTGGACAAAGTGTCCAACTATTAATGAGAATTCCAGACTACCTAGAAAATCTATTACTTTTGTAAAAATAAAACATAAAAAAGAAAGGAAAACCTGTTTGCATGGTCTCTTGGTTTCCTTGGGTACACATGTCACGGCGTTATTGGTGTTGTACACTACAATTATCTTAAAAAGATACAATTTTTTGGACAATTCCCAAACAATTGAGCCATTCCAAAATTATGAACGGCCGAAAATTGTTCCTATTTTGAAAATTTAAGAATGGTTCAAAATTGTCTCAAAATTGTTCCAAAATGACTTTTTTTCTAATATAATATATCATTTATTTTATTGAGATTTTTAAAAAGACAGGTTGAATTTTCAAAGTTCATCCCTATAATGAATTTTATTGAGCCTTTTAAAAAGACAAAGGTTTCATTTTCTAACCTTAGCAGTTCATCCCTATAATGAAAAAATTATGATCGTTCATTGGAAAATCTACATCGATTAAACAGAAGAAACACGTTACCAAGCCAAAAGGCTAGGGCTAGGGCTAGGACCTCACCCTTGTAAGTAAGGGTAGGGCTGGGGTAGCCCTTTGACAACCCTACTGGTAAGAGGTCTACTTAACCCCGTAACCGCAATTGATGTTAGAGAGACAACATTAACCATCACTTGCCCTAAGCTTCCTAATATTAATAACTAACACATGCTAGATAATGAAAACTAGCATATACAATCATTCGCACCCACTCCGAAGGAAAGTAGAACAACATGCTGACTTATCTTTGATCATCAACCTCGTGTAAAGGCATGTAGAAGAAATGAGAACATCTACCTTTGATGCACCATTTGACTGATACCTACCAAAGAGGAGAGGAAAGGGACAATTTTTTTGGTCCTAAACGGATATTATTCGAATTGAATATAAGAATATTGAATTCAGAATCCGATAAAAAACATCTGATACCCAATTTTAATTCGATATCTGATAGATATTCTAAATCAATATTCGAATTCGAATCCAATTAACTTATCAAATTCAATTTAAAGGTAGTTATTTCTTTTACAACGGCCGTTAAGCTACGCCCCTTTTTTCAGTTTTAGGTGTTATTTCGTAATTGGGTTGACGGTGTTACCATTACAATGATAGATATTTTCATTACAAGGGCCATTTTTTAAACCATGGTTAGGAACTTAGGATCTTCCGCTGATGGGCGTATTTTTGGGACAAATCTAGACTCTGCTTGGTACATCGTATACTGATGCAAATGCATTCGTTTACAGTGCACCCTACAAATTTTGGTGCTTGGTTACTATGGCAAAGTGGAACCACTGTAAATGAATGCGGTAGCTGTGCATCTCTTCAGGTAAAAGTCTTGCATTGAAATGGCAGAAAAAACTGGCTGAATCACAATGCAGAAGATGACGACCCAAAATTGAATGGGTTTTTTTTATTCTTTTAAGAAAAAGAGAAAAATTGAACTTTTAGATTTAGAATGGAAAATATAAACAAAAGAATTAAACCTTCCCTCACATGGGGCTGTGAGCGAAGCCGATCACAGCCCACAATACGAGCCACGTGGCACATTCTTAGTGGGACGCTGACTATATGTATGTTTGGTCAATCACTAGGTGGACCTACAAACCAAAAATAAACCTGATCAGTGATTTCTAAGCATTGGATTGAAGTTATTTTCATGGGTTGATTTTAGCCGTAGGAATTTGAGCATTATTGAGCGTTATTTGGGTGCAAAGATCCAAAGGTTGTAATTCACTAATCAGGCTGATTTTTGGTTTGCAGGTCCACCGAGGGACTAGACAAAAATCCATACAGTCAGCGCCCTCTAAGAGTGTGCCACGTGTCTCGTATTGTGGGCTGTGATCAGCTTCGCTCACAGCCTGGTGTGAGCAAAGGCTTACTCAAAGAAAAGAAAAAGGTTGTGATGTAACAAGGTACACCGTACACCTGACTCAAAATGGTGTCAGGTAAAGCTATATCTAATACACCCCGCTGCCTTTTGGTCCATCTAATAAATCCATGAAAAGACTCCAATCCAACTGTTACAAATCACTAATCAGGCTGACTTTTGGTCCATAGGTCGACCTAAGGATGGCCAAAGCCAAACAAGCATAGGTTAACTAGTAAATCTTATCAAACCCCCGCTGGTCAGGGTAGCTACCTCGCCATCCACAATATAAGCCACCTAGCAATATCTTATAGGACATTGGCTGTATAGATGTTTGGTCAATCCTTAGGTGGACCCATAACCCAAAATCAACCTGATCTGTGATTTCTAAGCATTAGTTGAAGTCATTTTCAAGGGTTGATTTTAACCGTAGGAATTTGAGCATTATTTACCGTTATTTGGGTACAAAGATCCAAAGGTTTGACATCACTAATCAGGCTGATTTTTGGTTTGTGGGTCCACTTAGGGATTGGCCAAACATCTATATGGTCAACGTCCTCTAAGAGTGTACCTGTGGCTCATATTATGGGTGGTGAGGGCTTCCCTGGCCATCGGTGGTCAGCAAGTTTTACTCAAAGAGATGCAGTTATAGACTAACCAAGTACTGGCATAATCTAAAATCTGTGGGGCCACAGTGGGAGCTACACAATCATAATTTGTAGATATGTAATTATCTACAAACCAATCCCTAAATGGGCCTACAAACCAAAAATCAGCCTAATATTAGTGATTTATAAGCGTTGGATTGGAGTCATTTTCATGGGTTGATTTTAACCATGGGACTTTGATCATTATTCACCATTATTTGGGTACAAGGATCCAAAGGTTTTAAATAACTATTCAGGTTGATTTTTGGTTTGTAGGCCCATATAGGGATTGGCCAAACATCCATACCATTAGGGTCTTCTAAAAGTGTGCCATGTGGCTCATATTATGGGCAGTCATCGAGGGCGGTCATCATGGACAGTCAGTGAAGTTTTACTAGTAGGTGGTGGGCGTTGGGGGAGTGAATGAGGTTAGGGCGGGGACACGTGTTCTTGCGGAGGGGCATGAAAAATCGATCAAAGTGAAAAATCACTTTAAATCATTGAGTGTTAATTGGGATGTATTAGTTTCCAGAGTTTTCCTCAATTGCTACCAAGCAACTGTAAACTAATGCATCATAAACTAATGTACCATAACGGAATGCATTTACATTCACTTACAAAATGCATTCATTTACGGTATACCAAGAAGAGCCCTAGTATGCAACTGTTTGCATACTTAAAAGTATGCAAACAGTGTATCCACCATTAAAAGCTCATTGAAAAATGTGTTTTTAATTTATAAAATATGTTTTTTTAAAACATTTAAATAACACATTTTTCAAGGGACATCCAACGGTAGAGACACTGTTAAGTATGCAAACAGTTGCATACTAAGTGAGCCCGTATTTTTGTGCCATGGATCCTAAAAGGAAATGTTGAAATTGAGAAGGGCATTCCAGGCACTTCAATACTATACGGAGTGCAGAGAGCGTACCCTATGAAGAAACACTTTTTGGGACTGAGACTTGTTTCAGAAGCCAAGCAGGTACTCACGTGTGCATGTGTACATAACTTTCTCTCTTTAGCCAGACTTTGATACAGACGGCCGCACCAAAACTTTGATGCGTGTCCCACTGTTTCAATTCCACGGACCATAACCCCAAGAATATTTGGCCCACTTCTTGGTGGACCTACGCACTAAAATTAGCCTGATTATCATGGGCTTCATGAGTAAGAAATGCTCAAATCTAACGGCTATGAATCACCGATCAGGCTGATTTTCTTTGGTAAAGTTCACATTTACTGTTTTACTTGAGTTAAAAATGGTCAGGCTCCGTTGACAGCCATAAAATGACAGGATTCTGTACAGGACACAGTATATACCACGTGGCATACTCTTGGAGGACTCGGACCGTATGGATGTTTGTCCAACCCCTAGATGGACCTACAAACCAAACTGCAGTCTGATTAGTGATTTCTATACGTTGGATTGGACTTATTTTCATGGGTTGATCTTAACTGTGGGAATTATTGCAGTATTTGAGGTACAAAGATCCAACGCTTAGAAATCACTAATCAGGCTGAATTGTGGTTTGTAGGTCCACCTAGGGGTTGGCCAAACATCCATACGGTCAGCGTCCACTTAAGAGTGTGCCATGTGGCACATATTTGTGTCATGTACAGAATCCTGTCACTTTAGGGCTGTAAACGGAGCCCGACCCAGTTAAAAATTCATAGATTAGTAGATATGTGGGTAGGTGGGTAGTTGTTGCGAAAAGGCAATAAAGAAGAGAATGAATAGAGAATGATAGGGAGGAAATCAGAGCTGCTTGACGTGTTCATGTACCATGTATCCCTGCTCTGATTGGACCTTGTGATGTGGTACACAGGGATCCCTGTCCATGCTTTTGTTCACTCCTACTCTCTGCTCCTCCTGATCGAGCCTCAAGTTGTTGAAACCCGGCTCGTAGCCGAACTTCCCGTGATCACTCATTATGTTTGTTCTGGATTGGTGGGTCTACACACCAAAAATCAACCTGATTGGTGATTTCTAGCCATTGGATTTGAGCCACTAGAATCACTCCAGGGAAAAGTACTCGTATCCAATAGCTAGCAATCACCAATCAGTCTGATTTTCTGTGTAGGTCCAATGAGGAGTGAACCAAACATGGGTTAAACATCTATACGGTTAGTGTCCTCTTAAGAATGTGCCACATGGCTCATATTGGTTGCAGTGATTGTCGCTGACAGTAGGTGTCATCGAAGGTTTCCTCATAGTTATTAAAGAGTTGTTTTGGAAGGAAAAAATTAGTCACACCCTACAAAATGTGAGGGCACCCGACTTATTGAACGCACCCCACTTTTGATGAAAAATTTGTGAGGGCACCCGACCTGTTGAATGCACCCCACAATAGAACGAGAGCTAACTCGTATAAACTATCTCAAAAAAAAGGTTGAATGCATGGAAACTCAAAAGAAAAATGGATTAAATTACTCCTCTGAGAAACATTTATGAAATATTTTGATCTGAACCGCACATTTCTTCTACATGTTTCTCCCTAGATTTCTTATTCAATCCAATGCTTAGAATTCACCGCTAATCAGGCTGATTATTGGTTTGCAGGTCCACTAGGGACTGGCCAAACATCATACGGTCAGCGTCCAAGAAGAGTGTGCAATGTGGAAGCCGGTCACAACCTGTAGATAGAAGTTTTACTCATACGCAATGTTAAATACACACAGCATAGAGTGAGAAAGAGAGAGAGAGAGAGAGACTCTTTTTTCTGACCCCTTTTGGGAGTCATCTGTTCGGCCATGGATTCTGAGAGTCCAACGGTGGTTGATAGCGTTGAGCTGGCATTCACTCTTTTGCCATCACTCAACCGCTGTTGAATTCGTGAAATCCACAGCCGAGCACATAACTCTCAAGAGGGGGTCGTCGGAGCCTGAGCCTTAACAAAATGTATACATTTATATTTGCAATGACGTATAGTTGGGCTCAGATTGCCCAAAGCCTCAATCTGAACTCTGAACTCTGAACTCAACTCAATTTTGATCGGGTTGTCAAAATTTAAGCCCGAGCCCAACCCGAGTACTGAAGGGGCCAACCCAATCGACCCAACGTCGGGTCGAGCCCGCCCAAGTTGCAGCCTAAATTCTTATATCTACTATCCCATTTCAAGCCGAGCCGAGCCGAGCCGAGCCGATGCAAGTGTAGCGAGTTACTTGATTATCAAATATGTCCTTTTTTTTAATTTTTATTACTCAAAAACGAAAGACAGCGATGTGACTCGGTAAAGTAGCCACGTTAATCAGCTTAGGGATTCAAGCTACACACGTACGGGTCCCACCTAGATTTCCTTTTCTTCTATAAAAGCCAAGAAAGCGTGAGTGGGGAATGGGTAGACAAGCAAGCCCAGAGAAGCAATGGGGTCGGTACGTGTGAAGCTGTTTGGGTCATGGGCGAGTTCCTACACTCACCGAGTCCAACTCGCTTTAAAGCTCAAAGGCGTGGATTTTGAGTACGTAGAAGAAGACCTTAGCAACAAGAGCCCCTCGCTCTTACTCTACAACCCGGTTCATAAGAAGGTCCCGGTTCTTGTCCACGACGAGAACCCGGTTGCCGAGTCGGCCATCATTCTCCATTACGTGGACGAAACATGGACCGATAACCCGATCTTGCCGGAAAATCCATATGAAAGGGCTGTTATGCGGTTCTGGTCTCATTTCGCCGATGAGAAGGTAAGATTACACTCACAAACTTATTATTAACAAGCTTTTAAAACCTGAAAGTACGCACAATATTTCGACACGTGGTTCAACTGCAGCCGTTGTGATCAACCATATAACAGGTCCCCCAGATAACGGATCTCGTAGCTCACAGTTTACTTAAACTTCACTGCATGATCCTAATATTTTGATTTTTTCTACCATAGTTTGTTTTTTTTTTTTTTCTGATCGTCTAAATGAATGTGATTTTGATTGAATGGTTGTGATTATATCATGATGTTAACATTTCCTAGGTGGGACCCGTCATATGGGCCGTGTGGGTCATATGAGTAGCTAACATGTTCTCCGTGTGTGATGTAAATTTAGTGAGATAATTTACTTTGTGGAGTATTTTTTTCCTGTGGAGCACACAAAAATGTACCAACTTGAATACTCTTTAATGATTGGCCCACCAATTGATGTATATGGACCTACACACTAACAATCAGCCAGATTGGTGATCTATAACCATTGGATTCAAACATTTTTCCATGAAGCGATTTCTAGCTGTTGGATTTGAACTGTTTTTTGGATACTCTGATTGAATTGCTAGAGATCACCAATCAGGTTACTCTTTGGTAGGCCAATCATTCAAGGGTCAGTGGGCCTGAATGAATATTCCATGTGGTGCATTTTATGTGCTCCACAGCTCTAGCTGCTCTACAGGGAAAATTGCTGCACAGATGCCAAAAATGTTTGTTGGGACCCTTTATTCCAAAAGTGACATGGCCCACCAACTTATGGACATGTGCAGGTCACTCGGAGGCCCATCTCTTGGATGTGGTTTTGTTTAAATACAATATGGATTAGACCCACATATATATCTTTATAAATTCAGATTATGTCTGGAGTGGCTGGTTAAGAATCTACACTGTGCATGGTCATGACCAACCAAGATTAAATGGTGCATAGCCATGGATAGGGCTGTCAACGGGTCAACCTAGGGTGGATGCAATAGTGCCCTACTCAATCCAGAGCCAATAAGGTTTCAATGGATGGAATCCAGAAAATATGGATTAGACCCACAAACAGGTCCATGGGTGAAAATATTAGGGTCCAAGCCCATTACAAAGAAATCACACCAGTTTGAACGGGTCATGGGCAATTGGGTATCAGAGCCAGTTAACAAGTATAGAATTTGGATAGTAGGTAGTTGTGCCCATGGCTTAAAATCTCGGGATCGGAGGCCGGATCATTGGGCTCCGATCCTGATCCAAATTACTAATAGGGTTTATAATGATCGACCCAACACCGACTAATCGGGTTAGGGAATGTCGGGTAATCGGGTACCCGCTGACACCCCTACAAATCTTGGAACCAAAGCTTATTATGTTTTAATGGGTGGGTGCAGCTTGGTCCATCTGTTGGTGTGGTATTCCAATCCACAGGCGAAGAACAAAAAGCAGCAGTGGAGCAAGTTCACAACAATCTGAAACTTCTGGAAGACGAGCTCGAAAACGGGTTCTTCAAAGGGAGGAGATTCTTCGGTGGCGAGAAAATCGGGTTCTTGGATATCGTTTTAGGTTGCGGGTCATACTGGCTGTGGGTATTCGAAGAGGTTGCAGGGGTGAAGTTGGTGGATTCGGGTACATTTCCTAGATTCCATGTATGGCTTAGAGATTTCGAAGAGCAGAAGGAGGTGAAGGAAACTATTCCGGCGGTGGATAAACTGCTTGAATATGCAAAAGGCCTTCGTCAGATGATACTGAGTCAAGTGAATTGACTCGCTCACTCGCTCACTTGACTCACTAAGAATTACGTGTTTTATGTTAAGTTTCATTTGGTCGTGCTTTAGTTTGTATTCCTTCCTGGTAGTAGATAATCTCAGCCATCCAATTAGTGGACTTTTTCTGCGTAATATTGTTGACCTGTGCACTAGTCGACGGGGTTTTTTGTCTCTATGTCAACAACAGCGCCTTTGTATCGTACACGTACACTACAACACAGTTGCAACGCTTTTTAAAGAGTTTAAATTTCAAAAAATTTAAAACAGTTTTGTCAGGTGTACGTGTGAGATGCAGAGGTGCTGTTGAGTGTTTTTGCTCAAACAGCACTGTTGAGCAACAATGAACAACTGTTGAGCAACAATGAACAACCGCTAGTTAGATGAACTTTTGTTGGTGCGTTATTTGAGTTTTGTCGCAACATTCAGGACCACGTTGAGATGTAATACTCTCCTGTCAAATCATGTGTGGGTCCCACCTCTTTATGTGGTTCTGAACATGGTTTAAAATAACTTTGTTTTAACTGCCGTTAAAAACAGTAACGCCCCAACCCCTTAAGAACCGTTTTGACGTTTAGAAAATATATAATTGCCGTTATTTTCGCTTCAATGGCCATTATATACTTTAAACCTGCTTTTGTTTCAATGGAAAAAAGTTGTGAAAAATGGCTGTTCTTTCCGTTATTTTCCTGTTTTTTTCGTTTTTGAAAATTTGCAGGTCCAGTCCGTTATATTGTTCTTACCAAGGTTTAAAAATCGGCCGTTGTAACGAAAATAACAGCCGTTGTAACGGATTCGGACCTACACTGTTATGTTACGTACCGCTAAAACTCCCAGAAAATAACGGCCGTTATAACAAAAATAACGGCTATTATTTTTCCGTTATAACGAAAATAATTACCGTCATTTTCTTGAAAAAAATTGTATTTTTTTCGTTTTTTTCCACTACTTTTCCATTATTTTCTGTTATATTCTATTTTTTCCATTATTTTCTATTTTTGAAATTTCAAAATTTGAATTTCAGCACCCTTTTTTTCTGTTTTTGCCCGAGTGTTTTTTTCGTTATAACGGAAAATCCGGTATCGCCCCCAGACCGTTACAACAGTCCCTTTTAAACCATGGTTCTTACAGCCTCTTTTGAAAACCCTATCGTGTTATTGTTTTCAAGAAGTTTAATTTTTAACTTTCAAAACACATTTTTCAAGGTGAATCAGACCCGGTACGTTTGCATACTGAAGACTAGTTTTTCCAGGGTCAAACGCCGGTTACTTCCTGAAATCATCATCATCATAAGCCTTTTTCCAAACTGTACATAAATCCCCGAAGGGATGGTAAAAAAAACTGCTATGGCAAATTTTTACGAGAGTTGACGTTATAACGTAACCCTAATGGTTGAGTGCGGGTGGCCAGGACTCCACTCAAAGAAGTAAGAGGTTCTGAGTTCAACTCTCCTTGGGGCCACCCCCTGGAAAGAGTAAGGTAATAAGTGGCTCAGTCCACATTAATTCTCCCAGAACACTCCGGCACGTGTGGAAGGGGTGATTATGGTGCCCTGGGGGACTACTCCGGTGCTCTAAACTCGATTTCTTGCTTGTATCACGTTCTGCTAACAATGATCCTAACTTGCCACAATTATGACCAGCAACACACCTCAAAAATTATCTTTTTTCACACCCCCCATCATTGTAGGGTAAAAACAATCACTAAAAAGGTTTCCCACTACAAAAAAGTCTAGGGTTCCAAGGAATAAAACTAGTCTATACATGTGATGCATACCATAAAGCGTGCCAAACACTGTCTGCACTATGAATGCACCTAGCTTGAAAACCCTATCATGTTACTGTTTTCAAAAAGTTTAATTTTTAACTTTAAAAACACATTTTTCAAGGTGTATCCAATGGGGTGCGCAGACAACGTTTGCATACTTAGAGTCTGTAGCACCACGTGTGAATACTAGCTTTTCTCGAGCCATTACTTCTTCTCTATTCATCATCATAAGCCTTTTCCCAAGTAAAGAGGACATAAATCCATTGAAGGGTGATAAAAAAAACCTATTGTGCCAAATTTTGATAAGAGACCATATTTGGCTACCAAACTTTAAAAACTTTAGGTTCTTATAATGATTAGTGGGCCCATGTGAGTGATACTGTAAGGGCCTTTTTGGAAGTAGCAAAATAAGAAAGTTTCAACCCAACGGGCAATTTGAAAGATTAGTTTGGAGGGGCTAATCTATAAATTGTGGCAACTCAAGGCACACTTAAAAAAATCAAAATTCTAAGAGCATCTCCACCCCTACCCTAAACACTTCAAGTAGAGTAGAAAAATCTCTCTTACCTAAAACTTAAAAAGCTCTTCAATGGTCTGCCCTAAACTTTACCTTTCCCTAAACATAAGGAAAAACAATAACATATGTGGTATTAAGTGAAAATAGGGGAGGACATTAGGTGCAATTAGTGAAAGGAATGAGGATAAAGGGGAACACAATTTTAGAATCTTACCCTAAATCATAACCTAACTTTAGAGTAGGATTTGAGGTTACCCTAAAATACGGTGAACTTTAGGTTAGGGTTGGAGATGGTTTTATTTTTACGTTATCTATCCTATTTTAGAGAAGGGAAGATAGTTTAGGGTAGGGTTGGAGATACTCTAAAGTTGTCCATACTTGGTTATTAAGGTTATCTTGGAAATATAAGAGTAATGTCATAGAAAGTAATTAAGTTGTTACGGAACGTTTTTGGAAATAGAGAAATAATGGCATGAGAAGTATTAAAAATTGTTTGTTTTGAATATAGACAAATGGTATAGTAAGTGATTTAGTGATTCTGAATGAATTATATTGAAAGTATAATAAATGGAATGGGAAGTAATTAAGTAGTGAAATAGGGTTGTTTTTAATAACTGGTAAGATTTTTTAAATCAAAAATTTACTTTAATAACGGACGAATACAGTAAAGGGTCGTTTAATGAACTATTTTTTATTTGGTAGAAAAGTTCTTAGAACATTTAATTAACTAACAAGTTCGCTACCAAGTAGGTGCCTAGATTAACGTTGTGTGAGAATCCAAGTTTTATTTTAAAATAGTAATTCGAAGGTTAGCGAATCTAAAAATTGTCACCTCTATCCTACGTTATTTCTGTCACGTACACCCCCATCATTCTAGGGAAAAAAATCATCCCACTACAAGAAAGTCGAGGTTCGAAGGAGTAAAACTAGTCTATACATGTGGTGCTTACTAGAAAGTATGCAAACATTGTCTGCACTATGAATGCACCTTGAAAACCCTATGATGTTACTGTTTTCAAAATGTTTAATTTTTAACTTTAAAAACACATTTTTCAAGGTGTATCTGATGGGGTAGACAGCGTTTACATACTTAGAGTCTGCACCACATGTGCATACTAGCTTTTCTCGGGCCATTACTCCCTTAGGAGTCATCATCATAAGCATTTTCCTAAGTAAAGAGGACATAAATCCATTGAAGGGTGATAAAAAACTGTTTTGCCAAATTTTGACAAGAGACCTTATTTGGCTA
This sequence comes from Euptelea pleiosperma, assembly GCA_035048495.1. Classification (NCBI taxonomy): domain Eukaryota; kingdom Viridiplantae; phylum Streptophyta; class Magnoliopsida; order Ranunculales; family Eupteleaceae; genus Euptelea; species Euptelea pleiosperma. The sequence goes on from CM068544.1 coordinate 2,964,851, forward strand.
CTTACCTTCAAAAAATTTAGTTTTTATAGACTAGTGGACCCATGCGAGTGATTGTAGTAGTAGTAAAATAAGAAAGTTTCGACCTAAAGGGCAGTTGGGAATATTAGTTTGGAGGGGTTAATCTGTAAATTATGGCAACTCAAGAGACACTTGAAAATTTAAAATTCTAAAGTTGTCCATACTTAGTTATTAAGGGTTATTTTGGAAAGATGAAAGTAATGGCATAGAAAGTAATTAAGTTGTTACAGAACTGTTTTAGAAATGTAGAAATAATGCCATGTTAAGTAATTAATGCCTTTTACCAAAAATAAAAAAAAAGTTCATTAAATGCCCTTTTAATATACTCACCCATTCTCACGCCATTAATTATATTTTTAATACAGTCCATTGACTATTACTATTTTAAAACCAAACTTGGGCATCACACCACATTACGTTCACCTAGCGAGAAAAAATTCGTTGGTCCCCCTACCAAAATGTCTGACATGTACCCAGTGTTAACCACCCTTAACTAACTAACCAAGGATTTAACCTGGGTTGGGTTTAGATCTTGACATACGCATCAGACATTTTTGGAGTTTGAAGGTCCCTGGGAACAACAAATCTTTTCTCTTCACCTAGCATCTATTAGTTCATTTTTTTGGAGTAGGCAACATATTAGTTCATTACATGCCGCTTCACTGTACTCACCCATTATTAAATCGAATATTTTAGTTTCAAAAATCTTGTCCCTCATTTCATCAAACCTCATTGGCAAATGTGAACCTTAACATTTTCCTTACTAATTGTTCCTTGAGTTTCCACAATTTTTAGAATCACCGTAAAACTTGGGTTGCCACACAATGTTAATCTAGGCACATACTCGGTAGCTAACTAGTTAGTTAATTAAATGTTCTGAGAACTTCTCTACCAAATAAAAAATAGTTCATTAAACGTCTCTTTACTGTCTTCGCCCATTATTAAACTAGTTTTTTTTTATTTCAAAAATTCTTACTAGTTATTAAAAAACAGCCCTATTTCACTACTTAAGTATTTCCTATTCTATTTATAATTATACTTTCAATATAACCCATTCATAATCACTAAATTACTTACTATATCATTTTATCTATATTTTCAAAATAACCCATTTTAACGGCTAATGAAATAATGGGTGCCTATGTTTTTCTTTGACAGACAAGTAATAGGTGCCTATGTGAAGGAATTAGTTGTCTATGTGAACAGAGTCCATTTTTTTGGTTTTAGGCCTTTTTTTGCAAATAACTTACGGTTTTGGAGCATTACTGTTATATGTTATAATTTTTTTAAACCATGTTTTGGACTATTTTTTGAGTCAAAACTGTACTAAACTCCAATTTTTCTTGCATCACATTTTGCTAACAATGATCCTAACTTGCCACATTTTGCATCACATTTTGCTAACAATGATCCTAAACTGCAACACACCTCAAAAATTAGCTTTTTCACACACCCATCATCCTAGCTAGCCAAATAGTGGATAGCTCTCATCCTTGATTTAGTCCATCCAGGACAGCTATCCTTGCAAAGAAACTGCCCCCAAGTCTAGGCCTTGTTTGAATCCCCATTTTTTATCCAAGAAAAATATTTTTGAAAGCTTTTCCAATGAAAAATATACATATTCTGTCAAAAAATGGCGATCCAAACAGGCACTTACACTCATCATTGTTCACTATATACTGTCTTTTCCTAATTTCTCACCAGCAGCAAGAGTTGGCGCCGGGCTCCTCGCAAGCTACTTAGTCGATCTTGAAAACTTGCCACAATGGGCAACTACCATAGTTTTAGATCACAAGTCTTTCTTTGACAGATCTAACATTACTGTACAAGCAATGGATTTATCATCCAACAATGTCAGATCATAGAACATAGTATCAGTGAGCTAATGAAGTAGTGATATCACATCTTATTCAGGAACATTTTCTGAACATCATAGAAGAGAAAATGCTAACAATATTGATCTAATGGTTGCTGTAATGAAAGCATAATATTGAACCCAAATGCCAGAAAAGACACCCCTTTTGATTACATTACGAGTTAACGCTCAAAATCTGCAGTGAGAATACAATGTATTTCTCACCTTCCTTAAGCAGCAAATTTACATTGTTTATCTCGTAACAACTATATCAATGCCGATCGAAAAAAAAATCTGAAAACTGTAAAAAAGAGAAAAAATAATGGAACTTCCAATGTCTGTTTTCACTTAAATCATTTCTCACAAAAAATGCCTCGACCATGGAACCGTTATCAAGCTTCTCTCTCTCCCAACTTCGTACTGAGAGAACCGCCGTGACTTGTGTAACTTCAATCGGACAGCAGACACCTTCCGTGCCACTGCCTGCCAGATCATTTGTACGGCATCGTCCTCCTGTGATGGGTACTGAAACTCAAACAACCGTTCAATCTCTTTCAGCTTCTCCCACATCCGGGTCCACTCTTCCTTCTGAATACTACTAATCAGCTTGACGAGGAACTTTTCTTTGAGAGCATCTGATGTGCGTACGAAGATGCAGAACTCAGAGTAGTCGAGGACATCCTCATAGGGGAGCTCGATCTCGTCGCTAATTATGATGGGGACGCAGTGGCTAGCAATGGCATCAAACAAGCGGTTGGATGATGGGGTATCACCAGCGATGTTCAGGCAGAACTTCGACGAGTGCATCCCCTGGCTAGCTTTCTTGATCCCATCTCCCTGCACGCTTCCAAAAGAGAAGTGCACGTCTTTCTCATCTTTCAGAAGATAAAACAGCTCTTGTCGAATGATCCCACCCTGAGGATAAGAAACCCAAATAAAATTACCCAAGACTCACAACTGAAACACAATCAACACAAGCAATCCAATTTATAACAGAAAAATGAACCTGAGAGGGGATACAAGAAATCTATCATAACAACCTGAGTAGACTGTAAGTAATTTACCATCGCATCATCCTTTGACGAGTTACATTATAAGAGATTTCTTAGACAAAGAATTATCTGATCTGATAATCAGAATCAATGCAATGGAAGCTGCACTGCTTGCCGTTCGTGGACCATCTAAATGGACAATTCAGTCATCTTATATTCTCACCGAAATTATACTAACCATTTTTTGGAGGATCATCTTGGTTATAAATTAGCTGAAACGCTTCCTAAGTCAGTAATTAGATCCAGTTTGCAAAAACCAACCAATGAATTTGGAATTCAGTTAGATTGACTTGTTTTGTCAATTTTGACTATGGACTACGCTATCATTAACTTGGTTTAACATAATTCAAACTGGTTAACTGATCCTAATAATTGAATCAAGAGACTTTATTTGGCAATAAGGAAAAACAAAAAAATTGGCAATGACCCACAATCATGAGGGTAAAAGTGCACTGTTGGATGGTCAGGGTGTTTTGACAGTTTCGAATTTTGGCAATGGCCAATTGAAGGGCTGGACTAACACTTGGATAGTCCATCTTGGTGTGTGTGCATGCCTCATATGCGACATCTCCATCAGGTTTTGGGAGTTCTATATGCCTGACATATGAAGAATCTTTACACATATAAAAGCTTATCCTACATAGCGATCACTTCGTAACTAAGATATCTATATTTGTAAGTGACAAAATGCTACACAAAAATTAATGGTTCTCTTGGTAGAACCTCGGCAGTACTTGGTGGCAGGAATGCTGGAGAATGTGTTACAAGGATTGGTAAGTCGGCAATGGTAGCAACCTGCCTGAAGAACAGTAGGAGGATTAGATTTTCTCCAAGTAGAACAAAAGTGACACACTTAACGCCTTTGGATATGGAGTTAGCTTTTGTTAGTCAAATCTTACCCAGAACAGGGCCATTAACTTCATGGTTGGCTATGCAGGGATTAATGAGTTGAGTTGTTCCTGTCAACCCGAGTTTTGGATCTTTACACTTTTTTGGCTCAACTTCCATTCTCCTGAAGATGGTCTGCCTTCAAACCAGTTACATGTTGACATTGAACCGGCTAGGGCACTAAAAAAGCTGTATCCATACATGTCCTTACAAATGATAAATAACCACCTATGAACCTGGTATAATATGAATTCAGAGGAAATAGAGAACTGCATTCTAGCCCAGATAACCTCCTGACTAGAAACCTACAACTAGTAGACTGAATTTCTTGACTAAATACTTGACCGTGGAAGGAAGAAGCAAAAAACACTCACAAAATTAAGTGGTCATTCCTAAAGCCATGCCAATATTCTATATAACCCTTTAAAGTCAATGGTCATGTCGTTTCATTCGGGAAGAGCTTTTAGTTCTTCAATAGCTTTGGTAGACCTGAACTGAAGACTATAGATCTACTTAACCCCAAAAAAAAAAAAAATATAAGCAGAACAAATTATTGCAACCAAAAGCAAATAAACTATAAACTTAAAAACTGTTACAAAGAACCATCATCAAAATAATAAAATGCAGGACAATAAGCAAATAAAAGCTAGTCACAGTTGGGAAAAAGAGGGTACTTACATCTTTCCTGTATATGGCTCCTTGGAAATACAACAAAGTTGGACGATCATCAAAGCCGGATGAGTCATTGACAAAGGTTCTGATTACGTGTCTGTAAGGTGCAATCACATCTTTCTCGACGTTAGCTATATTCGGAGGATACCTCCCAAAATCTGCAAGTATGAACATGGCAGGCCATAATTTCATCCTTGCATCTAACAAACTATTAGGATGATGGGCCATGATTATATGGTCTCGTCCTCTTGACCTTTTCCATTCTTTTTGTGCAGTCAAAAATGTGACCAACTTCTCTTGTAACAATTTATTTCTGCTCTTCGTTTCAGGTGGCTTCACCTTAGAATAGCGGTTGTAGCTCAAAGAGGAAAAGAACGGGACGAATATGACATCAGCCTCACTTGAGTTGTGGACTCTTACAGCACTACGAGCACCTGTTAGGTCAGGAAATCTCGAAGAGAGGAGATCCAATGTAAGCCAATATTCGATGCTGTGTTGCAAGTTCAACCCACCAGGATAATCGGGAACTTTGCCTTGAAGGTCTGGCCACACACTGTCCCCCTCACCTTTCCAACCTAAGAGCTCAAAATGGAACTCAGGAGGCAAATCATACATGAACACTTTCAAGACTACCTTATTTGAATTACATTTAACCGCATCTTTTTCTCGGGGTGCTTCTTCCTCGTCAACCGCAGAGTCCAAATGATTGGGTATCGGTTCGATGGTGTTCTGATTTTGGGCTGGGGAATTCCCATTGTCGATCATTGCAAAGAGTTTGGAATTAGGCAACAAGTTGTGTTCAATGAAATGAGGACGGCTCGTTGAAGGTAAGACAAAGAACCAAGAGAAGATAAAAAGGGAAGTTGTAATTATGAACAGATAGAACAGAGATTTTCGAGAAAAAAGTCCAAGCGAGTGCGAATTCCTATCAGCCATTGCAATACTAGTCCAAAAATCTCTCTCAAAAAAAAAAAGTTGTGAAATATTGTTTTCTTTTTTTTTTTTTTATAAGAGAAATAATGTTTTCTATCCTGAACCAAGATGGGAAGTTGAAAACAACATCTGGGAGGAAGGAACTAAAAATCCATGGTTTCCCATAAAGAAGATCATATGTTTAGGATCAAAACCCATCCATCCTCCCATCCCATTATTCATCAACTTTACCATTACAAACCAAGTAACAACCCAAAAACTAGTATATAATGACCAAAACACCACACAAAGCTAAAAACAGATTCAAAACCCCATTCATGCAAAAAATGATCTACAATGGCAGTAAAATCCATGAATCTTCAAGATTTATCAGCATGAACAATCCCATTTTCTCCTACATTTCAATAAACCCAGCAAAGAAATCAACCCCAGAAGAAGCTCTCAATGGAAAATAAAATCTACCCAACTGAAACACAAATCTAATCTCAGTAAAACAACAACAAAAAACTATAAAAAAAAAAGAATCAGAAAAAAACCAGAGAAAATTTACGAATAAAAAAATAAAAATCTACGAAAAGAGACTAAAACAAGCTGGATTTGATCATGAAACAGTGAATAAACAGAGATGGGTTTATCTGGAATGTTGTTACTCGTACCGCACAGAAATCCGAAGGACGAAACATTGTTTATCGAAGCTCTCCTCCTTTCCCAATCTCTCTCTCTTCGAGCAAGACTTTCAACAAGCGTGAGTTTCGCGTATATCTGTGGAAGCGGGCTCGTCGCTCTGTTCTGTGGGTTTTAGGAGAAATATTAGGTACTTCTGGTACTACCATACTTATAATAATACATGCAAGTGGACCCCATTTTGTATACTTCTTTGACCAAACTCATATTTTTTAAATGATTTTATTTGTGTTCCACCGTCTAATCCTAGCCGTTGAAATATAATAAAACTTATTGTGTGGTTACGATCATGGGGCTGACTTTAGGCTCTTTGGGGTTATAAGAAAGTGAGTAAAACTTTGATGAAAGTACTGTCAGCGAGGTCGATAACAGCAGAAATTATGAGACATGTGGCATGATATTATAGGACTCTGACTGTATGGATGTTTGGGCAATATTTAGGTGGACCTACAAACCAAAAATCAGACTGATTAGTGATTTCAAACCTTTGGATCTCTCAGTACACCAAATAATGGTAAAAAATGATTCCCACGGTTAAAATCAACCCATGAAAATAACTCCAATACAACGCCTAGAAATCACTAATCATGTTGACTTTTGGTTTCCAAGTCCAAATAGAGATTGGATCCACATCCATACGGTCATATTCCTCTAAGAACGTGCCACGTGGCTAATATTGTGGGCTGTCATTATACTAAAAAGTGTCCTAATCTGTATTTGAACTGTACATGAATAGGATTGGGAGTACCGAATCTGTCCCCTGAAACTCATATCTTACTTAACTTTAACTCAATCATGATTAAGAAAAAAACTTCCTACCAATTTATACCAACTAAAATGGTTGTACTAATGAACAACCGTGACAAAAATAGCATCCAACGGTCGATAGAGAGAGAGAAGAAAAGCTTTGATGTCCAGGTGGATACCATTAATGGAATAAAACTTTGATGACGAGGCCTGTCATCGAGGCTGATGACAGGGTGCAATATGAGCCACATGGCACACTATTAGAGGACCCTTAACCGTATGGATGTTTGGCCAATCCCTAGGTGGACCCAAAAACGAAAAATCAGCCTGATTAGTGATTTCTAGGCCTTATTTTAACCGTGAAACTTTGAGTATTATTGACCATTACCTGAGTTACAAAGATCCAAAGGTTTTAAATCACTAATCAAGCTGATATTTTGTTTGTAGGTTCACATAGAGATTGGAAAAACATCCATACGGTCAGAGTCCTCTAAGAGTGTGACACGTGGCTTATATGTGCTCTGTCATTGGCCTCGATGATAGGTCTTCGTCATCAAAGTTTTACTCCCATTAATGTTTCTTATTTACCCCTCTATAATGACATGTGGCATACTCATGGGGCCCACTAAAACATGGATGTTTAACCCACCCCTGATAGACCTGCGTTACCAAATTAAGCCTGATTGGTGATTTCTAGCCGTTGGATTTGAGAATTTTTTTATGGTAAAGAACGGTTGCAAACGGTTGATTGAAAAATAAAGACATACCTCTAAATAGAGTCAAACGAGGAAATAGAGAGGAAGTCATGTTACCGACCCCAGAAACCTGGGTTAAAGTGAGGTTAGTGGGTGTACGTGTCAACAAGATAAGGGTGGAGATCAAACTCTATGGAACAATTCATTTCTTTGAGTTTGGACGACTGAGTCCATGGGTCTCTGGCATCAATAAAACTTCGGTCACATCGCATAATACGAGCCACGTGGCTCACTATTAGAGAGTGCTGACCGTATGGATGTTTGGCCAGTCCCTCTGGGGACCTGCAAACCAAAAATCAGCCTGCTTAATGATTTACAACCTTTGGATCTTTACACCCAAATAACGCTCAATAATTTTCAAATTCCTACGATTAATTTCAACCCATGAAAATAACTTCAATCCAACGCACTGATCAGATTGATTTTGGGTTTGTAGGTCCACCTAGGGATTGGCCAAACATCTATACGGTCAGTGTCCTCTAATAAATTTCCACGTGGCTTATATTGTGAGTGGTGGGTGGTCAGGCAAGTCTTGCTCCACGCCTTGTGGGGAACAGGATAGGACTGCTTCAGACAGAGAGATAATTAGATTTCAGAAGTAGGGTTTCTCAACCTCGTAAAAAATTCGCTGGTCCGGGGTCCTTCAAAGTTTGAAGGCGCCCCTGCCAAAATGTCTGACACGTACTTCAAGACCTAAACCCAACTCACGTTAACCCTTGTTTAGTTGGTTAAGGGTGGTTAATAAAAGGGTACGTGTCAAACATTGTGGGAGGGGACCTTCAAAGTTTGAAGGACCCCGGACCAGCGAATTTTTTCACAACAAAACCTGATTACAAATAAAAAAAAACGAAAGTAGTGTTCCAAAGTATGATGACAGGGCCCTATATGAGCCACGTCGCACACTCTTAGAGGACTGACCGTATGGATGTTTTCCCAATGCCTAGGTGAACCTAGACACCAAAAAAATCAACTTGATTATTGATTTCAAACCTTTGATCTTCGTGCCTCAAATAATGGTCAACAATGCTTAAATTCCCCCTGTTAAAATCAACCCATGAAAATAATTCCAATCCAACGCCTAGAAATCATCTATCTGATGTTTGGTTTGTAAGTCCACCTAGGGACTGGCCAAACATCCATACGTTCAGAGTCCTCTAATAATGTGCCACGTAGCTCATATTGGGCCCTGTCATCAAAATTTTACTCTGATGACATAAGATGGGGAGGTTTTTGCAGTTCCTTTACTCTCCATTAATGAACCCCACTGAGATGTAATAAAAATTGAAATTTCTACTAGGCTTTGTACTTATTCCAGGCAAATTTATATCAAACCTGACAGAAATGTCCCTCTCACTTCCCATTTGAATTCGTGGTTTTAAAAAAACAGGTTGTGATAGCCGTTATCGTCCATTAAAAAAAAAGAAAAAAAAGAGTTTACCATTATAATAGCCGTTATAACGGAAATATCCGTGATCAACTATTTACGAAGGTTATTTAAAAAAAAAAATTATTTAAATAAGAATATTTTGATCTTTTCTCAGTGAGATGTGATTGATGTGACATGTTATAACAGCCTATGTAACAACGATTTTCCACTCCGTTAACATTACCGTTATGACTGTCATGACAGGTCACAGTCATGTAACTCATGTCTGAGTCAAACAAAATGGTTATAATATTATTATTTTAATACTATTTTATTATTTTTTCAAAAAGACGTTGGTAACAGTGAAAAATGTTATTTCTTTCAAATTTTTGGATTTAACTCATTTAACTATGGGTCGGGCTCCGTTGACAGATCTAAAATGACAGACAAAATGACAGGGACAAAATATAAGCCATGTGGCACACTGTTACAGGACTCAGACCGTATGGATGTTTGTCCTATCCCATGGTGGACCTACAAACCAAAACTCAGCCTGATCAGTGATTTATAGGCTTTGGATTAGACTTATTTTCATTGGCTGATCTCAACTGTGGGAATTTGAGGTAGAAAGATGCAACACTTATAATGACATAACAGATAACGTTAAGTGTCCATTCACAACGTTATAATGGATCATTTAAAACCTAATTTAATTTTTTATAAGACAGATAAGAAGAGTATGGTCAGTAGGGTATTTTCGTCCAATGTTTAGGAAGAGGTAAAAAGTTCACTGAAATAGTCAATTCCCTAAGAAGGAAGATGGGGAGTAAAACTTCTATCACAGTGTTCTGATAGATGCTTCTGTCACAATGAAAATCAAAGGCCACGTGGCACCCTTAGTGGACGCTGACCGTATGGTTGTTTGGCCAGTCCTTCAGTGGACCTCTAATAAAAATTCAGCCTGATTAGTGATTTCTAAGCGATTCGATTGAAGTTATTTTCATGGGTTGATTTTAACAGTAGGAATTCGAGCATTATTGAGCGTTATTTGGGTGCAAAGATCCAAAGGTTGTAAATCACTAATCAGGCTGATTTTTGGTTTAGAGGTCCTACGAGGGACTGGCCAAACATCCATATGGTCAGCGTCCACTAAGAGTGTGCCACGTGGGTTGTGATTTTCATTGTGACAGAAGCATTACGTGAGAACGCTGTGATAGAAGTTTTAGTCGAAGATGGGTGTTTTGTTATATAAATTATTTTAATTTTGTAACTTTTAAACTAATCATGCTATGGTCTGGTGAGTGGTGGATGTCTTGGCTGGTGGGTTGGCGACAAACAACTTTCGGATTTCATGAAACAAAAATAAAGTAAGTTCCTTGTGTTAAGTCTTACTCAAAGAAAATATTTGTATAAACATAGCTGGCTCCCATTTTGGACCACCTCTTTATTTGGCCATACTGCACTTACCACGCGCAATTACATGATGGGTCAGGTTCAGGGGACCCCTTTTTTTCCGACCCCTCGCGGTGGGAACACCGCTCGGCCATGGATTTCATGAATCCCACTGTGGTTGTCAACACCCCCAAAAGTGAAAAAATTGATGCCAACTCGACGCTGACAACTACCCGTTGGATTCTTGAAATCCACGGCCGAGCACACAAACACCAAGAAGGGTTCGAAAAATGGGGGTCCCTTAGATGATAATTACCATATGATCTGTGGATTTCATGGACTGTTGTCACAAGTTTTGTCTAAGGTTGTCAATGCATCGGGGGACAAAAATTTTCACAACAAATTTGACAACAGTTTTGGCGTACCCACAGAGAAGATGTAGGTGTGATCATATTTGACAATTACGGCCATTATAACGGAAAAACAGTAACGCCCCCAGTCCGTTATACCGGCCCCTTTTAAACCTTGGTTTGGATTGTCAAATATGATCTCCATGTAGACCCCATCATCGGGTGTAAGAAGTAGGTGTATCTCTCTCTCTCTCTCTCTCTCTCTCTCTCTCTCTCTCTCTCCAATAAGAAATCAGATTGGCACAGAAAGAGGAATATATAATTTGGATTCAGAGACCACTACTAATATCAGATTGAATTTTCAGGTCGATCTGATCCACTGACAACCCTAATTTTGTTGGACTATCCAAAAGGAGGTTGACTTTTGGGGTGAAAATCTTATCGTTTAGGGACTTAGGATCATGTGCCATCATGCAAGAGATTCCAATTTTAATCTGTGAGCCATGTGATTGGGTTGATGGTTCTTGTGCAAGACCCAATAATTCTAAAGTTAATCTGTGCAAAAAGATTAAAAGAAGGGGTAGAGACCAGTTTCATTTTCTCTTCCCCAGTTTAACAGATCAAAAAAGTTCTTGGAAGTTGGAACAGTCACCTCTAGTTCTTCGAGCCATTGTAGATACTAAGTTTCGCTTGACGTTTTGTTTCTAAATGATCTCTTGCAACATCAATGGAGACTAGGCATCAATGCAAAACTTGAATGGATCCCATAACCATGCCTATGAATTCCATAGCCACAAGTTTAACACATGTATCAGTGCACCTACATACAGTGATTCAGTACAGTTTGAAATTTCTAGTAGGTGGGTCATAATTCAAACATCTGCAATTGAACTGATGAGAATCATGTTTGTATGAGAGTTGCATTTGATAATTACTTATGTCTTCGCCGTTACCATAAAATCTCTTCACATTGGTTCTGAACTTACACAGTTCTTGCTACTGAAACATATCAAATACAAAGTTAAACTGATTTATCTGTTATCGACTCTTCGAGATCCATGGTAGCCTTCAACTATTTATCTTCTTGAAACACCATCTCTAACTCCCTTAAAAGAACTATACGTGTCCAGTTTCGACTATATTTTTGAGCTTCTCCACAAGAACATTTCTGTAACAGATTAAATATCAAAGCACAAGGGATACTATTTGCTACACACTCTTTAGGATCCATTGCCATTTTTCATAAATTTAGTATTCAACTTCTTGGAACACCATGGGCCTTTGCCCCTTTTCCAATATCAAATCCTACTTGTCAAAAAAAAAAAATGTTTAACAGGGTTTCCCTTGAAAGAACTATAAAGGTTCAAGCTCCAACTAACCATTTCTGAGTGATTTACCAGAATAACATTTCTGTTGGCATCACATAGATGGTTCTAAAACTTGAAGAGATTCCTGTGGACCTTTAACACTAACCGACACGTTAATGAGATTCTGGTGCTTGTTCTTTCGATACTCTTGACTTGTTCAGTGCCTTTGGCTTCTACTGTTTCCTCAGAGCCCGACAAAGAAGGATCCTGTCTATGATGTTTCATAGCTTCAAAAACGTTCACAGCCTGAAAAAGGAAATAAGCAAGCATAATAGAAATTATGGGCATTAGGGTCCTCTATAACCGATCTCATGTTCTCAACAAACGTAGGTCAATCAAGCATAAACTTTTCTTCAGTTGTTTCATGAATCTAAATCATCCACAGAGTAATCTTACCTCATCTAATTGGTGCACGTTACTATCCTCTATACCATGCAAGTACTCTGTAAATCATAAAACTGATGAAAAGCTTTCCGGTTTTGAAATGAAATTAAGAGAATCTCAAGCTGGGTGTGAGCAAAAGTAAAGAAAATTGTATACCACACCTGAGTACGCTTCATCTTTGAATATCAGCAAACTGCAAGGCATCAATAGAACAGAGAAAGGATGGTGGTTATCTGAACATATATCAGTCTCATTCTCAACTGCTACATTATCAGAATTTGTAACTCCGGCAGTATTTCTTGCTGTGTTAGTACACTCTATCAATCTTGAATGGGGGGTGAAGTTCATCACAGCAGGTGATCCAAGAGACAGAATGGCTGCAACCGGAAAATAAGCAGGTCCATCCTGGTGTGGCTGAAAGATACACAGCAGACAAGCGTATAAGTCATACAATTGTGATGTTTGTAAAATCGCATCTAATATGATTATCCAAAGCATAAATATGACCTATACAACCGGAATGTCACAATAAGAAAGGCAATTCTAGCAATTAAGCATTTCCATTATCATTAAGTACAAAGACATTGCAAATAAGATTTTTGAATGCTTGGTCTCGAGCCTGTGATCGATCTGATGGTTCTTTGCATTGTAACCTTAAGGACCAGGTTCGAACCAAGCTGACTAGCCAACCAAAAAATAATAGAAGGAAAGGAGTAAAACAGAGGTTTTCATTTCAAACCATGATTCCTTGGTCAGGGAGGTATTCGTTGATGAGGACATGATTAATTGCTGATGGGAAGAGCTCCGTCACTTCACATATTCTGTGTGTAATCTTTGTTAGCCAAGAAGGCACTGCACAAGCCAATGAGAGTGAATGAAGCACCCTTATACATAATATTGGAATATACTTTGAATGTGTTTGGTATTTTTTAGCAGTGAGTTGGAGAGATTTGAGCCTTGGTCTTATTTGAGACAACCCCAGGTGTATAATGTGAGATCAGGGGCTCATTCCTCGCCTGCCCATCGTCTGCAACTGAGGTCAGGAAGCGTGCATTTGTGTGTGTGGATATGCATGTATAATTGGATATATACATGCATGTGTGTGTGTGTGTGCATTAATATTATTTTTAGGATAACTTAGTTGCGCGGTTACCCCATCTTAGTAGTTGCAATAAATAGCTGTATTTCGGTGTGGCAGCATTTTATGATGGTCAAACCAATTTACCTCCCTTGGTAACTATGTATAAATCCAACCTTTGCCAACATTTATTTGAGTGGTTATGTGATATATAATTCTGATAGGCAGAAACATAATGTACTATATAAATATGCTGGGATCAATAGGTAATTTTCAATATAATCCAAATGCAGGCAAAAACAAAACTATTTAAGAATGGTGGAAGTGATTTTTTTTACTTACAGTCCTGTGGCAGAAGACCCTTTTCATGAACAACACCTCCTGTGCCAATCATACAAGATATTCAACTTTTCGGGGACTAATAAGAAAATTTAAAATTTTCAGCGACTTAAAAATGGAAATAACAAACCCCAGTTCTGTAATCTCCTATTCTTCAAAGATTTCCACTTGGATATGGGGGACTGATAAATCTGTGAAAAGAAGAAAAGAAACTCAAAATGAAAGATAGACAAGAAAACCCAAATAAAGCCAAAAGCCAAAAGAGATTAAGTTTATTACATGATGGAGGAGCTGAGTTTGTTCAGAATCTGAGATGAAGTTGGGAATGTAAATCAAAGTTGGCAGAGATCCAACCATGAAGTCTTTTAGATCCTTCTTTCCTTCTTCCATCTCCTTCGCTGGGGGGTGGGAGGTTGCTGGAGCTTATTAACCTAAACAAAAAGAAAATTATTTAGAGATGAGGTTTTAAATGGGGTGGGAGTGGGGAACCATAAGTTCCAGTCTCCGCATGAGTGCCAAATGTACCACTGCCCATCCTTCCATTCTGACTTTTGACTCAAAAGTATGGACCCTTGTTAGCAATCCGGCGTAGGGCAAAAATTCGGTACTGGAAAGTATAATTCAGTTTGGTCATTCAAAAATAAAGTCAAGACTCAAACATATGGGAAAAGTCTAAGAAAGGAACAAAAAATATTCGTAATTATATGGTTTTATTTTAAAATTTCAGGAATAAGTATTTGGTGTGTATCCAAACTACATCATCCTCATGTAGTACACTTATCCCAACTATTTGGGGTCGGCTATAGTCATCATCATCTATACCTCTGATATAACCCCATTCTATCAGGACTCTTAGAGGAAGTCAAGCTCGAAAATTAATTACCTAAGCTAACAACTACGTAAATTAGAGTTTTGCATCTTATCTTCTTTCTTAGTCATGGATTACATTGTATAGACTCAAAAGTAGGAAACTACTTCGAATGGAAACTAAAAGAGACATGTGCTCAATCAACTTACGATCCTCCCCCTTGAAATCTGACTTGTCCATAAGTAGGAACAGATGACGCAAATTCGATGCGTGCATCTGGTGTGATAGAACCTCCAAAACTATAGGACCTTTCTCTTGAGGCGATTTGTGATTCGATGGAAATTCGGTCACCATAGCAGAATCCCTAGGATGCCAATAGGATGACACCCTCGCTTTTTCAAGTAGCAATTGCAATTGGAGATGCCTCTGCATCCGAAACACCTCCTACGCCACACTAGTTGCAATATCACAATATCTATTATTCCGCAAGCATCAGCAAAAATATTTAGTATGACAAGTCAAACAAGTGATCACAATATCCGAGACCATATGTCTACAATGGTGGCAATGCGTACCGCCCCCAAAACATTTTGGGGCCTTCTCTCGGGCCTCGTTGGAGGGAGGCTTCAATTTGACATGACTGTCATCTTATTCAACAATATGACAAATTTCTAGATTCCATTAGCGAGGAGGGGGACTTCGGTTTGCGACAAGTGGAAACGGAGGACTTTGATCTGCGACAGGTGGAGGAGGTGGACTTCGATCTACCACAGGTGGAATCGAAGGAGGTCGATTTGTGGCAAGTGGAGTAGGTGGAGTTCGATGTTTGACAGGTGGAACCTGAAGAGGTCTTCAGTCTGTGACAGGTGAAACTGGAGGACTCAATGAGGTAGTGAAAACAAAGAACATAACAAGATAGCCCAAACCGGAACCTGGTGAGAAGACGGAGCTAGTAAGCTTGCTGTAAGGGATTCTTGGATCTTACGTAGAACATATGTCAGCTCTCCCACTTTATCATGACGATTCGTAACACTAATACAAACTGTGATAACTTCCTTCTAAAACTGAGAAGCCATGTTCGCGGGATGGAATGCTCTGATAGCAAAATGATAGAACCCTCTATCAGGGACTCTTAAAAGGAGTCAAGCTCTAAAATTAATTAACTAAACCAACAACTATGTAAATTAGAGTTTTTACTTTTATCTTCTTTCTCAATTAAAGATTTACATTATATAGACTCAAAAGAGACTTACCAAATTTAAGACTCAATTTAAATAGGAAAGTATTACTAATGAACCTAACTTAGGACTGTTAATTAAAATATGAAACTACTTTTAATGGAAACTAAAAGAGACGTGTGCTCAATCAACTTACGATCCCGCGTGGGATAGTAACATTCCCTCCACCTTGAAATTTGAATTGTCCATAAATCAGAATGGATGGCACAAATTTGGTGCGTGCATCTAGCAACTAGTGCAATAGAACCTCCAAATCTATAGGGCCTTTCTCCTAAGGCGATTTGCGATTCGATCTAAACCTGGTCACCTTGGCAGAATCCTTAAGAATGTTGATAGTATGACACCCTCGCTTCCTCAAGCAACGATTGCAGTTGCAGATGCCTCTGTATCTGAAACACTTCCTATCACCAACTTGCGCCACGCTAGTTGCAGTCTCACTTTATCTATTCCATAGGCATTGTTGACAATATTTAGTAGGAAAAGTCAAACATGTGATCGGGATTCGAGACCATATGTCTTCGTTGGTGGCAATGCGCGCCGCCCCAAAAATGACTTTTGATACTACATGTTACAATCCCACGTGGGATTGTACGTTGATTAAGCTCACGTCTCTTTTAGTTTCCATTATCAGTAGTTTCCTATTTTAATTAAGAGTCCTAGGTTATGACCATTAGAAGTAGTTCCTTATTTTAATTAAGAATTTTACATTAGGTAGGTCTTTGTAAGTATATATAATGTAATCCTTGATTGAGAAAAAAGATAAGAAGTAAAACTCTAATTCAAGTAGTTGTTAGCTTAATTTATTAATTTAGAGCTTACTTCCCTCTAAGAGTCCCTAATAAAACGAGGTTCTATCATTTTGGTATCAGAGCATTGCATCCTGTGATGGCTTCTTAGATTCGAAGGAAAGTTACCACCGTTCATGTTAGCGTCACGGATCTCTATGCCAAAATGGGAGAGCTGGCCGATGTTGTACATAAAATCCAAGAAACCCTTGCAGAACATTTATCAACTATGTCTGCTCAACATGCCCCGGTTCAGGCTACCCCTTTATATTCTCTGTTTCCACTACCTCACTGAAGTCCTCCGGTTCCACCTATTGCAGAGTAAAGACCTCCTCCGGTTCCACCTGTCTCAGACAGACGTCCACTTCCTCCACCTATTGTAGATTGAAGTCCTATGCAAGGTAGTTAAAGGCGCAAGGCGCACTTAAGGCGCTAGGACCTCTAGTGCCTGTGGTGCAAGGTGAGGCACGCGCCTGATTAAAGCGAGGCGCAATATTAAAAAAATTATAATAAATATAAGAAATATAAAAAAATAAAGAAAAATAACACCATAAAATAACAAAATAAGTAATCATTAGGCCATAAAACATAAAAGATAGTAAATGTCGAAAATCTCAAGTAACCCAAAAGCAATTCTAGTTAACATTGTCATTATCTAAATACAAAACAAGTAATCAAAAAGCCATTAAACATAAAAGATAGCAAATGTTCAAAATTTCAAATAGCCCATAATTAGTTCTAGTTAACATTGCCATCATTTAACATATAATCATTAGTTTCATTCCATCATCATCAGATGTGTTAGCCTCCTCAATATATTCTTCTTCTTCTATCTCCTCCGAATTGGCCTCTTCCTTTTCCGGCTCCCTTATTAAAGCCCTTTGCTCTTATTCTTGACCTTGATTGTGATCTAGTATTTGATATTGATTCACCAACTCCAGCAGTTCTTGCAACAACACTCCATGTCAAGCTATCATCCTCAAACACCAATTCATCTTCTGTTACTCTACATTCTGTTTCCATCTCCCCAAGTAATCATTCATTGCTTTCATCAGTGTCTTTCAATGAGATAGGTTCAATTGTATCTCTCCTATCATACCGATGTTTAATATAATAGGTCAAAGAACAAAAATTTACAAAAAAACATGTATTTTAGTGAGGCGTGCGCCTGGAGCCTAGTTTGAGGCGCGCGCCTTACTAAACACGCCTCGCCTTGACCATTTTAAGGCGCTTTAGGTGTGCCTTGCGCCTGAGGCGCGCGCCTTGACTACAGAGGTCCTATGGTTGAGCCTGTTGCAGACCAAAGTCCCCCTCCTCGCCAACAAAATCTAGAAATTCGTCCTATTGCTGAATCAAATGACAGAAATGTCAAACTGAAGGCTCCATTCAATAAGGCCCGAGAAAAGACTCTAAAACGTGGCGAAAGACATTTTGGGGGTAGCACGCATTATCACCAATGCAGACATATGGTCTCGAATCCTGTGATCATTTGTTCGAGCCGACGATGCCTGCGGAATAGATACTAAATATTGTCTGACTTGTCCAAGTAAGAGTCCCTGATAGAATGGGGTTCTATCAATCTTATCCCAAATGTTTGGGTTTGGCAACATAAATCTCATTTCGCCAATTAACTTTGTTTACTGCTATGGCCAGATGACATGCAACCCAACTATGGAAATAAAGTATACACCTAATATATATAATCTACAATTCACAAATGCCAAGTGACAAATATTTATATTGGGTATCAAGAAATTCTCCACTATTTTAAGTTGGCAATACATGGTGAAAGCTAGTAGTTGATAAAAAGAAGAAAAATCAGTTTTTGTTTCATGGGCAGCAAGCGAGCAATGAGTAGTCTTGGAAGAAATTTAAATATATTGATAAGAAAACAATTACATATTTCAGAGAGCTTTAAACACAACTTACTAGACAGAAAGGATGACCATCGCCATTGAAAACATCGAAAGCCTCCCCTCAAATCCCCTTTCTTCTTCCTCCTTTAGGCCCTCCTCCCCATCTCCTCATACAACTCGGAGAACTCAACGACGTAAATAAGCCCATCAAAAGTAGCGTCCAACTTCTCAACCATGCCCACTTCGTTTTTTGTATTGGAGAGAGACCTGAGCTGGAGATTTGAAGCAACGGCAACGAAGTTCGACGGTGGGGTGATGGAAGAGGAAGACGAAAGTCGAACTAAATTTCAGATTAGGGGTTCTTTTAAGGTTGTAAATGGGCCAGGCATGGGCCTGTCGTTTGGTAAACTTTGAATAGGTCCAGGTCCAAGGCTCAATCTGATAACATTCAAATTCAGACCCTAAGCCACTCATGGGCCGGCCTGTTTGCTCCCCGTTTATTGTGAAAAATCATATTTTTTTTGTACAATTCAATATACCCGTTTCATACATTTTGTTAAAAACCAAGGTTTAAAGGGGGCCGTTATAACGGTATAACGGACTGGGGGAGTTACCGTTTTTTCCGTTATAACGAAAAAAATGCTCAGGGGCAAAATAGAAAATAATGGAAAAATAAAGGAAATAACGGAAAAAACAGCACTGAAATTCAAATTTTGAAATTTGAAATTTGAATTTCAAATTTTCAAAAACGGAAAAACCGGAATATAACGAAAAAATGGCCATTTTCACAATTTTTCCAGAAAATAATGGTCGTTATTTTCGTTATAATGGAAAAATAACGGCTGTTATTTTCTGGACATTTTAACATAACGTAATGGGGGACGTCCTAATCCGTTATAACGGTCGTTTTTTAAACCTTGTTAAAAACCAGTAAATTCACATATTAACGTCAGAGCCATTCTATGATACAGCATTCTGTATCAAAATTTTGATCTAGATGTCCCTCAATTGCCAGTAGTACACTCTATTGGGCCCACTGACTACATGAATGTTTCGCCCACACCTTGGTGGACCTACACACCAAAATTCAGCGTGATTAATGATTTCTAGCAGTTGGATTCGAGCGCTTTATAATCGTGGTCATGAACAGGCCTATGGGTTGGTTTAAAGCCCATGATAAAAAAAGGGTGGCGTTATTTGCACATACCTTTTTTTGAGTAACACCCACCTCTTGGTGTGTACGAATAAGTTACAAAAAAAATAAAAATAAAACAAAAAAACTCCACCACCGATAGAAAAGAAGAAGAGGAGGCAGTCCTCCTTCTCCTCTTCTTCTTTTTTTCCGAGCGGCTTCTTCTTCCTCCTCCTCTTCTTCTTTTTCTCCAAGCAGCCTCCTCTTCTTCTCCGAGAGGGAGAGGGGAGGGAGAGGGAGGAAGAGAGAGAGAGAGAGAGAGAGAGAGAGAGAGAGAGAGAGAAGAAGAAGAAGAAGAAGAAGAAGAGGAGGAAAATGAAGAGGAGGGAGGGAGAGATCTCTTTCTCCCCCTCTCCCTTTAAAAAAAAAATAATTCGCCCGTATCGGTAACACAGAGTGGACGTGGAGAGAGATAGGTAGAGGGAGAGGGAGGAAGGGAGAGACACACACACACATAGAGAGAGAGAGAGAGAGAGAGAGAGAGAGAGAGACAGAAGAATAAGAAGAGGAAGAGGAGGAGGAGGAGGAGGCCTGCCGCCTACCACAAGGTAAGAGAGAGAGAGGGAGGGAGAGAGGGAGGGAGGGAGGGAGGGAGTGGTGGTAATGGTGGTGAAGAAGAGGACGGTGGTGGTGAGTTCCTTTTTCGTTCGGTTTTTTTTTTCTCATGACTTTGGGTATGTGCAGATCAGAGGTGGGTGTCACTCAAAAAAAGGTGTATGCAAATAACGCCTCAAATCCAACAGCTATAAAAAATACGTTTTCTATATGAGGACATAGGAGCATGCTATGCCCATTGATTCTAGTTAATAAACTTTATTTCCTACTTTGGGGTACGCCAGCTCACGGGCTTCACAATATGTAAACGCCTTCATAGGTTGTCCAGCACACCGATGTCCCTCATCGACAATGATGAGGGACTATATTATGAGCTACGTGGCAGAGACAAATGTCCGTGTGGATGTTTGGCTCATCCCTAAGTGGACCTAGATACAAAATATTGGCATGATTATTGATTTCAAACTTTTGGATCTTTGTACCCAAAAAAAAGCTCAAATTCCATGGTTAAAAATCAACCCATGAAATTGATTCCAATCAAATGCTTAAAAATCACTAATCGGGCTGATTTTTTTGTATGTAGGTATACCTAGGGATGGGCCAAACATCCATGCAGTTAGTGGTTTCTAATAGTGTGCCACTTCTTCCAAAGATGCCTCTACAATCACTCACGTACTAAGCAGTGGCCCCTACTTTAAATAAGTTGCATATAGGGGTGTCAACGGTCGGTTCAAGTTTGGTTCCTAAGGTACCCAGAACCGGAATTGATATTGCCGGTTCTTGGTCGATTCAGGTTCCTATCGGTTCCGATTCTCAAAATGATGGATCAGGAATTGAAATCGATTATTTGGTTATTCTCGATTTCGGTTCTGGGTATCTATATAATAAAACAGGACGGTTGTCTCCCCCTCTTATCCGGCTTCATAAAGGATGGCCGAGATCTTATCACATCAAATGGACGGTGGATCTCAACCACTCACCCAATTTTGACAAACGTTTTGTCGATGAGTGCTGTGGGCACGGGTCACATACTATTTACCTACATATAAGGAATGAAATGGGATGGATTTACATATAGCCCAAGGGTCATGCTCAGGAGCCCTACTTTTTATGCCTCGAGAGGGGTGTTACCGTTAAAACGGCCTTTAAAACGGATTGAAACGGCCAGGGGTAAAAATAGAAAAAAAAAGATTTTAATGGATTTTAATGATTTTAACGGAAAAAAGTTGTGCTGAAATTCAAAATTTGAAAATTGAAAATTAAAAATAAAATAATAGAATTTAACAGAAATTTAATGGTTTTCTTATACCCTTCTTATCTTATATGGCTTCAATAATGAGTGGCTGAGATCCACTAAGCTTCATATCGATGGCTGAGATTAACTCTCACCCAATTTTTACAAACACTTTGTCGGAAAGTGCCGTGGGCACGGGCCACCCACGCATATATCAAGACAACTCAGTTGTATTCTCTTATCTTATCTATCCATCTAATGTCGACGGTTAGATAAAGAGTAGTTGAGATCAAATCCATCGATCTAATGTGGACGATTAGATTTCAGCCACTCAATCTGCCTCATTTGACCTCAATTTATTCAAAATTTAAATTTCAACACCGTTATTTCTGTTATTTACCCATTTCTCCCTCTGTGTGTTACAATCCGTTATAATGGAAAAAACGGTAACACCCCAATCTGTTATACCGTTGGAGTGCCGAAGGCACCTTTTGCAAATGCTTTTGTCAGAGAGTGCCGTGGGCATGGGCCATTACTATTCTATATAACAAAACACATTGGTTGTCTCCCTACTTATACCTCCTCTTATAAGCATCAACAAAGAAGGGCCGAGATCTAATCCTCTCCCAAATGGACGGTGGATCTCCACCACTCACCTGATTTTGGCAAATTCTTTGTCGAGGAGTGCCGATGTCACGGGGCACCCACTAGTATTAGTACAAATCTTAATAAAAGTACACTTTTAACACTATATTTATATATAGTTCGGGTTCTTATCAGTTTTGGATACAAATCTTGTTGGAAAAATTCGGGTTGAAAAACCTGAAAATGTGACTAACGGGGTCACTTTTGGTATAAATGAAAGTGGGACCCACTAATCTTTTGAGGCGAGTCCATGTTGATTTTTCATCTCCTTGGTATGGAGAATAATGTGGTTAAATTATTTAACCAAGACCTTTTATGGGTGAATAAAAAATTGGCTCCAAACTACCCTACTTGTAATGTTTGCAAGTGAGTAAAGTTTGTGAAAAACTTTAGTCCCACATTGGAAAACAACAAGATTGGAATGCAACTATATATAGAAGTTGTTCCATAGAGACTTGTAAGCACAAAGTGAATAGTGGATGGGCTCGCGCGTACACGGGGGCCTATGAGGGATAAAAGGCTTTTAAAAGGATTTGGATCTTGGGATCCAAAATTTCTTAATGCGCACCCGTTGGCGGTGTACGTCCTACACGTGTTAAGCTCGCAGGAGGGTGCAAATCCCGACTTTAAGCCTCACGTGGGTGCACGAATACTTATGGGCCGACACTGGGCTTCGGGCCTTCCTTATTGACTTGGGCGAATTCTTTGTTTTCTCTATTCATTGAACATGGGAATAATTGTCAAATAGTTATTCTGCTTCATTGAACATGGGTATAATCGTCAAGCGGTTATGTAATCGTCTCGAACTACCTTCTTCTCTATTTAATCCTATTTCGTCTTCTCTTTCAACACACAGAATTTATATGCTTTAAACAATTTCTCTGGATTTTATAAGTTTTCTTCTGTGAGAGTACGAACACAGTTCCGGTTCGCCAGACGTGTGGATTAAGTGCTATTTCCATACATTGAGATCGTTGTATCCTGAGAGACAGACGTCCAAAGACCTTTAGCACTGCAATAAGGAGACGAATTTTTCTTAAGGCTATTGTGTCCAACACAAGCCTCGATCCATTATACTTGCCAATAAGCCGTGAGTTTTTAATTTGATTTATTTTGTTATTTTATTCTCCTCTCATATTCTTCTATTTTCTGTGAATATATCATACAGATAACAATCTTAAGACAAAATTCGTTACTTTCATCTGTGTGATTCTAGTTTCATAGAATCAGAGAAGATGAATCCTCCATTGAGCAACCAAGAGAATCCTGAATGGTTTAATGGTTCGGATTTTAAGAGGTGGCAACAGAAAATGTTGTTTTATCTGACAACATTAAATCTGGCGAAATTCCTAAATGAGGAAGCCCATGTTCTAAAAGAGGACGAGACTGACAAAACTACTGTTGCTGCTGTTGAGGCTTGGAAACATTTTGATTTCCTATGCCGAAATTATATTCTCAACGGATTGGACAACACTTTATATAGTGTTTATAGTCTAATTACAACTGTTAAGGAATTATGGGAATCTCTGGATAAAAAATATAAAATAGAAGATGCCAGATTAAAGAAATTTGTTGTTGGCAGATTTTTGGATTTTAAAATGACAGATTCCAAACCAGTAATTAATCAAGTCTAAGATCTTCAAATTATTTTACATGAAATTCATGTAGAAGGCATGAGTATTAGCTAATAATTTCAAGTGGCTTCGATAATTGAAAAATTACTGCCATCTTGGAAGGATTTCAAGAATTATTTGAAGCACAAGCGTAAAGAGATGAAGTTAGAGGACTTGATTGTACGTTTAAGGATTGAAGAAGATAACAGGGGTAATGAGAAGAACTCCAAAATAAATATTGTAGATGCAAAGGCCAATATGGTGGAGAAAAGCTTTTCAAAGGTCAAGTCAAAATCTTTCAACAAGAAAAGACAGAATCCGAATCAAGGTCCTAAAAGCAAGAAATTTAAAAAGTTCAAGGGTAGTTGCTTTGTGTGCAACAAACCCGGACATCTAGCCAAAGACTGCCGCAAGCGTAAGAATTAAGACCCTGCAAAGGACAAATTGGCTCAAGCAAACATGACAGAAGTAGAAAATCTTTCTGCCATGGTGTCTCATCTCAATTTGTCAGTAGTTATCTCTGAAGTTAACTTGGCTGAAAATAACAAGGGATGGTGGGTAGACATAGGTTTCACAAGACACATATGTTTCGACAAAACACTATTTATTGAATATACAAAGGTGGAACATGACGACCAATTGTTTATGGGCAACTCTTCAACTTCAAAGGTTGAAGAAAAAGTGAAAGTCTTACTGAAATTCACTTCTGGGAAGGTTTTAACATTGAACGATGTATTTCATGTATCTGATATCCGTATGAACCTTGTATCTAGATCCTTATTGAGTAAGAAAAGATTCAAATTAGTATTTGAATCGGATAAGTTTATCCTTACAAAGGGGGGTGTATGTTTGTGGGAAAATGGTATCAATGTGATGGACTATTCAAACTCAATATAATGGTATCTCATAATAATAAAGCTATTTCTTTTTCTGCTTACATGCTTGAGTTATTTAATGTTTGGCATTCTAGATTAGGACATGTCAATTATAGATCTTTAAAAAGATTAATGAATCTAGGATTGTTGCCCAAATTGAAAATAGATAATAATCATAAGTGTGAAATATGCGTGGAATCTAAATTTGTAAAACAACCATTTCACTCCATACATAGAAGCACTGAACTGCTAGAATTAATTCATAGCGATCTTTGTGATTTGAAATTAGTTCAAACCCGAGGACGTAAAAAGTACTTCATCACGTTCATTGATGATTGTACTAGATACTGTTATGTATATTTATTACATAGCAAGGATGAGGCAATGAACATGTTTCTCATTTATAAAAATGAGGTTGAGAATCAATTAAACAAAAAGATTAAGAATCTCAGGATGGACCGAGGTGGTGAATATGAGTCATTACTATTGGATGAGTTTTGTGCTTAACATGGTATTATTCACCAAACTACTGGTCCTTATTCACCTCAGCAAAATGGAATTGCTGAATGGAAAAATAGGACACTGAAAGGAATGGTAAACGTTATGCTTATAAGTTCTGGATTACCACAGAATTTGTAGGGGGAAGCCTTACTTTATGCAAATTATATACTTAATAAAGTTTCCCATAAAAAGTTAGACAAAACCCCATATAAATTTTGGAAAGGCAAAGTGCCTTCCTATAAATTCTTGAAGGTGTGGGGGTGCCTTGCAAAGGTGGTTGTTCCGCCTCCTAAACAATCAAAATTAGGACCCAAAATAGTTGATTGCATTTTCATTGGTCACGTTATTAATAGTAGTGCTTTCAGGTTCCTTGTTCATAAATCGGGTGTAACCAACATACATGATAATACTATCATTGAGTCACGAGATGCTGAATTTTTTGAAAATACATTTTCTTACAAAAGTGATCACAATTTATATTCTCATAAGAGAACATGTGATGTTGCTTTAAGTAGCAATCAACATGAAAATACAACTGATAATGAACAAAGGAGAAGCAAAAGAATAAGGACAGAAAAATCATTTGGTCTAGATTTTCTAACATACTTGTTAGAAAATGAACCTCAAACCTTTAAAGAGGCTATGTCAACTCCAGAAACCACATCTTGGAAAGAAGTTGTAAACAACGAAATTGAATCCATAATTCAAAATCATACTTGGGAATTTGTAGATCTTCCACCAGGCAACAAACTGATTGGTTGCAAATGGATCATCAAGAGGAAGATGAAAGCCGATGGCTCCATTGACAAATATAAAGTCAGACTCGTGGCCAAATGATAGGTAAAAAGAAAGCCTAGATTATTTTGATACATATTCACTTGTTACTAGAATAACATCCATACGAATGTTGATAGCTATTGCAGCATTGCATAAGCTTGAAATATATCAAATGGATGTTAAAATAACATTTCTAAATGGTGAATTAAATGAAAAGATATATATGGAACAACCAGAGGGCTTTATTGTCAAAGGATAAGAAAAGAAAGTATACAGACTTGTAAAATCACTTTATGGATTGAAACAAGCACCCAAGCAATGACATGAAAAATTTGATAGTGTCATTATGAAAAATGGATTCAAAATTAATGAATGTGACAAATGTGTCTACATTAAAAACATCAATGAAGCATGTGTTATAATTTGTCTATATGTTGACGACATGCTCATTATAGGGACTAATATTAATATAATTAAGTCCATTAAAAAGATGTTGACCAATAATTTTGATATGAAGGACATGGGAGTTGATGTAATTCTTAGAATTAAAATTACTAGGACATCAAATGGACTTATTTTATCTCAATCGCATTATATTGAAAAAATGCTTAAAAGATTTAATAAGTATGATACTAATCTAACAAAAATTCCTCTTGATCCAAATAAAAAATTAAAGAAAAATACTAGTTAAACTATATCCCAATTAGAATATTCTTAGATAATAGGCAATTTAATGTATATAATGAACTGTACTAGACCAGATATTGCTTACTCGGTAAGCAAATTGAATAGATATATCAGTAACCCAGGATCTGATCATTGAGAATCATTAGTCAGGGTTTTGAAGTACTTACGGTACACTCTAGACTATGGGTTGCATTATACAAGATATCCAACTGTACTAGAAAGATACAGTGATGCTAACTGGATATCAAATTTTGAAGAGTCAAAATCCACAAGTGGATATGTATTCACACTTGGCGGTGCAGCCGTATCTTGGAAATCTTCAAAACAAACATGCATAGCCCGATCAACGATGGAATTTGAATTTATTGCACTAGATAAAGCTGGCGAAGAAGCTGAATGGCTTCGACAATTCTTAAAGGATATTCTTTTATGGCCAAAACCTGTGCATGTCTTATGTATACATTGTGACAATCAAGCGGCTATAGCCCGAGGCACAGAATAATCTGTATAACGGTAAGTCACGACATATCCGTCGTAGACACAATACCGTAAAGTAGTTACTCTCTAGTGGAATTATTTCTATTGACTTTGTGAAGTCAAAGGATAACCTAGCGGATCCACTTATTAAAGGGTTATCTAGAGATCAAATATACTGCACATCGAGGGGAATAGGCTTAAAGCCTATATCTTAAAATCATCTCAATGGAAACATAACTTAGTTGACTGGAGATCCCAAGATCTAGGTTCAATATGAAAACTAGTTGTGAGTGATTTAACAGTAACACTAAGCAGATTATCTCTCCAACCTATTCCTATGATGTAATAGTGTTGCTTGTAGCGAATGACCAGGATAAGCTTTGCTTTTAATGATTTCTATATCTTGTTTTAAAACAAGTGGAGTACAACAGGGTACTCTTCATAGTTAATCACATATGTGAGTGTAGAACTGGGCTGGTTCTATGAGAATTAGTAAAGGTTGAATTCTTTAAAGCACTCATGAATCTGAGAATGTTCAGGACCAAAATGAACACAACAGTGAGAACTGACTGTGTCTGGAAAAGACTTGTGTGAAATTTATTGTTTTGATTTACACTAATGGCTAAACAGTTCAAGACATCACGTTCACTGATTAGCTAGTAAATCCGATAGATTTTAGTGAAGGTTCAAAGCTTCAAGCTACCTTACCCAATGCAAGATTATTCCTATCTGTACTCTCTATTATTTTAATGTTTTAATCTTCTTTTACGTTTTCGCCCTTTTTCATTCATGTGGGAGATTGTTGAAAAAATCCGGGTTGAAAAATCTGAAAATGTGACTAACATGGTCACTTTGGGCATAAATAAAAGTGGGACCCACTTATCTTTTGAGGAGGGTCCATGTTAATTTTTCATCTCCTTGGTATGGAGAATAATGTGGTTAAATTATTTAACCAAGACCCTTTGTGGGTGAATAAAAAATTGGCTCCAAACTATCCTACTTGTAATGTTTGCAACTTTAGTCCCACATTGGAAAACAACAAGATTGGAATGCAACTATATATAGAAGTTGTTCCATAGAGACTTGTAAGCACAAAGTGAATAGTGGATGGGCTTGCGCGCACACGGGGGCTATGAGGGATAAAAGGCTTTTAAAAGGATTTAGATCTTGGGATCTGAAATTCCTTACTCCGCACCCGTTGGCGGCGTACATCCTGCACGTGTCACGCACGCAGGAAGGGGTGCAAATCCCGGCTTTAAGCCTC
This sequence comes from Euptelea pleiosperma, assembly GCA_035048495.1. Lineage (NCBI taxonomy): Eukaryota > Viridiplantae > Streptophyta > Magnoliopsida > Ranunculales > Eupteleaceae > Euptelea > Euptelea pleiosperma. Next base: position 2,993,238 of record CM068544.1, read on the forward strand.
ATGTGGGTGCGCGAATACCTATGGGTCGACATTGGGCTTCGGGCCTTCCTTCTTGACTTGGACGAATTCTTTGTTTTCTCTGTTCATTGAACATGGGAATAACTGTCAAACAATTATTCTGATTCATCGAACATGGGTATAACCGTCTCGAACCACCTTCTTCTCTATTTAATCCTATTTCGTCATCTCTTTCAACACACATAATTTATATGCTTTAAACAATTTCTTTGGATTTTATAAGTTTTCTTTTGTAAGAGTACGAACACAGTTCCGGTTCGCCAGATGTGTGGATTAAGTGATATTTCCATACGTTGAGATCGTTGTAGCCTGGGAGACAGACGTCCAGAGACCTTTAGCACTGCAATAAGGGGACGAATTTGTCTTAAGGCTATTGTGTCCAACACAAGCCTCGATCCATTTTACTTGCCAATAAGCCATGAGTTTTTAATTTGATTTATTTTGTTATTTTACTCTCCTCTCATATTCTTCTATTTTCTATGAATATATCATACAAATAACAAATCTAACTACTCAGAACTGGAACCATTAGTTTTGGTTCGGTTCCGGTTCTTTTTTAATCGGTTTCCAAACATATGGGACTGGAACTGGTGTTTACGATTCCGGTTCCAGTTCGGTTTCGGTTAATTCGGGTAAAATTGACACCCCTAGTTGCATATAGTATTAGTAAAGTTGCCTTTTATTTTTCTTCACTTTAGCTAGAGTTAACCTCTCAAATATATTAAATAAAATATTAAAAAAACAGTTGTTAGTTTGTAAGAGCAAAATAATTTTTAATTTTTTTTCTTTGACCAAAATCTTTTAATATATAAAAAAAAGAGCTGTTTTCTAGAGGGGGAGAGCAAAGTTTGATCTCCACAATCCTGTTGACACGTACTACCAACTCACCCAAGTTGAAAATTATGTTGGTTAAAGTGGAGTAGTCTGCGTGTCGACAAGTTAGAGGTTTCCAAAATAATGCTCAATATCTACGGTGATAAATCAACCCATGAAAACGACTCCAATGCTTAGAAACCATTAATCAGACTGACTTTTTGCATGTATGTCTACTTAGGGATGGGCCAAACATCCATGCGGTCAGTGATCTCTAAGAGTGTGCCACGGGTAAGGTGCACATGGGGTCCTCTAGTTGCTTTAAAAGCGTACGAATCATGGTTCTTGGTCGATTCCGTTCTGGATGGGTCCATTCAGATTGAGATCGGAGCCCAATAATCCGATCCAAAAAATGGATCGTCTTGCCCGGGTTCACTATTTCCCATATAAGTCTCATGTTGTCTTGAGCGAGATGCGCAATCCCATTCTGGATTTGGATCAGAGTCCACCGATCCACCTTTCGATCCCGAGATTTTAAACCATCGTATGAATCTTTTAATTCTTTCTAAAATATTTTTATGAAGACAAAATATATAATATATATTTTAAATAAAATATTCTTTAGTTTTTAAAAACAAGAAAGAATTTTATTCATGAGATTTTTTTTTTTTAAATTCTAAAATTACAGGGTTGTTTTGGATTATTGAATTATTAGTATTTTTTTTGTGATGCTTTGGAAATACCGTAGTTTTAACTTTTAAGGAAGGTTTAAAGGAGGCCATTTTAACGGTTTAATGGACTGGGGGTGTTACAGTTAAAACGGCCAGGGGCAAAAATAGAATTATTTTTAGAAAAAATGGAATTTAACAGATTTTAACGGAAAAAGTGGCGCTGAAATTTAAATTTTGAAAATTTCAAAAAAGAAAAAAAAAAAAAAAAGGAATTTAATGGATTTAATGGCTTTTTTTTTCACAATTTTTCAGAATTTAATGGCTGTTAAAACGATTTTAACGGCCGTTAAAACAAAAAAACCGGCCGTTAAATTAAAAGCGTCAAAACGTGTTTAAAAGGTTTTAACGGAAACGGGCTGGGGTCGTTATCGTTTAAACGACCGTTTTTAAAACCATGGAAGCGTTTTGTTTGGAAAATGAGTTTTTCTTCATAAAGATGTGTTTTAAACGGAGATAACTTTGGCCTGAACTGATGGCTGATCCTACAATCCCCTGATTGCTACTTGAGTTTGGGCATGAATTGGGGCCTGGTACATATATGACCTAATCCCAGGTTTTACTTTATACGAAAAGGAAGCTTAGGGGCCTTGCCTAAAGTTAAAGGGACAACTTGAATATTTTTCCTTGGGCCCAACTTAGAAATGAGTTGTTTAGGCCTATTATGGGCTGGGCTGAGCATGTGTCTATCCTCTTAGTTCCCTTATTGTGTGTGGGCAGAACCCGGCCTGGTCCATTCCATGACCTCACTATAACAGCAAATGGGTCACAAAGAATTACCTTGGTCACTGCAGAGTCAGTGTCGGAGCAAAGATTTTGTTCGGGGGGAGTAACCATCAAAGTGGGAAAGATGGGCCCACTAACAACATGGATGTTTAGCCCACCCTTTGGTAGACAGTCATACTAAAAATCAGCAACTCTCTCTCTCTCTCTCAAGACGTCAAGAGTCCGGTTCAGCATGCTGACCCAACTATTAGTCGGGTATGAAAGATGGAGCTAGAAGTGAACAAATTGATCTAGAAGGGAATCGGGCATCTGGGTCTGGGTATGATTAGAAACCTAACACATCAAGGTACACATACACGACCTAACTATTCATCAGGTCCAAAAGGATAGACCCAAAACAAGCTAATTGGGCTTGAGCCTGTTGGATAATCAAGTATCCATTGACATCTTGCATTACTAGAAATGCAAAAAATTCTATTATACTCACTTCAAAAATCCATAATATGATAGTGTGTGTCATTATAGAGTCTACAGATAGTTGGGTTGTTTTTTTAAATATATTGCTCATTATTGATAATTTGATTGCTAGAAAATGAATTCTGGTAAATTATTGTGTTATGTGTAAGTTCAATAGTGAGAATTTCAATCATCTTTTGCTACATTATGATTTTGCCAAAGATACATGAACCTACTTTTTAGCTCTAAGTGGGTCTATGTTAGGTTATGCCACAGTCTATTGCAACTCTATTGAGAGGTTGGTCTAAACTAGCCCTTTCAAGAGTTGGGCAAATACTTTGAAAGCCTTTTGCAGTTACGTGGGGTTTATGGTTGAAGAGGAATGAAAAGATTTTTAGAGACAAGGAAAACTCCTTCAGTTGGGGTAGTAGTTTTCTACAGTTGAGAGGAGTTCATTTTGAAGATATGGTATTTAGGTTGGAGGAACTCTTGGGCAGGAAGTAATGGGTGGTTTTTCTTGATTCTCCCTTCTTTTTTCTTTCTTCTTTTGTTGTCTCTTTGTACTCTTTTTTGAGATCATCTCAGATCTCCCTTAATGCATCTTTTGGACTTATCATCTCGATCTCCCTTAAGTGGTGCCCATTGCACCTCTCTCCTATAAACCCATGCCAAAACACATTGTACGTCATCTAAATTGGCTTCCATGGGGTTACTTAAGGCTAGGCTCAGGTGTCCTGAGTCTCCCTTGGCATAGGACATATCTTTGGATAGTACTAGGCGCAGGGCCGTCGTCTCGATGCAAGTTGTGGCCTAAGACGGAAACTCCATATGAGGCCTTTTAATATTTAATATATTAATATAGGATTGGATCGGGGGACAACCATTTGGCGGACCCACTTAGAAGATGAATCAACGGCTGATATTTGATGAGGATCATCTCTATGGTGAGGAGATCATCCTCACAAAAATTCAAATCATTTCGATATTCGTAGACTGGTATAGAAGTTGAATAATTATGGACCGTTTATTTTTACCATATAACTTGAAAACCACATTTGATGGGGTTAGAAATTTCAAAATGGGCTGATTTTTTTGGGGGTGATCTATATAGTGAGAAGATCATCCTCACAAAAAATCAGCCATTGATTCATCTTCTATGTGGGTCCGCCAAAATGGTTGTCCACCGATCCTGACCCATTAATATATGGTATTAATTAAAAATTGTAACTCTATACGGTAGAAAATCTTATGTTACAACTATTCATGATAATCAAAAGCTATTGAAATTTTTATTAGATAAACAGGACTTCTGTTGAGTCCATGCAAATGACTCTCGGGGTCCTACATAGGTCATTTTTTTCGCCTAATGACTATGTGGATGTTCAACCCACATATTGGTGGATAAACACACTAAAAATCAGCTTGATTTATGATTTCTAGCCATTGGATTTACTACTCCAAAGCATGCTTGAATCCAATGGCTAGAATCAAATCCTACAAGGTACTAAAATCTATGGCTAGAGATGACCAATCAGGTTAATTTTTGGTTTGTATGTCCAATAAGGGGTGGGCCAAACATCCATGCGGTTAGTGGACTGGGGCCTTCTCTCACCTGGGCTGGGGGCCTTGTCTCACATGGGGCCTAAGGTGACCGCCTTACTGGCCTTATCGTTGAGCCGGCCCTGACTAGGCGGCAGCGAGTTGGTCTGTCATGAAATTCTTCCTAGACGTCTCGAACACAATGGTGGCCCAATATATATGCATCTCGAGTTTTTAACTGATCGAGATGTAGCTCGAGATAAGAACTTTAAAACATGCTATAAACTGTTTGACTTATTTTCCCAAAGAGAAAACTAAAGGGCCAAAAGGAAAAGATATAAGGGGTCATAGGGGTATTTTTCTCCTTGCATAGCCCACAATCCCCAAAGCAAAAACTTGAAGAATAAACCAAATTCCCACACGCAACAAACGGTTCCAAGCTGGGCTTCCATCCCCCCCTCTATTGCCTTTTGTCTAAAACCTTTATTCTTTCTTCACTTGCTTTCTTCTTTTCCTCACAAATAGAGGACAAAGCAAAGTTTTTCACTTCCATGACACCTCATATTGCACTCTCAAACCCTAATTTCTAGCCCACCAGAATGGACTCTTCCATCCCCACCCTAAAGCCAAAGTCTACACCCTATATTATATATCACAAGTAGGCTATGGTTGTGGAGGAGCTACACAGAACCCTCCACTTCTTTTTACTCTGACCCACAAAACATCAACTCATGTCCATTCTATTCCATCTTTACCTCCTTAAAGAAACCAAACCCATAAAAAGCATGACCATATTCAATATCACAACATTTTTTTTCCAAAAATTAGACATTTCGACACCGTAAACTAGTGTTGTAAGACCCGGACCGGACCGGTCGTTTGAAATTGTGAACCGTCATACTGGTTTCCAAAACAACCCATGTCAACATTAGTAACCTAGAAAAGTCAAACCAGCCATCTTTCTGACAACCCATAATTAGTAAATTCTCGAATTATATGCGAACCGCACGAATTATCCAAAAATAAATAAACAAACCGAATAAGGTCCTATTCAAAGGGGTGGAGAAATTCGTGCATTTTTAACATGATCGAATTATTCTCGAATAATTCACGAACTTTTCCAAATTATACCCGTGTTATTTGGGTTTGAACGTGAAAATTCATTTTGTAAGAAAAAATAGTCAATATTTTGCTTTTTCTTATTTTATTTTATTTTTTAAATTATTTTTTCCAAATTTTTTATGCATTTTTAAATGAAAAACCTGAATTGTACTCGAACATTTTTCCATGCCGCATTTTTGCCGTCCTCCGAATTGCTAACTATGATCTGACCAACTGGTTGAATCAGTGAACTGGTGAACCGACCACCAGTGATCAAAATCCTCCTCTGCGGGCTAATGATCTAAATTAGACCTAAAGGACTGATTAAGTGATGCGGGTCACATCGGGGCTCGACTTCTTGTCAAAGTCCGATGATCATAAGCATTAGATTCATTATGATCATCCAACAGATATTGGTATCAAATCATAACCACTACCACTTCTCTCTTTAGATGGATTTGTTGTTTGACCACCATGTTAAATCACTGGCAAATTGATTCAACATAAAAAAAAAAAAGTCAATTCTAGTTGAAAACCTAATATTAATTCTAAGAGGAATATCATGCCTTGGATGATCACAACCGCTTGATTCGGATCGATTAGAAGCACCCAATCAGGTCAACAATTGGCATAAAAATCTCTAAAACCTACCAATCGGCGCGTCCCGCACACATGTTACATATATATATATATATATAAATTAAAATCAACAGCATTATTCAAATAATCATCATTCACGTGTCCGAATTAAAAAATAAAAAGAGAGAAAATCAAAAGAAATTCAATTTGGATTGAGACAATTGGGGTTTATATAAACTTATCCGAAATTCCTAATACTAATTTCCACACTCCTTGTTTATTGGGTGTCTCTTATTTTTATTTTTTTTAATTAGAAAAAAACAGAAAAATGATTGAAAACTTAAGACAGTTTCCAATCTCAAACACACAAACAGCGAATCAAACGTCACAATTGTCTCTCTTATCCTTTTTTTTTAATTATTTTCCAAATTTATTATAATTTACCACTAATTAAAATATTGCCAACTTGCAGAATGAATAAACTTGGGTTGTTCTTGTTCTCATTATTTTGTCTGGTAATAAGAACAAGGAAGGTTGGAGGGGAAGGCTGCTATCTTGTCAAGCTTTTTAAGAGAGGAGAGGGGGACAGTGCGCCCGACAATAAAGATAGCATTACGGCCTATTTTATTGTTCCCTGAGTAAAACTTGTGTCACAAGATGTTGTGACGGATGCCGGTCACAGCACACAATACAAGCCACGTGGCACACGATCAGATGGCCATGACCATATGGATGTTTGGCCAGTCCCTCTGTGGACCTACAAACCAAAAATCAGCCTGATTAGTGATTTACAACCTTTGGAGTTTTGCACCCAAACAACGCTCAATAATGCTCAAAATTCTACCGTTAAAATCAACTAACGAAAATAACTTCAATCGAATGGGTTAGAAATCACTAAATCAGGCTGATTTTTTGTGTACCTATCCACCGAGGGACTGGCCAAACATCCATACGGTCATCGTCCTCTAATAGTATGCCACGTAGCTCGTATTAAGTGCTGTGACCGGCTTCCGTCACAACATCTTGTTCCCTTATTATATTCTCTCTTTGAGTAAGACTTGCCTGACCACCCACCACAATATAAGCCACATGGGAATTTATTAGACCAGACCTACAAACCAAAAGTCAGTCTGATTAGTGATTTCAAACCTTTAGATCTTTGTACGGAAATAATGGTAAATAATGCTCAAATTCCTACCGTTAAAATCAACCAACGAAAATGACTTCAACTAATGCTTAGAAATTAATCACTGATCTTGTTGATTTTGGGTTTGTAGGTCCACCTAGGGATTGGCCAAACATTTATACGGTCAGTGTCCTCTAATAAATTGCCACGTGGCTTATATCGTCGCCGGTGGTCAGGCAAGTCTTACTCTCTCTTTTTAATGGATTTATTTATTTATGACGAGCTGTGTTGCTGGCATCATAAAGAGAGAGTTCTCCATAGGTGTACATCGTTCGACCGTTGCACTAATGGATCCGAGGACCATCTAATGGTCTGGACACTTGGGAGGATGTTTTCCTCGGGATGACAATAGCATTTTCCTTTTCGATTTTGTTTGTTGACAGGATGTTTTTGATTAACCTTTGATAGGCAATGATTACGTAAACAGTTGACCATGTTCAAAGGTTTCCGCCAAACAATGCTTTCGGCCCTCGACGGCTCGGCTCTATTAGCTGTTCGGGGTGGTTTTACACTTTACTCAACGTTTTATAACAGTCTTTTAAGGTTACCGTTGTGACGGTGGCCGTTATAACGGATCACATTAATCATACTCATGCCAGAGTAAACAAATAATGGTTAGAATATAAATATTTTATTCATATTTGAGAGTTATTTACTTATTTTATAAAATAACTTAGCAACGTTGAAGTGTTACCATCATAACCGCATTTTTTTAATTTTTTTTTACAAAAAATTACATAAACAAAAATAAACTTTCATGTATTTACAAAAAAAAAAAAATATTTTGAAATTTACAAAAAAAATAACTAAACGTTTTCTCAAAATCAAGTCTGACACCGACAAACACTATCTAAAAGAGCGCATGTCAGGAGAAAACACTCTTTCAAAGAACATTTTCTCAAAATCAAATCTGACACTGACAAACGCCCTTTAAAAGAGCGTATGTCATGATAAAACACTCTTTCAAAGAACGTTTTCACCTGGCTGTTACTTCACTCTCTCTCTCTCCCTCTAAACCCTCCTCTCATGCCATTTCTGTTCTCTCTCCGGTCCCTCCTCTCCGGCGAACTCTCCCTCTCCCGCCCTGTGTCCTCGCACGCGACCTTCCTTCGATCTTGCTTTCGGCGGTCTCCTTGAAATAGGTATGTTGTATTTTTTTTTTCCTATTTTTTATTTTCAAGGGGCGTGGGATAAACATCCATGCGGCATGTGGGCCTAGATGGCAGCGGTGACTAACGAAAATCGTGCTTCCGCGTTTGAAAAAGTTTCAGTCATACCTTGTTACATCTTTTCCCTTTTTTTTTGGGTCAGACTCTTGACCCCCATTTTGGCGTACTCACAGAAGATGAATCAATGGCTGATTTTTTGGCGAGGATGATCTCCTCACCATATAGATCACCCCTACAAAAAATCAGCTCATTCTGAAATTTCTAACCCCGTCAAATGTGGTTTTCATGTTACACGGCAAAAATCGACGATTCATAATTCTTCAACTTCTAAACCAGTCAATGAATATCATAATGATTTGAATTTTTGTGAGATTCATCATCGTCACCAAACGTTCTTTCAAATGGTGTTTCCCAAGAAAAAACATATTTTCAAAAAACACCTATTAGGTAAAAAAGCCCTTTAAAAGAGCGTCTGTCACGTGGCAGAGACTTTTTTTTAAACAGGTGAAAACGTTCTTTGAAAGAGCATTTTCTCTTGACAGACGCTATTTTAAAGGGCATTTGTCAGTATCAGATTTGACTTTGAGAAAGAACGTTTAGTTACTTTTTTTTTTTGTAAATTTAAAAAAATGTTTTTTGTTTTTGTAAATACATTAAAGTTTATTTTTGTTTATGTAATTTTCGTTGATTTTACCATCTATAGATGGTGTAGATTTCACACTACACAAATCTCAAAGACCATCAGACGATATAGACCCTAAGGAGGACATCTTCCTAGCGATGATATAGGATCATTTTCCTTAATCAAGTTAGGTGAGAGAAGAAATTAAGATGAGTCGTGGTCGTCCTCTTAATGAGTATTATGACCTTCGGTCCACTATTGACGGTCCTTGTGATTTATGTTGTAACCCGAGGACTAGCAGTGTGGACTCACAAATCTTGAGTAAATCTTTGATGATGACGGACAACAGCATGACCCACGTACATGACACATTTTAAAGACTATTGACCGTATGTAGGTTGACCTACTTACAAAACATCAGCCTGAGTGGTGATGTAGAACAAGTGGCGGAGTCCTTCATGAAACTATTGGACCGTCAAAAGTCTAAATGGAAGGCCTAGTAGGAATCAAGGACCCCGGAGTTAGAAATGTGCAAGGGGTCCCATTCTTGAATGGGAACGACGAGATCTTTAAGATCCAACTTGATCATGGTTTTTTTTTCTTTCACTTTTTTGCCAAATTCCTTCTCTAAAGCTGTGAAAATAGCACTTTTGCTATTTTTGGAAATATTTGTTTTAGCAATAACTATAGTTATAAAGGTCAAAATCACTCACTCGCAATTCTACCTTGATTGTAAGCTCTACTATTTTCAATTTCCATGGCTTAATTTTGTTATTTTTATTAACTTTTTTCTATTTTTGTTAGTTATCTACAAATAGGACTGTAAGCTGCAAGGTAGAAACAATTTTTGCTTAGTAAAATTTTGCGAGTTATTTCCTTTCAGAGTTCCTCTCTAGCTGGTGGATTTCAGTTCCTGGGATATTGACGTTGGTCGTATTCTTTCATTGTTTACACTATGTCAAGTTGTATTAGAACGAGGGTTCGCCTGGCTAGATGGCAAATAAAGAAGTAGGAGATAAAAACTCTATTGACACTGAATCATGGAGAAAAAATCCTTGTGGAAAGCTGGAGGAACAAGAACAGTTGAACATAGCCCAACAGTTGAATGAGATTCGTGAACTATTTCTCAGGGTGAATCTCAACGCCAACAATAGGCAACTAGAAGTTGATGGGGTACGTATTGAAGGAGTTACTCGAGGCCAACCTGTTAACATAAACCTTTTGAGACGCCCTCCTTGTCGCCAACCTGATAGCAAGGATGAGGCAGAAAATTAAGGAGACGAGCGAGAAGTATGGTGCATGTCAACTGTTGAAGCGACAAAAGGAGTATAATGAGTATCAGTTGAAAGTAGATACCCCTCACCATAATGGAAATCTACATACAGAGGACTCCCTTGATTGGCTCTCAAAAGTAGAGCGATTCTTTGGGATCATGGAGATTCCCAAGGAGAAAATGGTGAAGGTTGTTGCATTCAAATTGAAAGGTACGTGAGACTGCAGTTTGGTGGGATAAGTTGCAGAGGAACTTTTTTTCGCGTAATATATTAAAAAGAGAATGGGACTACAAAAATGGGTGGATCAAGACACCCAAAAAAAAAAAAAAAGATAAGAAGTAAAAGGGTGAAAAGAGAAAATAAGGATATAGGCAAACATGATCGATGCATTAGTCTACAAAGTAGTAGTATGTCTTCGAGGGATCCCTGATGACGTGAAGGAATGTTCTTCCATCCCACCATTGATAGAAGAGCCAAACTTCTCACAACAATCAACTCCAAAATTTATTTACCTTCAAGCTGAAGTGAAAAGCACCCGATTGATGTTGGTTTTGACAGTGTCCCATTTTGCTCTGTTCTTCCACGGAACATTGTCATTCTTAAATGACTTAATGGCTGCCTCTGAGTCAGATTCAATCCATAGGTTCTTCCAACCTTTTGATAGGGTTTTGTCAACCCCATCCACGTACAATCGCATTTCATTTCGCTATATAGTTGGTAACAACATCAAGTCCTGTAGCCAAAACTCCTTGGGTAACCCCTTGATCATCTCTAAAGACAACTCCAAATCTACCATTTCCCGGATTTCCTTTAGAAGACCCATCGCAATTGAGTTTCATGATGCCTTTGTTTGGAAGACACCAACTACATGGAGAAATGGAAGGAGCCTTACCTAATGCCTTCTTAATATCAAATGTAGTAAATATGACTTTATCAGAAGTCGAAAGATATAGATGCCAATGTAGGAGTGGATTGACTTCTCTCAAAACCACCAAGATCAAGGCCCAAATTGAATGAGAAGTAGTTGTATCGTTATAAAAAAAATCACCCTATTATGAGCCTTCCAGATAAAGACTATGCATTAATGGATAGCAGTAGTGCGCCACAATATCTTTAAAATGGGCCACGCAGCTTGAGAAGAAAGAGTGCCAACCAGTTAGGTTCAAGTTGACATTAAGCCTTCCTTCAAGCTATGACCAAATACTGAATGCAAATTCTTATTCGAAGAAAAAGTGTCTTGCTGATTTAATAATGGTTTTGCATAGAACGCACCTAGAAGCGAGAGAAATGCCCTTGATTTGGATACGATCTTCAGTCAAGAGAGCATTGTGGAAGATTTTCCATGCTAAAGCTATTGTACTAGGGTGGATAGAGGATTTCCAAAGCCAAGTAGACCATCCCACTTTGGCTCCCTTTGATCTAATGGAATCCCAAGTCGAGGACACAGAATTTGCCATTAGTTGTCAGTTTCCAAATTCTAGTGTTAGGCAAACTAAAGATTTTGCTAGTAAGAAGAGAAACAATACCAGGTTTATCAAAAATCTGATGGACCGAATGAGGAATACACCAATATGAGTTATAGATGAGATCGCAAAGTTTGGAAGAAAAATATTTCCAAACTTTCTTTTCTATATTGAGTAGGTCCTTGATGGCGTAGTCACCTACCCATGGTTTACGCCAAATGTCAATTTTGGTACCATTACCCACTAGCCAAGTGTATAGGGGTTTGATTTTTGCAATAGCGCAGTTGATACCACTCCAAGTAGAATAGCTCTTGTGATAAGAAGATAGGCCAATCATCAAGTCTCCACTACGCATAGTGTATTTCCCCCACATGAAGATAGCCCAATCATCATCTCCATCTAACATATTCTAACCTAGCTTCATAAGTAAGGAAGTATTAAAAACTTTGAGTTTTCGAATACCTAATCCTCATTCATCAAGAGGCTTGCATACTTTCCCAAGCAACCATGATGTTCTTTTTGGAAGAAGGGTCACCAGTCCAGATGAAGGTACAGATGATTGTCTCACCAGTCCAAATGAAGTTACAGATGATTGTTTCACATGCTTTTATAATGAAATCTAATCTAATCTTATTTAAATCAAATCTAATCCTAATCAGATCAAATCTAATCCTAATTGATACTTATAAACTTTGGTAAAGATAAGGTGCATATCGTGCACCTTACTATACTTTTAATACCCTCCCAAAATCGCATGCATGTCTCTTTGAAAAAGAAAAATGTGATTGGTTACAAGATATATGAGCCCTTGATCTTCATACAATGAATGGTTGAAACATCCGTTTACGTGTTTGATGGTGGCCATCGCCTATCTATGAAGTTCATCACTGTCACATCCCACTCATCTTGGAGTCTATCAGAGATAGTGGCCCACTAGATCAAGTCAATCAAGATCTCTTCCCAAAGGCTTTCGAGGACGAAGTGTACGACTAAAAGCATCATTGGAAAATTTATTTTGTAATGGGCTAGCGGTTTTATGATCTATTATTGAGGGTTGGATATCAAAAAAGAAATTGATAAAGGTAGGTTGTAGAAGGTGATAGTGGTTGGAGATTGAGATGGGCTAGTAGCATATGTGGTAAAGCCTGACAGGTGAAGATGATGTCATCCATCAGAAGAACGGTGAGACAAGGGAAGAAGATCAGTAGAGCATAAGTCGTTGGATGACCTACTCTGATACCATGAGAAGGAATGAATTTATTTATAAATTTGAGTGATTACATTGACCTACTCAAAGCTCTTATATAGAGTAGTACAAATGTAATACCTTGAATTTTTATTTAGGGTTATTTTTGATAATTTGATTTAAGAATGTAATGTTGGGGTTTTATTAATTAAACATCTATCATACAATATTTAACAATGATAAATATTAATTCACCAATAATATAATGGGTCGACCACATTCAAAAGATAGAAGACATTTTGACATCATCTTAAAACCCCATGGTGTACCTTATAATAATTAAGACATTTGAGAGATAGTTATGTAATTATAAAAAATTGATTGTTTGTTAATAATTAAATGGAAATTATCTTTAACGTGCATCCTAAGGAGTAGGTAATATGGGTACACAATTAGTATACAATTCTTTACATTCATAATTTTTTATACACCTATAATAGGGTATGCCAAAAAGGTAAGGGCATTATAGATATTGTTAATAAGATTTAATTAAATAAAAATAGGGTAGACCTGGGTCCCATTGTCTCTATTAATTCCATAAAAAGTTATTTGATTGATTTAATTGATTAATTAAAGAAAATAAAAATATTTAATTAAATAAAAATTAAAATGTAAAGGTTGGAATAAGTAACATATTTTTGCTATGGGATGAGATCTTTTAGATTCTCTCAATCTATTAATTGAGTTTGAACCATATTAAGTAGGTTGCATAATTATTTCATAAGAGAATTCTAGAGTTTTTAGAGAATAAATAAAAGCTATAGTTGACTGGTATTAATTGACAAAACTTATAAAAATTATGGGTAATCAACCCCACCCAAATTGGAACCCTCTACAACTATTTAAGAGAGGCCACGAGGGGTAGAAGAGCATCCATATGATTTCCCCTTAGAGCTCTCTTTCAATCTCAAAATCTCAAAACTCTTATTTTTGTTCTTCTCTTGATTACTTCTTGGTCTGTATCAAATTTAAAATTAGTTTAAGTATATTTGCTTGATCTTGATTTTTTACATCAATGATTTTTACTTCTTAATATTCATGTGCTATGATTTTGCTTGATTAATGGTTGATCGTGGTTAATCTTGATGGTTTAATGGGTGATCTTGTGGATAATGAATCTCGCATGAAATATTGATTGTTTATCATGCATTGGGAGGGTTGATGGAGGTTGGCTCGTCGATTTTGTAATATCTTAGGTTAGTCCCACACTTTTTGGATTGGTCCTGCCTATTGGACCTTCCAAGGATTATTTTGATTGGGAAATGAATGAGATGGATGGTTAGATTTGTATTATCATTATCTAAATCACATGGTTGAATTGATTATTGCTATGATTATTAACTTACTAAAATAGTGATTTGTATAATCATGATCGTCATTCTATACATGTGGATTTACTTGGCTCTTTAGCTTATGATTTTATACTATTAACAAATTTCATATACATGTGAGTCATCTGACGGATTCGATGCTATGGTAGATGGTTCGATAATGGAGGAAGAGTACCTTGAGGATGTTTATGCTTATTTTATTAATTCTTAAAATTGTATTTAAATACATTGTTATAGTTAGAACTCTTGATAGATTTGGAATCTTTGAAAAATTATTTCAAAGAAATTTTAAATTTTATTTATCATCACACCTTAGATCTTGGGTAAATGGATAGATACACGGGCATTTGGGTCAAGTTATGGTGCCCAGATTCGGGGCGTGACAACAAAGTCTAATAAAGGAAAGAAATCATAATCAATTCTAATCCTAATTGATATTTATAAACTTTGGTAAAGATCGGTGCATCTCGTGCACCCTACTATACTATAATACTTCTATTAACATATTTATAAAATGAAGTATTTCTATTATCAAAATTTTGAAAATAAGATTTATTTTGAAAATTATAGATATTTTCTTTTTTAATCAATCTAAATGCATAAGAATTTATTAAAGTTAGTTTTTGTGAAAAAATTTATGGTTTTAATTTATTTATGTAATAGTTTAGTTTTGGCATTCAAGATATTAATTTGTTTAAACACTCTTTTCTTTGTTGATTAATTCAACTTTCATTTGTTGTTGAATCTTTTTAGAATTTTACAGTTATATTTCATGTGATCGTAATTCTTATAATAAAGACAAACTATTTTAGATTTTGATTGCTTATTTTTCGTTGAATCATTTTTAACTCTTACAAAAATAATTTTTGAGTTTGGGTTTTAAATGTTTCATCAATATTTCTTAATCCCCGTTTATCTTTATTATTTTTTCTCATGGTTATAATTTTTTCAAGTTTACAGTTTCCTTGGGTGATATTTTTAATTAAGTTAATATTTTTTATTTTGAGTTTTTAATTGATTAATTTTATTTTAGATAATATTTTCTTTTTTTATGCATTACTTCATTCCTTTTTTCTTCTTCTTTAATTTTCTAATGATTTCACATAATTTTATTATTAAGGAAGAGTTTTCATTATTAAGTTTATTATTTTAATTTTTTATCATAAATTTTAACCAATTGTAGACTTTATTTGTATAAGTTATTATAGGCTTCTCGTATATCATCATTATTTTTATTACTAAATTCTTCTTTAGTTTACTTTATTATATAAGTAAAATATTTTATTTGATTTTGATCTAACCTTAAAGCTTTAATTCTTTCAATTTTTTTTAAGAGGAGTTTGATTCGTTATCAAATTTATTACTATTATTATTATCTCATGTGTCTTTTATAGTTTTAGTTTTATCTATTTTATTATTTGCACATTTACTTGCAACCAAATCCTCTAAATTTGTTGCATTGGATTTCATTTTTTTCTTTATTAATTTTAGAAATTTTTTTTATCTATATTTCTAATATTTTAAAATTTTTTAGCTATTAAGCAACTTTTTCATCTAAATCATTATCAAATTCTTCTTGTTTATTATTTTCTGATCTTCTAGATGTTTTAAAACAATATTCTTTTTAGGTAGTTTAGGTTTAAACTCAAAGGTTTGGAATAAACTTATTAGTTATTCTAACTTAATGTCATCTATATCTTTGCTTTCTTCTGTAACATTGACCTTGGGATGAAATCTTTTGAATAAGGATCTTAGAATTTTTTTTAACTATTTTTGGTTCAGGGATAGCCTCACTTAGACTCCACATGGAATTTACTATTTCACTAAGATTAATATAAAAATTTATAAACATTTTATTATCGTTCATCCTAAGAATTTTAAATTTAGTTGTTAGAATTTGTAATTTTAAAAGTTTAACAAAGTTAGTTCCTTCATGTGTTGTTTATAATAAATTCTAAATTTGTTTAGTAGAATTACAAGCAAGTATATGATTGAATTCATAAGGAGATAACGCACAATAAAAGGCATTTATAACTTTATTGTTAATATGGCAAGTATCTTTTTCAGATACAAACCAAACTGATTTACTTTTAACTCTAGGGAAAATATCAACATCGGTTACAAGTTCAGTGGGACGTCCATCCCACTTCAATCGACTCTCAAATTCTCTCATTAAGAGATTTGAGGGAAACCCTCACCCTAGCCTTCTAATATGCATAGTTGTGGTCATCAAATAAGCATGGTCTAGATACAGAGTTACCATTTCTTTAATAGCCATATCAAGAAAATAATATCACACTTAAGTGGTTAGACCTTTTGCACAAGTATTTAGGCCCTGATACCAATTGAAATTCCCTTGGTATTGATACGAAAAGACCTAAAAGAGAGTAAATAGGTCTATTTTAAAATTATACTAAGTTAATTACTAAGATGCAATAATTAACTTGAACAAATGTGGAACAAGAATGGACTTAAACAATATAAAGAGATAGAGACCATCAATTTACAACACAAAGATATATAGTGGTTCGGTGTCGTAACATTTACGTCAACTCTCCAAAGCTCTAATGAGCTAATACTTTTTTAATTCAATCACATAAGCAATCTCATACTGAAACAATAATGTAAATGATCCAAACTCGATCGCAATTAAGACAAGACAGAGTCTAGTAGCAAATAATTAAACTCTATTAAGCTAACACCTTTTTAATTTACTCACTTAAGCATACCTTATGATGAATGAATATGGTAAAGGAATCGAGACTCGATCACAATCAAGAAGAATGGATTCTAGCCTCAACCGAACTCCAACTCAATCAATACTTTACTTGACTTAAGCAGGGCATTAGTATAAAAGATGAAGTGTACTAATCAGATAGAATTTTTTTTAGGAAAACGCACAACTAATCAAAGAAAATTACATTTTAATTTGAGATTAAAGAAGAAAAAGCTTCAATGTTGTTGAAGCGCAAAGCCCAACAACCACCAATCTAGAGGCTTGGACAGCTCACCAACAAAATCATTCGATCTGAATAGGGATAGTCACAAACAATGCTCTCTACCAAAGGCTAGAAGAACGCCAAAAAGGGAAAGGGAGATTTCAAAAGTAAAAGAACTCTTGAAGATGGAAAACTCAAAAGAATTGTAAAGGCGAATTAGTGAGTAAATGAGCTAGGTGGAAGGGGATATTTAAATTATTACCAAATAGAGGGGTATTGGTGGAATTTCAAGCACACAGATCAAAAGGTTGATCAACTGTGGTTAACATCAGTTGACCCATCAGGCTGATCGACCACGATTGCCACCGGTCATCCGTGATAGACACCAGACGCCCCTTGGTCAAGAGTCAAACAAAATAAGTCCAGGTCACGCCCTGAATCTGGGCACTCTGACTCGTATCCAGATCGTGATAAATGCAATATTAAGCTAAAAAAAAACATCACATAAACCAACGAAAATCGTTTATAAAATTATTTAAAGAGGATAATGATCCCAAATATAAAATAAACATGAAAATAAAATATAAAAATGAATATGAAAGCTAGCAAAATACGCTATGAGTCCTCAATAGTGAATGGACTCTCTAAATGAAAACATAAAACTAAGCAGTCTCAGGCTCATCCTCTCTTGGCTCCATTGGAGTGTATTGTGGTGATGAGGGTTCTTTCTCTGAGTCATTTCTAGAGGTCGTTGGATAATATTCAATCTGTGGATATCAAATTTGGATCAATGGGTTCGCTTTCCTCCTTCAAATTTGGGTTGTAAGGAATTGGTTTGGGTGGAGGCTTCACCTTCATTCTTGTTGTCTTCTTTACTAGACCACTTTGTTATGAACCATAGGTATCTTAGGCATAATAACTAATGGTCTTTTCCCATCCATATAAGCCTAGTATTCTATCACGGGCATGTGAGGTTTATCTTTGTAGATAACTCTCTCTGTAAGTACAATTTGCTCTTGTTCCATTACTTGCTCTTCAGGTAGAACTGGTTCTGGTTTCACTCTATTCTTTATGTTTGTGTCACTCTGTGCATCTTCTGCATGATTTGACTTAAACCTATGTACGTTGCCACCTCATGGCATAAGTAGTCGCCAATAGTCATACCTCTAACATTATTATAATTATACGATCAAAAATTTAATTCAAATAATATGCAATGAACAGAAAATACTGATGAACATAATATGCAATCCTACATTTCTCCTTCAATCCGAACCAATAGGATACTCGACGAATCGAATCTTCTGCAGGGTTTTGGGCCTTGCACCCTAGCACTTTAGACCCTTCATAATTAAACGAGAAGCAATCCCTGGAACCAACCCACACTTGTTATTTGATATACAATAATTGTAGTATAACAACACTAATAAAAGGAAATTAGACCAGAAAACAAGTATACAAGAATTAAACAAATAAAGAACAGTAGTAATTTCTCAATATTAGGACAAAGATCAAATAATTAAAAAAAATGTAAATATACACATTCATACATACCTTGATGATTCCTGAAGAACTAGAAAACTTCTTTAAAAAGAATAGAAGAAGAGAAGAAAAGTTCTCTTGAGTAGGCTAGGGTTTCTACCTTGGCTGTCTTTCCCTCTCTCTATTAATTCTCACTTTCTCTCTCTAAAACTCTCACTTTCTCTCTCTAGAATACTTGCACTACCTTGGCTACTGGGAGATCTTTCTTTGGCTCTGGTGTGAGAAATAATAAGGCCTCCCTCCTATATTTATAGCCTTTCAAAGGGCTAGGGTTTAGGGTCTAAGATGGAGTAGATCTTCAACTCCTTTTCTCTCTCCTTTATTCTCTCAACAAACAACAAAATCTCCTCAAGGGAGCACGTTTTCTCCTTTAGAGGGGAATGGGGGACTTGGTCAAATTTTGACTTTTTGGTCTCTTACCTCTTGAATCCTCCTCCATCTCGCCAATCATTGAATGCCATTTCTTCACTGATCTTCTAGGTGTCTAGCTTAATGGATGATACTTGTCATCAGTTTGGGGAATAACTGTACTATCCTCTATATTTATTAAATTGAAACTTACAAATTTACCAAATCCCTCTAGAAAGCCACAACACCAAAGATCTGTATAGAAAACACAAGGCAAACACTTTAGAACAAAGAAACTAAAGGAAAATTAAACCACATAATTCTAATCAATAATTCAAAATAGGTTAAATAGCAACCTTAAATTATTATCATTGTTAAAAATTAATATACGTAAACAATTCCCCATACTTATTATAATCAATAAAATTTCAAGAACCCATTATTAATTCTATGCTCTAATCAACTCCTAAACTTGGATTACACAACTGAAAAAGTACCATTTAAACTTGGATCAAAAAACTTGGTTGTTAAGTACCTACTTACATTTTTCAAATAATTATTATCATTTTATTTTAAAGAAATTAATCTAAGGTAATTAAGTATTTGTTACATTTTAAGGACTATTTTGCATCTTCATGCATTTGCAAGTAAGTTGAGCCTCAATTTAAAGAGAACTACTTAGATATACCAATATAATTTGAAGATAGATCATATCATCCAATCCATCACATTATTATTTTAGTGGTTAAGAAGAAATTAACAAATTTCAATAGATTCAACATCACATCATCAAAACATAATTTTTTTGATCTAAACTACAAAGCCCTAACCCTATGTGCTTCTCAACATGACCTTATTCTTTATTCAAAGCTAAAAACTTTTTTTGTAGAAATTCAAGCAAAGAGAGATAAATCAATGAATAAGTGAGAAGAAATGATGAATACTAATTTGTACCTGAAGATGGAGAAGAAATGATGAATTCTAGTTTTTACCGTTTTGCTAGCTTCATCGAATCCTTTGAGGCTTTAGCGCTTGAAGATAAAGGTTTTCGTGTTAAAGACAAGGGACAAATGATTTAGCCGTTCAATGCTTGAGGAGTTGAGCTTTTGGGAAATAAGAAGGATGTGAAGAAGAAGAAAAGAGTAAAAAATCTAGAAAGGGCCAGGGTTTTTTGTCTAGGGATTTGTCAGAGTATTGTTTATACAAATATTTTTTATTACAAACATACCCTTGTACCTATAAAGAATAGGCAAAAGACTTTTTTGGTAGGCATAGAGACGCTGTGTGTGTGTGTGGATGGGCCTTAAATTGATAGGTGGAGAAGCCTTTTTATTTAAAAATTAAAAAGGGCTTATTCATAAATTCTAGAAATTTAAAGCCTCATATGTGATGGGCCTTAGGCAGCCACCTCTATTACCTAACAGTTGAGCTGGACCTGTTCACAACCATGCAAATTCAAGAACCTAATGATGTTAAATTGTACCCTGACAATGGTGCTTCAGCCCATATGAGCAATAGTCTAGATAATTTCACTAGATTATCTCCTATGATGGATTGGATTTGATAATAGTTGGCAAAGGAACTCCCCTCTCAATATCTCACTTTAGAATTATTTCCCTTTCTACTCTTATCGGTATTGTTAATTTAAGAGATGCACTTGTTTTTCTTCAATTTCACAAAAACTCTGTTAACCAGTTCACTTATATATGACTAAAATTGCATGTTAGAATTTTCTTCTTTTGGTTTTGTGATTAAAGAATATAACTCAAGAAAAGTACAAGGGAGAGGCAATAGACTGAATGATTTGTACGCATTGGATAGAGGCAATGAGGCTTTCTTCACTTGTAGATCTTCATCCCTAAAGGCATCCAATGATCGATGACATCAACGGTTAGGACATCCATCAGTTCATGTTATAGTCTTCAAATAAAAATGGTGATATAAGTATTGTTTCTCCCCGAACTATATCAGTTTTTATTTGCTCTAGTTGTCAAATGTGCAAAGGTCATCGTCGGCCTTTTCTTTGAATGAAAACAAGAATAATGAACTTTTTTCTTAATTCATATTGACATTTGAGGTTCATCTCTTATTACTTCTCTCTGATTTTGAATATTAGGCCATATTTGTTGTTGATCCTAATCGATACACTTAATTTTATCCAATGAAAAATAAGTCGCTAACTTCTTTTGCAAGCTATCATCAATTTCAAAGGATGGTTGAACACAATACGTATGATACTAAAATTATAATTTTTCAGTATGACGGGGAGCTGAATTTTCTAAGACTAATTTTCTTAACTGATTTTGTGATTTTGGCATTATTAAGAACATTTTATGTACACACACAGTCTCATAATGGATGAGTAGAGAGAAAGCATAGGCATATTACCACAATTGGTTTGACTCTACTCGTTAATAGAGTAAGGCCCCTACTCACCTTTGTTTCGAAGCCTTCTTCATAGCTGTATATCTAATTAAACGTTTACCAGTGGCCGTTCTCCAATATTAGTCGTTGTATTCTATCATTTTTGGTAAGAGTCAAGACAGCATCGATCTCGGTATTCTACGAGGTGAGCAAGACAACAGACATACCATCTTCAATCCTTGGAGACGAGACAATACTGGTCACATGCCTCAAGTTTTCAAGTGGTAATGGTCACAAGTTGTTATCTTAGAGGCACCCACAAAACACCCTGCAAATTGATATTCGCTCAAAAGTGCTTATTTTAAGCCATTATCCTTATAGCAATGTCACATTCTCCTATGTAAAACTTGTCTTTTCGTCAACTTTTCCATGTAAGAGTTTCTTCCATTGTGTAGAACTCATTCTTTAGACGAAAATTGACTATTTGCATGAGATATACATATTTCGGATAGTAAAGATCAAGCCGTTTTAGTTGAATCTTATTACGCGCTTTTTCACTTGCACGAGACCTTATTGGGCGATTCTCAAGGACTAGCGGGCCCACGATCAACCACAGAAGACTTCTATCAAAGCTTAAAGAGCCAGCATACTAGGATAAGAAGATAGAAGCCATATACGGGCAAAGCTAGAGGATCGTAGAGCCGGAACAATGACTAAGAGAGAAGAAAAGCTGAAGACCAAGATAAGAACTAAAGTGTTAAAAGCCACACCAATTGACATCAAAAGACTAGTTTGACTAATTGGTGGAGCGGATGAGAGAGAATAAAGAAGACCAGTGTTTAAGACCCTCCAATGCTATTATTTTCTGTATTTTCTCTCACTTCTCTCCTATTTCTCTCTCTACCTATCTTGGCCCATGACCCATGACCATGCCCATTTGCAACAACAAGAGAGAATCGGTCTCACTTGACTGATTCTTCTCTCCCCATCTCTCTCTATCCTAGTCATACTTTCTCTCATCTAACTAACCCACATTTGTCTCATAAAGACATACCCAACCTTTGGATCTCTCTAGATCCAACGGTCCTCATTATGACAACAAACAATTCCTTGGCAGTTCCCTCCCCTTCCTAATCTCACCATTTCACCTGCAACACGGTGCACTTTAGTCGTATAGTTGCTACCCTTGCAACCAAGCTTCGTCACCGTTTTCTTCATCTTTGCTTCCTACCAAGACCTCGCACCGGCTAAGCACTTTTCCACCACAGTCGTTCCTCCTCACCATTAATTCTTGCAACCCTCTAACCTAGCCGTCACCCATCTCACCTTCTCCTCTCTAGCTCTCTTCCTCTAAGCCGATCCCAACCCTCTCCAACTATTCTCTCCCTTGGACGATCCCCATACCTTGGAGATCACCATGGTATTGCTACTCATTCCCACACTTCTCCTCTTGGAGATCACACAAGACTCTTGCTGCTACACCACCTGTAGGTTGTAGACTAGCATCCAAGACTCCTCTCTTTGGATTGGGGATGCCTCTCTCTCTCTCTCTCTCTCAGAACGTCTCTACCTTGGAGATCTTCATCTCCTTCACACTGGCAACCTACAACATCGCCTGAGGCGCCTCCCACAGCAGGTTCTTCCATTTCCTATCCACTTCCAGCACCTCTGCAATGCCCTTCTCTTCTTTCCTCTCCACTTTGAAGCACTAGAAACCAGCCCCCACCTGCTACACCGTAGCCTGCAACTCTACAAGTTCTCCTCCACAAGGAAGTACATGAACCTGCACTTCAACTTCGAGGGACTGCAACATCAGTGGGGCTCTTCCCAACCATCTTCTCACGACCGTGAAGACACTCGCTGCCATCTTCTCCCACCTGCAACCAAAACCGAAAATCACTTCCATTAAAGCTGGTCAAGACTGGCCTCAGTATCCACTGCCGACGAGCACCACCAACTTCTCATTGGTCAATCGGTTGTTGGGCATCCAGCAGCCACCAGCTGCCATCTCCAACCACTTGCAACACTGCCTGAGGTGGTAAACTTCACTGCTTGCAGCACCGTTTCTTCCCACGAACGGGTTGCTTGCAAGAACCACCACCATTGCCACCCTCCTCAGTTGCAGACCAGCAACGTCTCCATTAGAGCCACCGGTTCTCCACACCACCTTTCCGTTGGGAGCTCCACCAGCCATCAGAACTAGCTACCCGTGCTTCTCCCTTGCACGTACAGCAACTCCATCTCAGCTACTTGTGAGAGGAGAAACCCTCTCAAGTGTTGGACTACCATCTGCAGGTCTTCAAACACACCACGTTCTTGTTGGTGGAGTTTGGTTGCTTGAGAACCACGTTGTCATCTCCTTCTCTAGAGGAACTAAAGTATACCACGAAACCGTTGTGGGTGATCCATCATTCTTTGGAGCATCTACTAGTGCTTCCTCAACACTCCAACGGTGTTCATCCATGACCAACAAGCAGAACCATTTCATCTCTCCAATTCTCACCAAGGTTCCATTCCTTTTGTAGGGAATATTTTCATATTCAATTTGGAAAAAATTTTGTTTGACATAAAAACATTCTTGTAACCGTTCCTACAAGCACAAGTATAGCGTGGAGATGTCGTGGTATGCATTGAAAGTAGGGTTTTTACGCGTCGTTGGTTACGAAAATCCTAAAATCAACACATTTGTAATTATCCGAGACTTTTGACCTGTAAAATTAGCAATTTTGTACAGTGGCTCGTGTCGGATGTCGATCCGCACTCGGGGTTAAGGCACGCTTAAAGAACATGAAATAACAGAATGATGTTAGAAATAATGGCGGGATGAGAATTGTGATAATGAGATTTAAAACCTATTTTCTTTTGAGATTATCACAGATTATTAAAAACAATAATGAAGGAAATCAAACACCCGAAAAGAGAAATCATCCATTAACATTAAAAATTCTTACAATGCTCAAAACATCAAACAAAATAACAAAATTTGTAAAGAACCTACGACTAAGCTAGAGAGAGAATGGAAGAAACCTAGAGAGAGAAAATGATAGAAGAGGGAGAAGGTTGAACTAGAGCGAGAAAGTAATGGATGTAGAGAGAGATAGTGAGTTTAGAGAGAAACTTACCATTGAATGTACCGGAGGGAGATGACCAGCCATGGATGGTATGCAGCCGGTCTATGAGGACCTTGTGGTTCGAGCCATTGGATCGGGGCTCAAGGGATGAGGGCGGTACTGCACTTTTGTGCCATGAAAACGTGGAGAAGATGACTTGCTGGTTCGGTTGGGCAATGAAAATGGAGCAGCTAGAGAAGGTTCAACCTGCAAACGTTCCCACCAGAGTTGTGGGTTCTATCGGTGGTGTATTAGAGACCGACCGTTGATATAGTTGCAGATCTGCAACTCTATGGAGGCAGCAACGTGGTGGAGTCTTGGACAGGCTGGAGAGAGGGTGCTGCAGGTGATGCAACGGCTTGAAAAGAAGAAGAAGGCGTTGGGGGCAGCCAAGGTGATGGAGACACTGCTGGACGTGGTGGTGGCTTGCAGATCGTGAAGGATAAGGGGGAGAAGAAGAACCAGGAGAAGAAGACGCTTGTGATGGTGTTGCCGGCCGGAGTTGCAGGCACAACTCCAGCGAGAAAAGAGAAAGAAGAAGAAGAAGAAGAAGAAGAAGAAAGAATAAAGAAGAAAGGGAAGAGAGGAAGCGAAAAGAAGAGAAGGAAGAGGTAGTGATGGAGGCGTACAAGAAGTGGAGCTAACGGCCTGCTCTCTTTTGCAGGCCGTGAAGACGGTGATGCAGGGGTGGTTCAATCGACCAGAGTTGCTGGTCTGCACTTCGGCCAAGGGCGCTGAAAGATGAAGAGTTAGAAGAAGAAGGGGAGCTTACCAGGTTACAAGTTGGTGAGATCTGGTGAGGGATGGAGATGCGGAGGAAGAAGTTGTAGGCCAGCCTTAATGGAGTTGCAGACCAGCAACTTTTCCGACGAATGGTGGTGAAAGGCGTTGCTGGCCCTTGTAGAGGGAGATGCACCAAGATCTACGGCGGCAAGGTGAAGATCGTGGCGTCCACGAGATGCACTCTAGAACCGTGGATGGCAGGGTGAAGACCTTGAACACCGGCTAGCCGAGTTGCAGGTTTGCAACTCCGGTAAGAGAGAAGAAGAAGAAGAAGAAGAAGAAGAAGGAAACGAAGAAGAAAGGAGGAAGAAGAGGAGAAGAAAGTAGGGGGGAGAAGAAGGGAAAGGATAGGGGGAAGGAGAGGAGGAGATAGGAGGGGGATTAGGGTTCAAATGAACCCTTCTCCTTCCCCTTTAAACCTCCCACTTTCCTTTAATGGAAAATGGGGTTTTTAAAAATAAAAAAAATATTTTATTTGGAGAATTTTCCCATTTAGTGGACCCCCCTTTTTTTATTTAAAAATAATTAATTTAAAGCATTTGAAAATCGCGAGGTCCACTAAATGGTCGGGCCACGGGTCGATGATGATGGGCTCGGCTACTGGCCCACATGGATTGATGATGTCCATCGTCTCACAAGATGATGTGACAGACAATTTGATGACGATCGGATGGATGGTGACTTGATTGGGACGCAGATTGGTAGATCCACGGATCTAGAGAGATCCAACGATCCGGTGGAAGATCCAAAGGTCCGATTAAAGATCCAACAGTCAGAAAGCTAAGGGAGATGAGACTGAGTCAAAAGGCAAGAGTTCTAAGGTTAGGTCAGTAGATCAGAGGATCAGGTGGTGATGTATAGGGAGATGAAGAGATACGAGAGAGAAATAGGAGAAATAAGAGAGAAAACTCTACAGACTATAGAGATAATTGCTGGCGGAGGGTCTAGAACCCTAGTTTTCAATATGTTCTCTTCTCAGGCTTCGCCAGCAGAGCAGATTATCATTTTCTTCTCATTTCATGTGGCTTCGACTATTTTGGTCCGTCTCTTGGTCATCGGCTCTCCATCTCTTTTGGTTCTTTGGACCAGCTCCGTGATCTTCTGACTTGACCCGTACTTGGCCTGTATCTTCTAGTCATAGCATGTTGGCTCTTTAAGCTTTGATATTAGGCTTCTGTAGTTGATCGTAGGTCCGCAAGTCTCGAGAATAGCCCGATCAAGTTTTCTGCAAGAGAAGAGCACGTAATGAGACTTGATCATAACATCTTTATACATAGACTTCCAGAAATGTGTTTAATGCATGTAAATATATCATTTCGTCCAGAAAAGTGTGTTCTGCGCAATGAAATAGACTCTTACGTAGAAAAGTAGATAATTAGAGCAGTTTTACGTAGGAGAGTATGATAACGCTTAGAAGATAACAGTGAAAAATACACACTTTTAAGCGAATATCACGCATACTTCGTCAACTTCGTGAAGACTAAAAGACAGAGACAGCAAGAATCAGACGGTTGATGACAGGAGCATCTGAGTAACTGCTGATTTGTTAGTTAACAATCGTGTACGCTCGATTAGGAAGGTAAGTGACTCAGTGACCATAGGAGTTGATTAAAATGAACAAAATATAATAGTCAGACTTAGTCATTGGACAAACCCGAGTCAAAGTCAATTTTATTGACTAGTGGAAAAGTCCAATCGATTGGACATGTGTCCCCAATCGATTGGACATAGCCCAATCGATTGGAGACACTGTGTAAATCGATTAGACACTTCGAGGTAGAAACATAATTGAGCCCAATCGGTTGAAAACATTGTGTAATCGATTGGAGACTACGGGACAGAAATCTTTCTGAGTATAATCGATTGGAGACTACGGGACATAATCTTTTTAAGTACAATTGATATTCGCTCAAAAGTGCTTATTTTAAGCAATTATTCTTTTAGCATTATCGCACTCTCCTACGTAAAATGCTCTATTTATCTACTTTTTTACGTAAGAGTCTCTTCTGTTGCGTAGAACATACTTTTCTAAACGAAATGGTATATTTGCATGCATTAAACATATTTTTGGAAGTCTAGGTATGAAGACGTTATGATCAAGTCTCATTACGTGCTCTTCTCTTGCAGAAAACTCGATCGGGCTATTCTCGAGACTTGCAGGCTAAAATCGATCATGAAAGCCCATTATCAAAGCTTAAAGAGCCCACAGGATATGACTAGAAGATATGGGCCAAATATGGGATGAATAAGAGGACCAAAGAGCCGGCCCAAAGAACGAAGAGAGCAGGAGAGCCAATGACCAAGAGACGGACCAAAGCGTTTAAAGCCACATGAGTCAGCAAGGAATGATGGTCTACTCTACTAGAGAAGCGTGAGGATGGTCACAGTGAAGACCAGGGTTCCAGACACTCTGCCAATACTTTTATCTCCATTTTCTGATATTTTCTCTCCTCCCCTAATTTTCTATCTCATCTCTCCTTATTCTCTCTCTTTTTATCTCTCAGTCCTCGGATCTACTGAACTAACCCTAGAACTCCTGCCTGTTGGCTCTGGCCCATCTCCCTAAGCTATCGGACCGTTAGATTTTCCATCGAACCGTTGGATCGTCCATCAGATCGTCGGATCTCTCTAAATCTGTCGGCCTGCCAATCTGGATCCTGATCTTGTCATCTTCAGTCTGATCATCAGCTAATCGTCTGTCACATCATCTTATGAGATGATGGACTTCATCAGTCCATGTGGGCCAGCAACCGGCCCATCATCATCGACCCGCTGCCCGACCATTTAGTGGACCCCGTGAATTTCAAAATAATTCAAATTAAATTTTTAAAAAATACGGGGGGTCCACTAAATGGGGAAATCCCCCAAAAAAAGTGATTTAAAAAAATATAGATATATATATATATATATATATATTTTTTTTTATTTCTAAAAATCACATTTTCCATTAAAGGAAAGTGGGAGGTTTATAAAGGAGAGGAGAAGGGTTCGTTTGAACCCTAATCTCTCTCTTTTCTTCACCTTTCCTTCCCAAAAACCTTTCCCCACGGTTCCCTCCCCCCTTCTCTTCTTCTCTTTCTTCTTCTTCTTCTTCCCTTCTTCACCACCGTCTTCTTCTTTTTGGTGGGTTGGCCGTCCTCCACCACAGGCTTGGCCTGCAACACATTGCTGCCTTGGCTGCTGCACCATGCGCTCCTCCTAACCAGACCGGCAACGTCTTCTTCCTCGTAGCCACCACGCCTCTCCCTAACGAGCTGCCATCTCCGGCGAATCCAACCTGCATCACCGGTGAGTTTGGATCCTCCTTCTTCTTCTTCTAGCATCTGTCTTCCTCTTCTTTTTCACCGACTGGAGTTGCAGGCTGCAACTCCGACCGACTCTGCACACGGGTAGAACGTTGCTGTTGCTCCCTACTCCTTCCTCTCTTCATCCTTCCCTTCTTATTCAGCTTTAAGTTTCAAAAGAAAAAAAAAAATAGAATCGCTGGCGAACTCCATTAACGCCGACGAACTCTGTGAGGATCTCCTTCCCCCTTCTCCTCCATCTTCTTTCTCTTTACTTTCTTCACTTCCAGCGCCTTGGTTGTACCAGCAAGGGAGTGTCTCCCTTCACCATCCCAGCAAGTCGCTGCCCTCTATTCCGATGAACTTTCCCACTTGATGCATGTTGCACACCTGCACCATCAGCAACATAAATCCCCTCTCAATCTCATTCTCACCTAGCTCTTCAACGACCTCTGGAGTTGTAAAACCTACAACTCCAACCCCTCTTGTGTTGCCGGACGATTACAACCGGGGTGCGTCTTCACCACCTCCCCTCCTACCTGCTTTCCACCTGTTGAACCACATCCACCACAGTCAGCACCCCTCCTTGCAGATCTACACCATCCACCTCACCTGTTGGTGCAACATCTGGCCTTGCACATCCACTTTCAAGGCCAAGTCTTCTCCTCCTATCCTTCACGGGTTGCAATGCACCACCACGTAGTGCAATCGTACCCACAAGCAATTCACCACTTGCACATCCACGAGTTGGCTCTCCTTGAGTGCACCACCAACCTGCCACTATTCTTTGGTGAATCCACTGTCATCATCCATGCAACTTGCACAAATCCATTCCCATCCATTGGTCGGACCCATCTCTCTAATCTTCTCTCATTATACTACTTTCTCTCTCTAAAAACTCTTAGATTCTCTCTAGTTTCTCTCTCTACATTGCCTTCTCTCTCTATCATTTTCACTCTCTAAAAACTACTTCTCTCTCTAGATTTTAAAAATCAATTATTTTCCTATTTTCTCTCTCTTCTTTCTCTCTCTATCTCTCACATTTACTGCTTTCTAGTTAGATGATATTCTACTTTTGTTAAGCAAACAGTTGATGTAATTCCCTTACTTTGAATTAATGAAGCTTTAATTTAGTGTGTTAATGTTGATTAGTTTCTCTCTTAAATGGATGTTTTAAAGCTACTCCACCACTCTCACCTCCCCATGAATTCTGGCAATTTTCTGATTATTTTATGTTCTTATTCGTGCTAATCCGACTAATCCCGAGTGCAGATCGACATCCGACACAAGCCACTGTGCAAAACTGCTCATTTTATAGGTTAAAAGTCTCAGATAATTACAAATGTGTTGGAATTAGGGTTTCTGTAACCAACGTCGCGGAAAAACCCTACTTTCAAATGGCGCCATTGCCGCTCGGGTGTACGGGAGTGCGAAAAAGGACGTGAAGATGAAATTGGAAAGTTGCTGAAGCGGAAAGCTACTCAATTTGGACAGCCTGCCCTTTTCGAGAAACTTTCTATTTTTGATTTTTAGTGATTTTTAGCAGTCTTTCAAATTACTATTTTTAATGTCCCAGATGGCCGGATGCAAAGTTGTAATAGTTTAAGAATTTCTTTGATTCTATTTTAGGACTTATCTGCTAGATCTTGTTCTAGGGTTTTTTAGAAACCCTAGATTAAGTGATAAATTCAAAAAAAAATTCCAAAAAAAAATAAGGGTTTTCATTCTCTACGGATTTATAGAAGATCACACACATGAGTTTCACTTTTTGGAAAGTTTCCACAATTGTGAAATTTGGCAAAATTAGGGTTTCCATACTTGAAACATTCCAATTTGAGAGAGTTTTTATCTTTTGAAATCCTCTCAACTTGGAAACATATGGAAAAAGAAACATCCTATTTTAGTAGGATTCCAATATTGGACACATTTTAAAATTGAACGGGATTTACCTATCTTAACTTTCTTGGAAGGTTTCCAAAATTCGGGAAACGATTCAGATTTAGAAATCTTCCAATTTGGAAATTTCTAAATTAAAATTCTAACTCGAATTAGGATACTAATTCACACTTGCCTTAATGAATTGTTTGTCCTGTGCACCCTAAAGAAAGGCAAGAACCTTCCATATCCAATCCCAAACCTAGACCCTTAGATCTCATTTGCAGGAACACGATCCAGTGTGGGTAGGGAGCGAAAGCTCAAAGAGGTAGAGTCGGGCCCAAGCCCATGAGGATACCCCTCCCTAACCCACGGAGACGACCCCGTGGCGTGGCCCACGAGAAGTAAGTCCCTATCCTCGCCTTAAGTGCGATACGGTGTTATTGGGTGCATCATTGTCCCTTGTCTATTTGCTTTCGCATACATATTATTCGACTTGCATGGCGTGTCCATTAATCAATCAACTCTAAGAGAGCAGACCCAACTCCAAAATTGAAACTTGTGCGATTTCATCACCCACCTCATCATTCCACCTGATTTGATCCCAAGGCTCCATTTAATTAAAAGAATCAAGAAGTAGGGCCAATTAGTCTAGTGTTTAAGAAACAATTCACACAAAGCAAACCTACTTAACATCTAGTCGAAATAAGATCACGAGCGCGGGTCCCTATTGTCTAACACACCCATAGGTCCCTACTACTCAAGTACACTGAGTTCGACGTGGCATCTTGAACTATTCGGCGGTTAGTTGCGTGTGGACTAGGAACATGTACCAACCCTAGCTTAACCTGAGGGAACACTCTTCTTAAACACTTAACCGATCCGGTTAATCTGGGACGTACTTAAGACGGCCATTGTGCCGCACGTCTGTCTAGGCTTCGGATTGCCTTGTTGTTAACTAGAGCTAGTAATAAAGGATTCGCTCTAAAGAGTGTAGCCTGGTGAGAACTAATGAGAGCAAATAGTTAGTCCGACGGTTAAAAGATAAACCAGGGTCTGCCCACTGTCATAATCTACCTTAGCCCCAAAACTAACAAGATAATTCTTAAATATATCCTGATTGTTTAGAATAGGATTATTTGTGCTTGGTGTGCATCGTATATCACTAGGATAGTGTTCCCCTCTGGCAACTTTTTGCTGAGTCTAGGGCTTGCTTTTTCAAGTAGAAGCCCGGTTGGACTTGTCCTAACCTTTGACTAACTCGATCTGAGAGTTAGTCCACCGCACCCCTCTATCACCTCTAATGGCAGATGAACGGCCTCTATATGAGACCTACTACAGTTTCTGTAAGAATCTAGGTGATCACTTTCAACAAGGGTATGACAATTCTGCGTATTATCATGACACTCCAGTCTCGCACACTTCTACAGGGTATGATAATCATCAAGATCCGAAGTACAAATCTGCACTCCAAGAGCTTAAAAATTCAATCTCTGCCCTTCGTGCCACGGTCCAGCAACCTGTGCACAATTCCCAGTCTGTAGGATATTACCCTCCTATCCAGCAAGATGTTTGTACCTTTCCATCTCCAATGCAGACCTCCTATGATACTAATTTTTTCTGGACAATAGGAGTCACCATAGCTTTAATTGGGAACAGTCTGCTCTCCCGCAGCAACTGCCGCAGGATAATTATCCTTCCGGGTTTCATCAACCCAATGGAGAGTATGATTGGCAGTACTCGCAGTCGCAATACCCGTCATATCCACATAATGACTATTCTGATCACCAGTGGGCCCCTCAAGATTTTCAGAGTCATCAGCTAGTCCCAGACTCCACTCTGCCTTACAACTTTCCTACCCAGTCGGACTACAATCAAGAGTTGGCACCTCAGCTCCCCCTGGCTGAACCGCCTCTGTTGGCTACTAAACTCAGTCTAGAGGACCTTCTCTTTCAGTACATTACCCAGCAACAACAGTTTCCAAGGTCTCGAGCACCAACAACAGCAATCTATGGAGAGCTTGGAGCAATGTCTAGTTCAATTAGAAAATGAGAGAGAAGCAGTCAACTGCACTAGCCCACCAATAGCCTATCCTGAGGAGAGTGACATGGCCACTGTTTATAATGAGGAGTCGCACAATTGGACCAAGTACTAGAACTGCCAGGATGAAATAGAAGTTGTTATCACCCCTAGATCAAGCCCGATTATTGAGGAGCTAGTGTATCTTTATTCGATGCCTTTAACAGCACCAACTCTTGAAACTACCTCAGAGCAACCTATTTCTTACTCTACCTCTGCTGACCCTGATGTCGATCTTTATGACACTGAGCTATGACTTGATCGTAAGATCCCAACTGTCTTAAATCTATCGCTCTTCTCCACCTCCCTTGGATTGTGCAACAATAGTGATGAACCCGAGTCTCAATCTTTGGTGCCCTTAACAGCACCAACTTCTGGACCAAGCACAGAGGTACCCATTTCCATCTCTATCTCTGATGATTATGCTTCTACACTTGATGCTGACATTTTTACTATTGAGCCGTATTTAGAAAATGGGACTCCCGTTGTCCTGGACCTATCGTTCGCCACCGAGGAGGAACATATTGAGTGCAGAGATTGAAACATCCCTATCACATTAAAAAACATAGAGGAAGAGGTCAACAGTTTTCACCCGTCACCCTACGTTGATGTTGTCGATGAACCGTATGTCATGGATAGTCTAATTCAAGACTCTCACGAGGCTGAGTGTCAAGAACACTTTGAGTCTAACTCCATCTCGGAGTCAGACAATTCTAGTGTTACCGATCTGCAGGAGTCTGCTCTATTCAGATACATTCCCGCTAAACTCAATGAGTTTGCGGCTCTGCTAACCATGGTCAGAGAACCCACTACTACTCTCCTCTTAGTCTTTACTGAGAAGCTTCTCTCCCTCCCCGCTGAACTAAATATTTTTGCGGGTCTACTCAGAGAACTTACTGTCCTTCTCTCAGTCTACACTGAGAAAGACCTATTTTACACAGGTATACCTATACAAGGGATAGGATAATTGTCTCCGTTCCACTTTAGGTGTCAGGAAGACTGCAGATTCACTCAGTCTCCATGAGTTTCAACCTGGTTGGGGGTACTTGATATACCCCCGTCATGTCTGGCTGAAGACGTAAAACTTAGCGCTTTCGAAAAGGCAATTTCGGTATTCCTAGAGTACATGAGTCTCATGCATTTGTTATTATTGTTATATCTCTAGAAATATGGTTACAATCATTCTTCGGATCATCAAGTACCACACACTGTCGAGTTTCTGCCAACTTGGTAACATCCTCCTTGAACCTTTGCATCATCATTACTGATTTTTCATCATTGTATGTCTCGGTCATGAGCACCGAGGACGGTGCTATATTTTGGTTGGGGGTGGGTATTTACCAAAACTTATGTATTCATTTTGATAAATATATAAAAATAAAAAAATAATTAAAAAAAATAAAAAACTTGTGATTTTGGGTCGTTTCCGATGCTTTTCAAAGTTTTTTAGAATTTCAAAAATGTGTCAAATACCCTGACTTTGATTAGCTGAAAACCTCTATTAAGTCAATATTGAGGATGTCAAATTAAGTTTAAAGTTAGCTTTGAGTCAAGTCAAGCGTGACTACAGCAGATTTGAAAACTTAAGAAAAACTCAGATTCGACACAATTGTACACTATCAACATCAGAGTCATCCTAAGTTTAGAAACTCTAGAGATCCTATGAGAATAATCGTGGAGACATAACCCAGTGAGCTTTCGAGCCTTTAATCATTTCAGAGGGTTATACAACAATTCTGAGTCATAAGATGACTCACTATTCTTCATGCCCGTAATATTCTTTGAGAGATCTCATTATCTTTTGCTTTGATCATAAAACTCGGAACGACATCAACATTGGATTACTACGACAGAACATTCTCTGTATCCAGTCAAGATAGCATAAATGATAGTGCAAACCCTAGAAAATAATTTAGGCCATTTTTTCTTAACCATTCAACCTTTTTAACTCACCTAAATTATACTTCACTAGAAACCCCTTGAACCTTTCTAGAAAAGCCTTTTCTTGTTAAACCCATTAACCAAAATCCCAATTCAACTACAAAGGATGACTAAGCTACCCTACTCTTGAGATGGATAGAAGAATAACTGATATGGGTGTACCGTGAAAAGAAGAAAAATCAAAAGGAAAAGAAAGTGATTCAAGCTAAAAAGAAAATATTAATAAAAGTATAAAAAAGAGTTGAAAAATTAAATGAACAGTCTCAGAAATATCAAAAAAAGAAAAAAAATACAAAAGGAAGAAAAGAAACAGAAACTTATTTTACACCAGCAGGAAAAATACAAGAAAATAGTGATATCCTCTCAAGATCTTTGAAATCCTGTATCCCTTTATTTTTCTACACCTGACCTAAGCCTCACTACAACCAGGAAAGTCCTACTTGATTCTAGGATAGTACGATCATAAAATGTCAAGATTTGAGAAAGAGAAGCTATAGAGTTTGATCTGACGTTCCCGAGTGAAGTGGTATTCCAAACATGAGATCTTCTTCTGTTAAAAATATCCTTCCTTCAAATAAAACATATGTGAGATCTTTTGCCTCTTTATATTAAATACATCTCCTCACATATAAATTGAGAGAAAAGAAGAAAACCCTTCTTGAGTGATTCCATTCTGAGTAGTTTACAAATGAGAATTGAGGTCGAGGTATACAAACTTCTAGGTGATCTGGAATTCTTTACTGCAAGATGATAAGAATGTTGAGCACACACACACGCAGAGTCTGACTATTCTGAGTCATGATTATTAGTCTGTAGTCTTGCCAAAACTTTCCAACTCTTCGATAGCATGTAACTATTTTTGCATCCATTCAATGATTTGACGAAAGGTGTTTTCCTTGAGCTAATATGAAAAAATGTGCAGCATGTGCAGAGCCCTTTTAAGCTCATTTATTTTGCACTAATTGCCAAGGATTGGCAATATGCTGGTTGGGGGTTGTGATATTCGCTCAAAAGTGCTTATTTTAAGCAATTATCCTTTTAGCGTTATCGCACTCTCCTACGTAAAATGCTCTATTTATCTACTTTTCTACGTAAGTCTCTTCTGTTGCGTAGAATATATTTTTCTGGACGAAATGGTATATTTGCATGCATTAAACATATTTTTGGAAGTCTAGGTATGAAGACATTATGATCAAGTCTCATTACGTGCTCTTCTCTTGCTGAAAACTCGATCGGGCTATTCTCGAGACTTGCGGGCCAAAATCGATCATGAAAGCCCATTATCAAAGCTTAAAGAGCCCACACGCTATGACTAGAAGATATAGGCCAAATATAGGCTGAATAAGAGGACCAAAGAGCCGGCCCAAAGAACGAAGAGAGTAGGAGAGCCAATGACCAAGAGACGGACCAAAGCGTTTAAAGCCACATGAGTTAGCAAGGAATGATGGTCTACTCTACTAGAGAAGCGTGAGGATGGTCACGGTGAAGACCAGGGTTCCAGACCCTCTGCCAATACTTTTATCTCAATTTTCTGATATTTTCTCTCTCATCCCCCTAATTTTTTATCTCATCTCTCCTTATTCTCTCTCTCTCTTCATCTCTCGGTCCTCGGATCTACTGACCTAACCCCAGAACTCCTGCCCATTGGCTCTGGCCCATCTCCCTAAGCTATCGGACCGTTGGATCTTCCATCGGACCATTTGATAGTCCATCAAATCGTCGGATCTCTCTAAATCTGTCGGCCTGCCAATCTGGATCCTGATCCAGTCATCTTTAGTCTGATCATCAGCTAATCGTCTGTCACATCATCAATCCATGTGGGCCAGCAATCGGCCCATCATCATCGACCCGCTGCCCGACCATTTAGTGGACCCCATGAATTTCAAAATAATTCAAATTAATTTTTTTAAAAATGCGGGGGGTTCCACTAAATGGGGAAATCCCCCAAGGAAAGTGATTTAAAAAAAATTATTTTTTTATTTCTAAAAATCCCATTTTCCATTAAAGGAAAGTGGGAGGTTTATAAAGGAGAGAAGGGTTCGTTTGAACCCTAATCTCTTTCTTTTCTTCACCTCTCCTTCCCAAAAACCTTTCCCCATGTTTTCCTCTCCTTCTTCTCCTTCTCTTCTTCTTTTTTTTCCTCTTCTTCTTCATCTTCTTCATCTTTTACCTCACCGGAGTTGCTGTCTGCAACTCCGGCCGCCTACGCGTCCTCCTTCTCCCTTCTCCCCCTCTCCTCCTCTCCTTCCCCCCATTCCATTCTCCTTCACCCCTTCTTTCTTCTCATCTTCTCCTTGAGCCCGTTTCTCTTCTTCTCCTCCATCTTCTTCATCACTTTCTTACCGGAGTTGCAGGTTGCAACTCCGGCCGCTCACCAGCAAGGGAACAGCGAGCTACCTCCTCTGATCTCACCCCCCTTGCCGCTGCAAGTTCTGTCTGCCACCATTCTCTCCAAGAAACCCCACCGCCATCTCTTTCTCTCTAATGGTTCTTGCTGGATGGACCAGCAAGAACGACTTGCTGCTACCACCATTTTTCCACGAGGAGGTGTTGCTGCAACACCAACCATCTCCACGCACCACAGCAACCATCTCCACCCTTGCAGCTACTGCCTCCTCCATTTTTCATCCTACTACCGCCCCCACCTCCTTTGAGCAGATTCGGTGGCTGTTCTTGCAACAGCCACATTTATCCCATCCAAAAAATAAAACCAAAAAAAAAAAAGGCAAAAGAAAAAGGAAGAAGAAGGAGGAGGGGGGATACCTACCTGCTAGATCGCCCTCTCCTTGCCGTCTTCTTCCCACACCTCCGCCATCACCTTCCACCATTGCTGCCGCCTATAGCAGCAATCCCACAGCCTGAAGATGGTGCGCCTCCATTAACACCAGCCAGCACCGCCTGAGTGCTTTGCCTTCTCCGCTCGCTCCTCTCTCCAACGGTAATGCACAACACCTTGCTATCTCAACAACTCCTCCCATCTGGCCACGATCTCTATTGGATCCACCATCATTGGATGTGCACCGCCCACCATTAAGAACTACTAAGGTTGCAAGCTTGCAAAGTGATCCACTCCGTACATAGCCACCAATGGTCGACCCAAGTATCATGGCCGATTCATCTCTCTTTCTCCCAGCCCATCCTCCATGGTAAGTTCATAAAGGTAATATCCTTCTTCTTCTTCATCTCTCTTTCCATCATCTTCTCTTTAGGCTTAGTTTTTCTCTTTCTACTTTCATTCTCTCTCTAAAAACCTTTTTATCCTTCTAGAAATCTCTCTAAATCTCTTTCTCTCTCTCTATTTCATGCTTTCTGATATTCGCTCAAAAGTGCTTATTTTAAGCAATTATCCTTTTAGCGTTATCGCACTCTCCTACGTAAAAGGCTCTATTTATCTACTTTTCTACGTAAGAGTCTCTTCTATTGCGTAGAACACACTTTTCTGGACGAAA
The DNA here is from genome assembly GCA_035048495.1 of Euptelea pleiosperma. Classification (NCBI taxonomy): domain Eukaryota; kingdom Viridiplantae; phylum Streptophyta; class Magnoliopsida; order Ranunculales; family Eupteleaceae; genus Euptelea; species Euptelea pleiosperma. The sequence goes on from CM068544.1 coordinate 3,031,203, forward strand.
TGGTATATTTGCATGCATTAAACACATTTTCGGAAGTCTAGATATTAAGCCGTTCTGATAAAGTCTCATTAAGTGCTTCTTCTGTCGCAGGAAACTCCAATGGGACGATTCTTGAGACTTGTGGGCCCAAATCGATCATGAAAGCCCATTATCAAAGCTTAAAGAGCCCACATGCTATGACTAGAAGATATGGGCCAAATATGGGCTGAATAAGAGGACCAAAAAGCCGGCCCAAAGAACGAAGAGAGCAGGAGAGCCAATGACCAAGAGACGGACCAAAGCATTTAAAGCCACATGAGACAGCAAAGAATGATAGTCGACTCTACTGGAGAAGCGTGAGGATGGTCACAGTGAAAACCAGGGTTCCAGACCCTCCGCCAGTGCTTTTCTCTCTATTTTCTGATACTTTCTCTCTCATCTCTCCTTATTCTCTCTCTCTCTTCATCTCTCGGTCCTCGAATCTACTGACCTAACCCCAGAACTCCTGCCCATCGGCTCTATCTCATCTCCCTTAGCTTTCTGACCGTCGGATCTTCCATCGGACCGTTGGATTTTCAATCGGACCGTTGGATCTCTCTAGATCCATTGATCTACCAATCTGGGTCCCAATCAAGTCACCATCCATCCGATCGCCATCAGACTGTCTGTCACATCATCTTGTGAGACAATGGACATCACAAATCTATGTGGGCCAGTAGCCGGGCCCATAATCATCGACCCGCTGTCCGACCAGTTAGTGGACCTCGTGAATTTCCAAAGAATTTTAATTAAATTTCAAAAAAATGGGGGGTCCACTAATTGGGGAGATTCCCCATAGAAAAGTAGATTTTTACTTAAAAAAAAAAAAAAAAAAATTATTTTTTTTTATTTCAAAAATACCCTATTTCCATTAATGGAAATAGGGAGCTTTAAAAGGAGAAGGAGAGGGGTTCATTCGAACCCTAATCCCCCTCCAATCTCCTCCTCTCCTTCCCCCTATCCTTTCCCTTCTTCCCCGCGTCCTTCTTTCTCCTCTTCTTCCTCTTTTCTTCTTCGTCTTCTTCCCTATCCTTCGCCGGAGTTGCAGGTTTGCAACTCCGGCCGTTCTTCTTCTTCTTCTTCTTCTTCTTCTTCTTCTTCTTCTTCTCCTTCTTCTCCTTCTTCTTCTTCTTCTTCTTCTTCTTCTTCTTCTTCTTCTTCTTCTTCTTCTTCTTCTTCTCCTTCTTCTTCTATCGCCTTTGTCTTCTTCTCGCCGGAGTTGCAGACCTGCAACTCCGGCCGCCAGCTGCATTCTCCACCTGCTGGACCGCCCCTCCTTGCTCGCCGTTCCACCTCCTCTACCACCAGAACCCAACGGAGGTTCCCACATCGCTGCAACTTCGGTTGCCGCCCCCATCAACGACCTGCAACCCCCCTCCTCGACTGTTGCTCTCTCCTCCACGAGCTCCATTGCCGGAGTTGCAGGCCTGTAACTCCGGCCGCTAGCTGCTGCTGCTTACTGCCAGAAAACAGCACCGCCTGGTGCCCCATCCCCTGCGCTGCCACCTCCGTTTACAACCACCGAACGCCCCTGCTCCTCCTCTACTGCCCAGCACTTCATCCACGCTCAAGCGTCACCATCTTCTCCACCCATAGCCACTGCTCCACCACCTTCTCCAGATCTCCACGGTGGCTGTTCTTCCAACAGCCACCACGCATCCGTCTCTGCAACTCTCCCCTCTCCTATCCACCGTCCATCCACTTTCTCTTAACAAAAAAAAAAAAAAAAAAAAATATAGAAAAAAAAGAGGAGAAGAAAAGGTGGAGGAAGAGGAAGCCGGAGGTGCTCTCCTTAGGGCGGTTTGCTCCGCCTCCTTCAGCCAACACCACCGTCTGCAACTTGTTGTAGATGGTCTACCCCCTACCTCGCTGAGCCATCCACAGTTCACCATACTCTTCTCTTGGACGGCATCTCCTTCCTCCATTATTGGCCAAACCAGCAACTTCTTCATGGGCATCTTCTTCACCACTTTAGCCATTCATGGTCAAACTTCAATGCCAACATGGCCGAACTCTTCGGGGCGATCCAAGTAAATCCAAGGTGAATCCTCTATTCTCTCTCTAGATAGGTTTCTCTCTCTACATATTTCTCTCTAGATCTCTTTCTTCTCTCTCTAGAGATCTCTCTCTAACTTTCTCTCTCTACTTCATTTTCTCTCTCTAACTCTCTCTAGAATTTTCTTCCTTAAAATTACTTTTTAGTTTATCTTATTTTATGTTATTTTTTATTCAAGCATTGTAATAAACATTTTGATCACTGAATGATGAAGTTTGTTTTTATCTATTATTTCTTGTGATGGTCCGTCAATTTTTGTTCTTATTCGCGCTAATCCGACTAACCCCCGAGTGCGGATCGACATCCGACACGAATCCCTATACAAAAGTTTATATTTTGCAGAATTAAAATGCGGATCAAATTACAAATGTGTTGAAGTTAGGGTCGTTCTCTCAACGACGAAAAAATCCTACTTTCACTTTCTCTCTCTAGAACACCTATCTCTTTCTTCTATATTTTCTCTCATTTCTTGTTTCTCCCTCTAGTTTCTCTAAATCGATTGGACCAAGTGTACAATTGAAAGTAGGATTTTTCCGCGTCATTGGTTACGAAAATCCTATCTTCAACACATTTTTTTTAATTAATCTGAGACTTTTAACCTGTAGAATGAGCAGTTTTGCACAATGGCTTGTGTCGGATGTCGATCCACACTCGGGATTAGTCGGGTTAGCGCAAATTTGAACATAAAATGATGGAATTTTTGCTAAAAATTCATGGAGGGATGAAAATGATGTATTTGGATTAAAAACAAGATTTCTTGATTTTAGAGAGAGAAATTATCATAATCTGCCAACAAAATACTAATGAAGGAAATCAAACCACAACCGATGAAAGTAATTCATCATAAAAAAAAAATCCATAATTCTTACAATGCTTCAAAACAAAAATAAAATAAAGTAAACTAATTTAAACTAAAAAGCAACTTAAAGAGAATGATATCTAGAGAAGGCTAGAGAGATGAGAGTTGACCTAGAGATAGAGATTAGACCAGCATACTGCTTAGCAAAGGGGTGCACCCATGTGATGTGATACAGGTTGGTGCGTGGTATTTGCCACCCAAAGAAAGAAGAACCAGCATGGGTACCGGATAATGGAGAGGAATAGCAGCGCTTGAGGGCACTTCCCTGTGCTTGAAGATCGTGATGATCAGATCAACCAAACAAGGGAGTTGCAGTTCGGTGGCTTGCTGGTTCGTGCACGTGGAGGAGCATGCGTATGGTGAGATGCAGCAGGTTGGGGTGGGGGCACCGGCTAGTTCGGTTGCTGCTTGCTGCTCTTGGCAGCAAGCTTTGAAGCTTGAAGGGAGGCCGTTGTAGGTGGGAACAGTGGAGGATTAGGCGGTGCAAACTGGCAACGTGATGAGAACAAGAGGGAGATGGCAAGCAGTGAGGGGCGATCTCTCTCCTCTCATTCTTCTTCTCCTTCTCTTCCTTTTTTATTATTTTTAGGAGAAGTTAAGGACGGCTAGGTGCTGAGGGTTCAAAACGCAGGGGGTTCTGGATGGTGGAGAACGGCTTGGGGTTAACAACGGTGGTGGCTGTTATCACGAGGAAGGTGGTGGTTGGTGCTGTAAAAAGGCAACAGGCGGAGCAAGGGAGGGCAGTGGCTGAGGTGATGGCATGAAGGAGGAGTGGAGCAGGTTCGTGCGAGGTGCTCGCAGCTGTTGCCGGCCAGAGTTGCAGGCTGCAACTCCGGTGGTTCCGTGAAGAAGATGGTGAAGAATATGAAGGAGAAGAAGAGAAATGGGGGCCAAAGAAGGGGGGAATGATGAGAAGGGGGTTTTGTGGAAGGATTGAAGGGATTAGAGGGGGATTAGGGTTCCAAAGAACCCTTCTCCTTCCCCTTTTAAAGCTCCCTAGTTTCCATTAATGGAAATTAGGGAATTTTTGAAATAAATTTTTTTTTTTTTTTAAGTAAAACACTACTTTTCTTTGGGGAATGTCCCCATTTAGTGGACCCCCCATTTTTTAAAATTTAATTAAAATTATTTTGAAATTCACGGGGTCCACTAACTAGTCGGACAGCGGGTCGATGATGATGGGCCAGGCTACTGGCCCACATGGATTGATGATGTCCATCATCTCACAAGATGATGTGACAGACAGTCTGATGGCGATCGGATAGATGGTGACTTGATTGGGACCCAGATTGGTAGATCGACGAATCTAGAGTGATCCAACGGTCCGATTGAAGATCCAACGGTCAGAAAGCTAAGGGAGATGAGATAGAGCCGATGGACAGGAGTTCTGGGGTTAGGTCAGTAGATTCGAGGATCGAGAGAGAGAATAAGGAGAGATGAGAGAGAAAGTATCAGAAAATGGAGATAAAAGTATTGGCAGAGGGTCTGGAACCCTGGTCTTCACTGTGACCATCCTCATGCTTCTCCAGTAGAGTAGACTATCATTTCTTGCTGACTCATGTGGCTTTAAACGCTTTGGTCCATCTTTTGGTCATTGGCTCTCCTACTCTCTTTGTTCTTTGGGCTGGCTTTTTGGTCCTCTTATTCAGCCCATATTTTGCCCATATCTTCTAGTCATAGCATGTGGGCTCTTTAAGCTTTGATAATGGGCTTTCCTGATCGATGTGGGCTCGTAAGTCTCGAGAATTGTCCCATCGGGGTTTCCTGCGACAGAAGAAGCGCGTAATGAGACTCTATCAGAATGACTTCATGTTTAGACTTTCGAAAATGTGTTTAATGCATGCAAATATACCATTTCGTCCAGAAAAGTGTGTTCTACGAATCAAAAGAGACTCTTACATAGAAAAGTAGATAAATAGAGCATTTTAACGTAGGAGAATGCAATAACGCTAAAAGGATAATTGCTTAAAATAAGCACTTTTGAGCGAATATCAACAATCGATTGGACCTTGAACAGAATCGGTTTTCTCAGATCCAAAATTCATAGTTCCATTATCCCACGTTCCACACGACTCAGGGTTTTGGAATTCTATAAATAGAACCCTTCTATGCCTTTTCTAAACACACATAGAGACACAGAGTGACTTAATCTTCAAGAGAGAGAAGCAAAGGCTATATTTATTAGAGTGTCCATTTCGAAGAGCAAGAAGCTTGTTTTCATTCACATCTTGTGAGCTTGTTCTCATCTCGATCAAAGCCAAGAGCTTGATCTTTACTCAGCCTAGGTTTTCCACTTTTATATTCAACCTAATAAGCCTGAGAGTACCAGTGTGACTCAAACACCTTTTGAGCAACTTGGGGTTCAGGGTGTACTGAATCATTCACCTTCTACAAAGGCGGGAGTGTTGAGAATTAAGATCGGAAGAGCCGGTCGAAGGTAGGTGGGTGTACCAAACTGAACAAGCGGATAAGGCTTCTTGGCTGGAAGAGCGCGTGTGGATTCGTGGTGTTGATTCAGAGGACGTGGACGCATCGACAGTGGGCCTTGGCTAAGGTTGTATGCTGTATTTGCAATGGTGCTGCGTAGGTAACCTTTGTTTCGTTTAACTTTTCAGTTAGTAATACTTTCTGTCTGGACGTGGTCCCATGGTTTTTCCTTGGCTAAGGTTTCCACGTAAAAATATCTTGTCTTATGTGATTGTTTGTTTGTGTTCCGCATTCTATCCTAATTAGATCAAACGACAAAAAGATAATATACCACGGAGGGATATTTGATTTGAGTCGGTTGTGATAATCCTTTCTCAAACAACCATGGCATGAAATTTTATCCCATACCATAGACCAGTAAAACTATATAGGTATATTTAATTTTAAATACCTAATCAACCCCCCCTTATAGGTATATTGAGTTAAAGAGAATGGACCGGTGGATTTTCACCTTTGATTCTGGTGCATCCTCACGTGCACTCAAAAGCTGCTCCTCCATCATCCTCAGGTGCAATCAAGGCTGCTCCTCCATAGTACTCACTGATGCACTACACTTTCCCCCACCGTCCACACTTGGCTAACCCGAACTGGCCTACCTCGATCCATGTGATGATTCCATTCTAGGTGAGTACAAAAGGTGACTGTTATCACTTTTTCTCACTCTAATTCTCTCTCTCATTCTTGCATCTTCTCTCTCTAGGATAGTTTCTCATTTTCTCTCTCTTCTCCGATTCTCTCTGTAAGATAACTTTCTCTCTTTCTAAATTTCTTTCTATATCTCTCTTCTTTCTCTCTCTAGCTCATTTAATTGCTTTTATTTTAAGTTAGATTTATTTAATTGTTTACAATAGTTGTTGATTCAAAACTTGTAACTGCCATTATATTTTGAATTAATTAATGCATTTTATTTCAATCATTGTTATGTTTTAATTATTCTTTGATCATTATTTTAGTAGATTATCATCAAATTCAAAAATAAATTTTTAAATATCCACTTTCTTCTCTCATCCACTCCGACACGAGCCACTATGCAAGTCTGCATTTTTAGCAGATTAAGTGAACCGATTCGGAGAAATTACATATATTGTTGAAATCTAGGGTTTTCGATCCAACAACTCGGAAAAAACCTAACTTTCAAATGGCATCGTTGCCGCTGGGTTGACGGGATTGCAAATAGACGAACAGGAAATTAGAAAGCTGCTTAATCGTAAAGATCTGATCCAAATCGAAAAATATTCATTTTCTTTTTCACATTATTCACTTATTATTTTAATGCCTCGGACGGCCGAGTGCAAAGTTGTAATAATTTAGGTATTCATTTTCTCTACCTTTCAAATAACTGCTAGGTTAATTAATTAATTAAAAAACACAAAAAAATATTAGGGTTTGATTTCAATTCTACTATTTCTAGTTAGATCACCATTGGTTATTTGTTTCATTTTGGAAGGTTTCCAACTCCGGGTAATTTAAAAGTAGATATTTCCGAACCCTAATTCGGGAATAGCTAAAGTTGAATTTCAAACCCTAATTGAAACTAATTCACAATACCTGCCCTAAATCATTGCATGTTTCTTGAAACCCTAAAGGCGGTATACCTTCCAACTCCATACCATAGACCATTGTCGACTAACGTGATTGCGGATTGCGATTACCAAGTGAGTATGGACCGAAAGCTCAAAGAGGTGGAGTCGGGCCCAAGCCCATTTGGATACCCCTCCCTATCTCACGGAGGAGACCCCATGCGTAGCCAACGGACAGGTAAGTTTCTACATCTTGCCTTGAGTGCGATCTTGATCATTGTGCGAACACTATGCCGATTGTTTATTTGCTTTTGCAAACATTATCGGAACTGCTTAGATTGTCCATAAAACTTACACTAAAGTGCAAACCCAGCTCTAACTTGAAACTGGTGGGATTTCATTACTCACCTTGTTATTCTAGCTTTTGTGCACCCAAAGCCAAGAATTAAAAACATTCAAGAAGTAGAGCCCAATTTGATCGGTATTCGAGGAAAACTCCACATAAAGCGATTCCTTCAAAGATCAAGTCGATTAAGTCCATGAGTGCGGGTCCCTGTTATCTAACACACCCATAGGTCCTTACTACTCAAGTATATCAAGCTTGTAAGTGGCCTCCTTGATTGTCTGTCGAATTAGCTTAGTGTCGGATTAGGAACACGAACAAACCCTAGCTCCTCTTCTGGGACAACTCATCTTCACGCTTGACAAATTCGATTAGTCTGGGGCGTATTTAAGTCAGCTGATGTGCCGCACATCTGTCTAGGCTTCGGATTATCTTGCAGTCAACTTTTGTTAGTACTAGCAGATTTGCTTTGAAGAGATCTGGTGAGAACCTCCAGAGTGAAAAGTTAGTCCGGCGGGTAATAGAAGATAAATTAGTGGTCTGCCCACTGTCATAATCTACACTAAAATTTCACCGGTTCATTCTCTTTAACTCAATATACCTAGAAAGGGGGGGGTTGATTAGGTATTTAAAATTATATACCTACACAGTTTTACTGGACAATGGTAAGGGAATAAAATTGCATGCCTTAATTGTTTGATAAAAGATCATCACAACCGACTCAAATCGAATATACCTCCGTGGTATATTTTCTTTTCATCATTTGATCTAATCAGAATAGATTGTTGAATACAAACAAACAATCACACAAGACAAGAGATTTTTACGTGGAAACCTTAGCCAAGGAAAAATCATGGGACCACGTCCAGACAGAAAGTATCACTAACCGAAAAGTTAAACGAAACAAAGGTTACCTACGCAGCACCATTGCAAATACAGCTTCCAACCTTAGCCAAGGCCTACTGCAGATGCATCCACGTCCTCTGAATCAACGCTACGAATCCACACGAGCCCTTCCAGCCAAGAAGCCTTGTCCGCTTGTTCAGTTTGGTACACCCCATACGGACCGTCCATCGGCTCCTCCGATCTTAATTCTCAACACTCTTGCCTTTGCAGAAGGCGAAGAATTCAGTACACCCTGAACCCTAAGTTGCTCAAATGGTGTTGAGTCACACTGGTACAATCAGGCTACTAGGTTGAATATAGAAGTAGAAGACCTAAGCTGAGGAAATGATCAAGTTCTTGGCTTAATCAAGAAGAGAACAAGCTCACAAGATGTGAATGGAAAACAAGCTTCTTGCTCTTCGAATGGACACTCTAATAAATATAACATTTTCTTCTCTCTCTTAAAGAACGAGTCACTCTATGTCTCTGTGTGTGTTTAAAGAAGGCATAGAAGGGTTGTATTTATAGAATTCCAAGACCCTAAGTCTTGTAGAACGTGGGATGCTGGAACCATGAATTTTGGATCTGATAAAGACCAATTCTGTGCATGGTCCAATCGATTGTACACTAGGTCCAATTGATTGGGGATAAGTGTAATACCCTGAACTTTCATTCTAGGGTATTACGGTAAATTCATCTAATAAATGCAAACTTGAAACTTTTTCAAACTCTTATTATTGTTTTTATAGTTTAATATCATTGTTGAGTATGTATGTTTAATTTAGTTTCATTCTGACAATTTTGAAAAACTTTCTATTTTTGAAATTCGTTCTTTAGGGCAAAATTCCTGCTAAGAATAATGAATCATAACTTGCAGGGGACTTTTTCTTGCTGCAACTAATATTCTAGAACTTTTATAAAAAAATTATTTTGTGGGTCCGAGACACCAAAAATATTCCTATTTTATCATTACTAACTTACCTGTGAAATTTGGAACCTTTCTTGAGACAAAAAAACCCTAGCGGGAGATTTCGGGAGATTTTGACAAAAATAGTATTTTTATAATTTTTGAACTTCCTACCATTCGCATATTTTTCAAAAATAATATTTAATTATATTTTATTTATTTAATAGGAGCGTGGGACCCGCAAATCACTTTCCGGTCATTCTAATGTCATTTGACACTTTTTTAGGGTTTTGAATGTTTTTATGATTTGTGTGTGTGACATGTGTCAATACCTTATTGTATGGACTTTTAAATTATATAATATAGTTTGATTGAATTAATTTATAATTATTTGTGTTATGATTGTTGGGTGGGGCCGTATGGCCAATCTAGAAGTCTTTTTGGCTTAATAATATTCTTAAATGAGCCTAATTGATGTATATGAGCCTTGGGCCCATTTCTAACCCATTAGTAGTGTAAAATATAAGTTTTTGAGGGTTGAAAAAGTCATCCCTTTGATAGTTACGAATTTCAACAAAATAGAAACCCTAATCCTTCCCTAAACCTATTTATTAAAAACCCTAAAGTTTTAGAACCTTTCACAACCCAACTCCATTGAAGAATAGAGCTAGCTCCATTAAACCTTCATTTGGGGACCGATCGCACTCGAGCAAGAAGGGAGAATTGACGGGGACTCCGATTTGAAGAACATACTCCGAGGAGAGGACGATCCGACGACTTTCAAATTTGAAGAAACTTTTGATTTTCATTAAAGTTCAAGAAACCTTGAGGTAAGTGCGCTTGATCCATCCTATACTTGTTTTTCTTCAAGATTTGTTTTTCTTTTATTAGATAATAGTTGATACTCATTATAAATTAATTTTAATAATATTTACTTTATTCTTATTGGGTTGATCTTTGTTTTGGGCCACCATGATGGGTTTGGCCATGGTCTATTTTGTACCTATAACGGATGACTATGTTCTTATCATTTTTGTTGTACTTTTATGATTTAAATATTTTTATATTATTTTTTTCTAAATACCTCTTTGAATCTATTTTCCAAAACCGTTTAGTTTGTATTTTTCTGATTTTTATTGATTAAGTTATGAATTTTCTAAGTTATATGACTTAACCAAAAAATCCACAGTGAACCTTTCTTTTGGCATTTTTATAAATGAAAAAGAATAAATCGGTTTTGCAGGAATCTAAATTCAGGTGATTAAACCTTAACTAGAAATACCCGCTCTGATACCAATTGAAATTTCATCAATCCGTTCTCTTTAACTCAATATACCTAGAAGGGGGTTAATTATGTATTTAAAATTATTTATACATACCTACAGAGTTTTATTGAACAAGGGTAAGGGAATAAAATCGCATGCCTTAGTTGTTTGATAAAAGATTATCACAACTGACTCAAATCGAATATATTTTTGTGGTATATTTTCTTTTCGTCGTTTGATTTAATCAGGATAGATTGCGGAATATAAAAACAAACAATCACACAAGACGAGATTTTTAAGTGGAAATCTTAGCCAAGGAAAACCCACGGGACCACGTCCAAACAGAAAGTGTTACTAACTGAAAAGTTAAATGAAACAAAGGTTACCTACGCAGCACCGTTGTAAATACAGCTTCCAACCTTAGCCGAGGCCTACTGCCAATGCGTCCACATCTTCTGAATCAAGAAGAGAACAAGCTTATAAGATGTGAATGGAAAACAAGCTTCTTGCTCTTCGAATGGACACTCTAATAAATATAACATTTTCTTCTCTCTCTTAAAGATTGAGTCACTCTGTGTCTCTGTATGTGTTCAGAGAAGGCATAGAAGGGTTGTATTTATAGAATTCCAAGACCCTGAGTCGTGTAGAATGTGGGATGATGGAACCATGAATTTCGGATCTGAGAAAGACCAATTATGTGCATGGTCTAATCGATTGTACACTGGGTCCAATCGATTGGGGATAAGTGTCTAATCGATTGGGCTGAAATAAGTTTCTGCCTCGTAGTTTCCAATCGATTACACAGCCCAATCAATTGGGAATAAGTGTCCAATCGATTGGACTATCCCATGAGTCAATTTTATTGACTTAGACTCGGGTCAGTCCAATGACTAAGTTTGACCATTATATTTTTGTTCATTTTAACCAATTCCTATGGCCACTAAGTCACTTACCTTCCTAATCGAGCATACACGATTGATAACTGACAAATTGGCAGTTACTCAGATGACTCCTGTCGTCAATCATCTGATTCTTGATGTCTCTGTCCTTTAGTTTTTACGTAGTTGGCGAAGTACGCGTACCACAACATCTCCACACTACACTAGTGCTCGTAGGAACGGTTACAAGAATATTTTATGTCAAACGGAATCTTTGCCAAATTGAATATGAAAATATTCCTTACATATACTATCCTTACACTAACAAGATAATTCATAAAACCATCCTGATTTTTTAAAATTAGGAGTATCTGTTGCTTTGTGTGCATCATCTAGGCTCATTCAGTTTCGTACTCTTCAAACTTTTACTGACTCTAGGGACTTACTTTTTCAACATATGCCAGCTTGGACTAGGTCCAATAGCAGATTGATTCGATCTGAGAATCATTCGATTATAGTGGAGTCTTCCACTATTCATTCCCCCTCTCACTCTCCACCCCCTCTCCTAGAGAAACTACCTTCATCGTCATGGCAGATGAATGTCCCCCCATTGAGACATATGCGCCATCTCGGCTAATCCGCCATCATGCATTGTTCTTCCACCTACTGCAGCGGTGCAATTCGAGATCAGGCCACAAACTATTCAAATGCTACCCACTTTTAGAAGTCTCCCTAGAGAAGACCCTTACTCCCATATCAGAGAATTTCAACATGTCATCCTACTCTTTAAAAATTAGAATCTTAATGATGACAATGTTCGACTGAGAGTTTTTCCTCTCTCTAAAGGATCGAGCCTCGGACTGGCTTTACTCTCTTCCTGCAGATTCCATCAAAAGTTGGAAAGAACTTGTAGAAAAATTCATGTCTAAATTTTACCCCATGACTCGTACTAATAAAATGAAATAGCTTATACAGGACTTTCGACAAAAGTCTAATGAGAAATTTTATGAAGCTTGGGAAAGATTCCAGGATTATCTGACCAAATGTCCGTACCACAGTATTGACAAAGGTAGTTTGGTTCACATTTTCTACATGGGACTTACTGATGAATCCCGCACTATGGTAGAGTCCATGTACCAAGGAAAGTTCATGTATAATACTCCAACTGATGAAGCATACAAATTTCTAGGAGAATTAAGTGAAAATTCCCAACATTGGACAACTGACAATGAGTTCAGTTGAACTACTCTAGTCCTACAGACTAATATGGGAAATGAACAAAGGTTGACCCTGAACTGAAATCCCTCATTCAAGAGTTGACCAAGTCAGTCTCTGCCCTGGCTGTATCTGTACACAAGCCTGCTCACCATTCTGCCCCAATCATGAATGTAGGTCAAGAAAATCTAATGGAACCCTGTAATCTTTGTCTACAGCCATCCCACACTACAGATAATTGTCCATTGAATGACGGATGTGCCCCCTCACTCTAGGAAGAGGTTTGTGCGTTTAACACTTTTAAACTACCTACCCAGAACTCGTATAGTCAAACGTACCATCCTGGTACGAGGAATCATCCTAACTTCTCCTAGAGGCAATAGGCTGCTCCACAGCAAAGACCTGCACAAAGCACATATCCTCCTAGGTGCTTATTTTAAAGTGTTTATTTTAAGCCATGATCCTTATAGTGATGTCACATTGTCCTACGTAAAACTTGTCTTTTCGTCGACTTTTTCACGTAAGAGTTTCTTCCATTGTGTAGAATGCATTCTTTATACGAAAATCAACTATTTGCATGAAATATACGCATTTTGGATAGTCCAGTATCAAGCCATTTTAGTTGAATCTCATTACGCACTTTTTCACTTGCAGGAGATCCTATTGGGTGATTCTCAAGGACTGACGGGCCCACGATCAACCACAGAAGACTTTTATCAAAGCTTAAAGAGTCAGCAGGCTAGGATAAGAAGATAGAAGTCATGTACGGGCAAAGCTAGAGGATCGTAGAGCCGGAACAAGGACTAAGAGAGAGAAGAAAAGCTGAATATCAAGAGAAGAACTAAGGTGTTAAAAGTCACACCAATTGACATCAAAAGACTAGTTTGACTAATTGGTGGAGCGGATGAGAGAAATTAAAGAAGACCAGGGTTTAAGACCCTTCAATGCTATTATTTTTCGTATTTTATCTCACTTCTCTCCTATTTCTCTCTTCATGCCCATGCCCATTTCCAACAACAAGAGAGAATCGGTCTCACTTGACAGATTCTTCTCTCCCCCATCTCTCTCTATCCTAGTCACTCTCTCTCTTATCTAACTAACCCACATTTGTCTCATAAAAAAATACCCAACCGTTGGATCTCTCTAGATCCAACGGTCCTCATTTTAACAACAAACAATTCATTGGCCACGATCTCTTCTTTGGCGGTTCCCTCCCCCTTCCTAATCTCACCATTTCACCTACAACACAGTGCACTTTAGTCGTATAGTTGTTGCCCTTGCAACCAAGCTTCATCACCGTTTTCTCCATCTTTGCTTCCTAGCAAGACCTCGCACCGGCCAAGCACTTTTCCACCATCGTCATTCCTCCTCACCATTAATTTCGGCGAAAAGCTCGCCAGAATTGCTGCAACCCTCTAACCTAGCCATCACCCATCTCACCCTCTCCTCTCTAGCTCTCTTCTTCTACGTCGATCTCAACCCTATCCTACTATTCTCTCCCTTGGACGATCCCCATACCTTGGAGATCACCACGGTATTGCTACTCGTTCCCACATGATATTCGCTCAAAAGTGCTTATTTTAAGCAATTATCCTTTTAGCATTATCGCACTCTCCTACGTAAAACTACTCTAATTATCCACTTTTCTACGTAAGAGTCTATCTTATTACGTAGAACACACTTTTCTGGACGAAATGGTATATTTGCATGCATTAAACACATTTTCGGAAGTCTAGATATTAAGCCGTTCTGATAAAGTCTCATTACGCGCTTCTTCTGTCGCAGGAAACCCCGATGGGACGATTCTCAAGACTTGTGGGCCCAAATCGATCATGAAAGCCCATTATCAAAGCTTAAAGAGCCCACAGGCTATGACTAGAAGATATGGGCCAAATACGGGTTGAAAAAGAGGACCGAAGAGCCGGCCCAAAGAACGAAGAGAGCGGGAGAGCCAATGACCAAGAGACGGACCAAAGCGTTTAAAGCCGCATGAATCGACAATGAATGATGGTCTGCTCTAATGGTGAAGAGTGAGAAGCGACACAGTAAAAACCAGGGTTCCAGACCCTCTACCAATGCTGTTCTCTCCATTTTTTTCTCTCATCTCCCCTAATTCTCTCTCCTAGCTCTAATCAACTCTCTCTCCTTAACCTATCACCATCATCCATCAAATCCACCGTTCGATCGCCATCCGATCTACCATCTGACCATCCGATTATTCATCCCTAACATCTGATCAATCGGTCGATCATCCGATCTATCTAGTGAGCTCCCTATCTCATCATCCAACAACTTACGTTCATCGGAGGATCCTCGTCATTTAGCCCCGATTCAAAACCCTGGAAGCACGTTTGAAAAGACAGGGCTTTTGAGAAAAAAATGCATTTTTCACTTGGTGACCAAACGCACCTTAAAAAATGATAAATTTTCAAATTAGAAACCGTGAGTTTCTAAGGGAGAAACCCACGGTTTCTCTCTTTAAAAAGGCTCCCTTGGAAACCCTAGGGGTCGGTTCCCTCCCCCTTTTTTTAAAAAAAAATATAAATAAAATAAAACAAAACCAGCCGGCTCCTCTTTCTTCTTCCTCACCTCCTCCGGTGAGCCAACTCCGGCAAAAACTTGGTAGCTTCTTTTCTTCTTCTTCTCTTCTTCTTCTTTTCTTCTTCTTCTCTTCTTCTTCTTCTTCTTCTTTCTTCTTTCTTGTTCCTCTTTCTTCTGTCTTCTATCTCCATCTCGCCAACAGCTCCGGCAAGCAACCACCTCGCTGGCCGGACTGGTTCACCCCCTCCCCTCCGGCGGACGTCTTCTTCTTCTTCTTGAAGAGGAGCCACTGGACCGCTGCCATCACTTGCTCCATTCTCCACGCCGAAACAAACCCAAACTGGTTCGTAATGGTCACCTGTTGCTGGCCAAACCAGTAACGTCTACCACCTGTTGCTCCTCCACCTACATGGACTGAACTACCGACTGAACCAGCCTTGAACCACCACCAATCAAGCTTCAACGGCACCTGCACAACTGGTGAGTCCTTCTCCTTTCTTCTTCTTCTTATTCTTCTTCCTCTTCTCTTCGTCTTCTCCTTTTCCTTCTTATTTCTTTTCTGATCCACCGGAGTTGCAGACCTGCAACTCCGGCCAGTCCTTCCAAGTGGGCTCCCCAGCCTGCGCAGATCTCTTCCCTCTCCCATTCTCCCTCCTCTTCTCATCTTTCCTCTCCTCTATCCGTCATCTCCCTTCACGCCCCTCTCATAAAAATTAAAAAAAAAAAAAAAAAAACAAAAAAAAAGATTGCCGGAGTTGCAACCTGCAACTCTGGCGAGCTCCATTAACGCCGGCAAGCTAACTACCCTCTCCCCGTTTCTTCTTGGAACACACCTTACAACCCAAAGGAGGGGCTGCCAAGTTCGCCTGAACCTCCACCATCTGCTCCTCTCCCACGTTTTCATCCTTTTCTTCTCCATCCACCGGTTGACGTTCTTCCCTCCCAAGATAGGGACCGTTAGACCGTGCAAGCTCCTGCCATCCTCCACGCACAAACCTTCACCACGCTGCTACACAACAAACCACTGTTGCACTTGCACGTGTTCATCCCATCTCAAGGACGCCTGCAACCCTTCACTTCTTCACCGGTAGAATCGGCAATCCCCTCCATCGTCCGCCAAACGCACCTACAACCTACAAATCCCACCGGTGTTCCCCCTTTACGACTTGCAGTCGTCCCCATCATTCACACCTAACTCTTCAATCGTTGCTGCTCGTCAAGCCTCCATCTTCCTCAATCTCTCATCCATGAGCCACCATCAAGCAAGGTCGTGAACCATCATTCCGCTCCATTGGTTTTCAACGTGGTGCATTCCGGCATCCACCATGATCACGACCAGGTGATTACCCACCACCATCATCCAAGTCCTGTGCACCATCGCAGCCACTAACAATTCCGATGGCGGTCAGTTTCATCTTTTCTTTCTAGAACTACTTCTCTCTCTCTATCTTTCCAATCTCCTCTCTACTTTCTCTCTCTAGACCTCTCTCTAGGATTAGATTTCTCTCTTCTTCTACCACTTTCTCTCTCTCCTCTTTAACATTTTTCTAACTTTCTCTCTCTAGTTTCTCTCTCTCAAAACCTCTTTCTCTCTCTACATCCCTCTCTTATTAAAATGCTTTCTAGTTTAGTTATTTTGTTAAATTTTTGCTGTAAAAGACAATTTTGATTGAATGAAGATGATTTGAATAAAATTATGTTCCATTCTCTGCAAATTTCCTGTCATTTTATGTCATTATTGCGCTAACCCGACTAATCCCGAGTGAGGATCGACATCCGACACGAATCCCTATACAAATATCTATCAATTTTGCAGGATAATCGGATCAAATTACAAATCTTGTTGATTCTAGGGTTTCCGTAACCAACGACGCGGAAGGCCGAGTGCAATTTGTAATAATTTAGGAATTTTACTGCTTTCCATATAACTGCTAGATCTTGTTCTAGGGTTTTTTAGAAACCCTAGATTAAGTGGAAATTACCAAAAAAATTAAAAAAATCAAAATTAAAAAAAAATTAGGGTTTTATATTCTGCAGATTTTTAGAAATCACCAATCAAGGATTTGCGATTTTTGGAAAGATTCCAAAATCTTGAAACTCTGCTTAATTAGGGTTTCCCCTCTTAGAAGTTTCCTCTTTAGAAGAATTTCTATCTTTAGAAATCTTCCGAATTTGGAAAAGTCTGCAAAAGGAAATACCCCAAATCTAGCAGAATTTCAATTTTGGGAAATTTCCCAAAATTGTAAGGGATCTCGCAATCAAATCTTTCTTGGAAGATCTACACAGTTCGGGAAACATTCCAATCTAGGTATTTTCCAAATCTGGGAATTCCTCAATTTTAACCCATCTCGAATTTGGAAATTAATTCAAAAACTTGCCTAAATCCAGTGCTTGTTCAGTGAACCCTAAAAAGGCAAGGATCTTCCAAATAGAATCCCGAATACCTAGACCGTGTGATCTAACTTTTCTGCAGGAACACGATCCAGTGTGGGTAGGGAGCGAAAGCTCAAAGAGGTGGAGTCGGGCCCAAGCCCATTAGGATACCCCTCCCTAACCCACGGAGGCGACCCCGTGGTGTGGCCCACGGGAGGTAAGTCTCTATCCTCGCCTTGAGTGCGATACAGAGCAATTTGGGTGAATCATTGCCGCTTGTCTATTTGCTTTCGCATACATATTATTCGACTTGCGTGGCGTGGCTGTTAATCAATCAACTCTAAGAGAGCAAACCCAGCTCCAAAATTGAAACTGGTGGGATTTCATCACCCACCTCATCACTCCAGCTGCAATTGATCCCCAGGATCCGTCTATAATAAAAAGAATCAAGAAGTAGAGCCAATTAGCTCGGTGTTCGAGGAAAAATCCACACAAAGCGAACCCGCTTAACATCCAATCGAAATAAGACCACGAGCGCGGGTCCCTGTTGTCTAACACACCCATAAGTCCCTGCTACTCAAGTACACTGAGCTCGACGTGGCATCTTGGACTATTCGGCGGTTAGTTGCGTGTGGACTAGGAACACGCACCAACCCTAGCTTAACCCGAGGGAATACTCTTCTTATACACTTGACCAATCCGGTTAGTCTGGGACGTACTTAAGACAGCCATTGTGCCGCACGTCTGTCTAGGCTTCGGATTGCCTTGTTGTTGACTAGAGTTAGTACTAAAGGATTCGCTCTGAAGAGTGTAGCCTGGTGAGAACCTATGAGTGCAAACAGTTAGTCCGGTGGCTAAAAGATAAACCAGTGGTCCGCCCACTGTCATAATCTACTCTAGCCCCAAAACTAACAAGATAATGCCTAAAATATATCCTGATTGTTTAGAATAGGATTATCTGTGCTTGGTGTGCATCATTTAGAATCACTACTCCAGTGTCTCCTTTTGGCAACTTTTTGCCAAATCTTGGGCTTGCTTTTTCAAGTAGAAGCCCGATTGGACCTGCCTTAACCTTTTACTGACTCGATATGAGAGTTAGTCCACCGCACCCCTCTATCGCCTCTAATGGCAGATGAACGGCCTCTGTATGAGACCTACTACAGTTTCTGTGAGAATCGAGGTGATCACTCTCAACAATGGTATGACAATTCTGCGTATCATCATACTCCAGTCTCCCACACTTCTACAGGGTATGATAATCACCGAGATCCGGAGTACAATTCTGTACTCCAAGAGCTTAAAAATTCAGTCTCTGCCCTTCGTGCCGCAGTCCAGCAACCTGTGTACCATTCCCAGTCTGTAGGATATTACCCTCCTATCCAGCAAGATGTATGTACCTTTCCATCTCCAATGTAGACCTCCTATGACAACACTTATTATCCGGATAATAGGAGTCACCATAACTTTGGTTGGGAACAGTCTACCCTCACGCAGCAACTGCCGCAGGATAATTATCCTTCCGGGTTCCATCAACCCAATGGAGAGTATGACTGGCAATACTCGCAATCCCAGTACCCGTCATATCCACAGAATGACTATTCTGATCAACAGTGGGCCCCTCAGGATTTTCAGAGTCAGCAACTAGTCCCAGACTCCACTTTGCCTTACAACTTTCATACCCAGTTGGACTACAATCAAGAAGTGGCACCTCAGCTCCCCTTGGTTGAACTACCTCCGTTGCCTACTAACCCTGGTCTAGAGGACCTTCTCTCTAAGTACATTGCCCAGCTAGAGCACCAACAACAGCAATCTATGGAGAGCTTCGAGCAACGTCTAGTTCAATTAGAAAATGAGAGACAGGAAGTCAACTTCACTAGTCCACCAATAGCCTATCCTGAGGAGAATGATATGGCCACTGTCTATAATGAGGAGCCGCACACTTGGACCCAGTACCACCATTGTGAGGAAGAAATAGAAGTTGTAACCACCCCTAGATCGAGCCAGACTATTGAGGAGCCAGTGTTTCCTTCTTCGGTGCCTTTAAAAGCACCACATCCTGAACCTACCTCAGAGCAACCTACTTCTCACTCTCCCACTGCTGCTTCTAACCTGAACCCTGAAGATGATCATCATGACACTAAGTTTTGTCTCGATCGTAGGATCCCTGCTGTCATAGATCTACCGTTCCTCCCTACCTCCCTTGGATTGTGCACCAATTGTGATGAACCCGAGTCTCAATCTTTGGTGCCCTTAACAGCACCAACTTCTGGACTGAGCACAGAGGAACTTAGTCCCATCTCTATCTCTGATAATTCTCTCTCTGCTCTGAATGCAGACATTCCTATTCATGAGCCATGTCTAGAAAATGGGCCTCCCGCTGTCCTGGACCTACCGATCCCCACCGAGGAGGGACATATTGAGTGTAGGGATTGAAACATCCCTATCACATTAGGAAACTGAAAATAGGATTTTTCCGCGTCGTTGGTTACGGAAACCCTAACTTCAACACATTTTTAATTTATCCGAGACATTTAACCTGTAAAATGGGCAATTTTCCATAGTGGCTCGTGTCGGATGTCGATCCGCTCTCGGGGTTAGAGAATGCACAATTCAAACACATGAAATGACGGATTTTTTAAAGAAATTGCTACTGAGAAATATGGAGAGGTGAGAATGGTGATCGATTTAAAACATATGTTGGTGATTTTTAGAGAGAATGATGGTAGATATATGAAAGCAGGAAAATAACAATGCAAGATAATTAATGAAAATAACAAAACTATTCAAGAAAGAAAACAACTAAATGGAAGATGACAAAATCTACTTTATAAAAAAAATAAACCAAAGATTACAATGTTTGTATTAAAATTAATAAACTAAGAAAGAAAAATACCAACTAATGAAACAAAATAACTAGAGAGGGAAGGTTTTAGAGGGAGAAAAGAGGATCTAGGGAGAGAAAATAAAGTAATGAAAGCTCTAGAGATAGAAACTAGGAATGTAGAGAGAGAAAGAAGAAAATAAGAAGAGAGAGAGAGAGAAAAAAAAAAACCTTACCATGGACTTACCTGGAGATGAAGAATCGGCATTAAAGGAGGCTGCATGTTGCAATGCCAAGGGAATAGGGATCGGATCAATGAGGATAGGCCATGGAGCTTGCTTGATGGGGGTTGTAGGGAGAAGGATGGCAAAGTTTGGCTACACGTTGACAACAAATGGAGAAGAGAATAATAACAGCAAGGAGAGGAGCAGCATGTGAAGGTTTAACCTTGGGAAAAGGATGATCGTAGATCTGCCGTGATGAGGTGTAGCCTGGGGTGTTAAGGCGGCGGTGCCGGTCACATGGAGGAGTTGCTGGTTGATGATGGTGACCAGCAGGTAGGCGTCCCTCCTTTCCTCTTCTTCTTCTCCTCTTTCTTTTCTTTTTTTTTTCTTTGGAGAGGGTGGCAGAAATGGGCGGTGAGTTGCAACGGTGAAGGATTGTGAACTTTCTGGGTTCGGTGGTTGCAGGTGCGCTATCGTTGATGATAGCAGCAACCGTGATTTGTGGCAGTGAATGGAGGAGCAGGCGGTGTAAGTTGGTTGTGGCTGGTGAGAGAAGACAATAGCAGCAACTTGTTACACAGCCTCACAGGGAGGAGATCGCAGGTGGTGGTGCTGCAAGGGGGCACCGGTGGAGGGCTGAGTGGTGTTGCAGGCGGTGAAGGATTGTGAACTTTCTGGGTTCGGTGGTTGCAGGTGCGCTATCGGCTTGAAGATGAAAGGAATGGGGGCGGCTAGGTTGATGGGTTCGCTGTCGTGGCTTTTGGAAATGGTGCACGGCGTTGAAAGCTGGTGGCTGACAGTGGTGGAAGGGGGCAGCAGCAAGGAGGCGATGTGAGCAGCAGGCGGTGGTGCATTCCGGGCTGCAACCCGTGGGCGGCAACAAGAGTTGCAGATCTACAACTTCTCAAGTTGCAGATCGGTAGTGAGATAGGAGTTCAGAGAGGAGATGAAAGAGAGAAGAGAAGGGGGGGGGCGAGCTGGGAAAGAAGGCGATGTTGCTGGCCGGAGTTGCAGGCTGCAACTCCGGTGATAGAGATGAAGAGAAGATGAAGAAGGAGATGGCGAAGCGGGAGGAGAACGGCCAAGAGAAAGGGAAAAAGGGGCAGGAAATTCTTGGGGAGAGAAAGGAGGGGATTAGAGGGGGATTAGGGTTCGAACGAACCCTTCTCCTCCCTCTTATAAAGCTCCCTATTTCCTTTAATGGAAATAGGGTATTTTTTTAAATAAAAATATATATATATATATATTTTTTTTTAAGTAAAATGCTACTTTTTCTTGGGGAATGTCCCCATTTAGTGGACCCCCCATTTTTTTAAAATTTAATTAAAATTCTTTGGAAATTCACGGGGTCCACTAACTAGTCGGACAGCGGGTCGGTGATGATGGGCCCGGCTACTGGCCCACATGGATTTGTGATGTCCATTGTCTCACAAGATGATGTGACAGACGGTCTGATGGCGATCGGATGGATGGTGACTTGATTGGGACTCAGATTGGTGGATCGACGGATCTAGAGAGATCCAACGGTCCGATTGAAGATCCAACGGTCCGCTGGAAGATCCAACGGTCAGAAAGCTAAGGGAGATGAGATAGAGCTGATGGACAGGAGTTCTGGGGTTAGGTCAGTAAATTCGAGGACCGAGAGATGAAGAGAGAGAGAGAATAAGGAGAGATGAGAGAGAAAATATCAGAAAATAGAGAAAAAAGCACTGGCGGAGGGTCTGGAACCCTGGTCTTCACTGTGACCATCCTCACGCTTCTCCAGTAGAGTCGACTATCATTCTTTGCTGACTCATGTGGCTTTAAACGCTTTGGTCCGTCTCTTGGTCATTGGCTCTCCTACTCTCTTCGTTCTTTGGGCCAGCTTTTTGGTCCTCTTATTCAGCCCATATTTGGCCCATATCTTCTAGTCATAGCATGTGGGCTCTTTAAACTTTGATAATGGGCTTTCATGATTGATTTGGGCCCACAAGTCTCGAGAATCGTCCCATCGGGGTTTCCTGCGACAGAAGAAGCGCGTAATGAGACTTTATCAGAACGGCTTAATATTTAGACTTCCGAAAATGTGTTTAATGCATGCAAATATACCATTTCGTCCAGAAAAGTGTGTTTTACGCAACAGAAGAGACTATTACGTAGAAAAGTAGATAAATAGAGCATTTTACGTAGGAGAATGCAATAACGCTAAAAGGATAATTACTTAAAATAAGCACTTTTGAGCGAATATCACAACCCCTAACCAGCATATTGCCAGTCCTTGGCAATTAGTGCGAAATAAAGGAGCTTAAAAGGGCTCTGCACATGCTGCACACTTTTTCATATTAGCTTAGGGAAAACATCGTTCGTCAAATAATTGAATGGATGCAAAAACAGTTACATGCTAGCGAAGAGTTTGAAAGTTTTGGCAAGACTACAGACTGATAATCATGACCCAGAATAGTCAGACTCTGCGTGTGTGTGTGCTCAACATTCTCATCATCCGACAGTAAAGATTTCCAGATCACCTCTAAGTTTTTCTGCCTCGACCTCAAATCTCACATGTTTAGCACTCAGAATAGAATCACACAAGAAGGGTTTTCTTCTTTTCTCTCAATTTATATGTGAGGAGATGTATTTAATATAAAGAGGCAAAAGATCTCACATATGTTTTATTTGAAGGAATGACATCTTTAACAGAAGAAGATCTCATAATTGGAATACCACTTCACTCGGGAACGTCAGATCAAACTCTATAGCTTCTCTTTCTCCAATCTCCACATTTTATGATCGTGCTATCCTAGAATCAAGTAGGACTTTCCTGGGTTGTAATGAGGCTTAGGTCAGGTGTAGAGAGATAAAGGAATACAGGATTTCAAAGATCTTGAGAGGATATTGCCCTTTTCTTGAATTTTTCCTGCGACGTAACACCATTATCTGGTTCTTTTTCCTTTTTTCGTATTTTTCTCTTTTTCTTGATATTTCTGAGACTGCTCAATTTCTTTTCAGCTCTTCTTCATACTTTCTTTCTATATTTTGTTTTTGGCTTGAACCACTTTCTTTTCCTTTTGATTCTTCTTCTTTACTTTTCTTTTTCACGGTACACCCACATCAGTTATTCTTTTGTCCATCTCAAAATAAGGGTAACCAGTCATGTTTCGTAGTTGGACTGGATTTTAGGTTGATGAGTTTGCAAATAAAAGGCTTTTATAGAACGGCTCAAGGGGTTTCTAGTGAAGTATAATTCAGGTGAGTAAAAAGGCTGAATGGTTCAGAAAAAATGGACTAAATCATTTTCTAGGGTTTGCACTATCATGTATACTGTCTTGACTGGATACAGAGAAAGTTCTGTCGTAGTAATCCAATGTTGATGTCGTTCCGAGTTTTATGATCGAAGCAAAAGATAATGAGATCTCTCAACGAATATTGCGGGCATGAAGAATAGTGAGTCATCTTGTGACTCAGGATTATTGTATAACTCTCTGAAATGATTAAAGGCTCGAAAGCTCACTGGGTTAGGTCTCCACAATTATTCTCACAGGATCTCTAGAGTTTCAAAACTTAGGATGACTCTGATGTTGATAGTGTACAATTGTGCCAAATCTGAGTTTTTCTGAGTTTTCAAACCTGCTGTAGTCACGCCTGACTTGACTCGACGCTAACTTTAAACAAAAATTGACATCCTCAATACTGACTTAACGAAGGTTTTTAGCTAATCAAAGTCAGGGTATTTGACACATTTTTGAAATTCTAGAAAACTTTTGGAGAACATCGGAAATCACCCCAAAAATGAGTTTTTTTTTTTTTTTTTTTTTTTTTTTTTTTTTTTTTTAGAGACATGAGTTTTGGTAAATACCCACCCCCAACCAAAATACAGCACCGTCTTCGGTGCTCATGACCGGGACATAAAATGATGAAAAATCGGTGATGATGATGCAAAGGATCAGGGAGGATGTTACCAAGTCAGCAGAGACTCGACAGTGAGTGATACCTGATGATCGGAAGAATGAATGTACCTGCATTTCCAAAGATATAACAATAATAACAAATGCATGAGACTCATGTACTCTAAGAATACCGGAATTGCCTTTCCGAAAGCGCTAAGTTTTATGTCTTCAGCCAGTGACAGGCACCCCCAACCAAGTTGGAGCACAGGAGACTGAGTGGATCATCAGTCGACATAAACAGGATCGATGAGATCAATTTCAAAAGTCTGAATGAACGACACATCAAGTTCATGGAATTGCTTAAGACGCTGACCATTGACCTGGAATGAGGAGTGATCCTTGGGATCCTCAATAGTGATTGCCCCGAAGGGTGTGACTGCTGTGACCGTATAAGGACCGGTCCACCTAGATTTCAGTTTCCCAGGGAAGAGATGGAGACGAGAATTATAAAGAAGGACCTTCTGTCCTGGATGGAACTCTTTTCTGAGGATGCTCTTGTCATGTATCCACTTCATTTTGGCTTTGTAATTCTTGGACAAGTTGTAGGCATCATTTCTGAGTTCTTCTAACTCATTCATTTGAAGTTTCCGCTCCTCCCCTGCGGAGTCTAGGTCGAAGTTGAGCTTCTTAATGGCCCACAGGGCACGATGTTCAATCTCTACCGGAAGATGACAGGGTTTCCCAAAGACCAGACGATAGGGAGACATATTGAGTGGGGTCTTGTAGGCGGTTCTGTATGCCCATAAAGCATCAGTGAGACGAGTAGACCAGTCTTTACGTGTGGTATTGACTGTCTTCTCCAAGATCTGCTTGATCTGACGATTAGAAACCTCCACTTGACCACTAGTCTGCGGATGATAAGCTAGGGCAACCTTGTGGGTTACCCCATACTTTTTCATTAATTTCTCGAATATCCTATTGCAGAAATGGGTGCCCCCATCACTAATGATGGCCTTAGGGGCACCGAATTGGGCGAAGATGAACTCCTTTAGGAATTTGACCACTACTTTGTGGTCATTGGTCTTGGTGGGAATGGCTTCTATCCATTTGGATACATAGTCTACCGCAAGGAGAATGTACTCAAAACCATAGGAAACGGAGAAGGGGCCCATGAAGTCGATGCCCCAGATGTCAAATATTTCATCGACCTGAATGGGAGTGAGGGGCATCATGTTCCTCTGGGAGATGCGGCCTAGATGCTGGCAATTAGGACAGGTTTTGCAGTAGATATGGGCATCTTTAAATAGTGTAGGCCAGTAGAATCCGCATTGCAGAACTTTTTCTGCAGTTTTCTTAGTACTGTAATGACCACCACAAGGTTGGTCATGACACGAGGACAAGATATTGAGTTGGTCCGACTCAGGGACACAGAGACGAATGATCTGGTCAGGACAGTATTTATACAAATAAGGGTCATCCCAAGAGTAGTACTTAACTCTTGCTAGGAATTGGCTTTTGTCCTGTTTTGACCAGTGTGAAGGCATTTCTTCGGTGACAAGGTAGTTGACAATGTCCGCATACCAAGGATTAACAGAAATGGCGAACAGTTGTTCATCTGGAAAGGTCTCAGGGATGGGCTGGGTGTCGAAGGATGACTCTAAAGTCAGTCTAGACAAGTGATCAGCCACTACATTCTCAGTTCCTTTCTTATCCTTAATCTCGAGGTCGAATTCCTGCAGTAAGAGAATCCATCAAATTAATCGAGGCTTGGTTTCCTTTTTCGACATGAGATAACGAAGGGCTGCATGATCAGTGTACACGACCACCTTAGTGGCTAAGAGGTACTGACGGAATTTATCAAGGGCGAAGACTACTGCCAGGAGTTCTTTCTCAGTGGTAGAGTAATTCATTTGGGCAGAGTTAAGAGTTTTGCTCGCGTAGTAGATCACGTGTGACCTTTTGTCAACTCTCTGCCCTAGAACGGCGCCTAACGCGTAGTCAGAAGCATCGCACATTACCTCGAAAGGTAGAGTCCAGTCCGGGGGACGGATAATGGGCGCAGTAGTGAGCTCAGATTTGAGATGCTCAAATGCCTTGACACAGTCAGCATTAAAGTTGAAAGGACTATCTTTAGCCAGAAGATGGGACAGAGGTCGAGCGATTTGAGAGAAGTCCTTGATGAATCGCCTATAGAATCCTCCGTGTCCCAAAAAGGACCGGATGTCACGTACGGACTTAGGAATGGGCAAGGTCGAGATGATATCGATTTTAGCTTTGTCGACCTCAATGCCCTGATGGGAAATGACATGTCCCAGAACAATGCCCTTCTTCACCATGAAGTGGCATTTCTCCCAATTGAGGACAAGTCGCTTGTCCTGACAGCGTTGAAGTACAAGCCCTAGATGGTTCAGACAGTCATCAAAGGATGACCCAAAGACTGAGAAGTCGTCCATAAAGACTTCGAGGAATTTTTCCACCATGTCAGAGAATATGCTCATCATACACCTTTGAAAGGTCGCAGGCGCATTGCAGAGGCCAAATGGCATGCGCTTGTAGGCAAAAGTGCCAAAGGGACAGGTGAAAGTTGTCTTCTCGTGATCCTCAGGGGCGATGGGTATTTGATTATACCCTGAGTAACCATCGAGGAAGCAGTAATAGGAGTGACCTGCTAGTCTCTCCAACATTTGGTCTATGAAGGGTAAAGGAAAATGGTCCTTCCTAGTATTGGTGTTGAGTCGTCGGTAATCGATGCAGACTCTCCACCCTTTCTTCAGGCGCTGAGTTACCATTTCCTTGTTCTCATTTTCCACAACTGTGAATCCTGCCTTTTTAGGGACGACATGAATAGGACTCACCCATTTGCTATCGGAGATGGGATAAATGATACCCGCATCTAACAGTTTAAGGACCTCATCCCGGACTACATCCTTCAAGACGGGGTTCAACCTCCTCTGGTGTTCTCGCGAGGTTTTGGATTCATCCTCGAGATAGATGTGATGTTGGCACACCGAGGGGTCTATGCCTCGAATATCATCTATAGTCCAACCTATCGCAGATTTATGCTCGTTGAGCAGCTCGAGAAGTTTCTTACGTTCACTCTCAGACAAAGCGGAAGCAATAATGACAGGGTAAGTTTCCTTAGGACCAAGATAGGCATAGGAAAGATCTGTGGGAAGAGGCTTAAGCTCCAATATTGGAGCAGATGAAGTAGAAATAGGTGTCACAGAAGACACGGATTGAAGAGGTTTGACTTCAGTAGGTAAAGGAATGATGGGTTCTCTGGCCATGGTTATCAGAGGCTCGAACTCGATGAGAGGAGCGGGGATCTCTATCAGTGGAGCAGTCTCCAAAAGATCATTGAGATCAGAAATAGCTGACTCTGTTGCAAAGTCAGCTCCAAAGTGTTCTAGACACTGCTTAAGAATATCTTCGGTGGAGTCCGGGATTAGACTCTCAACGGCACACATTTCATCGGTCACTTCGCGATCGGCATCCTGTTGCATTAGACGAAAGATATTGACCTCAGCTTTGAGGTTTCCGAAAGCAATGGACATGTTTCCGTCCCGGCAACCGATGTGTGCGTTCGCGGTGGCAAGGAATGGACAGCCTAAGATGACCGGAATGCGGTTATCCTGACACGGCTCGGTGTCTAGAATGATAAAGTCCACAGGATAATAAAAGTCAGCGACTTTTACTAGGACATCTTCAATGATTCCTCTTGGAATCTTGATGGACTGATCAGCCAATTTCAGGGTGACATTGGTAAGCTTCATATCTTTCAGTCCTAACTGCTGATATACCGAGAATGGTATGAGGTTAACGCTAGCCCCTAAATCTAGCAAGGCAGTGCAGCTAAAGTTGTCTCCAATTTCACATTGGACAGTTGGGCTACCTGGATCCTTGTGTTTGATCACACTATTGCGTTGAATGAACGCTGTAGCTTTTTCGGCCAACAAGGCAGCTTTGGGTACATGCGTACGCCGCTTAACTGTGCACAAGTCCTTGAGGAATTTGGCATAGGAAGGGATTTGCTTGATAGCAGAAAGGAATGGGATATTGATCTGGACGTCTTTAAAGACATCTAAGATCTCAGAGAATTGCTGATCCCGCTTATCTTGGACAAGTTTGTCCGGGAAGGGAGGCTTTACTCGACAAATGGATTTGTCTTTAGCCTTAGATTTCTGCACAGGGATATCTGATGTTTGTGTAGAGGTAGAAGAAGCAGAGGTAGGATTTGGACTAGTTCCCACGGTGCGAGTGATGGGTGCTGGAGATGGCACCGGTGGTGGTTGGACTCCCATGTCCACAGTTTTTCCAGATCGTAGGGTGGTTACAGCTTGCACCTCCCCTTGACAATTCTCATTCTGGCTTTGAGATTGGGATCCGATCTCATATACTGCCCCTTTGGCATTTCCTTTAGGGTTGGCAATGGGTTGGCTAGGAAAGATCCCCTTAGCCTTCTCAGCTTCCAAGTTACCTAGACGTTGCTCTAGACGAAGCATGGATTGCTGTTGCTGTTGCTCTAGGCGTTGCATAGATTGTTGTTGCTGAGTAATGAGTTGAGCTAGAAGGTCTTCGATACCAGATTTGGGGACCGACTGTTGGGGGGCAGCTAATGGGAGCTGAGGCACCAATTCGCGACTCGAGCTCATCGGGGCATTATAGTTATAGGCTGGAGGATTAGTTGGGACAATCGGTTGGTTCTGAAAGGTCTGTGGGACTCTTTGCTGATTCTGAAATGTGCTCGATTGTCCAGAGTATTGACCCTGTTGGAACTGCTGGTTCTGAGTAGATGGGTACTGACTCTGCTGGTACTGACCTTGATTGAATTGCCTAGTGCGTTGATTGAACCCAGGGGGATACATGCCCTGAGGTTGACGCGGAGGTTGAGCTTGAGGTTGAGTAGACTGAGGCCTCCAAGAGAAGTTAGGGTGGTTTCTCGTGTCCAGATGATAAGATTGACTATACGAGTTCTGAGTAGGAGGTTTGTATGTGCTGAAAGCACAAACTTCTTCCTGAAGAGGATTAGACCATCCTTCATTCAAAGGACAATGCTCAGTAGTATGGGAGGGTTGCAGACAAAGGGTACAGGATTCCATAGGGCTCTCGTGTCCCACATGCATGACTGGGGTTGATTGTTGAGTAGGCTTTTGTACAAACACAGCCAGTGCCGAGACTGACTTGCTCAACTCTTGAATGACTGATCGAAGCTCAGTATCGGCTGTAGCATCATGTCCCTTAGTTGTCCTTTGGACTGAAGTGGTTCGACTGAACTCTGAGTCAGTCGTCCAATGTTGAGAGTTTTCTCCTAACTCTCCCAAGAATTTGTATCCATCGGTCGGAGTTTGGTGAAGGAATTTTCCTTGGCACATTGACTCTACCATGGTCCGGGACTCATCAGTAAGTCCCTTATAGAAGACGTAGACAAGATTGCCCTTGTCGATGCTATGGTGGGGACACTTAGTCAGGTAGTCTTGGAATCTATCCCATGCTTCAAAAAATTTCTCATCGGACTTCTGTCTAAAGTCCTGAATGAGTTGCTTCATTTGGTTGGTCCGAGTCATGGGGTAGAATTTAGACATGAATTTGCTCACCAATTCTTTCCAACTACTGATTGAATCAGCGGGTAAGGAGTAGAGCCAATCTGAGGCTCGGTCTTTGAGCGAGAATGGGAAAACTCGCAGATGGACATTGTCATCATCAAGGTTCTGATTCTTGAAAAGTAGGATGACATGTTGGAATTCCCTAATATGGGAATATGGGTCTTCTCTTGGGAGACCACGAAAGGTTGGCAGCATTTGGATCGTCTGCGGCCTGATCTCAAATTGTACCGCCGTAGTAGGTGGGAGAACAATGCAAGTGGGCGGATTGGCAGAGATAGGAGCGAACGTTTCGATAAGAGGTCGTTCGACTGCCATGACTACAAAGGTAGTAGTACTGGTAGAGGCGGGTGGGGAAAGAGATGGGGAAGAATTCAGTGGAGGATCCACTGTAGGGACGTGATTCTCAGATCGAACCAAGCGCTTGTTCGGACGATTCCAAACGGGCATACGCGAATGAGGCAAGCTCTATACTTGGCAAAAAGTTGCCAGAGAGGAACACTATCCTAAATGATGCACACCAAGCACAGATAATCCTATTCTAAGCAATCAGGATATATTTTAGGAATTATCTTTGTTAGTTTTGGGGCTAGAGTAGATTATGACAGTGGGCGGACCACTGGTTTATCTTTTAACCGCCGGACTAACTGTTTTGCACTCAGAGGTTCTCACCAGGCTATACTCTTCAGAGCGAATCCTTTAGTACTAACTCTAGTTAACAACAAGGCAAGCCGAAGCCTAGACAGACGTGCGGCACAATGGCTGACTTAAGTACGTCCCAGACTAACCAGATTGGTCAAGTGTATAAGAAGAGTGTTCCCTCGGGTTAAGCTAGGGTTGGTGTGTGTTCCTAGTCCACACGTAACTAACCGCCGAATAGTCCAAGATGCCACGTCGAGCTCAGTGTACTTGAGTAGCAGGGACTTATGGGTGTGTTAGACAACAGGGACCCGCGCTCGTGGTCTTATTTCGATTGGATGTTAAGCGGGTTCGCTTTGCGTGGATTTTTCCTCGAACACCGGGCTAATTGGCTCTACTTCTTTTTTAATTAAATGGAGCCTTGGGATCAAATCAGTTGGAATGATGAGGTGGGTGATGAAATCCCACCAGTTTCAATTTGGAGCTGGGTCTGCTCTCTTAGAGTTGATTGATTAACGGCCACGCCACGCAAGTCGAATAATATGTATGCGAAAGCAAATAGACAAGCGGCAATGATTCACCCAAATTGCTCTGTATCGCACTCCAGGCGAGGGTAGAGACTTACCTCCCGTGGGCCACGCCACGGGGTCGCCTCCGTGGGTTAGGGAGGGGTATCCTAATGGGCTTGGGCCCGACTCCACCTCTTTTAGCTTTCGCTCCCTACCCACACTGGATAGTGTTCCTGCAGAAAAGTTAGATCGCACGGTCTAGGTATTTGGGATTCTATTTGGAAGATCCTTGCCTTTTTATGGTTCACTGAACAAGCACTGGATTTAGGCAAGTTTTTGAATTATTTTCCAAATTCGAGATGGGGTAAAATTTAGGAATTCCCAGATTGGAAAATACCTAGATTGGAAAGTTTCCCGAATTGTGGAGATCTTCCAAGAAAGATTTGATTGCGAGATCCCTTATAATTTTGGGAAATTTCCCAAAATTGAAATTCTGCTAGATTTGGGGTGTTTCCTTTTGCAGACTTTTCCAAATTCGGAAGATTTCTAAAGATAGAAATGCTTCTAAAGAGGAAACTTCTAAGAGGAAAAACCTTAATTAAGCGGAGTTTCAAGATTTTGGAATCTTTCCAAAAATCGCAAATCCTTGATTGGTGATTTCTAAAAATCTGCAGAATACAAAACCCTAATTTTTTTGAATTTTGATTTTTTTATTTTTTTTGTATTTTCCACTTAATCTAGGGTTTCTAAAAAACCCTAGAACAAGATCTAGCAGTTATATGGAAAGCAGTAAAATTCCTAAATTATTACAAATTGCACTCGGCCTTCCGAGGCATTAAAAATAGTAATTTAAAAACTGCTAAAAATCAACAAAAACAAAAAATATAAAGTTTCCCGAAAAGGTCCGGCTGGCCAAATTGAGCAGCTTTTCGCTTCAGCAACTTTCCAATTCCGTCTTTACGTCCTTTTTCGCACTCCCGAACACCCGACCGGCAGCGGCGCCATTTGAATGTAGGATTTTTCCGCGTCGTTGGTTACGGAAACCCTAACTTCAACACATTTTTAATTTATCCGAGACATTTAACCTGTAAAATAGGCAATTTTGCATAGTGGCTCGTGTCGGATGTCGATCCGCTCTCGGGGTTAGAGAACGCACAATTCAAACACATGAAATGACGGATTTTTCAAAGAAATTGCTACTGAGAAATATGGAGAGGTGAGAATGGTGATCGATTTAAAACATATGTTGGTGATTTTTAGAGAGAATGATGGTAGATATATGAAAGCAGGAAAATAACAATGCAAGATAATTAATGAAAATAACAAAACTATTCAAGAAAGAAAACAACTAAATGAAAGATGACAAAATCTACTTTATAAAAAAAATAAACCAAAGATTACAATGTTTGCATTAAAATTAATAAACTAAGAAAGAAAAATACCAACTAATGAAACAAAATAACTAGAGAGGGAAGGTTTTAGAGGGAGAAAAGAGGATCTAGGGAGAGAAAATAAAGTAATGAAAGCTCTAGAGATAGAAACTAGGAATGTAGAGAGAGAAAGAAGAAAATAAGAAGAGAGAGAGAGAGAAAAAAAAAAAAAAACCTTACCATGGACTTACCTGGAGATGAAGAATCGGCATTAAAGGAGGCTGCATGTTGCAATGCCAAGGGAATAGGGATCAGATCAATGAGGATAGGCCATGGAGCTTGCTTGATGGGGGTTGTAGGGAGAAGGATGGCAAAGTTTGGCTACACGTTGACAACAAATGGAGAAGAGAATAATAACAGCAAGGAGAGGAGCAGCATGTGAAGGTTTAACCTTGGGAAAAGGATGATCGTAGATCTGCCGTGATGAGGTGTAGCCTGGGGTGTTAAGGCGGCGGTGCCGGTCACATGGAGGAGTTGCCGGTTGATGATGGTGACCAGCAGGTAGGCGTCCCTCCTTTCCTCTTCTTCTTCTCCTCTTTCTTTTCTTTTTTTTTTCTTTGGAGAGGGTGGCAGAAATGGGCGGTGAGTTGCAACGGTGAAGGATTGTGAACTTTCTGGGTTCGGTGGTTGCAGGTGCGCTATCGTTGATGATAGCAGCAACCGTGATTTGTGGCAGTGAATGGAGGAGCAGGCGGTGTAAGTTGGTTGTGGCTGGTGAGAGAAGACAATAGCAGCAACTTGTTACACAGCCTCACAGGGAGGAGATCGCAGGTGGTGGTGCTGCAAGGGGGCACCGGTGGAGGGCTGAGTGGTGTTGCAGGCGGTGAAGGATTGTGAACTTTCTGGGTTCGGTGGTTGCAGGTGCGCTATCGGCTTGAAGATGAAAGGAATGGGGGTGGCTAGGTTGATGGGTTCGCTGTCGTGGCTTTTGGAGATGGTGCACGGCGTTGAAAGCTGGTGGCTGACGGTGGTGGAAGGGGGCAGCAGCAAGGAGGCGATGTGAGCAGCAGGCGGTGGTGCATTCCGGGCTGCAACCCGTGGGCGACAACAAGAGTTGCAGATCGGTAGTGAGATAGGAGTTCAGAGAGGAGATGAAAGAGAGAAGAGAAGGGGGGGGCGAGCTGGGAAAGAAGGCGATGTTGCTGGCCGGAGTTGCAGGCTGCAACTCCGGTGATAGAGATGAAGAGAAGATGAAGAAGGAGATGGCGAAGCGGGAGGAGAACGGCCAAGAGAAAGGGAAAAAGGGGCAGGAATTTCTTGGGGAGAGAAAGGAGGGGATTAGAGGGGGATTAGGGTTCGAACGAACCCTTCTCCTCCCTCTTATAAAGCTCCCTATTTCCTTTAATGGAAATAGGGTATTTTTTTAAATAAAAAAAAATATATATATATATATTTTTTTAAGTAAAATGCTACTTTTTCTTGGGGAATGTCCCCATTTAGTGGACCCCCCATTTTTTTAAAATTTAATTAAAATTCTTTGGAAATTCACGGGGTCCACTAACTAGTCGGACAGCGGGTCGGTGATGATGGGCCCGGCTACTGGCCCACATGGATTTGTGATGTCCATTGTCTCACAAGATGATGTGACAGACGATCTGATGGCGATCGGATGGATGGTGACTTGATTGGGACTCAGATTGGTGGATCGACGGATCTAGAGAGATCCAACGGTCCGATTGAAGATCCAACGGTCCGCTGGAAGATCCAACGGTCAGAAAGCTAAGGGAGATGAGATAGAGCTGATGGACAGGAGTTCTGGGGTTAGGTCAGTAGATTCGAGGACCGAAAGATGAAGAGAGAGAGAGAATAAGGAGAGATGAGAGAGAAAATATCAAAAAATAGAGAAAAAAGCACTGGCGGAGGGTCTGGAACCCTGGTCTTCACTGTGACCATCCTCACGCTTCTCCAGTAGAGTCGACTATCATTCTTTGCTGACTCATGTGGCTTTAAACGCTTTGGTCCGTCTCTTGGTCATTGGCTCTCCTACTCTCTTCGTTCTTTGGGCCAGCTTTTTTGTCCTCTTATTCAGCCCATATTTGGCCCATATCTTCTAGTCATAGCATGTGGGCTCTTTAAGCTTTGATAATGGGCTTTCATGATCGATTTGGGCCCACAAGTCTCGAGAATCGTCCCATCGGGGTTTCCTGCGACAGAAGAAGCGCGTAATGAGACTTTATCAGAACGGCTTAATATTTAGACTTCCGAAAATGTGTTTAATGCATGCAAATATACCATTTCGTCCAGAAAAGTGTGTTCTACGCAACAGAAGAGACTATTACGTAGAAAAGTAGATAAATAGAGCATTTTACGTAGGAGAATGCAATAACGTTAAAAGGATAATTGCTTAAAATAAGCACTTTTGAGCGAATATCAGAAACATCGAGGAAGAGGTCAACAATTTTCATCCGCTACCCTATGTCGATATTATCGATGACCCGTGTGCTGTAGCGAGTCTAATTCAGGACTCTCCCGAAGATATATTATCCAAGTGTCATGAACACTGTGAGTCTGACTTCATCTCGGAGTCCAACATTTCTGGTATTACTGATCTGCAGGAGTCTGCTCCATTCAGATACATTCCCGCAAAACTCAATGAGTTTGCGGCTCTGCTAACCACGGTCAGAGAACCCACTACTACTCCCCTCTCAGTCTTTACTGAGAAGCTTCTATCCATCCCCGCTGAACTAAATGTTTTCGCGGGTCTGCTCAGAGAACCCACTCCTACTCTCCTTTCAATCTTTACTGAGAAGCTTCGATCCCTCCTAGATCACCTCCATGCTTTTGTCAGTCTGCTCAGAGAGCTCAATGCCCTTTTCTCAGTCTACACTGAGAAAGACCTGTTCTACACAGGTATACCTACACAAGGGATAGGATAGTTGTCTCCGTTCCACCTTAGGTGTCAGGAAGACTGCAGATTCACTCAGTCTCCATGAGTTTTAACCTGGTTGGGGGTACTTGATATACCCCCGTCATGTCTGGCTGAAGACGTAAAACTTAGCGCTTTCGGAAAGGCAATTCCGGTATTCCTAGAGTACATGAGTCTCATGCATTTGTGATTATTGTTATATCTTTGGCAATGCAGGTACATTCATTCTTCCGATCATCAGGTATCACACATTGTCGAGTTTCTGCCGACTTGGTAACTTCCTTCCTGAACTTTTGCATCATCATCACTGAATTTTTATCATTTTATGTCCCGGTAATGAGCACCGAGGACGGTGCTATATTTTGGTTGGGGGTGGGGTATTTACCAAAACTCATGTCTTCATTTTGATAACAAAAAAAAAATACTTTTTATTTTTGGGGTAATTTCCGATGTTCTCCAAAAGTTTTCTAGAATTTCAAAAAATGTGTCAAATACCCTGACTTTGATTAGCTGAAAACCTCCGTTAAGTCAGTATTGAGGATGTCAATTTTTGTTTAAAGTTAGCGTTGAGTCAATTCAAGCGTGACTACAGCAGGTTTGAAAACTCAGAAAAACTCATATTCGGCACAATTGTACACTATCAATATCAGAGTCATCCTAAGTTTAGAAATTCTGGAGAACCTGTGAGAATAATTGTGGAGACCTAACCCAGTGAGCTTTCGAGCCTTTAATCATTTCAGAGAGTTATACAATAATCCTGAGTCAATGGATGACTCACTATTCTTCATGCCCGCAATATTCGTTGAGAGATCTCATTATCTTTTGCTTCGATCATGGAACTCGGAACGACATCAACATTGGATTACTACGACAGAACCTTCTCTGTATCCAGTCAAAACAGTATACATGATAGTGCAAACCCTAGAAAATGATTTAGGCCATTTTTCTGAACCATTCAGCCTTTTTACTCACCTGAATTATACTTCACTAGAAACCCCTTGAACCCTTTTATAAAAGCCTTTTCTTTGTAAACCCATCAACCTAAAATCCAGTATAGCTATGAAGCATGACTGGATACCCTTATTTTGAGATGGACAAAAGAATAACTGATGTGGGTATACCGTGAAAAGAAAGGTAAAGAAGAAAAATCCAAAAAAAAAAAAAAATGGTTCAAGCTGAAAACAAAATATGGAAAGAAAGTATGAAAAAGAGCTGAAAAGAAATTGAGCAGTCTCAGAAATATCAAGAAAAAGAGAAGAATACAAAAAAAGGAAAAAGAACCAGATAATGGTGTTACGCCGCAGGAAAAATGCAAGAAAATGGCAATATCCTCTCAAGATCTTTGAAATCCTGTATCCCTTTATCTCTCTACACCTGACCTAAGCCTCATTACAACCCAGGAAAGTCCTACTTGATTCTAGAATAGCACGATCATAAAATGTGGAGATTAGAGAAAGAGAAGCTATAGAGTTTGATCTGACGTTCCCGAGTGAAGTGGTATTCCAATCATGAGATCTTCTTCTGTTAAAGATGTCCTTCCTTCAAATAAAACATATGTGAGATCTTTTGCCTCTTTATATTAAATACATCTCCTCACATATAAATTGAGAGAAAAGAAGAAAACCCTTCTTGTGTGATTCTATTCTGAGTGTTAAACATGTGAGATTTGAGGTCGAGGCATAAAAACTTAGAGGAGATCTGAAAATCTTTACTGTCGGATGATGAGAATGTTAAGCACACACACACGCAGAGTCTGACTATTCTGGGTCATGATTATCAGTCTGTAGTCTTGCCAAAACTTTCAAACTCTTCGCTAACATGTAACTATTTTTGCATTCATTCAATGATATGACGAACAGTGTTTTCCCGAAGCTAATATGAAAAAGTGTGCAGCATGTGCAGAGCCCTTTTAAGCTCATTTATTTCGCACTAATTGCCAAGGATTGGCAATATGCTGGTTGGGGGTTGTGATATTCGCTCAAAAGTGCTTATTTTAAGCAATTATCCTTTTAGCATTATCGCACTCTCCTACGTAAACTGCTCTAATTATCCACTTTTCTACGTAAGAGTCTATCTCATTACGTAGAACACACTTTTCTGGACGAAATGGTATATTTGCATGCATTAAACACATTTTCGGAAGTCTAGATATTAAGCCGTTCTGATAAAGTCTCATTACGCGCTTCTTCTGTCGCAGGAAACCCCGATGGGACGATTCTCAAGACTTGTGGGCCCAAATCGATCATGAAAGCCCATTATCAAAGCTTAAAGAGCCCACAGGCTATGACTAGAAGATATGGGCCAAATACGGGTTGAAAAAGAGGACCGAAGAGCCGGCCCAAAGAACGAAGAGAGCGGGAGAGCCAATGACCAAGAGACGGACCAAAGCGTTTAAAGCCGCATGAATCGACAATGAATGATGGTCTGCTCTAATGGTGAAGAGTGAGAAGCGACACAGTAAAAACCAGGGTTCCAGACCCTCTACCAATGCTGTTCTCTCCATTTTTTTCTCTCATCTCCCCTAATTCTCTCTCCTAGCTCTAATCAACTCTCTCTCCTTAACCTATCACCATCATCCATCAAATCCACCGTTCGATCGCCATCCGATCTACCATCTGACCATCCGATTATTCATCCCTAACATCTGATCAATCGGTCGATCATCCGATCTATCTAGTGAGCTCCCTATCTCATCATCCAACAACTTACGTTCATCGGAGGATCCTCGTCATTTAGCCCCGATTCAAAACCCTGGAAGCACGTTTGAAAAGACAGGGCTTTTGAGAAAAAAATGCATTTTTCACTTGGTGACCAAACGCACCTTAAAAAATGATAAATTTTCAAATTAGAAACCGTGAGTTTCTAAGGGAGAAACCCACGGTTTCTCTCTTTAAAAAGGCTCCCTTGGAAACCCTAGGGGTCGGTTCCCTCCCCCTTTTTTTTAAAAAAAAAAAAAATAAAATAAAACAAAACCAGCCGGCTCCTCTTTCTTCTTCCTCACCTCCTCCGGTGAGCCAACTCCGGCAAAAACTTGGTAGCTTCTTTTCTTCTTCTTCTCTTCTTCTTCTTTTCTTCTTCTTCTCTTCTTCTTCTTCTTCTTCTTTCTTCTTTCTTGTTCCTCTTTCTTCTGTCTTCTATCTCCATCTCGCCAACAGCTCCGGCAAGCAACCACCTCGCTGGCCGGACTGGTTCACCCCCTCCCCTCCGGCGGACGTCTTCTTCTTCTTCTTGAAGAGGAGCCACTGGACCGCTGCCATCACTTGCTCCATTCTCCACGCCGAAACAAACCCAAACTGGTTCGTAATGGTCACCTGTTGCTGGCCAAACCAGTAACGTCTACCACCTGTTGCTCCTCCACCTACATGGACTGAACTACCGACTGAACCAGCCTTGAACCACCACCAATCAAGCTTCAACGGCACCTGCACAACTGGTGAGTCCTTCTCCTTTCTTCTTCTTCTTATTCTTCTTCCTCTTCTCTTCGTCTTCTCCTTTTCCTTCTTATTTCTTTTCTGATCCACCGGAGTTGCAGACCTGCAACTCCGGCCAGTCCTTCCAAGTGGGCTCCCCAGCCTGCGCAGATCTCTTCCCTCTCCCATTCTCCCTCCTCTTCTCATCTTTCCTCTCCTCTATCCGTCATCTCCCTTCACGCCCCTCTCATAAAAATTAAAAAAAACAAAAAAAAACAAAAAAAAAGATTGCCGGAGTTGCAACCTGCAACTCTGGCGAGCTCCATTAACGCCGGCAAGCTAACTACCCTCTCCCCGTTTCTTCTTGGAACACACCTTACAACCCAAAGGAGGGGCTGCCAAGTTCGCCTGAACCTCCACCATCTGCTCCTCTCCCACGTTTTCATCCTTTTCTTCTCCATCCACCGGTTGACGTTCTTCCCTCCCAAGATAGGGACCGTTAGACTGTGCAAGCTCCTGCCATCCTCCACGCACAAACCTTCACCACGCTGCTACACAACAAACCACTGTTGCACTTGCACGTGTTCATCCCATCTCAAGGACGCCTGCAACCCTTCACTTCTTCACCGGTAGAACCGGCAATCCCCTCCATCGTCCGCCAAACGCACCTACAACCTACAAATCCCACCGGTGCTCCCCCTTTACGACTTGCAGTCGTCCCCATCATTCACACCTAACTCTTCAATCGTTGCTGCTCGTCAAGCCTCCATCTTCCTCAATCTCTCATCCATGAGCCACCATCAAGCAAGGTCGTGAACCATCATTCCGCTCCATTGGTTTTCAACGTGGTGCATTCCGGCATCCACCATGATCACGACCAGGTGATTACCCACCACCATCATCCAAGTCCTGTGCACCATCGCAGCCACTAACAATTCCGATGGCGGTCAGTTTCATCTTTTCTTTCTAGAACTACTTCTCTCTCTCTATCTTTCCAATCTCCTCTCTACTTTCTCTCTCTAGACCTCTCTCTAGGATTAGATTTCTCTCTTCTTCTACCACTTTCTCTCTCTCCTCTTTAACATTTTTCTAACTTTCTCTCTCTAGTTTCTCTCTCTCAAAACCTCTTTCTCTCTCTACATCCCTCTCTTATTAAAATGCTTTCTAGTTTAGTTATTTTGTTAGATTTTTGCTGTAAAAGACAATTTTGATTGAATGAAGATGATTTGAATAAAATTATGTTCCATTCTCTGCAAATTTTCCATCATTTTATGTCATTATTGCGCTAACCCGACTAATCCCGAGTGAGGATCGACATCCGACACGAATCCCTATACAAATATCTATCAATTTTGCAGGATAATCGGATCAAATTACAAATCTTGTTGATTCTAGGGTTTCCGTAACCAACGACGCGGAAAAACCCTACTTTCACCACACTTCTCCTCTTGGAGTCACACAAGACTCTTGCTGCTACACCACCTGTAGGATGTAGACCAGCACCCAAGACTCCTCTCTTTGGACTGGGGATGCCTCTCTCTCTCTCAGAATGTCTCTACCTTGGAGATCATCATCTCCTTCATGCTGGCAACTTGCAACATCGCCTGAGGCGCCTCCCACAGCGGGTTCTCCTTTCCCTATCCACTGCCAGCACCTCTGCAATGCACTTCTCTTCTTTCCTCTCCACTTTGAAGCACTAGAAACCAGCCCCCACCTGCTACACCGTAGCCTGCAACTCTACAAGTTCTCCTCTACAACGATGTACCTAAACCTGTACTTCAACTCAGGGGGACTGCAACGTCAGTGAGGCTCTTCCCAACCATCTTCTCACGACCGTGAAGCAACTCGCTGCCATCTTCTCCCACCTGAAACCAAAATCGAAAATCACTTCCATTAAAGCTGGTCAAGACTGGCCTCAGTTTCCATCACCGAGGAGCACCACCAACTTCTCATTGGTCGATCGGTTGCTGGGCATCCAACAACCATGAGCTGCCATCTCCAACCACCTGCAACACGGCCTGAGGTGTTAAACTTCACCGATTGCAAGCATTGTTTCTTCCCACAAATGGGTTGCTTGCAAGAACCACCGCCATAGCCACCCTCCTCAGTTGCAGACCAGCAACGCCTCCATTACACTATAGGAAAAAGGGTATTAGCGGCGGCCAAGACCGCTGCTAAAAGTCATTAAAACAGTCGTTAAAACTTTCAGTGGCGGCCACACCGGCGGTCGGCGACTGCCGCTGATACCCTGGTCGCTGAAACTTATAGCGACGGCCAGATGAAAATCGGCCACCGCTAAAAAGTACCACACACCAGCGACGGTACAGTCGTGGTGGAAGCCAATATTAGAGGCGGGAATATTAGTATTAGCGGCAGTCAAAGAAGTATTAGCGGTGGTCACAAAATAGCCTGCCGCTGAAAATATGTATTAGCGGCAGGTCAGTCAACCACCGCCGCTGAAATAGAGTATTAGTGGCGGGTATGGCCGCCGCTAATACATACTTTTAGCAGCGTTTATCTGGTGACCGCGGCTAATACTATTTTTTCATGTTTTAGCGGCAGCCAGTGACGGCCGCTAATTGTTCTTTTTTTTTTTGCTATTTTTTTGGAATTTGTTTTTTCACCTGTGTCTCTGTACCACCTGTAGACCTGTAGCATTTTGATTACTATAATACTAACTAAACCAAATAAACAAAAATAAAAATAATCGGTTCATTAAACTCAATGATTAATTAATAAAATATCCTTAGTTCAAAAACATCCATAAATGAAAAAAAAAGTCGATGGCTCAAACATCAACTTGGCCTGCATCAGATCAATAATCAGCTGGGTCCTACAAAAAAAATATAGTAAACTTATTAGAATAAAATATGTTAGAAGTTATATTAAAATAAATATATCGTTAAAAACTCAAAATAGACTTTAATTTTAAGTCTTACATGTCTAAACATACAAGTGACTACAATCTCCCAACCGACCGTAAGAATTTGACCCCGTCTCTTTCAACACATTTGTTTCAACACGTTTGAAGTGTTGGAAGAAGTTTCGGGCGATTCTGACCTCATTTACCCGATTTGGGCGTCGAAGTCCCAAAATAGATTTCAGTTCAAAGTCTTAAATGACTAAACCTACAACTGACTACAATCTCCCAACCGCACGTCAGAATTTGCCATCGTCTCTTCCAACACATTTGTTTCAACACGTTTAAAGTGTTGGAAGAATTTTTGGGAGATTCCGACCTTGTTTGCCTGATTTGGACGACGAAGTCCCGAAGTGGATTTCAGTTTAAGTCTTAAATGCCTAAACCTACAATTGACTATAGTTTTCTAACCCGACCTCAGAATTTGACCCCGTCTCTTCCAACACAATTGTTTCAACACGTTTGAAGTGTTGAAATAAGTTTTGGAAGATTCTGACCTCGTTTGCCTGATTAGGGCATCGAAGTCTCGAAATAGATTTTAGTTCTAAGTCTTAAATGCCTAAACCTACAACTGACTACAATCTCCCAACCGAACGTCAGAATTTGACCCCGTCTCTTCCAACACATTTGTTTCAATATGTTTAAAGTGTTGGAAGAAGTTTCAAGAGATTCTGACATTGTTTACCCGATTTGGACGTCGAAGTCCTGAAATGAATTTCAGTTCTAAGTCTTAAATGCCTAAACATAGAACTGACTATAGTTTTCTAACCCAACCTCAGAATTTGACCCCGCCTCTTTCAACAAAATTGTTTCAACACGTTTGAAGTGTTGGAAGAAGTTTCAAGAGATTCCGACCTCGTTTACAAGATTTGGGCGTCGAAGTCCCGATTTCAGTTCTAAGTCTTAAATGCCTAAACCTACAAGTGACTACAATCTTCTAACCGAACGTCGGAATTTGACTTCGTCTATTCCAACACATTTGTTTCAACACATTTGAAGTGTTGGAAGAAGTTTTGAGAGATTCTGACTTCGTTTGCCCGATTTGGGTGTCGAAGTCCCGAAATGATTTTAGTTCTAAGTCTTAAATGCCTAAACCTACAACTGAATATAGTTTTCTAACTCGACCTCGAATTTGACCCTGTCTCTTCCATCACGATTGTTTCAACACGTTTAAGTGTTGGAACAAGTTTTAGGAGATTCTGACCTCGTTTGCTGATTTGGGCGTCGAAGTCCCGAAATGGATTTTAGTTCTAAGTCTTAAATGCCTAAACCTACAACTGACTATAGTTTTCTAACCCGGCCTCGGAATTTGACCCCGTCTCTTCCAACACATTTGTTTTCAACACGTTTGAAGTGTTGGAAGAAGTTTCGGGAGATTCCGACCTTGTTTGCCTGATTTGGGGCGTCGAAGTCCTGAAATGGATTTCAGTTTTAAGTCTTAAATGCCTAAATATACAACTGACTATAGTTTTCTAATCTAACCTCAGAATTTGACCCCGTCTCTTCCAACACATTTTTTTCAATACGTTTGAAGTGTTACAAGAAGTTTCGGGAGATTCCGACCTCGTTTGCCCGATTTGGGCGTTGAAGTCCCGAAATGGATTTTAGTTCTAAGTCTTAAATGCCTAAACCTACAATTGACTATAGTTTTTGCACCCGACCTCGGAATTTGACCACGTCTCTTTAAACACAATTATTTCAACACATTTGAAGTGTTAGAACAAGTTTTGGGAGATTCTGACCTCGTTTGCCTGATTTGGGCATCGAAGTCCCGAAATGGATTTCAGTTCTAAGTCTTAAATGCCTAAACCTACAAGTGACTACAATCTTCGAACCGAACGACGGAATTTGACTCAGTCTCTTCCAACACATTTGTTTCAACACGTTAAAATGTTGGAAGAAGTTTCGGGAGATTCTGACCTCGTTTGCCCGATTTGGGTGTCGAAGTCCCAAAATGGATTTCAGTTCTAAGTCTTAAATGCCTAAACCTACAACTGACTATAGTTTTTTAACTCGACCTCAGAATTTCACCCCGTCTCTTCCAATACAATTGTTTCAACACGTTTAAAGTGTTGAAAGAAGTTTCGAGAGACTCCGACCTCGTTTGCCCGATTTGGGCGTCGAAGTCCCGAAATGGATTTTAGTTCTAAGTCTTAAATGCCTAAACCTACAAGTGACTACAATCTCCCAACCGAACGTCGAAATTTGACCCCGTTTCTTCTAATACATTTGTTTCAACATATTTGAAGTAACAAGAGGAATGCTTGCCAATTGTCCTTCAAATAGATATAACCACTTTAGCTACTGACTGTACTAGAGATTATGCATTCCCAAACATGTCAAAACTAGAGAATTCAAAAATCAACATCAAACAATTACTCCTCACCACAAACAAGACAAAAAAATTGTTCACTCGTACAACTAATCTGCCACATGTAGGTGATAAGGCACAATGTCACACAATGATTCTTGAACGGGAGATCTAAGGTTCAATGCATGTATATGCATGATGTGTGTGTGTCAACTATTTACATGATATACAACATAAAGTGAGGAATGATTGGAACTTTAAAA
This sequence comes from Euptelea pleiosperma, assembly GCA_035048495.1. NCBI lineage: Eukaryota > Viridiplantae > Streptophyta > Magnoliopsida > Ranunculales > Eupteleaceae > Euptelea > Euptelea pleiosperma. The sequence goes on from CM068544.1 coordinate 3,075,406, forward strand.
TGTTAAGTAAATTAAAATATTACACTACAATACTAGCCCTATATTTCATAAGTAATTGAATATAAAATTAGATAGGACAACAGGTCATGAAATAAACATTATCTTAAGCAATTGAATATAAAATTAGATAGAATAATAGGTCATAAAAAATTTAACAAAAACACATGCATATAGTAGACATGAAAAACAAATCATATATTTTAATATTAAGACGTCCTAAGAATCATACCTGCAACTACAAACCAATCGGCCAAGCATCCATACGGTCAGAAATCATCAATGAAACTGATTTTGGAACTACATCTGAACATCCACAGGTTGTGTGTTATCACTATTGCAAGTTATGGAATTCAGTTGGTGGGGTGAAGAAATAAACTTAGTGGATCGATGCTGAGCAGTGAAAATATCCAATAGGTGGAGAAAATAGAGGTATTTATACCAGATGACTTTCAAACTGATTTTGGGACTTTGTATGGCATCCCAATTATAAAATCTAACAGAAGACCTTTCTTTGTATGGCAATAATCGATTTCCCAATTTGCTTGCGTCAGCCTTTCTACAGCTGGTTTAATGACAAAAGCATTTTTCTCATTCCACTCATTCCTAACTTCTTCACCTCTTCCTTATATTCCTGACATCCTTCTTTATCTTTCATTTGAATGCTACATCTGAAATATTATTTATCGGATGATGTATTCTATGTCAACCCTATGTTAAGAAATTTTACAAAAATATACACAAGCTAGAGTCAATCTAAGCCATATAACATAGACCACGAGGACCTGTCATTCACTATACCATGTGTATAGTAGAGCGGGGTCAGGGCTGTTACAGGTTGATGAATCACATAATGAACGTAATTACTTAACTATAAATTAAGCATAACTAAAATAAAGTAAACCTAATTAACAAATTAATACAATGTAAACCTAATTAACTCTTCATCTAGTAAATATAACTACACTATAGATTCTCAAAAGATAAAACAAACCTAGCAAAGGAAAAATCTATAAATTTAAAAATGTCAATGCTTATAAATCATTAATTAGACTGATTTTAAGAATATAAGATAAATCAAATAGAACGAAAGGCTCACTGGATGTCGAAAAGCAAAAGTCCAGCCAACCAATACCAAAAATCCCTCAGATTGAGCCTCGCACTCTCACTATGCCGATACTCACATTCAATTCCCTGAATGAAACAATATCTATTAGATTACCAAATAAATAAAAACCATTCCACAGGAAACCCAATTTGCTACACTGGATGATGACTATATTGATGTTTGGCCAATCCCTAAGTGTGTGTATATATATATATATATATATATATATATAGAGAGAGAGAGAGAGAGAGAGGATGGGATAGAGTGACTTATGCTATTCTTACTAATAGAATGACTAATGGACATGGGGGCCACATGAAGATGAGTTAACGGCTAATTTTTGGTAATGATATTCTGCTCGACATAGATATCAACCACAAAAAATTAGCCCATACCAACATTTTCAGCCTTGTGCAAAGTGGATTGCAAATTGAAAAATTTTGGACCATCCATTTTCACCGTTAAATTTAGGTCCATATTTGATAGGGTTAAAAGTTTTAAAAATTACTGATTTTTGGTGAGGATGATCTCCACATTAACTCATTGCATGTGGGTGCCACGATCCCTAAGTGGAACAAGGTATGCCTGAAACTTTTTCAAATGCGGAAGCACAATTTTTGCTACTTATTAACCAGTGTCATCTGGGCCCACTGACCACATGGATGTTTATCCCATCCCTTGGTGGATATACACACCAAAGATCACCCTGATTGGTAATTTATAACCATTAGATTTCAGCACTTTTAAGGCGTTCTTATAGCCGTTGAATGCAACCATTCTTTTAGTACTAAAACCAATGGCTAAAAATATCAAACAAGCTGATTTTTTGTATGAAAGACTACTAAGGGGTGAGCTAAACATCCATGCAGTCAGTGGGCCTAGATGACAGCGGTGACTACCAAAAATGACACTTCCGCATTTGAAACGATCTCAGGTATACCTTGTTACATCACGACCCTATATGTAAATTTTGACAAAAAAAATTGACTACCCACATGGAAGATAAATCAATGGCTGATTTTTTGTAAGGATGATCGCCTCACCATATAGACCATCTCTACAAAATATCAACCTATTCAGAAATTTCTAACCCCATCAAATGTGGGTTTAAGTTAATGGTAAAAAAGAGAAGGTCCATAATTCTTCAACTTGTAAACCGTGCTATGAATATTAGAATGATTTGAATTTTTGTGAGGGTGGTCTTCTCACCATATAGATTACACATACAAAAAATCAGCCCATTCTGAAATTTCTAACACCATCAAATGTGAGTTTCATGTTAACAATAAGAAAATAGACAATCCATAATTCTTCAACTTGTAAACTAGCCTATGAATATAAGAATGATTTTAATTTTTGTGAAGGTGATCTCCTCACCATATAGACCACACCTACAAAAAAATCAACCCATTCTAAAATTTCTAACACCATCAAATGTGGGTTTCAAGTTAACAATAAAAATAGACAGTCCATAATTATTAGTCAATCAGTGACTTGACTCTTTAGTGATTGGAGTCATTTTGACTAGACAAAAAATCAGCCTGATTATTGATTTCAAACCTTTGGTTTCTTTTTCCCCAAAACAAACCTGCCATGAAAACATACCAAAAATCAGACTGATTATTGATTTCAAACCTTTTGTCTTTGTTCCCCAAAATCAACCCATGAAAACAGACCAACAAATCAGTCCATTCTGAAATTTCTAACACCATCAAATGCAGGCCAAGTTAATAGTCACAAATAGACAGTCCATAATTCTTAAACTTGTAAACCATGCTATGATTATCAGAATGATTTGAATTTTTCTGAGGGTGATCTCCTCACAATAGAGACTCGCCAAAACAAAAAAACATCCCATTCCAAAACTTCTAATTTATATATGGGTCTGGCTCCACTTACTGCCCTAAAATGACTGGCTCTAGTTACAAGACACAATATGAGCCACTGGCTCACTCTTAGAGGACTCTAACCGTATACATGTTTGGCCAATCCCTAGGTTGACCTACAGACCAAACATCAGCCTGATTAGTGATTTCTAGGTGTTGCATCTTTGTACCTCAAATACTTCTCAAATTCCCATAGTTGAGATTAACCCATGAAAATAAGTCCAATTCAACGGCTATAAACCACTAATCAAGCTGATTTTTGGTTTGTAGGTCCACATAAGGATTGGCCAAACATCCATACACTCAGAGTACTCTTACGGTGTGCCACGTGGTTCATATTGTGTCTTGTAACCGGAGCATGTCAATTTAGGGCAGTAACAGGAGCCTGAACCTATATATATTGGCCAAAGATGGTTTTTTGTGTTTGAAAATGTGCTCACAACCATGATTTCATTCATAGAAATCAATTTCATGGGTTGATTTCATGGAATATGAAATCATGGGTTGATTTCATGTGCCAACGGAGGATTAAAATGGAAAAAATGAAAAAACCGAACTTACCGGCGAAAGGCGCGACGAAGACGGTCGTATATGGTGGTGAAGCAACGGCGAGTCGACGGAGAATGAAGGAATTGATGGGGTTTCGGCCTCAGCTCAGGGAAAGAGAGGGGGAAAAGATGAGGGAAAGAACTCAAAAGAGGAAAGTGATTTCTATTTTTTTTTAAAGCAAAGGTATTAGCGGCGGCCAGCCTCTGACCGCCGCTATAAGTAACCTTTTAGTGGCGGTCACCTATATCACCGCCGGTAATAGTACACCTATACCGACGGTCAGAAAAAAAATGCCGCTATATGAATAATTACCGTCGGTTATATCTATGACCGCAGCTAAAAGTAATCAGATTTTTTCCCCCCAATTATTTTTGGGTCTTCAGCAGCAGCCATAGTCCTGACCGCCGCTAAAAAGTGCTGCAGTGGTGGTTTTGTACTGGCCGCCGCTAAAAATCAATTTGCTTGTAGTGTTAGAGCCACTAGTTCTCCACACCACCTTTCCGTTGGGAGCTCCACCAACCATCAGAACTAGCTGCCTGTGCTTCTCCCTTGCACGCACAGCAACTCCATCTCAGCTGCTTGTGAGAGGAGAAACCCTCTCAAGTGTTGGAGCACCACCTGCAGGTCTTCAAACACACCACGTTCTTGTTGGTGGAGTTTGGTTGCCTGAGAACCACGTTGTCATCTCCTTCTCTAGAGGAACTGAAGTATACCACAAAATCGTTGTGGGAGATCCATCATTCTTTGGAGCATCTACTAGTGCTTCCTCAACACTCCAACGGTGTTCATCCACGACCAGCAAGCACTTTTAGCACCAATATATTTATATATTGGTTTCGGTTCATAATGGTTTAGTTCCGATTCTTACGGTTTCGAGTCCAAATCTATATAACTACACTGGAACCATTAGTTTCGGTTCGATTCCGATTCGGGTTCTTTTTTAATCGGTTCCCAAAATGTGGAATCAGAATCGGTGTTTTCGATTTCGTTTAAATTGGGTAAAATTGACACCCTAAATTGGCATTTTTCAAATTTTTTTGCAACGGTTCAAAAACGTTGCAAAAGACCTTAGCAACGGTTTCCTTCCTGTGCTGAAGTTAACGTGAGAGAAAACATATTTGCAACGGTAGGTCATGAAATGGGGCAAGTCAGACTCAAGATCCAATATGGATCGGACTTATTTTGCAGGTTTGGATCCTTGTGATATGATCCGAGTCTACAATGGGTCTGATAAAGATCCAATTAGTCTGACTCAAGTCCGTCCAGGTTAGGTTCAGCTCTAACTTAACCTGATCAACAACCATTCTTTCTTAGATTGGTGCATGTGCTTCAACCACATTGGCTGGTTTATAGGCCACTAATCGTGATTTCTTCGACCACTTGTCATGATTTTACTGAGCCACGTGGACTGGAAAACTTTAGATCAATGGGAAATCAACTTGGTAGGACCCATCAAGTGACAACTCGGGCACAAGTACACACACACCATGTGTAGAGTCTTCGGGAGTAAAACTTGTGTCACAAGATGTGACGGAAGCCGGTCACAGCATTGAATACGTGACACGTGGCATACTATTAGAGGACGATGACCGTATGGATGTTTGGCCAGTCCCACGATGGACTGGTACACAAAACATCAGCCTGATTAATGATTTGTTACGGATTCGGTTGAAGTTATTTGCATGTGTTGATTTTAACGGTAGGAATCTGAGCATTATTGAGCGTTATTTGGGTGCAAAAAACTAAAGGTTGTAAATCACTAATCAGGCTGATTTTACTTTAGGTCCACCGAGGGACTGGCCAAACATCCATACGGTCAGCGCCCTCTGGTCGTGTGCCACGTGGTTCGTATTGAGTGCTGTTACCGGCTTCCGTCGCAACATCTTGTGACACAAGTTTTACTCAGTCTTGGGAAGGTGGACCGTATAGACTTCCCAAAATTAAATAAAGGCATGTAAAAGGTGGCTCGGCCAAGCCACCAACTTTTACGGCTTCAAGCCAAGCCATTCATTACAAGAGATCTTTCTTTTTAGGGTTGAAATTGCCGGGATAAAGGGATGTGATCATAGCCGTCGGATCCAGAAAGGCACACTATTGGGGCTAATAAATGCCCGCTAAACGGCTGAGATTGCAAATCGGTGTAAAGGAGTCATCAATGATGACGCACACCAGCCGCACATAACGGTTAGCCTTCGCACCCAGGTTAGGTTACCCGTTGGCCTCCTTAGAATTGCATCGTCACAATGCGCGCTTAGGGTTTGCAAGGTTTAGTGCCCTAGAGGAACCACCATCCGTTGCACATCTGCGGCATGCATTGTTGCCAACGAGGCCCACCCAAATATGTCAGGAATACTATGTGCCGCATAGATACATTGATGCGCCATGTTGCACACCAACTATAATTCACTAAAAAAAAGCATTTTAGCATTACCTCCCTGAGAAATTAGTTGAATTACAGAAAGACCCTTATATGCTTCTTTAAATTATAGAATCACCCCATTTGACCTTCCTTCTAATTAATACCTATTGATAAATCGCATTTCAACCCCTCCATAATCATTGATTATTTCATATAAAAATTTGAACATGATCAAGACCCTTTAGTAGTTTCATATAAATCATTTTTCTCAACAAACAATATTGTTGACAGGTTGCATAGGTGTTAGTCAATAACATTGACTACTGATCAAGGGAGGTGACTCTAAATTTAAAGAAGTAAAGGGAAGTCTAAATAATTCTACCAATTGCTAAAATATCCTAAAAGTATTCTACTTAAAGGTAATTCTATAAAGTTATAAGGATAATTTGGACATTACAAAAAAAAAAAAAAAAATTCCTGTACAGAAAACAAGGAGGATCCGACCGGGTAAAGCAAACAGCATTTTTATTAGGCGGTCCGCGGTCGGCATCTTTTTCTGGACCCACTTCCCCAACCTTTTCAAAATTCTATTCCTACGTTCATGCAAGAAAAAACTGGTTTTTTTTTTTACAAGAGAGAGAGTGAGAAGAGGAGAGAGAGAGAGAGAGAGAGAGAGAGAGAGGAATAAGCATCAAAATATCACGAGAAAATGAGAAGAGAGTCGTTGTTGAATTATTAACAGCCCAACAAGAAAACCCACTTCTTCAATCCAAAAGCTCTTCATATAAATCTATCCAATGAGGTGAAGAAATGGAGCTCATTGGGTTCTTTATTTCAACCAATCCATGCCAACATCTTCTTCTTCAATCCATCTCTCTTGCCAATTCAACAGAAAACCCAAGACTGTTCTTGATCATCAAGAACAACCAGGCCAAAAAACCCAAGAAACCAATTCTATTCATAACACCATGAGGCCTCAAGAAGAACCCAAGAAGCTTTCAAATGGTTCTTTGGTGAAGAAGGAGAAAGCTGTCAAGTATAGAGAGTGTAGGAAGAATCACGCCGCGAACATCGGTGGTTATGCCGTCGACGGTTGTCGAGAATTCATGGCTGCTGGAGAAGAAGGAACGAGCGCCGCCCTAAAGTGTGCCGCTTGTAGTTGCCACAGGAACTTCCATAAGAGGGAGGTGGAGAACGAAGGTTTATGCGATTGTTCGTCGATTTCGACCACTAGGAAATGAATCGGTCTGGCATAATTCTAATGGGTATTTGTAATTTACTTGTTCTATCTTGTTTAATCTATTATGATTAGGGGCATATTTTGTTTTTGGGCTTGTTGTGGATCAGAGTTTGGAATGGAAATGAGGATTTAATTTAAATTTTTCTTGCCTTTACAGGGTCTTGATCAAGGTGATTGAAAAGAAAACCAGGGGTTGAAAATTCAATTTCTTCAGTAGGATAGAGGGATCAAAACTGTTTATTTCTTGTAACATATCTACTTTATTTTGATGGATTGTCAAAAGGGTATAAGATGTCTCTTTAGGAAATGGGTTTCACTTGTAATTGTGGTTTAGCTTCTTACATTAGTCATGAATAACTTGTACATGATCTTTAGTGTTTGGATAATATGTCTTTTAATGAAATTTGGTGCTTTAATTTATTAATTTCCATGATTTTAGATCAAAAATTTATCTAAAATTGCTATATTTTGGATATGGATCGTTGAAGCCTGAAATTCGATGCGAAATAGTTTCCATCGAATTTTTATTATTATTTTAGATAAAACATGAATGGAATGTGTGATTTTTTAGAGGGATTTAAGGTTTATTAAGAGAGAGAACAATATAAATGGAGATAGGAAAAACAAAATTAGAGGGTGAGAATTATGAATATTAAGGCCTTGTATGGTGACCAGAGAAAAGTTTTCTAAGTAGATGTGATTCACAAGTCAAAGTGTGTTAGATCTAGAAAACTTTTATGGGTATTTATGGGTAAGAATCATTTCTAGAAAACTTTTCTAAGGGCAACCATACAGGGCCTAACATGTAAAAGATAAGAATCAAGTCAAGGGTTAGAAACCCAAATGTTCACCATCTGCTGCCTCATCCCTTGACAGATAATGTAAGTTTTTCCTTTTTGGGTAATTAGACTAGATAGAAAAAAAATCAATTTTCTCTACTCTAAAGGTGATTTAGAAAGAACAAGTACTAGTTATTACAAGTCAAGTTGAATCTAGATTGCTGAATTTCTTCCCCAAATGGTGGTATTTATACACATATATAGCAGATTTGTTTAAACTTTCTTGCTTCATCATCTGAGATTTTGTTTAATAATTCTCGCTTGGTAAGAAAAAGAAAGTCTTAAGGGAAAATTAAGTCTGTGTACTTGTGAGATTGATTTCTTTTTTCATACCAAACATTCAATGAAGAGATGGATCGAATTCGTCGCAATTGATGAAACTATTAATAGTGATTAACATCAACAACTACTACTGGTCATCACCCTCTTTGTTTTGAATTGCTTTAGCTTATGACAGCTAACATTATATGCTCCAACATGCCTACCCCATTAGCTCCTAACCCATTTACCAGATAAGATTCTGGCTGATAAAATCAACTTTGCTTGGCTTGCTTTGATCATAGGAAGTCATCCCAGAAATTTTTTTTTCCAAATTTACAAGGAATATATTCCCACATGATTCATCATCGTTCATATCAACCACTTTAGCTTACAGGTTATGATTTCCTCGGTAAATTCAGACATATATGACTGAAGTCAGTTAAGATATATTGACCTCATAACATGCTATTAGGTACTGTTAAGTAGGATTGAAAAGAAGAATTAAGGCGTGATGGGTAAGCGATCGAGCTTTTCCTTCCAAGGTCGTATGGATGGAAGATCCAACATTATTAAGTTAATATCAATACCCATTTAAGGGATATACTTAATGAGATCACGATGTACTTATCGGCAGGAATGTGTACTTGCTGAGATGATAAACCCTATCATGCAACAAACCCATGTAGCATGCTTGAGCACTGAATGATGATGATGTGCATTAGTTGAGTTATACATTCAATTAGGACTCACAACCAATATTAATGGATAATCCATGGAACAAATTAAGTTCTCTCCGGCTCTTATATGAACTCAAACAAGGACAGGATGATGTTTAAAGGTTTGTAGTTGTAATGTAAGTTAGAATATGAATCTTAGATCGTGACGTGATCGAGATCAAAACCAATTGGGTGCATTAGGTCATTATCCATGTCGATTAACATTGGTGTATTAGTAAGCTTCATTAACACTTAGGCCCTGCTTGGTTCACTGCACTTGGGTGCATTTTGCACTTTAGTGCAAATTCAATGAATTGTGTTCCAATCACTTGCGATGTAAGTCACTTACAATTGTTTGGTTCACGCTATGTAAAAATAGAAAACTAAAAAATAAAGAAATAAAAAATAAAAAATAATAATAAAAAAAAATAATTACGGTGGTTGCTGTTCTTATTATTATTTTTTGGAAGAAAAAAATATTGAGCTAACACAATGCACTTGCTTGCAGCAGTTTTTGGGTTGCACTTCCTTGCATCTATTTTGTTAAGGACTCTGCAAGGGCTTGTCAACCACTTGCACGGCAGTTCATTGCACACCTCCAACCTTTCAATCCCAAAATTGTGGTAAGTGAGTGCATTGCACTCAATTTGCTGTGAACCAAGTAGGGCCTTAGTTGCACTTCTGAGAATGAAGTGAAATATACTAATGACTTTATAGGACCCGCATGAAAATGTGCAATTAAGAGATTTTTTTTTTTTTTTGGAGGGGCAGTTGAATTCCACCTCCCTTAAAAGAGTCAAAAATGGTAGTACCCATATGTAATGCACTCCTAACATTTTGTTCTTTACATCAATGCAACACAACTAAGCCATTTAATATGGTGGAAGAGAAGAAATGCTAGAATTTAATTTGGGTACCCATGTTGTCTTATTAAGTAGAGCATGAAAGGTACAAGGGACCTGAATACTATGATTGGTTGACACAGCTTTCTAACACATATAATGACACACGGTCATGGGGCCCACATCGAGATCAGTTAAGGGCTAATTTTCTTTGAGGTGCGTGGAGATCATCCTTCCTACTGATCTATGTTTTAAAACTCGTCGAGTCAACTCGGGACTAGGCCGAGTCGACTCAACTCGATTGTACTTCGAGTCGACTCGGCATACAAACTTGGATTTACATAGTCCAGCGAGTTGACTCGAAAACTCGTCCGAGTTGACTCACAATTCAGCCTAGTCACCCGTTTAAAGGCTGAGTCCAGTCAAAACTCAATTTTTTTTTCTGATTTTCTAAATGTTATTTTGTATTTGTTTCCTATTTTCAAAGTTTTTCTTACTAATATTTTTTATATATTTAAATAAATAATAATCAATTTAACGACTCGCCGAGTCGACTCCCGAGTCATCGAGATGACTCGGCCCAATGGACTTCCGAGTTGAGTCCGAGTTCCGAGTTTTAGAACATAGCTACTGATTAGTCCATTTTCACCATTAACTTTAAGTCCACATTTGATAGGGTTAGAAATCTAAGAAAGGAGCTAGGATGATCTCTATTGTTTAAGATATCATCCTCACCAAAAAAAAACAGCCCTTAACTCATATCCATGTGTGTCCCACGACCATCGTGTGTCATTATATGTGTCTAACCTATCATGATCTCAGCCAAAATCGGGTGTGAGTGGCTTAAATCCACCATCCAGTTGGGGGAAAAGATCTCAGCCCTTCTTTATTGAAGCCTAGTGGAGGTGAGGAACTCAAATGGGGCTCAATGATCAGAAGCATTGAATAATTAATATATCCATCTGATCGACTAATTACAATGGTAATGGCAATGCTAAATCAAGACTCGGCCGTCGCACTGAAGGCCGAAATCGTGATTTAGATCTTATAAACTCCTTTCTCTGTAAGTCAATATAGTTAGGGTTAGGGTTCTTAAGGTATCACTTTTGGCAAATTAGCATTTTGTGGCATGTGAGGCATGAAAATTGCCAGAAGGGATTTCTAAATTTCAATGAAAGATCCTATCAAGAAACTAGAAAAAATGAAAGAGAAGTAGGTGGAAGAAAAGGACTTGAAACAGACTCTACTTTAGCTATAAAAAGATCAGCTACTTCGGTGGCTTCTCAAATTTATGTACTTCTAGACCTAAATATAGATGGGAAATCTATCATATTATTAGCCCCACTAGATCGCGACTTATTCCCGTCTCGGTCACTAAAGCTTGTACACTTGACACGTACCCATCACAACTAATTTTTTTCATTTTTTAATTTAAACTCTTTTAGAAAACAATTGTCATGGGTACTTGTCAAGTGTACAGACTTTAGCGGCCGATATGGGCTACAAAAAAGTAACCAAAATGGACATTTTTGAGGCCCTCTGGGACTTGTTTGAGAAAAATTTTGAAGCAGTGAAAATTTAGAAGCATTGATCACACGCCAATGATGTTGTGCCAGGTACATTAGTGTAGGTGTAATGATGTTGCGCCAGGTTAACGCAATATCATTGGCCACATGATCACTGCTTCTAAATTTCCGCCGCTTCAAAAAATTTCTCCTTCTAGGGAGTAAATTTTTATAATTTTATTTATATTTTTTTTGGTTTTTTTTTTACACAGTTATGGTAGACTGCAAGAACAGTCAATCGTAGCGATTAGACCCACGAGCTCCCATGAGAGGAGGGTACACAACCACCTGACCCAAGAGAAGATTCGCTGGTCCCCGGAACCTTCAAACTTTGAAGGTTCCCCTGCCAAAATGTCTGACAATGCGTACTTCAAGGCCTAAACCCAACCCACGTTCAGCATTGGTTAAGGGTGGTTAACAAAAGGTATGTGTCAGACATTTTGGTATTTGAAGGTCACGGGGACTAGCGAATATTTTCTCCACCTGACCAAGCAGGGGCGTGTTTAAGTTTTGAGCCTTATAAGAAGCCATTGAACGGGAGAAAAAATTCGATGGCCCCTAGGGACTTCAAACTTTGAAGTCTCCCCACCCAAAAATGTGATTCGTACCCCAATCCCTTAATCCAACCTGCGTTAAGCCCTTGGTCAGGGCCGGCTCAACCATAAGGCCAATAAGGCGGTCGCCTTAGGCCCCAGGTGAGAGAAGGCCCCAGTTCACTACCTGCATGGATGTTTAGCCCACCCCTTGTTGGACATACATACCAAAAATTAACCTAATTGGTCATCTCTAGCCCACCCCTTGTTAGACATACATACCAAAAATTAACCTAATTGGTCATCTCTAGCCATAGATTTTAGTACCTTTTAGGATTTGATTCTAGCCATTAGATTCAAGCATGCTTTTTGAGTGGTAAATCCAATTGCTAGAAATCATCAATCAAGCTGATTTATAGTGTGTTTATCCACCAATATGTGGGTTGAACATCCACACAGTCATTAGGCACAAATAAATGATCTATGCAGGGCCGCGAGAGTCCTCTGCATGGACTGCAACATAAGTCATGTTCATCTAAATTTTTTTCATGAATAGCTTTTGATTATCATTAATAGTTGTTAAATAAGATTTTCTACCATATATAGAATTAAAATTTTTAATTAATACCATATATTAATGGGTCAGGATTAGTGGACAACCATTTTGGCGGACCCACATAGAAGTTGAATCAATGGCTGATTTTTGGTGAGGATTATTTTCTCACCATATCGATCACCCCCCAAAAATAATCAGTCCATTCTGAAATTTTTAACCCCATCCAATGTGGTTTTCAAGTTAAACATTAAAAATAAACGGTCCAGAATTCTTCAACGGAATGATTTGAATTTTTGTGAGGATGATCTCCTCACCTTAGAGATCATCCTCACCAAAAATCATCCGTTGATTCATCGAGATCATCCTCACCAAAAATCATCCGTTGATTCATCTTCTAAGTGGGTCCACCATATGGTTGTCAAAAAATGGTGGTCCCCCATCTCGATCCTATATTAATATATTAAATATTAAAAGGCCTCATATAGAGTTTTCGCCCTAGGCCTCAACTTGCATCGAGACGGCCCTGCCCTGCGTTGGTGGTTAACAAAGGGTACTTGGCAGACAATTGGGGAAGGGGAAGGGACAGCGTATTTGTTTCCCCATTGGACTGGTTCACTGATATACATGCCTGGTCATGGTACGATACAAACAAGGACTTCATAATTCCTACGTGGTGATGTTACAGCGGTCGGTGATGGGTGACATGATCATGGTGACCAGGACATATCCCATGGGAATGACCTTACAGACGTAGAACATGGAATCCCACTTGGTTGGATGTCACATCAGCCAACCAAGCCAGCCGTGGTCCAAACCAGTTGTTTCGTAGCCAATCACCTAGGTTTCCCTGTGGCTGACTTGGCATTCAATTGAACCACGTACTATGGAAACCTGATAGGTCTTTCTAGAATAACTCATTATAATTGTCTGGCCCGAGTAACCCAAGCCCGACTGGGCTAACTCGAACTTGGGCCGGGGTTGGGTTGCATTTTGTTGGGTTCAGGTTGAAGCGTTATATATGCATATATATAATATAGGTCTAGGATATCTGACACATATACTGACACACGGTTGTGGGGCCACATGGAAATGAGTTAAGGGCTGATTTTTGGCGAGGATGATTTCCTCACTATAGAGATATATCATCCCCATATCCCTATCAAACATGGATTCAAAGTTAAATTTTTAACTTGCATTCAACTTTTCATAAGGATTGGGTTGCATTTCTTCGGTTCGGCTTGAAATACGAAGCAATACAATATACATATCTATATAACAAAACAGGGAAGTTGTCTCCCCACTTATACCCCCTCTTATCTATTTAGACAAAGAAGGGCTGAGATCTTATCGATCCCCCAAATAGATGGTGGATCTCAGCCATTCACACCCAATTTTGACAAACGCTTTGTTGGAGAGTGCCGTGACACTGGCCACCCACTATCTATATAACAAGTGACAGTGGTTGTCTTATACCCCTCTTATCTTATATGGCTTCAGTAATGAGTGGCTGAGATCCACTATGCTTCATATCGATGGCTAAGATTAACTCCCACCTGATTTTGACAAACACTTTGTCGGAAAGTACCGCGGGCACGGGCCACCTACGCATATAACAAGACAACTCAGTTTTATTCTCTTATCTTATCCATCCATCTAATGTGGACGGTTAGATAAAGAGTGGTTGAGATCAAATACATCGATCTAATGCGGATGGTTAGATTTCAGCCACTCAATCCACCTCATTTGACCTCAATTTATTCAAAATTTGAATTTCAACACCGTTATTTTTTTGTTATTTCTATTATTTTACTATTTCTCCCTCTGTGCGTTACCCGTTGTAATGGAAAAAAATGGTAATGCCCCAGTCCGTTATACCGTTTGAGTGCCGAAGGCACCCAATTTTACAAACGCTATTGTCGGAGAGTGCCGTGGGCATGGGCCATTTACTATTCTATATAACAAAATACATTGGTTGTCTCCCTACTTATACCTCTTCTAATCCTCCTCCAAATGGAGGGTGGATCTCCGCCACTCACTTGATTTTGGCAAATTCTTTGTCGAGGAGTGCCGATGGCACGGGGCACCCACTAGTCTATATAACAAAACAGGGAAGTTGTCTCCCCCTCTTATACCCCCTCTTATCTATTTAGACAAAGAAGGGCTGAGATATTATCCCCCAAATAGATGATTGATCTCAGCCATTCACACCCAATTTTGACAAACGCTTTGTTGGAGAGTGCCGTAACACTGGCCACCCACTATCTATATAACAAGCGACAGTAGTTGTCTTATACCCCCTCTTATCTTATATGGCTTCAATAATGAGTGGCTGAGATCCACTATGCTTCATATCAATGGCTGAGATTAACTCCCATCCAAATTTGACAAACACTTTGTCGGAGAGTGTCGCGGGCACGGGCCACCCACACATATAACAAAATAACTCAGTTGTATTCTCTTATCTTTTCCTACTTCATAAGATAAAGAGTGGTTGAGATCAAATCCATCCATCTAAAGTGGACAGTTAGATTTCAGCCACTCGATCCCCCTCATTTATTCATTCACTCCCACTCATTTGATCTCAATTTATTAAAATTTTAATTTTAACACCGTTATATTTTGTTATTTCTATTATTTTTTCATTTTTCCCTCCGTGCGTTACAATCCGTTATAATAGCCATCATAATGGAAAAAAGGTAACGCCCCAGTCCGTTATACTGTTTGAGTGCCGAAGGCACCCAATTTTTGCAAATGCTTTTGTCGGAGAGTGCCGTGGGCACGGGCCATTTACTAGTCTATATAACAAAACAAGGAAGTTGTCTCCCAACTTATACCCCCTCTTATATGTTCCAACAAAGAAGGGTCAAGATCTTATCTCCAAAATAGATGGTGGATCTCAGCCACTCACACCTGATTTTGGCAAACGCTTTGTTGGATAGCGCTGTGGGCACGGGCCACCCACTATCTATATAACAAAACAGGGAAGTTGTCTCCCCACTTATACCCCCTCTTATCGGTTTCAACAAAGAAGGGCTGAGATCTTATCCCCCGAATAGACGGTTGATCTCAGCCACTCACACCCAATTTTGCCAAACGCTTTGTTGGAGTGTGCCGTGGGCACAGGCCACCCACTATCTATATAACAAGTGGTTGTTTTATACCCCTTCTTATCTTATATGGCTTCAATAATGAGTGGCTGAGATCCACAATGCTTCATATCAATGGCTGAGATTAACTCCCACCCGATTTTGACAAACACTTTGTCGGAGAGTGTCGCGAGCACAGGCCACCTACACATATAACAAAATAACTCAGTTGTATTCTCTTATCCATACATCTAATGTGGACGGTTAGATTTCAGCCACTCAATCCCCCTCATTTATTCATTCACTCTCACTCATTTGACCTCAATTTATTAAAAATTTTAAATTCAAAATTTAACACCGTTATTTTTTGTTATTTTTCTATTTTTCCCTATGTATGTTACAATCCGTTATAATGGGAAAAGGGTAACGCCCCAGTCCGTTATACCGTTTGAGTGCCGAAGGCACCCAATTTTTGCAAACGCTTTTGTTAGAGAGTGCCGTGGGCATGGGCCATTTACTATTCTATATAACAAAACACATTGGCTGTCTCCCTACTTATACCTCCTCTTATAAGCATCAACAAAGAAGGGCCGAGATCTAATCCTCCCCCAAATGGATGGTGGATCTCCGTTACTCACCTGATTTTCGCAAATTCTTTGTCGAGGAGTGCCAATGGCATGGGGCACCCACTAGTCTATATAACAAGTGATAGTAGTTGTGTTATACCCTCTCTTATCTTATATGGCTTCAATAATGAGTGGCTGAGATCGACTATGCTTCATATCGATGGCTGAGATTAACTCCCACCCGATTTTGACCCATTTATATAACAAGACAACTCAGTTGTATTCTCTTATCTTATCCATCCAGCTAATGTGGATAGTTAGATTTCAGCCACTCAATCCGCCTCATCTAACCTCAATTTATTCAAAATTTAAATTTTAACATCGTTATTTTTTGTTATTTCTGTTATCTTCCCATTTCCCCCTCTGTGCATTACAATCCGTTATAACAGCCGTTATAATGGAAAAAATGGTAACGCCCCAGTCCGGTATACCGTTTGAGTGCTGAAGGCACCCAATTTTTGCAAACGCTTTTGTCAGAGAGTGCCGTGGGCATGGGCCATTTACTATTCTATATAACAAAACACATTGGTTGTCTCCCTACTTATTCCTCCTCTTATAAGCATCAACAAAGAAGGGCCGAGATCTAATCTTCCCCCAAATGGACGGTGGATCTCCGCCAGTCATCCTATTTTGGCAAGTTCTTTGTCGAGGAGTGCCGATGGCACGGGGCACCCATTAGTATATAACATATGGTTGTGGTGCCCAC
Source organism: Euptelea pleiosperma (assembly GCA_035048495.1). Classification (NCBI taxonomy): domain Eukaryota; kingdom Viridiplantae; phylum Streptophyta; class Magnoliopsida; order Ranunculales; family Eupteleaceae; genus Euptelea; species Euptelea pleiosperma. Next base: position 3,092,275 of record CM068544.1, read on the forward strand.
ATGGAGATGAGTTAAAGGTTAATTTTTGGTGAGTATTATCTTCATGGTGAGAAAATTATCTTCACCAAAAATCAACACTTAACTCATCTCCATATGGGCCCCATGACCGTCTATCATTCAACATATCCCAACAACCCTAGGTATTTAGGTAACCTCTATTGATCGATTGTCATGGACTTAGAAAAACGTGTCTCGATAATTTCGAGATTGACTATGAGTCGTTTCCATATGCACAACGAGGACTGGAGTTCATGGACTTTGGAGGACCATCAGAAGGCTGCTAGAACATAATCAGAGCCCCCCATCCTATCATAATAAATTAACCCCCATAAGAGGAGACCCTAAGTATGCAAAAACATTAGAGAGGTCGACCGGTCAGATCGGGAGACTGGTCTGATCGGCCAGTCAACCAACCTTGGAAAACCTCAAAATATGAGCGCACCCTTCCCCTCTACTTTAACTATAAATACCCCAACCCTTCATACTTACCCAATTCACTCATCATTCTCTTGAGTTCCTCATCTCTAAGCTCTTTGCTTGCTCAGTGGTTCTCGTACTACCCATTGTGGGAGATTAGGTTCAGTGGTCTGCATTCTTCGGTTCCAAATTGACTTGGGTGATTGGCTTGTGTTGCAGTTCTGCGTAGCACCTCTAGTCTGAGCTTCAATAATATTGAAGCTACGTTTCTCATCAATCTCAATGGAGAAGTAACTTTATTTATTGAGAACTTTCTCTTTAGAAACGCTCCCATAGTAATTCTATCCATCTATATTGTTGCCCTGCTTGAGTCAAGAGTGATCTTGACTGGACTGGAGTTTGGTTAAGACCTTACTCCATTATATTTCGATTGCGATCAAGACTAGGTCTTTTACCCTATTCAATATTGCAAGTATTCTTAAATATTGAATTAAAAGGTGTTAGCTACTCAGTGGAGCCATTTGGAAAGTAGACATAGGTGTTGATTCACCGAACTACTATAAATACTTGTAGTCTGGATTGTTGTCTATTTACTTTTACTGCTTTGGTTGATTATTATGTTTCAGCATATTAGTAACCAACTTAGGCTAAAATTTAATAGACATATTCACCCCCCTAGGTCCTTTTGTATCAATATCAAAGGAACTTCAAGGTTGACACATATAATAACACATAGTCCATTGAGATGAGTTATGTAATACCCTGAACTTTCGTTCTAGAGTATTATGGTAAATTCACCTAATAATGCAAACTTGAAACTTTTTCAAACTCTTATTATTATTTTTATTGTTTAATATCATGTATGAGTATGTGTATTTAATTTGATTTCATTCTGACAACTTTGAAAAACCTGCTATTTTTGAAATTCGTTCTTTAGGGCAAAATTCCTACTAAGAATAATGAACTATAACTTGCAGGAGACTTTTTCTTTCCTCAGCTAACATTCTAGAACTTTTATAAAAAAATTGTTTTGTAGGCCAGAGACACAAAAAATATTCCTATTTTATCTTTACCAACTTACCTGTGAAATTTGAAACCTTTCTTAAGACATGAAAACCCTAGCGGGAGATTTCGGGAGATTTTGACAAAAATAGTATTTTCGAAATTTTTGAACTTTTCTACCATTCTTATATTTTCAAAAATAATATTTAATTATATTTTATTTATTTAATAGGAGCGTGGGACCCGCAAATCACTTTCGGGTCATTCCAATGTCATTTGACACTTTTCTAGGGTTTTGAACGTTTTTATGATTTGTGTGTGTGACATGTGTCATACCTTATTGTATGAACTTTTAAATTATATAATATAGTTTGATTGAATTAATTTATAATTATTTGTGTTACGATTGTTGGGTGGGGCCATATGGCCAATCTAGAAGTCTTTTGGGCTTAATAATATTCTTAAATGAAGCCTATTGATGTATATGGGCCTTGGGCCCATTCCTAACCCATTAATAGTGTAAAATATAAGTTTTTGAGGGTTGAAAAAGTCATCCCTTTGCTAGTTACGAATTTCAACAAAATAGAAACCCTAATCCTTCCCTAAACCTATTTATGAAAACCCTAAAGCTTTAGAAGTTTTCAAAACCAAACTCCATTAAAGAATAGAGCAAGCTCCATTAAACCTTCATCCGGGCACCGATCGCACTCGAGCAAGGGAAAATTGACGGGGACTCCGATTAGAAGAACATACTCCGAGGAGAGGACGATCCGACGACTTTCAAATTTGAATAAACTTTTGATTTTCATTAAAGTTCAAAAAACCTTAAGGTAAGTGCGCTTGATCCATCCTATACTTGTTTTTCTTCAAGATTTGTTTTTCTTTCATTAGATAATGGTTGATACTCATTATAAATTAATTTTAATAATATTTACTTTATTCTTATTGGGTTGATCTTTGTTTTGGGCCACCATGATGGGTTTGGCCATGGTCTATTTTGTACCTATAACGGATGACTATGTTCTTATCATTTTTGTTGTACTTTTATGATTTAAATATTTTTATATTTTTTTTCTAAATACCTCTTTAAATATATTTTCCAAAACCGTTTAGTTTGTATTTTTTCTGATTTTTATTGATTAAGTTATGATTTTTCTAAGTTGTATGACTTTACCAAAAAACCTAGAATTTTAGATTTTACACTGTCTAATTCACTTGGGATTTCGATCTATATTTTTAACCTAAATATTTTTCTAATTATTTTTCATTGATACCTCTATCAATCTAATTTCTAGAACCTTTGAGTTTATATTTTTCTGATTTGTATTGATTAAGTTATAATTTTTCAAACGTGCTGGACTTTTCTGTAAAGCCCAGAATTCAAGATTTTCACGGTCCACTTTACCTGAGATTTCGATCTATAGTTTTAATCTAAATATTTTTCTAATCATTTTTAACAGATACCTCTATCAATTTAGTTTCTATAACCTTTGAGTTTATATTTTTCTCATCTGTATTGATTAAGTTATGATTTTTCAAACGTACTGGACTTTTCTATAAAACCCAGAATTTTAGATTTTACACGGTCCATTTTACTTGAGATTTCGATCTATATTTTTAACCTAAATATTTTTCTAATTATTTTTCACAGATACCTCTATCAATCTAGTTTCTAGAACCTTTGAGTTTGTATTTTTCTGATTTGTATTGATTGAGTTATGATTTTTCAAACGTACTGGACTTTTCTATAAAACTCAGAATTTCAGATTTTATACGGTCCACTTCACTTGGGATTTCGATCTATATTTTTAATCTAAATATTTTATTTATTTATTTTTCATAGATACTTATATGAATTTAGTTTTCAAATTAATTGAGTTTGTATTTTTCTAATAATTAATTATTTAGTTATAACTTTTACAATGTGCGGGACTTTTTGTATCCCGAATTCTGTCTGGCCCAATTAATTAAAAGTTTTGACCTATATTTTGAATCTGAATATTTTTCTATTTATTTTTCCTAAAAACCTCTATGAATCTAGTTTTTAAATCCATTGAGTTTATATTTTTCTAATTCATATTTATTTAGTTATGATTTTTATAATATAGTACATTTTTTGTAAAAAATCTATTAATTGTTCGTGGTTCGGTCATGATTATTAACTATTAAGGTTTTAACCTTGTTGTTTGACTAAACCCTAGATGGTTTGACCTATACTTGTATGCATGGAATCCCACCCATGTGTCTTGGATCTCTCATAGGGTTCGGCCAAGTGTCTTAGATCCCTCTTTAGGGTTCGACCTTGTGTCATGGATCCCTCATAGAGTACGGCCATGGCGTGTTGGATTCTATTGCGATTTTCACTTATATTATTCATTGATGTTGATTGTGATATTTGGTCATGTCTTATTGACTATTATACCTAGATGGTTCGACCTATACTTGTATTCATGGGGATCCCACCCATGTGTCTTGGATCCCTCATAGGGTTCGGCCAAGTGTCTTGGATCGATCTTTAGGGTTCGACCTTGTGTCATGGATCCCTCATAGGGTTCTGCCATGGTGTGTTGGATTATCTTGTGATTTTCACTTATATTATTCATCCGTGTTGATCGTGACCTTCGGTGATTGTTACATGTTATTTATGGTTAACCCTAATTCGTTCCCATATTATTACTCTTAATGATCATTGGTTCATTTTATATTTTTATTTAAATGTTAAATACATGTGTGCTTATGTCATGTAACCCTAGTACATCTTGTTGTCATACCATGATCATCACGTCATTTCATATAAGGGGTGCATAAGGGAACGGGGTTGAAGTATATTATATACGTTTATATTGGTTTTATCAATTAATCAGGGTTCGGTACCCTAGGGTGAAAGGCCCCAGACGTTATTATATCCTGCAGATGGGTCGATGAGACCGCTCCCAGTGCGGGAAGGAGATGGAGACCCTATGTGGTTATGGGTACTAGTTGCATTGGCATCCTATACTCACGTGCATTCACCCTCATATTCATGTCATCCTTATTATATGATTGAGATGCATACCTTGATTTAAAACTTGTATAGTATGATATCATACCATGCACACTGTTGTATTACTGGGCCTCGGTTCACGGTGCTACACCGATACCATTTTCAGATTTTGAGGAGCCGGGTACGTGAGATGATTTTGAGACGAAAGACTCCGGTGCATTCGAGGAGATCGGCGAGGATTTGAGAGTCGATCCCACACTTTAGAAAGTTGTATTTGATTATTTTATAACATTATTTATTTATTTTTACGGGCATGTAAGCCTTTGATTGAGAGCATGTTCTCACCTCCTTCTCTCCACATTTAGTTGATTGATTGAATTATTTGAATTATGAATTATTTGAATTATTTGTTTCCTACATCTAGACTCTTTTTTTTACTTAGTCGGTTTTCGAATGAACCTTAGTAGTCTAATTGACCTAATTGGACCACTAGGGAACATTCATGGATCACTTCTGGGTTCGGGTACGGGTCGATCCATGGAATTTCGGGTCGTATCTGGGTATCCGGATTCGGGGCGTGACAAGTTAAGGATTGAGTTCTAGTATAGAGATCATCTTCACAAGAAATCAACTCTTTCTGAAACTTTTAACCCCATCGAATGTGGTTTAAAGTTCTCAATGAATATGGGTATCCGGAATTTTTTAACTTGCATTCTAATTTTCATAAGGCTTCAAATGTTAGAATGGGTTGAGTTTTGGCAACTCCTCTTCATATGGACCCCCAACCAGTATATATCCTGACCTATATCTATACTATTATAAAGCCAAAACCAGGGTTGTCATCCATGTGGGCTTCACAATATATCTATTCTACTTATTCCCAAAACTGCTCCTGATTTACTTCTTTCATGATTGTTATTTTTTTTTACTTTTAGGGGTTTTATAGTATGTTAAGATTCGATCCGAATGGTTCATATTTCTCTTGAGAAACATGATTGACAGGATTGACTTCATCCAAAACGTAGGCAACATTAAGTGTTGTTAGGTAAAATAACATCTTTTGTCGCCATCTCATAAAATTCTCCCCATCAAATTTTTTGACGTTTTCATTATTATTACTATTGTTATTTGATGCTATGATCAAAAATGAATTTTTCCTTAGATTGTTAGATACGATAGTTTGAACAGGCAACAAGTAACAAGAATAATTTAACAAATGAAAATGTAAGGAATATTTTTATATTCAATTTGGCAGAGATTCCGTTTGACATAAAAACATTCTTGTAACTGTTCCTACGAGCACAAGTGGAGATGTCGTGGTACACATACTTCGCTAACTATGTAAAGACTAAAAGACAGAGACAACAAGAATTAGACGGTTGACGATAGGAGTCATCTGAGTAACTGTCAATTTGTCAGTTAACGATCATGTACGCTCGATTAGGAAGGTAAGTGACTTAGTGGCCATAGGAATTGGTTAAAATAAACAAAATATAATGGTCAAACTTAGTCACTGGACTGACCCGAGTCTAAGTCAATTAAATTGACTAATGGGATAGTCCAATCGATTGGACACTTATCCCCAATCAATTGGAGATAGCCCAATCAATTGGAGACTCTGTGTAATCGATTGGAAGCTACGAAGAAGAAACTTATTTCAACCCAAACGATTGGAGACTCTGTGAAATCGATTGGAGCCTTTGGGACAAAAAACTTATTTGAGTCAAATCGATTAAAGACTCTGTGAAATTGATTGGAGTCTTCGGGACTTTATTTGAGTCAAATCGATTGGAGAACCCTGTGTAATCCATTGGAGCCTTCGGAATAGAAATCTCATTGAGCCCAATCGATTAGACCCAGTGTACAATCGATTAGACCATGCACAAAATTGGTCATTCTCAGATCCGAAATTCTTGGTTCCATTATCCCACATTCTGCACTACTCATGGTCTTGGAATTCTATAAATACAACCATTTTATGCCTTCTCTAAACACACATAGAGACACAGAGTGACTCAATCTTCAAGAGAGAGAAGTAAAGGTTTTATTTATTAGAGTGTCCATTCGAAGAGCAAGAAGCTTGTTTTCCATTCACATCTTGTGAGTTTGTTCTCTTCTTGATCAAAGCCAATTGCTTGATCTTTTCCTCGGCTTAGGTCTTCCACTTCTATATTTGATCTAGTAGCCTGAGTGTACCTGTGTGACTCAACACCATTTGAGCAACTTAGGGTTCAGGGTGTACTAGATCCTTCACCTTCTACAAAGGTGAGAGTGTTGAGAATTAAGATCAGAGAAGCTGATCGACGGTAGATTTGGGGTGTACCAAACTGAATAAGCAGACAAGGCTTCTTGGCTGGAAGGGCGTGCGTGGATTCGTAGCGTTGATTCAGAGGACGTGGACACATCGACAATAGACTTGGCTAAGGTTAGAAGTTGTATTTGCAACGGTGCTGTGTAGGTAACCTTTGTTTCGTTTAACTTTTCAGTTAGTAATATTTTTCGTCTGGATGTAGTCCCATGATTTTTTCTTGGTTAAGGTTTCCACGTAAAAATCTCTTGTCTTATATGATTGTTTGTTTGTATTCCGCAATCTATTCTAATTAGATCAAACGACAAAAAGAAATATACCACGGAGGTATATTCGATTTGAGTCGGTTGTGATAATCTTTTATCAAACAACTAAGGTATGCGATTTTATTCCCTTACCATCGACCAGTAAAACTGTGTAGGTATAAATAATTTTAAATACCTAATCAACCCCCCCCCCTTCTAGGTATATTGAGTTAAAGAGAACGGACTGGTGAAATTTCAAAAAAGACCTTACTGAATAAGAGAACTATAAAAGTAGAATAAAATGGCACATCCGTTTTTTACTTAACAATCAAAAGCGACTAGTGACTTAAAAGAATTCAGTTACAAAATCAAAGAAATGCCAGTTATAAATCAGAACGAAGAGATACTTGATTTTCAATCACATAAAGATCCAATGCTTTTTTTGTTGTTAAAAGCAAAATGTAGAATTATATTAAAGAGAAGAGAGAATAGTCACTAAGTTGGCCAGCAAAGGCATTCACTCAACCACCAAAATAGGAAAGAAAAGAAAAAATATGACCCATAAAGATGAGGGACATCATCAATCAGTAAATTGATAGTAAGTTTTATGAGGATCTTCTATGGATGATAGGAATGGAGGTCATCATCCCATATCTATTGCGTACATGGCAGATTGGCACCACAAGTAGCATAGTTTGCGGCAAAATTAACTTCCCTCCAGGTAGAGCTAAGTCTAAGAGATAGAAAATTAGTTTTGAGAGAGTTCCACTTTGCGCGCACCTTCCAAAGGATATCTTGTTTAGTGAAAGCATTGATGGCGGCTTCTGAATCCGACTCTATCCAAATGTTCCTCCAACCTTAAAGAATGGCTAATTATGTTCCTTCTACAATAGCATGACACGTTGCAATAAAATTAGAGCTTACCCCAAGGCCAGCTATAAGGACTCTTTTGACAAGGCCTGTGTGATCTATAATAACAGTACTCCGGCCTATTTCGGAGGGACCTAGGTTGCCTCTCGAAGACCCAACACAAGTGATCTTCATGAAGTCGTGAGGGGGAAGTTTCCACGAGCAAGCCTTAATCACTACAACAAAATTGACTTTTAATGGCATTATTTTTATGGGATTTATTATAAAACGCCATTAAAAGTAGAAAAGTAATAGGGTTGACGGCATTAAGTCTATGAACACTGTTATACTAAGTATTTTATTCGATTTGGCGGTAGATATTCTATTTGAGAATGGCATTCTTATTGTGAATGCCATTACATTAAACATAAAAACACGACCTAACCTCTTTTTCCCCCACGACCTAAAATAGGTCTCACGAGCTCCAAACCCTATTTTCCCATTCTTGCGGTTCGCTTCATCTTCTTCGCTCTTCGACGAAGAGTTTCCAGATTTTTGAGAATCTCTTGCGCTCCTCACGGCACATACTCAGTGTGCTTTGGCTCTCATGTCTCACGTCGCTGCAACTCTCCCTCGACTCTGTTGCAATCGTTCTCGAGGTATCTTTCTCTCTCTCTCTCTCTCTCTCTCTCTCTCTCTCTCTCTCTCTCTCTCTCTCTCTTTCCCTCTTTCTCTCTTTCTCTTTCTTTAAGATTGTAGCATTATTTTGGGGTACTCAGATCCCTTTATTTCTGAAACCCTAGCTCGGTTTCTCACCCTTTAACCCAAAAATAATGCTTCTTCGATTAGGGCATTTTGGGTTGATATGCACAATCGATTTTCATCTCTTTATTTTTGTGTTTTGGGGTACCAATGTGAAGATGTGATTAGATCCAACACCTGAAACCCTTAAATGGTTTTTGACAGTCGTATTTCAAAGTTTCAGGTAGTTGAGGGTACTCATTGGGGGTTCTATGCGTACCAACAGCGAATTTGAGGGTTTCCATCATCTTTGGCTTTGCTTTACATGCAGTGTAGAGACATGTAACCAGGTGGAAAACGACTAACTTCGTTGGCATCCTGGATAAATTGTGTAGTATCCAAAATTGGTCCCCTAAATTTCCTCTAAAGGCATGGGATTCCCATTGTGTAGTAATTACCTCGTGTGTGGTGTTTAGGTCTTGGACTCCAAATTCTGGGTTGCATCTAGAGTGATCTTAGGTTTTTGTTCTTTGTGGTTAAGAATTGAAGATCTTGAGTTTGTTTGAGCTTGTTGGCAGAGGTTTGCATTTGTGCCCTAGTATTGAGTTCACGACTTAGGAATGTATGCCTTACTAGTTGTCCTTGAAAAGTTGTTCTTTTTTATGATATTAAGCTTTTGTTTGTGATGTAGGGAGGTGATTGAAAACATGATGAAGGTGGGTGAGATCAGTGCACGTTTGAAACATATGGAGGTAGCTTTGAAACCACAAACTTGGTAAATAATATGCTGTTTTACTTCTTATTACGGGTATTTTATCCATTGCATGAATTACTCGTACATTCCAACATGATGCATTGCGTTGTTCCTGGTTGTATTAGATGGCCCTGCTTGTGGATAGTCTACACACTATTCTTAGATGGATGAAATCTGAAATTTCATTTGAAATGGTTTTGTTGATTATAGTATTTTTCGTTTGTCTATTTTTTTCTTTGTGATTTTTTGGTTGTTTCAATGTGTCAGTCAATGCACATCTTTCCTCATGTTTCATGATTCCAAAAAGTGGAAGGACATTGAATTTTGAAGAAGTTTAATTTAGAAGGTAAAGTGAAAAGATCCATTGCTGTTGTTGTTTTTTCCCTCTATACATCCTCTTCCCTTGTCAAAATTGTTCCTCTCATGTTATCTTACAGACTGGGGACATATGTCTACTTCAAGAAATGTCAATTTTTAACACAGCCATTGATCCTATTGTTGTGATCTCATTTCTTGTGGGAAAGCACCAGCAACTATACATTTCATTCAAAAGCTTTAGCAACCCTTCAGTCACTTACATGCCATTAAACCAAAAACCCACTTTTCATATTTCAAGAATTTCTGAGTTTAATTTTTCGAATAGGAAAAATAACAGCCTTTCTCCCCTATGAATTACAGACCTTTAATTATTAATTTTTTAATAGAAATTAATTTTTTAATAGAAAAAACAAAATGAAAAAACCTTCTTTATTTTGCAACATGATGGATAGTGATTGGGCTGAAACTTGCTAGATGGAGAGTCGGTGAGCTGGTCCATAAGGACTCTGTCTGCCATCTGTGTAGACCCTGTCTTCACAGTGATTGAAATCTGTTGTGTCTGCCCAGAGTATCGCGCATCTTATTTTTTCATGGTTATTAAAAAATTTCCATACTTGTTTTCCCATTACTGAGGTGCAAGTACTGAATTTTGGTTCCATGAGTCATATTTATCAAGCCTATTTCTTGGAATAGGTGAGTTATAGATTCTGAAATATTAGTATAAATGTAAAATTAGAAATTAAGGTGTTAAGATCTAGTTTTTTTTTATAGGTAAGCCATTCTTGAACATTTATCCATGCTCTTTCACCCATTTAATTTTGCCACACAATTTTCTATTAAGTGTATTGACAATATCCAATGGAGTGTAGGAGTATTAAGAATTTGGAATAATCCATGCAACATAATGATAAAGTGATTATCATTTGTCTTAATTGTTGTACCAAGGTGCATCTGTTATGGGTGTCTGCAAGAGAGTACTTATATTTGGTACAAAAGTACTTTTAGTTCATTTTTGTTACAAATTATGGAAATCAGGGAAGCTATTGAAGAGGCCGTTAACTCTCAGGCATTAAAGCAAATTCAGTCTCAGGTAACCAGGTTGGCTTTTCCCATAAAGACCGCCACTTTTTGATCTGTAAAGCTGGGCAATAGTTGTAATGTTCAAATATGTCGTTAATCTTGTTAGACATGCCATCAAACAGGCTCAGGCCAAAGGATCCACTAGGTTATGATATTTTTTGACTTGTTTTGTGGCTGCTCATTTGGTTTTATATGGTAACTAAGTTTACTCTCATATGTCATATGTTGGAATTGAATGACCTTTCTTCCCTCAACTTCAGTAGTTCTTTTTTCTATTTGAGGACTGAGTTAGGCTGAAATAGGAGGACTTGTCTTAGGCAAGGGAATTGGATCATTGTGGGACGAAGCTAAGATGCAGATATCATGCCTTTTTATTATCTTATTTCTTTCTCAAATCCTATTTTTTCTTGTTTATAATCTCAACACCGTGAGCATCTTGTTCTACAGGCTATGAGGCCCTTGGGAGCCTAACGTCCGAGCTTGGTCAAGGAACTCAGAAGTGTATGGGTTCACCAAGGTGAGTAATTTTACCTTATTGCTACTTAGTTTTTGGTGGTTGTGGTTTTTCCTTGTGTGTGAAAAAATTCTACTCGAATGGTTAGCATAGGTAAGGAGACATTGCACTTCATGTATAAAGGTCATCCATTGGAATAATTTTTCAGAAGCATAAATCCAAGTTAGAAGCTAGTGTTTTGATTTTAGCATTTGACTTGCCCAAGTTAAATGCTTTTAAGTTTGAATTATTTTTTCTGCCATAATTGAAATATCATGAAACAAAAAGGTTTGTAAACTGGATGTTAGTAGCTTATTTTAGGCCCATCTGCTTTTTTATTTCCTTATTTTTCCCTCTTTAGACACAACATACTAAAGGCCTCTTTTGTTTATGGTTGGACAATAAAGAAAAATTCCACATTTGTCGTATATGCGCACTTGACTTGAGTAGGGAATGTTCGAGCCCATTTTTTACTTTTCTTGGTGTTGTTTTCTTCAAATATAGTCTAAAGTTGATACTTGATGTCAAGCCATACTAACGTGGCATAAAGTCTTATGCTTTTTTTGATGTCAAGCGCCATAGGCTACTAGAGAGCTGACTTGGGTTAAGATTTTTTTTTACTGAATTAGTATCCCGATGAGGATTTCTGGGATGTCCTCAAATGCAATAATGTCTTATTTACTATTAGTTGTTTGGATCATAGTAGGGATTCTAATTTTTGTAAGTTTTAACTTTCTTCTTTCCTCCCTATTGCTGGAGGCATGGGCTTTTGTGTTTGATTTTGCTAAGTGTGATTTAATTTGCAGTGTTTTCTATTATAGATAATCACAAGACCCTTGGAAGGTCTTGCAACGGAATCAGCTTCGGACTTACAGAAAGTTTTAATAGTGAAAACATACACTTGGCAAATGAGTGCTTTTCATCAACTCAAGATAGTGCTTCATGATTTCCAAAGTTGAATGGGAGCAATGTTGTTCCTCATTTTTCGCTACTGTCTTGAGGACTCGTATGCTTGTTAGCTTAGAGTTTTTTTTTGTACTAGTTAAATTACTGTTAATGCCTTGCTTTGGCTACATGCATGTATCTGCAAGTGTGCTATAATGATGCACATATAATGGCTGGATTCTGTGAGCAGTAAGGCGGAAATGATTTTCCACCTCGAATTGTGTTTGATCACAGTGCAAGGCCCCTTTTTTGGGAGATGTCTTACAAGTTTCTGCCTTTGCTTTGATCACTTTGCATGTACTTTTTGATCATGTTACGTGATTGTTGTTTGTTTATCTTTTTCATTTACCAGGCTTTGGCACCCATTTGAAAGGCTCAATGTTAAGGTGAATGAGGCTTTTCTTCGTGTGCTACTTTATTGTTACTCACAAATAAATAGGTGATTGTTGCTGGCACTTGTAGTAGCTTGCCACTTGTTACTCAATGGTATAGTGGATCCAGCAAGAAAAAAACTGTTGAGATCATTTCTCGCAGATGAAATCCTTAATGTGCATCTGTCCTCATAATGAGATCTTTTGTTTTTGTTGACAACAAGGTAATGTTGTTATATATTGCTTAGTCACCTTAGGTAGAAGGGTTAGGAAGATAAAATTCTATTGAATTGAGCACAAGTTTTTTTTACCGCTCAGTCCATTCAGGCCTTCTGATTGTTCTGACTGGACAGCTTGACTCCACAATCATTCAGGCCTTTTTGGTGATTTGATTCTTTATCTGGAGGACTGATCTGGGAAAATTCTTATCATTTCTTTTTTTTTTTCAAATTAATTTTATTAAAAGATTTCACTTTTACTTATTAGTGCATGTTCTTGACGTATATCAACTAAAGGTCCAAATAAAGATTCAGTACTTCACAATGGCACTATGCTTGTAGCCATTGTTGATAGGAAGTATCAACTTTAGTGATGGACCGAGCTGCTGTACATGTGGCTCTAGTCTGACTTCCCTATCCCATCCCATCTAACATTGAGTTGATGGAGGGAGTACAACAACTATATATGAATTATCTACAAGAGATAAATCAATGAGATAGTGATTTGTTGATGGATGGAAGCGTGGTTTGTTTGACAAGGGCATGAGGGTGCTAATTTCCCAATGTGTTAGTGAAATGATCTTCTTATGTGCCTCTGTTGCCTTTCCCATGGTAGTAGATGAGGAAGACAATAGGTGACAAGTAAATGGCTTACAATTTTGTTAGTTCCAGCATCTGTGTAAGCCAGCCTTATGCTGTTGGATAAATTTCAATTTGGTTAGTCATTTTCAATTTTTTTGGGTTTTCGTTCAAATTATCTAGTACATCCCTATAAATACCATAATACCCTACAGACTACATCTTACAACAGTGTGAACTACCAATGACCTAGTCCTAGTGTGTAACTTAAGTAGCAGACGGGAAATGTACTACAACAGGGCATTTGAGACAACTAGAAAAATCCTATAAATCTCTTCTCAGATTTAATAAAGAATTCAGCTGGCATAATGGAATGATATGAGCTGAATAGGGTAAAGATTAAGAATATGATTTTAGACTGTATAGCTAAAAACAGAGGATTAGAAAAGATTTTGTGATGCACATGAATTGTTTTACGAGCGGCGGAATATTGTAAGGGATTAAATGGGACTGATCTGGACATAAGTTGATTCAAATTTGGAAAGATAAGAGGTTATGACTGTGGAGGCTTTAGGTACTAGTTTCAGGAGATTCAGAAGGACTGGTTAAGGTTTGGCAGGTTAGACTGAAGGGCTGTAGACAACTATGAAGGATACATGCTTAGGATTAAGTACAGATGCATAGGACGGGTTTGACTTCAATGTGGATTCAAAAGAAAGCAACAAACACTGTAAAGATTGTTGTTGAATCTCTAATTGTGAATTACGATTATGTTAGCACAAGGGTGATTGATTTGGCAGCTGTTGTTGAATCTCTAATTGTGTTGTGATGTAATTTCTTCTGTATAAGACAGTAATGGAGGTTGTCTCACATGTTTAAATTTCTATTTGGTTAATGGTTTCCAGGGATCATACCCCATTAAGAGTTACAAGATGGTTTTCTGGTCATGTGGGCTAGTGATGTGATAGATTGGACTGCAATCTGAGAAACAATCAGTTGAATTAGGCACATGGACAGGGAGATTGCCCAACCATACCTTACTTGTAAAAAAACTAGTCTGAAACATCATCAGAATGATACATGGCACTCTTTCGGGTGCACTAACACTGTTAATGTTTGGCCCATCCCTTGGTGGATCTACACACCAAAAATGGCCTGATTGGTGATTTTCTAGCTATTAATTTTAATAATTTTTCATCATGGGCTTCTTGAACAGGTGTCTAGTTGAGTTCTAAGCCCTTGATGAAAACTGGCTCAAATCTAATGCCTAGGAATCACCGCTTATTTTGTGTGTGTAGATCTACAAAGTGATGGGCTGAACATTAGTAAGGTCCGTTGAAGTTGGATGGTCATTATTTTTCTGTGTTGGTCTTGCTATTCTTGTGGTGGGAATCTCCATGTGCAGCCTTGATCTTGAGACGATGATGCTACAATAGTGCTAACACTCTTGGTCGTCGATGTGTTCAAACCATTGGATGTCGATGCTATAGTAAAGTCCTATATATGGACATTTTAACACTCAATGGTGGCTGTCTGGGAGTATGGAAGTTTACTTGGTCTTGTCTTGGACTCCAAGTGAAGATGAACTTTAGAGGTCTTCTTTGATAATGGGACAGCAATATTCCCAAGGCCTAAAAGATTTGACCCACCACTTTGATAATCGTATTTTTGGATTACATTTTTTTTTGAATTTTCAGATTACATAAATCTTGTGAATTGTTTCATTTTTATGCTAGCTAGGAAAATTAAAGAAAACCTTTGAGTTATTGGATCTCGTTAAAAGCAGGTGTTTCCCTTATGGGTCCTTTCTTTGTTTCTTTTTTCCTAGTTTCTTTGTTTCCCATTACTAAATATGATATGCCCAATTGCTAAACTTTTGGATGGAGAATGGTTACGTGTACAGTTACTTCTAACTACCTAAATGCTTGCATAGCGTGAACCCTTGCAGTGAATGAGTGGCTAAATTATGTTATTTTCCTTTAGTTTTGTTAAAAAAAATTGGCCACAAACAGCATTTACCAATCTGACCTACATGCAAGTTTTGTCTTGATATTTTTGAAGTTTTGCTCTTGGTGCATTTTATTACCATTGGAACATCATAAAAAGGAATTTGAGATTATTTTCAGTTCTAAACTTGTGAGCCACAATATTTTTTGGTGATGAGGAGATCATCCTCACCAAAAATCAGCCCTTAACACATTTCCATCCATATTGATGTGGGTTGAGTTATTTTTTGACATGCCTAATTTGAGACACATATGTGGGGTCCAGATGGAGATGATTCGAGGCAGATTTTTGGTGAGTATGAGTCCCTTGCCATTGAGATCATCCTCACCAAAGGTCAGCTCGTTCCAAAATTTGCTAACCCAATCAGATGTAGACTTAAAGTTAACAATGAAATGGATGGTCTAGAAGTTTTCAATTTGTAATCCACTTTCATAGGGCTAGAATGTTGGAATCATCTCCATATGGGCCCCAAATGTTCATGTCAAGATAATGCATGTGGGTTATAGTTTGAGGATAACCTCTTCAACTTGTAATCCACATGGAGATGAATTAAGTACGAATTTTTTGTGAGGACTCATTACTAGCCTATGAAAAGTGATTTCAAAGTGTTCGGACCTTCTATTTCACTGTTAATTTTATGTCCACATATGATAGGGTTACAAATGGGCTGATATTTTGTGAGGATGATCTACTCACTACCAAAAACCAGCCCTTAACTCATCTCCTTGAGGGGCCCACACATAGGAATGTCAAATGGAGTAAAGGTCATGGGAATAACTTTTATATAATTAATAAAAACTAGGTTTTTATTTACCATCTGTACCCACCATTGGTGAACATTCCATCACTTCAGATTGTGCGATAGGTGGGCCACCTCTTGCATGGTCCGTAGGCCAAAAATATACTGATCTAAGATCCTATGAGTGATAATTGCATGCTTTTGGACTGTCATAAAATTGCAGGCAGCGACTTGTAAAAAATCCATTGGTTGAATGATTAGGATCATTCAATTGATGTGTGTTATGGGTTATGGCCCACCCAAGAGCTGGCCCGTTAGTGGACACTCCACATCAACGAGGAATGCACACTGATAGGATTGAAGTTCACTTTAGACAAGCCTTTAGTTTGTAGGGGAGTTACATTGGAGCTCTTTCTTTCTTTTAAAAGGTAACTTAAATGACCAAAAAAGTAATAGCATTTCTATTTGTACAGGCTGCCCAAACGGAGGTGAACTTCTGCAAAGAGCTGGACAACCTGATTGCCAGGTTCATCAAGAAGATAGTTGCTTTGACAGTAGGTTTTGCTATTATTCTCATCTACATCACTTGAGTGTCGACATTTCAGTAATTTTTCTCTGTTTATATTTGGATCTTGGGTTTATTTCATTAAGTTATAGAAACAGTCTTGTATTAGCTTGTGATTTCTATTAGTGATTCAGGACTCATTTTTCAGATTGTGGTGGAGGATTTTCAATTTGATGTATAGATGAGAAATCTAAGCTTTTGGATGAAGATTTGAATGCTTTGCTGTTCTTGCAGAGTGCTTTTAAGAAGTGTGAGGTGAGTGGTGCCACATGAATCTAAGATCATAGAACTGACTTAATTCTCTTCTTGTAAAACACTAAAGTCTTGACTTAACATGCTATGATCTAGTTGTTCACCTCAAATGGTTTTCCCTTCCCAATAGTAGTACTCATCTTCGCATATGGCTGTTACAACAGTGCTTTGAATGTCTAGGCATAGCAAGTAACAATTCATATGATGAGAAACTCTATATTATGACTTTTGGCTCTATCAACCCTATCTGAATGGTCTTATAGTATTCAAATGAATGCCTTAACTGCTTGACGGACTATGTCGTTAGAGATAGTGTTTTTAAACACTAAGGCATGAGGCAAGGCACTTCACCAGCCAAAGCCTTGAGGGGCAAGGTGTAAGCCTCACGTGCACACATAGAGATATTATGTATAATTATGAATTACTTTTTGATTTTTTTGTTTTCTAAAATAGAAATAAAGAGACAAACTAAAAAATGTGGACTGAAGTTTAAAACTGAAGAAGAAAAAGAAGAAAGAAATCGTGGGCTGAAAGTAACGTGGATTGGACTAAAACTAAGAAGAATTGAATTTTCAGAAAGCAGAGAAGGACGAAGAATAGTAAAAAGAAGTAAAACATGGACTGAAATTCAAACAAAAAAAGAATTGCACAATGAAGAGCATAAACAAAAAACAGAATAAAGAAGAAGAAGAAGAAAAACATAAGTACAAATACGTGAAGAACTCAAAGAAAATGACCCTCCTAACTTCATGGTATTTTCTGTGAGAATGAACTAGCATTTGTTGGTCATTTTTCATCTTCCTCTTTTTTGCTTCCTATTAGAAATTTTCATATCTTCATTTGTGAGGTAGGTACGTACCCTTGGAAGTTGTCTTCCATTGAAAATTTTTGATGCACTACCTCTTTGTTTCAGCTAGCATTTACAACCAATTTAGATTTAGAAGTTCAGTGTTACATTATGAACAAAATTTCAATAATTACTTCCTAATGGCTATTGGACAAGTTTGATCCCGATGTTCTTTGTCGTTGAAGGTTATTTTCTAGCAAAGTAAAGGACATTGACATCTGTAGAAATGTGGTTGTTCTTATACTAACCAAATTAACTACCTCAAATAAAACCATAGCCCAAATGAGGCAAATAGAACAAATTAACACAAACCCATATGTCAAAGCCTTCCTGAACTTATAAGGCTTAAGTCAAGCATATATATGAGTAGTAAAAAACTTATATTTAAATCTCTTACCTCCGGGTATATTTGATATACCCGATTTTAACTTTGAGAATGCACTATAGGATTATATATCAATTTGTTATGATACGTTCGCCTATTCATTTTTTTTGTTTATTATTCATTTCATGATAAATATATGTTACACTCCTACTTACATTAACTAATATTGACTTTCAGGTGGAATAATCATCTTAATTCTACCATAAATGAGGCACGCATTCAAGAAGAGGAGTTGGCTTTGATTCATGCTCGTCAAATTTACAGGAACAGGTGGATCGAGTTAACAAAGTTTTTATTCGAAATATAGTAAAGTTGGACAACTTTGTTATATAGGGGTTGGGAAAGGAGCCATTGGATCCTCTTATGTAGTTGAGTTCAAAATGGGATAGCAAGGAGAGTTATTTGTATTTAACACTTGAATCAAGCTGCAAACTTTATATTTTAATATTATGTTTGTCTTTAAATATTAGAATTATCATTTTCTTTATGGTATGGAATGTGAATGGGTGTTTTAGATTGTGCATAAATCTTCACAGGTAATTTTATTATATAAATAGAGAGATTTATGAGAGCATTATCAAAAATAATAAAAAGAAAAACAATAGCGTTCATAGAAAGTTATGATTTTCTAAATGTAAAATGATGGTGTTATGTGAATGCCATGTTCTTACTTTATCTGAATGGATAGTGTCATAAACAATGGCGTTCAAATTCATATTTATGGCGTTCCGTAAACGCCATGAATGAACGGCGTTCAATGAACGCCATAAAATAATGGCGTTTAATGAATGCCGTTATTTAACTTTAAAAAGCATGGCATAGCCTTTTACAGCGTTTCTTATAGCGTTAGATGAACGCCATAAAATGTCTTTTATGGCGTTTTCTGAACGCCATGAAAGGCCGATTTTGTTGTACTGAATGGATGGAACTTTCTTGGCCTTTGGTGCTAGATTGTCATTTTTAAGAACGATAAGGTCATGTGCACTGTTGTAAGGACTGTGATTAGATTGAGCATAGGCATCTTGGACAGAGCTAATCATCCATACTATGATAGAAGAGGCTGAGGCTGAATTGTTGTTGAAGATGGCTCTATTCCTCGCTTTCCAAA
Source organism: Euptelea pleiosperma (assembly GCA_035048495.1). Lineage (NCBI taxonomy): Eukaryota > Viridiplantae > Streptophyta > Magnoliopsida > Ranunculales > Eupteleaceae > Euptelea > Euptelea pleiosperma. The sequence goes on from CM068544.1 coordinate 3,111,481, forward strand.
TAGCAACAAAACATGATAGAATTCATGTCCGCCAAATAATCTTGAATAGGGTCCTGCGATTTTTGCATTTGAGATCTAATGAATTCCAATCAGTCGGTATACTATGTAGGTTGAAGAGACTTGTGAATCTTCTCCAAACTTGCATAACAGTATGTGTGATGTGTATGTTAATAAGAACAACAAAGCAGTAAAAGAATTATGGATTATGCTTGATAAAAAGTACAAGACAGAAGATGCAGGAACCAAGAAATTTACCGTAGGACGATTTCTTGATTTCAAGATGGAGGTCGACAAATTGATTATGTCCCAATTTTAAGATATTCAAATTATCATACATGAAATCCACACCGAAGGAATGATCGTCGGTGAGGAATTTTAGGTATGAGCAATTATTTAGAAACTTCCTTCAGCTTGAAAGAGTTTTGAAATTCTCTTAAACACAAGAGAAATGAGATGCACTTAAACATCTCAAAATTGAAGAAAGCACCATAAATAAAGAAAAATCTGAGAGTGCAGGTTCCTTAGTTGCTAAAGCTAATATAGTAGAAGAAAAGGACAAACCCAAGTGAAAGTAGGGTTTTTCCGCGTCGTTGGTTACGGAAATCCTAAAATCAACACATTTGTAAATTATCCGAGATTTCCTGCAAAATTAAGCAATTCTTTGCACAGTAGAAGTATGTCGGATGTCGATCCGCACTCGGGGTTAGTTCGCACAAATCAGGAACATAAAATGACAGAATTTTGTCAAACTCGAATCAAAATAAACTTTATTTCTTGAATTCAACTGTAACTTACAATTCAAACATGAGATAATTAATCTAGAAAGTAATAAAACTTAATTAGAAAGAGAGAGAAGAGAGAGAGAATCTGGGTAGAGAGAGAAAGTAGAGAAATCTAGAAAAAGAAAGAGAGTTAGAGAGAGAAAATGAAGTGGAGAGAGAAAGTGAAGCATAGTGAAAGAGAAGAGGAGATGAGTGAAGAAAGAAAGGGATAGAAGGTCGAAGAAACTTACCCGTTGACTGACCGAGAGTGGGATCTGCCCATGGGCGTGGTGAGGTGCTGGTTCGGGTTTGTCAACCAGTGAAAGAGGATGTGGATCACTCTCCTAAAAGAGGAGGTGGCAGGCCCAAAACTCAGTGGTGGTGTGGAGGGCGGAGTGCATAGGCAGATCGTCCACAGGTTGCTGGTTGCCAGTGGAGCTCGGGGTGGTGGACATTCAAGAGAAAACGGCTTCCTCTTCCTTACTCTTTTTTTTTTTTTTTTTTTTTTTTTTTTTTTTTGCACACAATGGTGTGGGAGACGACTTGGACTGACTGGAGTTGCAGGTTGCAACTCCAGCAACCTTTGAAGAAGGGTGTCGGTTGGCGGTGGAACTCGTGGGCGGAGCGACAGGCGAGAGGAGGAAGGGCGGTCGTGCTCAGGCGGGATGGATGTGGCTGAGGCGGTGATGTAGGTGGCGGAGGCGATGATGGAGGTACGTTCCTCCCTTCTCTCCCTGATTCCTCCTTTCTTTTCTATTTTTTTTTTCTTGCGTTTGGTGGAGAGAGAGGACGGTGATGTGTGGGAGAAGAGGTGGAAAGTGCAGGTGGGGCCGGTGGTAGAAGGAGGAGCAGATCTGGCCGGAGTTGCAGGTCCGGCTGGGTTCTCTCCCTCTTCCCTCAACGTGATTTTTTATTTTTTTTCTTTTTTCTTGGGTTTTTAAAACTTGGGAGAGAGATGGGTTGATTGTTGCAGATCAGCAACACCATTAACGCCGGAGTTGCAGGTCTGCAACTCCGGTAGAAATGAAAATAGCAGAAGAAGAAGAAAAGGAAGGGGGAGAAGGGAGAAACCGTTCCCGTTTTGGGCGGATTTGAAGGTGGGGGCGGTGTTGGAATAGGGTGCAACGGTGTTGGACGTGTTGTAGGCCAAGGAGGTCCTTGGCTGAACCAGTCCGCCGGAGTTGCAGACCTGTAACTCCGGCAATAAGAGAAAATAAGAAGAAGAAGAAGAAGAAGAAGAAGAAGAAGAAGAGGAGGTGGAGCTCCACCAGCTCGCCGGAGAAGATGACGGCGAGGATGAAGAAGGAGAGAAGAGAAGAACGAAGAGAGAGAAGGGGGGGAAAGGCTTCTCTCTTAGGGTTTCCACCTTTTATATCATCCGCCCCATCAACAACCACCAAGGAGATCTCTAATACTTGGGATTCTTTCCAAGAGAGAAAATGGGAAGAATTGATTCCCTTTGAAAAGTCGTGGGTCCCACCAAGATTGAGCTGTAGTGGAATTAGGGGACCACGCATGTGAGGTGGCCTCCCACCAAGTGGGGTCCACGTGTTGGCCCGTGAGGTTCACTTAAGGTGGCATGTCCACATAGGATCAAAGATGGCCCATAAGGATTAAGGCCATGGGCCTCTGATAGTTAAGCAGTGGACCAAGATGAGTGATAGGCCATGGGCCAGAGGATGGGTGAGTAGGTGAAAGTAGGGTTTTTCCGCGTCGTTGGTTACGGAAACCCTAATCTCAATTCATTTGTAATTTTTATCCGATTATCCTGCAAAATTGATAGATTTGTATAGGGATTCGTGTCGGATGTCGATCCGCACTCGGGATTAGTCGGATTAGCGCGAATAAGAACATAAAATGACAGATAATATACAAGAGAAAAAGGAGAATGATGGAAGAGATGAGAAGGGCGAGTCGATTTAAAACACATCCAAGAGATCCAGAAAATACTAAAATCATCAAACTCAAATTGCATTAATTAAACTGTTGCTTACATGAAATAAATGACAGAAATAAATAAAGCGGTAAATCTATTCTAGAAAGCATGTAAGAAAGCATGTAAAAAGAGATTTTAGAGAGAGAGGAAGAAGGTAGAGAGAGAATTTTCACACCTCGATCGTTTACCGGCCGACAAGGTAGAGGTGAGAGAAAAACTCACCCTCTTGCATTCACCGAACGGAGTCAGTGGTGCAAAAAGGCGATCAGCCTGGGGATTCTAGAGAGAGAATCTCACTAACCCTAGAGAGAGAAAATGAACCCTAGAAAGAGAACATGTTTCTAGAGAGAGAGCCTAGAGAGAGATAGTAAGAGAAAGGAAGGTACCTTGCAAGCACTTACCATGATCGGATCCGGCCATAAGATAGGCCATGGTGATTGACCATGTGATGATGTGCACATGAGTAGGGATGTGGCTATGGCTCGAGCATTGGTCGAACATGAGTGCATGACGCTGGCTGGCCTAGTAGTGCATGGAGAGGAGGAGTGGTGCTCAATCAGGCGCTCCCAAGGAAGGTTGAGGGACTGTGAGTGGAGGTCCACAACCACTTCGGAGGAGAATGCAACTGAGTTGCTGGTTGTGCACGTGTGCACAACGGAGGAGATAGAGTTCTAGCCGTCAACAACTGTAATCTTTGGTGGCTTGCTATTTTCAACGGAGTTACAGTCCGGCATGTGTGCAGATCGGTGGCTGGACTTGGTGATGGAGCATCAGAGATGAGAGAGGGGAAAGAGGAGGCACACCAGCAATAAGGAAGGGAGCGTGTTCGGCGAAAATGGTTGCCGGTGATCACCGGAGTTTGCAGGTTCAGGCCGTGAATGGTGATAGAATGGGTGGAGGAGATGGGGAGTCGAATGGAGTTAGAGATCCAGCCAGTAGGTTATTGATGGAGAAAAGGAAGGGAATAGGTAACCCGACCGGAGTTGCAGGTCTGCAACTCCGGTATGGGAGGTGGAAAAGGAGCTCCAATGGTGGACGCTGATCTGCACTGGTGGTGTACTGGAGCGATGCGATGCACATGGTGGTGTGCCTAACTGATTTGCAGGGTTGCTGTGCAAGGCAAGGGCTGGAGATCCACACGGAGGTGGAAAAAATGGGATCCGACCAGAGTTGCAGGTCTGCAACTCCGGTAATGGAGGTTGGATCGGCAACCTGAGTTGCAGGTGCTAAATGGTGATGAAGGCGGTCTAGGAGAGCTGTAATGGTGCAGAACAGAAGAGGAGAAGACTATGCACGGGAAGTAGTTGCTGGTTTGCAACAATGATGTGAATGGTGAGGAAGCAGATTGCTCCGGCGTTAATGGTGGTCTGGTGAGGGAGCACCACCGTGAGTTGCAATGGAGAAGAGTAGCACCTTGAGGAGGCGCATAGCAAGTGCAGTAGCAAGGAGGGGGCTCCGGTTATAGGAAGTGGTGAAGATGCTGCCAAGTTGCAGGTCGTTGGTCCACGTCCAAGGAGAATAAAAGTTGTTGGTGGTTTGGTGGTAGCAGAGAAGATGAAGATGAAGATGACCGGAGTTGACCTGCAACTCCAGTAATGGTATTGCAGGTCGCAAAAAGGCGCAAGAGAGCAAGGTAAGCACCTTGAGAAGATGTAGAAGAAGAAGAAAGAAGGAGGAAGAAGAAGAGGGGGGGGAACTTTGTTGGTGAAGGGTGGTACAGTCCAGCCATGAAGCTAATGGAGCAACCCGACGGGAGTGGTGGAAAGGAGTTGCGGGTTTGGTTGCCGGAAAGATGAAGAAGGAGATTGTGGGGAGGAACCCACGGCTCTTCTTTTCTTTTTGGCCAAGGGGAATGGGTTGAGATGGATATATGGGAGAATAAGGAAAGAGTCAACACAGTTTTAGAAACCGTGGAGATCCATTATTTTTGGAGATCTTTGTGAAGGTTGTTAGTGATAAGAACCGTGGGATCTAGTAAGATCCAACGGTGTGGGATTGAATTGGATTTGGTGAGATAGTCAAGGTGGGGGTTCGGTTCTTGCATGGGAGATGGGTAAAAAAAAGAGGTTGCATGGGCTTTGGGCCTTGGGCCACACTTGAGAAGCCAAGGGCTTGTTAGTTGGGTTGTGGATTTTGTTAGTGGGTTTTAAGGGGGTTGTTTGGCTTTTGGGGATTGAGAATGAAGGGCTTTATGTGAGTGAAGACCGTGGGCCATGGACTCGAGTTTTGGAGGCTTGTCGGCCACTTGGCCATAGGCTTTGTGGACTGTTTGGCCAAGTTACTTGTGGGCCATTCTTTTAATCGGTCCGTGGAATGAATGGGTGGATGGCCAAGATAGGCGAACTGTCAGATCTGGAAAGATCTAACGGTCCAATGGAAGATCTAACGGTGGAAAAGCTATGGGAGATGGGATAGAACTAGAGGAGAGGAGATCGAAGGTTAGGATGATCGATCTGAGGATTGGGGTGGTCGATCTGAGGATCGGAAGGGGGATATGATGATCTAATGGTATGATGATATGATCTAAGGGTTAGATGCTAGGGTCTAGAGAGATGGAGATAAAATTAGGAGAGAGGAGAGAGAATTAGGAGAGATGAGAGAGAAAATAACACAAAATAAAGGCAACAAAGCTGGCAGAAGAGTCGTGAACCCTGATCTTTAGTGTAATCTTCAATTGGCTTCACCAATCACGTAAACCGTCATTTTATGTCCTTTGGCTTTGGCCCGTCTCTTAGTCTTTGGCTCTCCTGCTCTCTTCGTTATTTGGGCCGACTTTTTGGTCCTCTGATTCAGCCCATATTTGGCCCATATCTTCTAGTCATAGCATGTGGGCTCTTTAAGCTTTGATAATGGGCTCTCATGATCGATTTGGGCCCACAAGTCTCGAGAATCGTCCCATCGGGGTTTCCTGCGACAGAAGAAGCGCGTAATGAGACTTTATCAGAACGGCTTAATATCTAGACTTCCGAAAATGTGTTTAATGCATGCAAATATACCATTTCGTCCAGAAAAGTGTGTTTTACGCAATGAGATAGACTCTTACGTAGAAAAGTGGATAATTAGAGCAGTTTTACGTAGGAGAGTGCGATAACGCTAACAGGATAAGTGCTTAAAATAAGCACTTTTGAGCGAATATCAGTAGGATAGTGGGTCATTGGGCTCGAGGATAAGCGGTCCAATGGGCCAGATGGATGTGGGGCTCTTTCGAGGCCATGGGTTAGGGTGCGTTTGGTTGCCAGGGGAGGAAAATGCATTTTTCCCTCGAAATATCAATCAATGAATAATGCATTTTTCTTTCCTCGGAGATCGAGCTCTGCTCTCTCATCTACAATCAATCATTTGAGGCATTTCTCTACAATCAAACATGCCCTAGGGACTAATATTTTACAATGGAGATCGGGTGGTTGATAGGATGGATGATCGACTGATCGGTAGCACGATCGGATGGTCAGATGCATAGGATGGTTGGATCTGATTACGATCGAACGGTGGATTTGATGGATAAGGGTGATAGGTCAAAGAGAGAGAGTCGATTAGAGCTAAAAGAAAGAAAATTAGGATTTAGAGAGAAGAGAGAGAATTAGGGGAGATGAGAGAGAAAATGTCAGAAATTGGAGAGAAAATCACTGGCAGAGGGTCTGGAACCCTGGTTTTCATTGTGCCGCTCCTCACGCTTCACCAGTAGAGCAGACCATCATTCCTTGTTGATTCATGCGGCTTTAGACGCTTTGGTCCGTCTCTTGGTCATTGGCTCTCCCGCTCTCTTCGTACTTTGGGCCGACTCCTCGGTCCTCTTTTTCAGCCCGTATTTTGCCCATATCTTCTAGTCATAGCATGTGGGCTCTTTAAGCTTTGATAATGGGCTTTCATGATCGATTTGGGCCCACAAGTCTCGCGAATCGTCCCATCGGGGTTTCCTGCGACAGAAGAAGCGCGTAATGAGACTTTATCAGAACGGCTTAATATCTAGACTTTCGAAAATGTGTCTAATGCATGCAAATATACCATTTCGTCCAGAAAAGTGTGTTCTACGCAACAGAAGAGACTCTTACGTAGAAAAGTAGATAAATAGAGCCTTTTACGTAGGAGAGTGCGATAACGCTAAAGGGATAATTGCTTAAAATAAGCACTTTTGAGCGAATATCACAACCCCCAACCAGCATATTGCCAATCCTTGGCAATTAGTGCGAAATAAATGAGCTTAAAAGGTATCTGCACATGCTGCACACTTTTTTTTATATTAGCTCAGGGAAAACACCGTTCGTCAAATCATTGACTGGATGCAAAAATAGTTACATGCTAGCGAAGAGTTGGAAAGTTTTGGCAAGACTACAGACTGATAATCATGACCCAGAATAATCAGACTCTGCATGTGTGTGTGCTCAACATTCTCATCATCTTGCAGTAGAGATTTCCAGATCACCTATAAGTTTTTATGCCTCAACCTCAAATCTCACATGTTTAGCACTCAGAATAGAATCACACAAGAAGGGTTTTCTTCTTTTCTCTCAATTTATATGTAAGGAGATGTGTTGATATATGAAAGCAAAGATCTCACATATTTATTATTTAAAGGAAGGACACCTTTAACAGAAGAAGATCTCATGATTGGAATACCACTTCACTCGGGAACGTCAAATCAAACTCTATAGCTTCTCCTTCTCCAATCTCCACATTTTATGATCGTACTATCCTAGAATCAAGTAGGACTTTCCTAGGTTGTAATGAGGCTTAGGTCAGGTATAGAGAAATAAAGGGATATAGGATTTCAAAGATCTTGAGAGGATATTGTCATTTTCTTGCATTTTTCCTGCGGCGTAACACCATTATCTGGTTATTTTTCCTTTTTTTCGTATTTTCTCTTTTTCTTGATATTTCTGAGACTGCTCAATTTCTTTTTAGCTCTTTTTCATACTTTCTTTCCATATTTTGTTTTCAGCTTGAACCACTTTCTTTTCCTTTTGATTTTTCTTCTTTACTTTTCTTTTCACGGTATACCTACATCAGTTATTTTTTTGTCCATCTCAAAATAAGGGTAGACAGTCATGCTTTGTAGCTGGACTGGATTTTAGGTTGATGGGTTTACAAAGAAAAGGCTTTTATAGAATGGCTCAAGGGGTTTCTAGTGAAGTATAATTCAGGGGAGTAAAAAGGCTGAATGGTTCAGAAGAATGGCCTAAATCATTTTCTAGGGTTTGCACTATCATGTATACTGTCTTGATTGGATATAGATAAGGTTTTGTCGTAGTAATCCAATGTTGATGTCGTTCCGAGTTTTATGATCGAAGCAAAAGACAATGAGATCTCTCAACGAATATTGCGGGCATGAAGAATATTGAGTCATCTAGTGACTCAGATTTGTTGTATAACCCTCTGAAATGATTAAAGGCTTGAAAGCTCACTAGGGTAGGTCTCCACAATTATTCTTGCAGGATCTCTAGAGTTTCTAAACTTAGGATGATTCTGATGTTGATAGTGTACAATTGTGCCGAATCTGAGTTTTTCTAAGTTTTCAAAACTGCTGTAGCCACGCTTGACTTGACTCAAAGCTAACCTTAAACAAAAATTGACATCATCAATACTGACTTAACGGAGGTTTTCAGCTAATCAAAGTCAGGGTATTTGACACATTTTTGAAATTCTAGAAAACTTTTGGAGAACATTGGAAATCACCCCAAAAACAAATTTTCTTCTTTTTTTTTTTATCAAAATGAAGACATGAGTTTTGGTAAATACCCACCCCCAACCAAAATACAGCACCGTCCTCGGTGCTCATGACCGGGACATAAAATGATGAAAAATCAGTGATGATGATGCAAAGGTTCAGGGAGGATGTTACCAAGTCGGCAGAAACTCGACAGTGTGTGATACCTGATGATCGGAAGAATGAATGGACCTGCATTTCCAAAGATATAACAACAATAACAAATGCATGAGACTCATGTACTCGAGGAATACCGAAATTGCCTTTCCGAAAGCGCTAAGTTTTACGTCTTCAGCCAGACATGACAGGGGTAGATCAAGTACCCCCAACCAAGTTAAAACTCATGGAGACTGAGTGAATCTGCAGTCTTCCTGACACCTAAGGTGGAACGGAAACAACTGTCATATCCCTTGTCTAGGGATACCTGTGTAGAACAGGTCTTTCTCAGTGTAAACTGAGAGAAGGACAGTAAGCTCTCTGAGCAGACCCGCAAAAAAATTTAGTTCAGCGGGGAGGGATATAAGCTTCTCAGTAAAGACTGAGAGGAGAGTAGTAGTGGGTTCTCTGACCATGGTTAGCAGAGCCGCAAACTTATTGAGTTTAGCGGGAATGTATTGAAAGTAGGTTTTTTTTGCATCGTTGGTTACGGAAACCCTAACTTCAACAATATTTGTAATTAATCCGAGACTTTTAACCTGTAGAATGAGCAATTTTGCACAGTGGCTTGTGTCGGATGTCGATCCGCACTCGGGATTAGTCGGATTAGCGCGAATAAAAACATAAAATGACAGAATTTTGTCAAACTCGAATCAAAATAAACTTTATTTCTTGAATTCAACTGTACTTACAATTCAAACATGAGATAATTAATCTAGAAAGCAATAAAACTAAATCAGATAGAAAGAGAAGAGAGAGAAAATCTAGGTAGAGAGAGAAAGTAGAGAAATCTAGAGAGAGAAAGTGTGTCTAGAGATAGAAAATAGGGAGAGGGTGAGAGATGAATGATAGAATGAGTTCTAGAGAGAGAATCTAAGGAGAAAAGAGAAAATTTATAGAGAGAGAAAGAGAAAAGTAGAGAGGTTACCTTGAGTAGATTGGCTAGAGGTCGGCCATCGTTCTCTGCCGTGGAGAGGTAGAGACTGGAAGACGTGGTGAAGAAAGGTGCAAACCAAGATCAGCACGTAGAGGGGAGAAAACCCAAACTATGATGAAGCGGTGGATAACTCCTTACTGCTTTCCCTTGGTTGGCAATGGAGAGGGGAAGGTGGCATTGAGACGGTGTTGTCGACATTGCACTTGCACCAACAGGTGGGGGGTAGCACTGTGCTGCTGGTATGAGGGGAGAGAACCCTTACGGTGACAGTGGTGGTGAATGGTGGTGAATGGTGGTGACGGTATGCTTGAAGGTGTGCCCGTGTGAAGGAGGCGGTGGCTGGTTGTTGTTGGAGTAGCAACAACGTAGTGGTGGCTGGCGGTAACTGTGGTGAAGAGGCAGCAGCAAGGGGTTGTTGTTTGTCAGTGAAGCAGCAAGGTGGATGGACCACCGGAGTAGCAGATCTATGGTGCTCGCGGAGTGCAGGTGGCTGGAGAAAACGGTGGTGTAACCCGAAGGAGTTCGCCGGAAGTTGCAGGTATTGAAAATTATGCTGCACGCAGCAGCAAGGAGGAGCGGAAGAAGAGGTGGAGAAAGAGAAGAAAAAGAAGAAGAAGAAAAGTAGGGGGAGTAGAAGAAGATGGAGGAGAAGGGGGAAGGAGAGCTCACAGAGTTCGCCGGCGATTTTTTATTTTATTTTATTTTATTCAAGGCCGATAACAGCCTGAGTTGGGGGCGAGATGAGGAGATTAAAGAGGAGAATAAGACGGAAGGGTGGGGAGAGGAAGGAATAACGAACAGCAGCAACGTTCTGTCCGTGTGCAGAGGTGGCCGGAGTTGCAGCCTGCAACTCCGGTAGGTAAAAAAAAGAAAATGAAGACAGACGTTAGAAGAAGAAGAAGAAGAAGAAGAAGAAGAAGAAGAAGAAGAAGAAGAATAAGAGGAAGAAGAAGAAGAAGAAGAAGAAGAAGAAGAAGAAGAAGAAGAAGAAGAAGAAGAATAAGAGGAAGAAAAAGAAGAAGAAGAAGAAGAAGAAGAAGAAGAAGAAGAGGAGGAGCAGTCCGCCGGAGTAGTGGCGAGGATGATGACCGGAGTTGCAGGTTTTGCAACTCCGGTGGAAGGCTTGGGAGGAGAACCTTCAGAAGAAGAAGAAGAAGAAGAAGAAGAAATAGAAGAAAGGAAGAGGGCGCCCAACTCGCCGGAAGAACCCGCCGGAAGAGAAGAAGAAGTGGAAGGAAGGAAGAGAGAAGAGGGAAAGAGGGAGCCAGCCTAAGGAGAGAGGTCTAAGGGTTTTTCAACCCTTCTACTCAAGGAGAAACCGTGGGTTTCTCAACTTGGAAACTCACGGTTTCTAAAAATATTTTTATATTTTTTATTATTTTTTATTATTTTTTTATTTTGTATATTTGAACTCGCGGGCTTGGGCTCGAGGTTTATGGGCCGTTTGGCCATAAGGCTGATTGATTACTAGGCCGAGAGATGACGCCACGAGTCGGCTAGTGGTTGGTCAATGGGAACGCTAAAAATCGTGGGCCCAGAGTGCATCGGCCATGGGCCAGAAGGTAGGTGAGAAGGATAGTGGGCCACTGGGCTCGATGGATGTGGGTTAGGGTGTGTTTGGTTGCCAGGGGAGAAAAATGCATTTTCCCCTTGAAATATCCATCAAGGAAAAATGTATTTTCCTTTCTTCGGAAATCGAGCTCTACGCTCTCAGCCACAATCAATCATCTGAGGCATTTCTCTACAATCAAACCTACCCTAGGGACTGATATTTTACAATGGAGATCGGGTGGTTGATAGGATGGATGATCGACTGATCGGTAGCACGATCGGATGGTCAGATGCATAGAATTGATAGATCAGATGGCGATCCATAGAGATCCAACGGCCCGATGGAAGATCCAACGGTCAGAAAGCTAAGGGAGATGAGACAGAGCCAATGGGCAGGAGTTCTGGGGTTAAGTCAATAGATTCGAGGACCGAGAGATGAAGAGAGAGAGAATAAGGAGAGATGAGAGAGAAAATATCAGAAAAAGTATTGGCAGAGGGTCATGAACCCTGGTTTTCCATTGTTCTTCACTTGAGCTTTGCCAGTAGAGCAGGCCATCATTTGATGTGGCTTTAAATGCTTTGGTCCTTCTCTTGGTTATCAGCTCTCCCGCTCTCGTGGTTCCTTGGGCCAGCTCTTCGATCCCCTTGTTCAGCCCGTAATAGGCTCATATCTTCTAGACATAGCCTGTGGACTCTTTAAGCTTTGATAATGGGCTTTCATGATCTATGTGGGCCCACAAGTCTCGAGAATCATCCAATTAGGGTTTCTTGCGACAGAAGAAGCGCGTAATGAGACTTAATCAGAATGGCTTAATATCTAAACTTCTAAAAATGTGTTTAATGCATGCAAATATACCATTTCGTCCAGAAAAGTGTGTTCTACGCAATGAGATAGACTCTTACGTAGAAAATTGGATAATTATAGCAGTTTTACGTAGGAGAGTGCGATAATGCTAAAAGGATAATTGCTTAAAATAAGCACTTTTGAGCGAATATCATGTATCTGAACGGAGCAGACTTCTGCAGATCAGTAATACCAGAATTGTCAGACTCCGAGATGAAGTCAGACTCACAGTGTTCTTGACACTTGGATAATTTAACTTTGGGAGAGTCCTAAATTAGATTCTCTACGGCACACGGGTCATCGATAATTGACGTAGGGTGGCGGGTGAAAACTGTTGACCTCTCCTTCGAGGTTTTCGAATTTGAAAGGGATGTTCAAATCCCTACACTCAATATGTTTAGCCTTGGTGGGGAGCGGTAGCTTCAAGACAACAGGAATCCCATGTTTTAGACACGGCTCATCAGTAAAAATGTCTGCATCCAGGGTAGAGAAAGAATTATCAGAGATAGATATGGAACTAAGTTCCTCTGTGCTCGGTCTAGAAGTTGGTGCTATTAAGGGCACCATAGATGGAGACACGGGTTCATCACTATTATGGCTCACTCCAAGGGAGGTGGGGAGGAACGGTAGATCTAGCACAGTTGGGATCCTACGAGTGAGACACAGCTCAGTGTCATGGAGATCGACATCAGGGCCATTAGAGGTAGAGTAAGAAATAGGTTGCTCTGAGGTAGGTTCAAGATTTGGTGCTGTTAAAGGCACCGTATAAGGATACACTGGTTCCTCAATAATCGGGCTTGATCTAGGGGTGGTAACAACTTCTATTTCATTCTGGCAATTCTGGTACTTGGTCCAATTGTGTGACTCCTCATTATAGACAGTGGCCATATCATTCTCCTCAGGATAGGCTATTGGTGGGCTAGTGAAGTTGACTTCCTCTCTCCCATTTTCTAATTGAACTAGACGTTGCTCCAAGCTTTCCATAGATTGCTGTTGTTGGTGCTCTAGACCTTAGAAATACTGTTGTTGCTAGGCAATGTACTGAGAGAGAAGGTCCTCTAGACAGGGTGTAGTAGCCAACGAAGGTGGTTCAGCCAAGGGGAGCTGAGGTGCCAACTCTTGATTGTAGTCCGACTGGGTATGAAAGTTGTAAGGCAGAGTGGAGTCTGGGACTAGCTACTGACTCTGGAAATCTTGAGGGGCCCATTGTTGATCAGAATAATCATTCTGTGGATAGGACGGGTACTGGGATTGCGAGTATTGCCAGTCATACTCTCCATTGGGTTGATGGAACCCGAAAGGATAATTATCCTGCGACAGTTGTTGCTGGATAGCAGACTGTTCCCAACCAAAATTAGGATGACTCCTAGTGTCCGGATAATAAGTGTTGTCATAGGAGGTCTGCATTGAAGATGGAAAGGTACAGACATCTTGCTGGATAGGAGGGTAATATCCTACAGACTGGGAATTGTGCACAGGTTGCTGGACCGCTGCACGAAGGGTTGCGACTGAGTTTTTAAGCTCTTGGAGTACAGAGTTGTACTCCGGATCTCTATAATTGTCATACCCCATAGAAGTGTGCGAGACTGGAGTGTCATGATAGTACGCAGAATTGTCATACCCTTGTTGAAAGTGATCACATAGATTCTCACAGAAACTGTAGTAGGTCTCATACAGAGGCCGTTCATCTGCCATCAGAGGCGATAGAGGGGTGCAGTGGACTAACTCTCAGATCGAGTCAGTAAAAGGTGAGGACAGGTCCAACCGGGCTTCTACTTGAAAAAGCAAGCCCAAGATTTGGCAAAAAGTTGTCAAAAGGAGACACTGGAGTGGTGATCCTAAATGATGCACACCAAGCATAGATAGTCCTATTCTAAACAATCAGGATATATTTTAGGCATTATCTTGTTAGTTTTGGGGCTAGAGTAGATTATGACAGTGGGCGGACCACTGGTTTATCTTTTAACCGCCGGACTAACTGTTTGCACTCAGAGGTTCTCACCAGGCTACACTCTTCAGAGCAAATCCTTTAGTACTAACTCTAGTCAACAACAAGACAATCCGAAGCCTAGACAGACGTGCGGCACAATGGCTGTCTTAAGTTCGTCCCAGACTAACCGGATTGGTCAAGTGTATAAGAAGAGTGTTCCCTCGGGTTAAGCTAGGGTTGGTGCGTGTTCCTAGTCCACACGCAACTAACCGCCGAATAGTCCAAGATGCCACGTCGAGCTCAGTGTACTTGAGTAGCAGGGACTTATGGGTGCGTTAGACAGCAGGGACCCGCGCTCGTGGTCTTATTTCGATTGGATGTTAAGCGGGTTCGCTTTGTGTGGATTTTTTCTCGAACACTGGGCTAATTGGCTCTACTTCTTGATTCTTTTTATTATAGATGGATCCTAGGGATCAATTTCAGCTAGAGTGATGAGGTGGGTGATGAAATCCCACCAGTTTCAATTTTGGAGCTGGGTCTGCTCTCTTAAAGTTGATTGATTAACGGCCACGCCACGCAAGTCGAATAAGTTGTTGCTAGAAAACAAATAGACATGCGGCAATGATTCACCCAAATTACACTGTATCGCACTCAAGGCGAGGATAGAGACTTACCTCCCGTGGGCCACGCCACGGGGTCGCCTCCGTGGGTTAGGGAGGGGTATCCTAATGGGCTTGGGCCCGACTCCACCTCTTTGAGCTTTCGCTCCCTACCCATACTGGATTGTGTTCCTGTAGAAATGTTAGATCGCACGGTCTAGGTATTTGGGCTTCTATTTGGAAGATCCTTGCCTTTTTAAGGTTTACAGAACAATCAATGGAGTTAGGCAAGTTTTTGAATTATTTTTCAAATTCGAGATGGGTTAAAATTCAAGAATTCCCAGATTGGAAAATACCTAGATTGGAATGTTTCCCGAACTGTGGAGATCTTCCAAGAAAGATTTGATTGCGACATCCCTTACAATTTTGGAAAATTTCTCAAAATTGAAATTCTGCTAGATTTGGGGTGTTTCCTTTTGCAGACTTTTCCAAATTCGGAAGATTTCTAAAGATAGAAATTCTTCTAAAGAGAAAACTTCTAAGAGGGGAAGTTCTAATTAAGCAGAGTTTCAAGATTTTGGAATCTTTCCAAAAATCGTAAATCCTTGATTGGTGATTTCTAAAAATCTGCAGAATATAAAACCCTAATTTTTTAATTTTGATTTTATTATTTTTTTGGTATTTTTCACTTAATCTAGGGTTTCTAAAAAACCTTAGAACAAGATCTAGCAGTTATATGGAAAGCAGTAAAATTCCTAAATTATTATAATTTGCACTCGGCTTTCCGAGGCATTAAAAATAATAATTAAAAAGACTGCTAAAAATCACTAAAAATAAAAAAATAGAAAGTTTCCCGAAAAGGTCGGGCTGTCCAAATTGAGCAGCTTGCTGCTTCAGCAACTTTCCAATTCCGTCTTTACGTCCTTTTTCGCACTCCAGAACACCCGAGCGGCAACGGCGCCATTTGAAAGTAGGGTTTTTCCGCGTCGTTGTTTACAGAAACCCTAAAATCAACACATTTGTAAATTATCCGAGATTTCCTGCAAAATTAAGCAATTCTTTGCACAGTAGAAGTATGTCGGATGTCGATCCGCACTCGGGGTTAGTTCGCACAAATCAGGAACATAAAATGACAGAATTTTGTCAAACTAGAATCAAAATAAACTTTATTTCTTGAATTCAACTGTAACTTACAATTCAAACATGAGATAATTAATCTAGAAAGCAATAAAACTTAATTAGATAGAGAGAGAAGAGAGAGAGAATCTGGGTAGAGAGAGAAAGTAGAGAAATCTAGAAAGAGAAAGAGAGTTAGAGAGAGAAAATGAAGTGGAGAGAGAATGTGAAGCATAGTGAAAGAGAAGAGGAGATGAGTGAAGAAAGAAAGGGATAGAAGGTCAAAGAAACTTACCCGTTGACTGACCGAGAGTGGGATCTGCCCATGGGCGTGGTGAGGTGCTGGTTCGGGTTTGTCAACCCGTGAAAGAGGATGTGGATCACTCTCCTAAAAGAGGAGGTGGCAGGCCCAAAACTCAGTGGTGGTGTGGAGGGCGGAGTGCATAGGCAGATCGTCCACAGGTTGCTGGTTGCCGGTGGAGCTCGGGGTGGTGGACATTCAAGAGAAAACGGCTTCCTCTTCCTTACTCTTTTTTTTTTTTTTTTTTTTTTTTTTTTGCACACAATGGTGTGGGAGACGACTTGGACTGACTGGAGTTGCAGGTTGCAACTCCAGCAACCTTTGAAGAAGGGTGTCGGTTGGCGGTGGAACTCGTGGGCGGAACGACAGGCGAGAGGAGGAAGGGCGGTCGTGCTCAGGCGGGATGGATGTGGCTGAGGCGGTGATGTAGGTGGCGGAGGCGATGATGGAGGTACGTTCCTCCCTTCTCTCCCTGATTCCTCCTTTCTTTTCTATTTTTTTTTCTGGCGTTTGGTGGAGAGAGAGGACGGTGATGTGTGGGAGAAGAGGTGGAAAGTGCAGGTGGGGCCGGTGGTAGAAGGAGGAGCAGATCTGGCCGGAGTTGTAGGTCCGGCTGGGTTCTCTCCCTCTTCCCTCAACGTGATTTTTTATTTTTTTTCTTTTTTTCTTGGGTTTTTAAAACGTGGGAGAGAGATGGGTTGATTGTTGCAGATCAGCAACACCATTAATGCCGGAGTTGCAGGTCTGGCAACTCCGGTAGAAATGAAAATAGCAGAAGAAGAAGAAAAAGAAGGGGGAGAAGGGAGAAACCGTTCCCGTTTTGGGCGGATTTGAAGGTGGGGGCGGTGTTGGAGTAGGGTGCAACGGTGTTGGACGTGTTGCAGACCAAGGAGGTCCTTGGCTGAACCAGTCCGCCGGAGTTGCAGACCTGCAACTCCGGCAATAAGGGAAAATAAGAAGAAGAAGAAGAAGAAGAAGAGGAGGAGGAGGAGAGAAGAAGAAGAAGAGGAAGCGGAAGAAGAAGAGGAGGTGGAGCTCCACCAGCTCGCCGGAGAAGATGACGGCGAGGATGAAGAAGGAGAGAAGAGAAGAACGAAGAGAGAGAAGCGGCGGGGGGAAGGCTTCTCTCTTAGGGTTTCCACCTTTTATATCATCCGCCCCATCAACAACCACCAAGGAGATCTCTAATACTTGGGATTCTTTCCAAGAGAGAAAATGGGAAGAATTGATTCCCTTTGAAAAGTCGTGGGTCCCACCAAGATTGAGCTGTAGTGGAATTAGGGGACCACGCATGTGAGGTGGCCTCCCACCAAGTGGGGTCCACGTGTTGGCCCGTGAGGTTCACTTAAGGTGGCATGTCCACATAGGATCAAAGATGGCCCATAAGGATTAAGGCCATGGGCCTCTGATAGTTAAGCAGTAGACCAAGATGAGTGATAGGCCATGGGCCAGAGGTTGGGTGAGTAGGATAGTGGGTCATTGGGCTCGAGGATAAGCGGTCCAATGGGCTAGATGGATGTGGGGCTCTTTTGAGGCCATGGGTTAGGGTGCGTTTGGTTGCCAGGGGAGGAAAATGCATTTTTCCCTCGAAATATCAATCAATGAATAATGCATTTTTCTTTCCTCGGAGATCGAGCTCTGCTCTCTCATCTACAATCAATCATTTGAGGCATTTCTCTACAATCAAACATGCCCTAGGGACTGATATTTTACAATGGAGATCGGGTGGTTGATAAGATGGATGATCGACTGATCGGTTGCACGATCGGATGGTCAGATGCATAGGATGGTTGGATCTGATTGCGATCGAACGGTGGATTTGATGGATAAGGGTGATAGGTCAAAGAGAGAGAGTCGATTAGAGCTAGAAGAAAAAAAATTAGGATTTAGAGAGAAGAGAGAGAATTAGGGGAGATGAGAGAGAAAATGTCAGAAATTGGAGAGAAAATCACTGGCAGAGGGTCTGGAACCCTGGTTTTCATTGTGCCGCTCCTCACGCTTCACCAGTAGAGCAGACCATCATTCCTTGTTGATTCATGCGGCTTTAGAGGCTTTGGTCCGTCTCTTGGTCATTGGCTCTCCCGCTCTCTTCGTACTTTGGGCCGACTCCTCGGTCCTCTTTTTCAGCCCGTATTTGGCCCATATCTTCTAGTCATAGCATGTGGGCTCTTTAAGCTTTGATAATGGGCTTTCATGATCAATTTGGGCCCACAAGTCTAGAGAATCGTCCCATCGGGGTTTCCTGCGACAGAAGAAGCGCGTAATGAGACTTTATCAGAACGGCTTAATATCTAGACTTCCGAAAATGTGTTTAATGCATGCAAATATACCATTTCGTCCAGAAAAGTGTGTTCTACGCAACAGAAAAGACTCTTACGTAAAAAAGTAGATAAATAGAGCCTTTTACGTGAGAGAGTGCGATAACGCTAAAAGGATAATTGCTTAAAATAAGCACTTTTGAGCGAATATCACCAAGTCCAATTCTTTTTCTCACAAAAACAAGAAAAATATGAAAGGAAAATTTTAAAAACCTAAGGGGAAGATATCAAAGATTAAAGGAAATTGTTACTACTATAACAAACCCCGGATATATGGCCAAGGACTATAGCTAAAAAAGCATCGAGACAACCAAAAGAATAACAAGGGAAATCCTTAATTAAGTGAACATGACAGAAATAGAGAACTTTTCTGCAATGATATCTGAACTAAACATGGTGGTGAAGTCTAAAGATTGGTGGGTGGACACAGGGGCCACGAGACACATCTCTGTAGACAAGAGTGTCTTTTCCTCCTACATAGCAATAGGGGATGGACATTCTTTCATGGGTAATTCTTCTGCTTCACAAGTGGTAGGTGTGGGCACTAGATTTTCTAGACCATTTGATGGGTGACATGTGGCATATAGATGGATGACACATGGCACATCGAGATGCATGTCATGGTCGATCGATCCACTATTAAAAGGGCTTGGCCAAATCAACTTACAAAAAAATACCACTAAATCATACTACGAGGTCAAAACATCCTCATAATTGTTCTACAAGTTGGATTGACCAGTCGGCTCTATGAAACCGACAGCACAAGCTTAGTAATCCAAGAGATATCCAGCTATTGGCTGCTACTCAAGAGGCTTGTTGGCCTCTTCTTGAGGATTTTCCTCAGATAAAAACAAAAACAAGGGATGAGGTACTTCTCAAATGCATCAAATCACAAAATCTACCTCAATAAGAGCGTCAAACGTTTCTTCAAAGATTATGTGGGTGAGATCTGAAATTTTGCCCCCACAACAGGGCAAAGGCACAGTATAAAATTTACATCAGGAAAGACTTTGACCCTTAATAAAGTTCCTCATGTTCTAAATATTCATAGGAATCTTGTTTCTAGGTCATTGTTAAATAAGAAATGCTTCAAGCAAGTTTTTGAATCTAATAAGTTTGTACTGACCAAAAGTGGAGTTTTGTGAGAAAGGAATATCTGGATAAAGGATTATTCAAGTTGAATGTAATTTCTACAATTACGAATAATATTTCTAATTTTATTTATATTGTTGATTGTTTGAATGTGTGGCATGATAGATTAGGACATGTAAAATTTTCTTTTATACATAAAATGATGAAATTAAGCTATATACCTATAATAACATTTTTTTTGATAAATCGAAAATATATTGAAAGAAGGAGATCGAGAAGATCTCAAGCAAAATACATAAGGATTGAGATTACAAAAACAGAATACAAGAACAGAATAATGGTCAGAGTAAAATCTGATCCAATCTAAAAACCATATCCTCAAAAAACAGTCCCTCTCATGTCTTGAGAGATGCTGCCCCAACTGAAGAGAAAGGACTTGATGTTGATGATGACCTCTTGGAGAGGTCTTTCCTTGCCTAGGAATGTTCTCCTATTCCTTTCCAGCTACACCCCCCAAGTGATAGCTAATGGCAGCAGCCTCTATATCACCTTACCTCTTACTGACATGGGCAGCTGGGGCCAACTCTCAAGGACTTCTCCTAGTGTTGCCAGAAATACCCAACATAATTTCATGTGGCCAAGGAAAAGAGACCAAATCTGTCGAACAAACTCACAATGAACAAAAATGTGGTTAGTGTTTTCTCCATTAACCTTGCACAAAACACAATAGTCCACTAACACCCATTTTCTAATAATCAAATTTTCAACAATAAGAATCTTATTAAGGGTTGCAGTCCAAGCAAAGAAACGAATTATGTTGGGAAACTAATTTGTATAGAATCAAAATTCACTCAGAAATCATTTAAAAACATAAAAAGGTCAACTAAACCATTACATTGGTATATAGTGATCTAGGTGATATTAAAATACTAAAACTAGACGAAGAATCAAATATTACATAAAATTCATTGATGATTGCGTACATTATTGTGATATTTATCTACTAAAGAGCACGCATGAAGTTTTAGAGAATTTAAAGTATATAAATTAAAAGTTAAAATTAATTAAACAAAAATATAAAAATACTTAGATCTGATAGAAAGGGTGAGTATGACTCTACACCCTTCTCGAAATTTTGTTAATCATATGGTAATCAAACCATGGCCCTTTATGCTCCACAACAAAATAGGGTAGCTGAAAGAAACAAATAAGACTCTTACGGATATATGCTTAATCCTATGCTAGTAAGCTCAGGTCTACCTAATTTGTGAGGAGAAGCTATCGTCTCGGCTTGTTATATTTTAAACAAAATACCTTTTAAGAAATCTGATAATACTATAAATAAAGATATCTCACCTCGGAGGCCGTCGATCGGGGAGAGGAAACCAATTCTGCCTAAACTAAGCGGAATTCGGGGGATAAAAGGGATCCTTTGGTTCAGGAGAAACTTTATATGTTAGTTCAGAATAAACTTGATATGCTGCTGAGGGAAATACTACTTCGAGAGAGAGCGGTACGGAAAGACACCCTAGAATTGTGGTTTAATAGAAAACCTTAATATAAGCATCGGGGTCCAAAACATAAATTTTAGAAAAACTTAAATAAGTCAAATCTAATGTTAAGAAATCTAAATAGGATTAAAACACAACCCGTTATAGCATATTAATCTTTTAAAAATTAGTAAATATAAATTTTAAGATAGTCTCTAATCATTCTTGTCTCTTCAAATCCGTCTAAGCACTCGCAGATCCTCTAGACTCCTCAAAAATACATTCCTTCTCAACGTAGTCTTGCACTCCCTCGCACTACTCAAAAAATCATCTTAAATATTTTTTTGATTGAGAAACCATGAACAAAAATGCCTAGTAATGTCCATGCATGTGCACCAATGTACACGACAAATAATAACTTTCAATATAACAATAATTTTAAGCATATGATCAGCACATGAATTGCAATGAGGAAACAAAGAATAACATTCGATACAATATGATTCATTCATTCAATCAATTTTTAGAATTTAGAATTTACCCACCCAACAAAAATTTTTCTTTCTAGTTGACCGGCCAACAGATAGTAATTTTTGGCTAGTCTGACCGACGAAAATATTTTGTTTACCCGACCAACGAGATTATCTTTTTGTTGATGGCTCTACCAATGGGATGTATTCTGTTGATGGCCCGACCAACGGGTAATTTCGTGAGATGGCTCGGCCAATGAGCATTAACTTCTTTTACACTTTACTCAACTCTTAAATCAATGGAGGATACATACATACACATCATGGTATCACATGCAATTTCATCTATTCTACCATATTAGTGAAGATCATACAATAATTATGGTAGGGGAACACGTCCTCACTGTATAAAGATCATCTTGATCTTCACTGTCTTAGTCACTATGATTATTCACAGTGAACCCTTCTTTCGGCATCTTTATAAATGAAAAGAATGAACTGGTTTTGCAGGAATCTAAATTCAAATAATTAAACATTTTATAGAATAACTCACTCTGATACCAATTGAAATAACACCGGTCCGTTCTCTTTAATCCAATATACCTAGATGGGGGGGTTGATTAGGTATTTAAAAATTAATTATACCTACATAGTTTTACTGATCTATGGTAGGGGAACAAAATCGCATGTCTTAGTTATTTGATAAAAGATTATCACAACCGACTCAAATCAAATATATCTCCGTAGTATATTTTCTTTTCGTCGTTTAGTCTAATCAAGATAGATAGGGAAATACAAACAAACAATCACACAAGGTAAGAGACTTTTACGTGAAAACCTTAGCCAAGAAAAAATCAAGGGACCACGTCTAGACGGAAAGTATCATTAACTAAAAAGTTAAACGAAATAAAGGTTACATACGCAACACTGTTGCAAATACAGCTTCCAACCTTAGCCAAGGCCTACTGCCGATGCGTCCACATCCTCTGAATCAACGCTATGAATCCAAGTGCGCCCTTCCAGCCAAGAAGCCTTGTTCGCTTGTTCAGTTTGGTATACCCCAAACCTATCGTCGATCGGCTGCTCCGATCTTAATTCTCAACACTCCCGCCTTTGTAGAAGGTGAAGGATTCAGTACACCTTGAACCCTAAGTTGCTCAAAAGGTATTGAGTCACACTAGTACACTCAGGCTACAAGGTCGAATATATAAGTGGAAGACCTAAGCTGAGGGATGGATCAAGCACTTGGCTTTGATCAAGAAGAGGAACAAGCTCACAAGATATTAATGAGAAACAAGCTTAATGCTCTTCTAATGGACACTCTAATAAATAAACATTTTCTTCTCTCTCTTGAAAGATTGAGTCACTCTGTGTCTCTATGTGTGTTTAGAGAAGGTATAGAAGGATTGTATTTATAGAATTCGTGACCCTGAGTCGTGTAGGACGTGGGAGAGTGGAACCAAGAATTTTGGATCTAAGAAAGACTTAGATCGTGCTAAGTCCAATTCCAATCGATTGGGTATGAGTGTCCAATCGGTTGGCCTCAGTAAATTTCCTATTCAGTAGGCTCCAATCGATTACACAGAGGTCTCCAATCGATTGGACTCAAATAAGTTTCTGTCCCGAAGGCTCCAATCGATTTCACAGTCTCTAATCGATTTGACTTTAAATATGTTCTGCCTCAGAGACTCCAATCGATTATACAGAGTCCTCCAATCGATTTGGCTAATATATTATTTTGCCTAGTAGCTTTCAATCGATTACACAGAGTCCTCCAATCGATTGGGCTATGTCCAATCAATTGGACTCTTCCATTAGTCAATATCTTTGACTCAAACTCAGGTCTGTCCAATGACTATGTTTAACCATTATATTTTATTCATTTTAAACATATTCCTATTGCCGCTAAGTCACTTATCTTCCTAATCGAGCGTACACGATCTTTAACTAACAAATGAGCAGTTACTCAGATGACTCATGTCTTCAACCGTCTGATTCTTGTTGTCTCTGTCTTCTAGTCTTCAAGTAGTCAGCAAAATATGCGTACCACGACATCTCCACACTACACTGGTGCTCGTAAGAACGGTTACAAGAATATTTTTATGTCAAACAGAATCTTTGCCAAATTAAATATGAAATATTCCTTACATGGTTATATTTTTTTAAAATTATTTCTATTGATATGATTTTTAAGTCTTTATACATCTTTTAGAAAGCATTCACGTTCGTGAAAATTTTTGCTATTTCCATGAAAAAAATTTGATGCTAACATTTTTTATTATACGGGCATCCAGGCCGCGCTTAAACGCCATGTGGAACACTTTAGAGATCCATTATTGTACGAATATTTGAAACATCCCTTGATAGCCCTTCAGGAAAAAAAATCAGTTGGATTGGTGGTTTTTAACCATTGGATTTGAATCTTTTTCATGAGTTGAATTTTAATTGTTGACTTGAAAATTGTTTTGGGTACTAAGATTCAAAGTCTAGAAAACACCAATCATATTTATTATTATTTTTTTTACAAGTCCACTTAAGGATGTTTCAAACGACCATGCAACCATAAATATATAAGAATGTGCCACGTCTTTTTTGGTGTGGCCTGACACTCCTATAAAATAATGCCTAACATCAAATCTCTTCTCACTCTCACCCGTAGCTTTCACCATTACTACAGAGCAGAACTTTTATGATGGACGTCCATTGTCAACATTAATGATGGACTATAGTATGAGCCATGTGGCACATTATTAGCGGCCACTGACCATATGGATGTTTGTCCCCATCCTTAGGTATACTTATGCAACAAAAATCGGCATGATTAGTAATTTCTAACATTTGAATCATAATGATCAAAATCCACGATTAAAAATAAACCATGAAAAAGACTTATCCAACGGATAGAAATTACTAATCATGATGAATTTTAGTATGTAGGTCCACCTAGGGATGCACCAAACATTCATACGGTGAGTGGTCTCTAAGAGTGTGTCACGTGGCATCAATGTGGCACCAATTATTTGGTGTTAGAATTCCTTGTTTGAAAAAAAATTAATTAAAATTCCCCGTACATATCCCATCATTAAAAGTTATTAAAAGAGTAATAATGATCACATGGTCCATGGACGTGCATGGTATTGTCGTTTGTCAGTGGCCAAAAATATACCTCGAGTTGTGTGCTAAATAGTAATGCTCAAATTTCAAAGTTAAAAGTCAACCCATGAAAACGACTCCAATCAAATCTTAGAAATCACTAATCATGAGGTTGATTTTTTTGCATGTAGGTCCACCTAGGGATGGGCCAAAAATCCATATGGTCAGTGGTCTCTAATAGTGTGCTACTTCTTCCAAATATTGCTCAAAATCCACGGTTAAAAATACACTATGAAAATGACTTTAATAGAATGCTTAGAAATTATTAATCATGAGGCTGATTTTTTTGCATGTAGGTCCACCTAGGGATGGGCCAAACATCCCTATGGTCAGTGGTCTCTAATAGTGTGCCACTTCCAAATAATTCTCAAAATCC
Organism: Euptelea pleiosperma; assembly: GCA_035048495.1. Lineage (NCBI taxonomy): Eukaryota > Viridiplantae > Streptophyta > Magnoliopsida > Ranunculales > Eupteleaceae > Euptelea > Euptelea pleiosperma. Next base: position 3,136,215 of record CM068544.1, read on the forward strand.
ATGATTAACAAACCATGAAAACAACTCCAATCAAATGCTTAGAAATCACTAATCATGTTGAAACATCCATACGGTCATCCATATGGTCAGTGGTCTCTAATAGTGTGCCACTTCATTCAAATATTGCTCATGGGTCAGGATCGAGGGACAGAAATTTCTACTTGACTTTTCACCCGAACCACTGAATCGTAGATCGGCTCAAAATCAGACGGCCATTAGTACTATCCAATTGACGACCACTTTTCTTTAGGGCCCAAGTCACTCAACGTCAAGCCGATTCGTTTGAAAAAAAAGCATAAGAGAGTCTGAAGTGCATTAAATATAGCAAACACATATCGTATTGTTACACGACTTCTCTCCTCTCACGTCTTGATCTCTTCCGAGTAAAACATCTGTCGCAACGGGTTGCCGGTCACAACCCACAATACGAACCACGTGGCACATTCTTAGTGAACGCTGACCGTATGGATGTTAGGCCAGTCCCTCGGTAGACTTGCAAACCAAAAATCAACCTAATTAGTGAATTCTAAGCGTTGGATTGAAGCTATTTTCATCGGTTTGATTACGTAGGAATTTGAGCATTATTGAGCCTTATTTGGGTGCTCCCCTATTTATCTCTACTAGATAGACTTAAATGTGTGTGTTTCTACTTTTAATCATAACTTCACTAACACTGGTGATCTATGAAGGAATTTACACAATAGAAACGTATGCACATGGTCGACTGAGAAATCAAGAGTAGGTCTGAGTTCTCCCAGATCTCATTCTCTTCAAGAGTAGGGTCTAACCAAGCTGAAATTATATGAAGACCTAGAATTGAAGAGACCACTAAAGAGGAACCTGGTCGGGGATTCTTGGGGTGGGGACTTGTAGAACTCAGAGCTCTCTTTCACCTGGAGGATTGTTTGCCCAGTTGCTTGCCGGATGGAATCGATAGTCTTTGCATCAACTGGACTTCCAACTGCATCACAGACATCAAAGAAAATCCGGAAGGAAAAAAGATGTAACAAGGGTATACCACCTGGACTTTCAATTGCAGAAGCACGATTTTTGTTACTCCCGTTGTCATCTGGGACCACTAACCGCATGGATGTTTATCCCACCCCTTGCTGGACATACAACCCCAAAATCACCTTGATTGGTAGTCTCTAACCATTTGATTTTTGGTACATTTTAAGGTGTGCTTATAGTCTTATAGCCGTTGAATTCAACCATTTTTTTTAGTACTAAAACCAACTGATAAAATCACCAAACAAGCAGATTTTTGGTATGAATGTCTACTAAAGGGTGGGCTAAACATCGACGAGGTCAGTGGGCCCAAATGGCAGCGGTGAGTAACAAAAATCTGCTTCCGCATTTGAAAAATTCTCAGGTAAACCTTGTTACATCACAATCCAATCCCGAAAAAGGTTGCAGCGCAAAGAAGAGAAGACATGCGAAGAGAGAAGCATTGCCCTATTTAATGCATGTCAAACTCATTCTTTTTGAAACAATAGGCTGTCTTTCGTGGGCCTTCATCGGCTTGAGTTAAGCGGAGCGACTCGTGCCTTAAAGTGGTCGTCAGTTGGAGAGTACCAATGGTCGTCCGATTGCAAGCCAATCTATGGTCCAGTGGGTCGAGGTAGAATTTCTATCCCCCCCCCCCCCACCCCCCCCCCCCCCCCCCGCGACCCATTGCTCAAAATCAAATGTTAAAAACAAACCATAAAAAAACTCTAATCCAACGGATAGAAATTAATAATTAGCATGAATTTTGGTATGTAGGCCATGCAGGGATTGGCCAAACATCCATACGGTCAATGTTCTCTAAGAGTGTGCCATGCGTAAGATGCACATGCATTGCATATGGCGTCCCCCTAGTACTACTTTAAAGCCAAAATGGGGGTTGGGCAAGCCCCTCACACGGGCTTCACAAGTGGCTCACTCACGTGCGCACGTGTAAATAATGCTCAAATTCAACAGTCAAAAATCAAGCCACAAAAACGAGTAAAACTTGCTTGACCAACACTGTTCTCCGTATCTACGAGACCATCCACAACACCACTGACGCGTGGCTTTTCTATGACACCAGCTCCTCCCACAGTCCCACTGACCAACACTCAGGTTTGTTTTTAATGGAAATACGTTATTTTTTGTCTTTTTGCTAACATTTCGAAAATACCCTTATTTTATCTCATTTGTTCTCGAAAAAGAATTCATATGGGTAGGGGTGTGAAATTCCACCGGTCCGTTCTCTTTAACTCAATATACCTAGAAAGGGGGGGGTTGATTAGGTATTGAAAATTAATTATACCTACACAATTTTACTGGTCGATGGTAATGGGATAAAATCGTATGCCTCGATTGTTTGATAAAAGATTATCACAGCCGACTCAAATCAAATATACCTCCGTGGTATATTGTCTTTTTATCAGTTGTTCTAATCAAGATAGATTAAGAAATACAAACAAACAACCACACAAGACAAGAGATTTTACGTGGAAACATTAGCCAAGGAAAAACCACGGGACCACGTCCAGACGGAAAGTATCACTAACTGAAAAGTTAAACAAAATAGAGGTTACCTACGCAGCACCGTTGCAAATACAGCTTCCAACCTTAGCCAAGACCTACTGCCGATGAGTCCACGTCCTCTGAATCAACGCCATGAATCCACGCACGCCCTTCCAGCCAAGAAGCCTTATCCACTTGTTCAGTTTGGTACACCCCAAACCTACCGCCGATCAGCTCCTCCCATCTTAATTCTCAACACTCCCGCCTTTGTAGAAGGTGAAGGATTCAATACACCCTAAACCCTTAGCTTAAAAGGTGTTGAGTCACACTGGTACTCTCATGCTTACTATGTTGAATATAAAAGTGAAAAACCTAGGCTGAGTAAAGATCAAGCTCTTGGCTTTGATCGAGAAGAGAACAATCTCACAAGATGTGAATGGAAAACTAGCTTCTTGCTCTTCGAATGGACACTCTAATAAATAAAGCATTTGCTTCTCTCTCTTGAAGATTAAGTCACTCTTTGTCTTTGTGTGTGTTTAGAGAATGCATAGAATGGTTCTATTTATAGAATTCTAAGAGCCTGAGTCGTGTGGAACGTGGGATAATGGAACCTAGAATTTTGGATCTAAGAAAGACCAATTCTATTCAAGGTCCAACCGATTGTACTTTTGGTCTAATCGATTGGGGATAAGTGTCCAATCGATTGGGATCAATAAGTTTTCTGTTTCGAAAGGCACCAATCGATTGCAAAGGGTTGTCCAATCGATTTGACATAAATAACTTTCTGTCCCGAAGGCTCTAATCGATTACCCAGAGTCTCCAATCGATTGTACTCAGAAAGATTCTGTCCCGAAGGCTCCAATAGATTTCACAGAGTCTCCAATCGATTGTGCTCAAATAAGTTTCTGCCTCATAGTCTCCAATCGATTAGCCCAATCGATTGGGGATACATGTCCAATCAATTGGACTATCCCACTAGTCAATAAATTTGACTTTGACTCGGGTCTGTCCAATGACTAAGTTTGACCAATATATTTTGTTAATTTTAATCAACTCTATGGCTACTAAGTCACTTACCTTCCTAAACGAGCGTACACGATCGTTAACTGACAAATCGGCAGTTACTCAGATGACTCTTGTTGTCAACTATCTGATTATTGTTGTCTCTGTCTTTTAATCTTCACGTAGTTGGCGAAGTATGTGTACCATGACATCTTCACGCTACACTAGTGCTCGTAGGAACGGTTACAAAAATATTTTTATGTCAAACGGAATCTTTGCCAAATTGAATATGAAAATATTTCTTATAGGGTGTCTTAGTCTTATAATTGACAAAATAGCATACCAAGTTGCAGCTCATTAAATGCTCCTTTCTAATAAAAAATAAAAAAAAAATCCTAAAATAGCCCTCAAATTATTTAAAACTCACAAACATTACTTTTTCATCTTTGTAATTATTTTACCCTATAGGGGCATTTTAGTACTTCCACATTTTAATATTTCAAACCACCGTAGAAGCATTTATTGCACATTGACATCAAACCTGAATTATCTCCACGAGAAAAAACTTTGATGAGTGGTGTCAATCAACGTTGATGCCACATCACCATATGAGCCACATGGCAGACTATTAGAGGCTACCTGACCATATGGATGCTTTGTCCCATCCCTAGATAAATATACCTAACAAAAATAGGCTTGATTAGTGATTTCTAATCTTTGGATCTGAGTACCTCAAATACTGCTAGAAATCTATGGTTAAAATAAACTATGAAAAAGACTCTAATTCAACTGATAGAAATTACAAATCAGAATCAATTTTTTTGTATGTAGGTCCAAGTATGATGGACCAAAAATGCATGTGGTCATTGGTCTCTAAGAGTGCCACATGGCTCATAATATGGTCCTTCATCAATTGGGTCAAAATTCAAATTTTGAAAAAAGAAAAAAAAACCTATTCCACTTAGATGTCTAGTACGTGCCATGATTAAAATAGTAATGATCAAATGGTCTAATAATGCTCAAAATCTATTGTTAAAAATTTACAGAGTTGCGTACAAATAGTCTCTATTTTTTGTAAGGAATATTTTAAGGTATAAAGATCCAAAGGTACATCCACGTGCATTGCACGTGCGGGTCCCTAGTTTAAGGTATAAAGATCCAAAGGTTTGAAATCACTACTAATCAGGATTTGGTATGTTGGTCCACTCGGGATGGGCTAAACATCCATAGGGTCGTGATGTAACAAAGTATACCTAAAACTTTTTAGTTTGCGGAAGCACTATTTTTTTTACTCGCCGCTGCCATCTGGGCCCACCAACTGCATGGATGTTTATCTCACCCCTTGGTATACATTCTTACCAAAAATCAGCTTTTTTGATGATTTTTAGCCGTTGGTTTTAGTACTCAAAAATAATGGTTGATTCCAACGGCTAGAATCATGCCTTAAAAAGTACTAAAATTTAATGGCTAAAGATTACCAATCAGGGTAATGTTTGGCGTGTATATCGACGAAGGGGTGGGCTAAAAATCCATGCGGTCAGTGGGCCCACATGGCAACGGTGAGTAACAAAAAATCGTGCTTCCGCAAACTTAAAAGTTTCAGGTATATGTATACCTTGTTACATCTTTCTTCTTTGTATGAAACAAAAAAATATATAGTTGAGCTAAGGGCGTTGGCTCCAGCACAAGTTAGTGTCGTACAAAATCTATGTGTCGGTGGTATTGGTCAGGCAAGTTTTACTCTTAAGAGACTACTGACCATATGGATGGTTGTGACCTAAAAACAAAAAATCAAGCTATTTATTGATTTATAACCGTTGGATTGGAGTCTTTTTTCTTTTTTTTTATTTAACAGTGGGAGTTGAGCATTATTTGTGGTACTCATATCCAAAGGTTAGAAATCACTGATCAGGAAGATATCTATTATCTATACTAAAGCTCGTCACTGCTGAGGTGGTGCTCTCTTCTTCTTTTTTCATAATTTTTTGTAAGGAATATTTTCATATTAAATTTAGCAAAGATTCAGTTTAACATAAAAATATTCTTGTAATTGTTCCTACAAGCACTAGTATAGTGTGGAGATGTCGTGGTACGCATACTTCGCCAACTACGTGAAGACTAAAAGACAGAAATAGTAAGAATCGGACGGTTGACGACAAGAGTCATCTGAGTAACTGTCGATTTGTTAGTTAACAATCGTGTACGCTCGATTAGGAAGGTAAGTGACTTAGTGGCCATAGGAGTTGGTTAAAATAAACAAAATATAATGGTCAAACTTAGTCATTGGACTGACCGGAGTCTAAATCAATAAAATTGACTAATGGGATAGTCCAATCGATTGGACACTTATCCCCAATCGATTGGACATAGACCAATCGATTAGAGACTATGTGTAATCGATTGGAAGCTACGAGGTAGAAACTTATTTCAGCCCAATCGATTGGATACTCTGTGAAATCAATTGGAGCCTTCGAGACAGAAACTTATTTGAGTCAAATCGATTGGAAACTCCGTGAAATCGATTGGAGCCTTCGGGATAGAAACTTATTTGAGTCAAATCGATTGGAGATTCTGTGTAATCGATTAGAAGCTACGAGGCAGAAACTTATTTCAGCCCAATCGATTGGAGACTCTGTGAAATCGATTAGAGCCTTCAAGACAGAAACTTATTTGAGTCAAATCGATTGGAGACTTTGTGAAATCGATTGGAGCCTTCAGGACAGAAACTTATCTGAGTCAAATCGATTGGAGAACCCTGTGTAATCAATTGGTGCCTTCGGAACAAAAATCTTATTGAGCCCAATCGATTGGACACTCATCCCCAATCGATTGGACATGGCCCAATCGATTAGACCCAGTGTACAATCGATTGGACCATGTACAGAATTGGTCTTTCTCAGATCTGAAATTCATTGTTCCATTATCCCACGTTCTGCACGACTCGGGGTCTTGGAATTCTATAAATACAACCCTTCTATGCCTTCTCTAAACACACACAGAGACACAGAGTGACTCAATCTTCAAGAGAAAGAAAAAAATGTTATATCTATTAGAGTGTTCACTCGAAGAGCAAGAAGCTTGTTTTTCATTCACATCTTGTGAGCTTGTTCTCTTCTTGATCAAAGCCAAGAGCTTGATCCTTTCCTCAGCTTAGGTCTTCCACTTCTATATTCGACCTAATAGCCTGAGTGCACTAGTGTGACTCAATATCATTTGAGCAACTTAAGGTTCAGGGTGTACTGAATCCTTCACCTTCTGCAAAGGCAGGAGTGTTGAGAATTAAGATCGGAGGAGCCGATCGACGGTAGGTTTGGGGTGTACCCAATCGATTAGAGGACATGGACACATCGGCAATAGGCCTTGGCTAAGGTTAGAAGCTGTATTTGAAACGGTGCTGCGTAGGTAACCTTTGTTTCATTTAACTTTTCAGTTAGTGATACTTTCCGTCTGAACGTGGTCCCGTGGTTTTTCCTTGGCTAAGGTTTCCATGTAAAAATCTCTTGTCTTGTATGATTGTTTGTTTGTATTCCGCAATCTATTCTGATTAGATCAAACGACGAAAAGAAAATATACCACGGAGGTATATTCGATTTGAGTCGATTGTGATAATCTTTTATCAAACAACTAAGGCATGCAATTTTATTCCTTTACCATAGACCAGTAAAACTGTGTAGGTATAATCCTACCTCCTAAAATACCCTTTGCCCCCTTTGAATAATGGATGACACTTTTATGGGTATTTCGAACTTTTAAAACCAATCTATTTGTTTCCCAAAACGCATCCAATGGTGTCAAATTTAACAAATTTTTTTCTAATAGCATTAATATGGTATTGAATGGAATAACCAAAAGTTATTCTTCTTCTTTTTTTTCAATTCATACCCGTCTCTCCCTATCCCAATTAAATTTCTTAATTTATTCTTAGTTTCCTCTTTATTTTCATTATCTTTCCATCTTTTTAACCTTGACGTCTTTAAAATTCATGTACAACTCTTTCTTCCCCACGTGTCTTTTCAATTATTCTTTAAAAGCCTCCTTGATACATTCCCCTTTCCTAAATTCTACCTCAATAACACAAACAAAATAACTCCATTGAATTAAATATTTTCTAAAGTCTTTTAGAAAATTTTTACAACCCGTTCTCTCATGTCTCTTCCATTTCCTAAAACGTCTCTCACCTATTTAATGCTTTGCTAAATATTTTTAAAATTTTAAAAATAAAACAACTCACGTCTCTCTCCTAAAACCGCTCCTCCCTCCAAAACATCTCATCTTATTTTTCCAATGGGTTTCTTTGACTTCCAAGAATCTCCCATGCCTCTACAAGACGTCTATCTCTATCCCAGGATGTCAGCTTCTCCCAATAACGAAGAGTTTATAGTTTCCATCATTTTCTATATTCACAAAAGGAAAGATGATATTTGCAGAGATGCTTATACTTCTTCCCATTGTAAAAGGAGGCATTTGAGGATTCAACAGAGATATTGACAACAAGAAGGAAGGATTTGAAGGTGCAATGTTAAAGAGGATTAGTAGGCCTAAAGGGTTCCCTTATTCACGTCTGAACGTTTGATTTTTGCAACGGAATACAAAGATCACCTGAATCACAAAACCTTCTGATTTCTCCGCACGAAAAAACAGATAGATTGCCAAAAAATTCAAGAAGATATTTATATTTATTTGATTTGATCTTTATTTTTGGTTCGTCTTATTCATAATCTCTGTTGGATTTCTGGATTTTTTTTCCTTTCTTTAATTGATTGGTAACAGATTTGTTCAAGAGGATTTCTACTTTAGTTTGTTTGATGCAGAGACCAATAAGAATGAAAGTTATTCGAAGTATGAAAACCGATTCTGAATGAATGAGTGAGAGATACAGAGTCACCTTTTTGTTTTATTTTTTATATTGATTTTAGAAGAGATGGGAGATATTCTTCGATTGAAGAAAAAAAAAAGAAGACATGCCATTCTATATTCTGATTGTAGAAAATGCTTTCCCTTCAACATAAGAAAAATAAAAATTATCTTTTTCTTTATTTTAATTCTTTTTCATTTTTTTGTCCCTCTCTCTCTCTTATTTGAGTTGCTTTTCGATGTGATGTTTTTGTCTTTGATTCATTCACGACTCATTTCTAACATGCATTATAAGGCTATTTTTAATAGCCTACGCCACTTGATGCCCTGCGAGTCTACAGCTTGAGAGAGAGACAGGAGGAAATTTTTAGTTAAATATAATAGAGGAGTTAGGTTTGGTTTACTGAGTGGGATACCAGAAGTTGTGTAGGTTTACCTTCTATAGCCATCTGATAAGGATGATTGGAAACCTTGACTTAATTTCTATGTTAATAAAGTGAAATCATTAATTCCTAAAATTGAGTAAACGAAGAAATACCATTTTTTTTTAACTTTTTCTTTTTACTACAAAAAATTAAAAAATAAAATAGGAAATAGAAAGCGATGTTATCATGCTTATCAAGAAACTCATACCCTAAATGGTCCATACCCGTTCCAACGTGCACATGACCCACCGAATCATCAATCTTTTTTTATTTTGTAATCACCGAATCATCAATCCGGACCATTTACGGTGGGCCACTTTCTTAGGTAGGTAATATTTAGAAAATTAACTGAGGATCTTACCTTTCTAATCAATGGCCATAGGTTGGACTGATACAATAAAGAGTTTTTACATCCAATCCAAGATGACCCACTGATCTAACGGTCTAGATCTAACTATAAGTACGATGTTAGATAGGGAATGTTGTATTGGGAATGAGTCTATTTTTGCACAAATGCATTTTTGAGGAAAAATAAACACTGAGTACTCCAAAGTTCAAAAATAATGCTCAAACCCTACAACTAAAAAACAACCTACGAAAAAGTTTCAATTCCTTAGAAACTAATATAATGAATTGCTTAAATAATTCCTTTTTACATTTTCTATTACACTATATTAATTAAGTTTACAAAATTCTTATGATGACCACCTAACCTCACATAACAACCACTCTCTGATCATTAAAATATTAAGAAAAAATTCATTAAATTCACCCGTTTAAACATCTAAACAGTTCATAATCCAATTAAAGGGTTCTTAACTTCTCACCTGATAATTTTAACAATTTTTCATACATTGTCTCTTCAGGCAATGCATGAATCAAACGTACTTTTTTTACATCAGTAAAAAAAATCATATTTTTATAGTCTCTTTTGTACTACATGATTTTTTCTTTCTTTATTTATTTTCTTTTTTTTTCCTAATCGAATGAGCCCAACTCCATTTATATTTCAATCAAACCCTTCCATACAATACGTTCCAGAAAATTATATTGCTCTAATTAAAATAATAAAAATCAAAATTTCTTCATTTTATATGTATCAAAAAAATATGATTATACATGCAGAAAAATTTGATTTTCATATAATATTTTTTGGATTAATTAGTTTCTTTTGTATCAAAGATGTTTGGTAATTTTTGCTGAATTTTTTAATTACATTGTTATTGTATTAAAATTATGAATTTATTTTAAATAAGAGGTTTTTTTTTCTGATAATAGTTTACAAAGCTAGATTATTATAGTTTGAATTATGCATTTTTTACATTTTGAACTAATAAAGTATTTTGAAAATTTAATTATGGGTTTATAAACCCTGTTATTGTAGTTATATAAATAACTAAAAAGTTTTTGGTTTTTGGTCCCTAAAGTTAGTGTATTTTTTAGATTAAATTTTATTCTCCTATATTAGGGTACTTCATATTTTATAAACCTATAGTTATAAAGCTCTACTATTGTGGTTTAAATAACGGATTTTTTGAACTAAGATTTTTTTAAATGTTTCTCTGACATTTTTTACAAAGCCCTATAATTGTATTTAAAATTTTATTTAAGTAAGAATTTTTTATGAGATTTTTTTTAATTATATATTTATATTAAATACAATTATTGTAGTTTAAAATAATTTAATATTTTTATTTTTATATTTTTATAGTTAGTATTCTGTTTGTATTTTTGAATTGTTTTTAGCTATGAATTTATATAACCCAAATATTGTAGTTAGAATATGGATTTTTTTTTCAAACTAAGGCGTTTGATATCTTTTTTTTTTTAAATTTTTTAGTTATGGATTTATAAAATCCTACTATCGTGATTAAAATTATGATTTTTTTAAACTAAGGGTTTTTTTAATTTTTTTCTTAATTATTTACTTATGAATTTATAGAAACTTATTATTGTTTAGATATAACTAAAAGAAATATTTTTAGTTATGAATTTTAGAGTAGTATTTTTTATAAGTTAGGGTTCTATCCGTTATGGTTGTAGGTTCATAAAATCATGTTTGTAACTAGAATTGGAGCCTTTTTCATACTGAATTAATAATAAAAGTCTTTCTTTAAATTATTTGTTTACCAGTGGGCAATTAGCCCGGAGATCAATTTTTACTCTCGGTTAATTATATCATAAAATTTTTAAGATCTCTCAATGGTTACTAAAATATCTCCACCGGGAAACATTAAAAAAAAATCATTTAAGAAAATTTATTAATATTGACAGATTCCTATATTGATTTTATTTATTATAATTTTTATTTTAAAATTTTCGTGTTTAGCATAATAAGGTATTTTTTATTTTTGCCTGTGCTTTAGTATGGGTTTTTATTACTAGTTTAGTATATAGATCTATCTGGGGATGGACAAAAACATCTGTAGGGTCAGTGATCTCTAAAGAGTAAAAACTTTGATGACAGCGTACTGTCATAGAGGCCGACAACAATCCACAATATGATCCACGTGGCATACTCTTTGAGGACAATGACCGTATGGATGTATGGCCAATCCTTAGGTGGACCTACAAACCAAAAATCAACATGTAGTGATTTTTAAGCATTGGATTGGAGTTATTTTCGTGGGTTGATTTTAGCCTTGGGAATTTGAGCATTGTTGACTGTTATTTGGAGTACAAAGATCTAAAGGTTTGAAATCACTAATCAGGCTGATTTTTGTTTGGTATGTTCAGCTAGGGATTGGCAAAACTTCCTATGACAGTCCGCTGTCATCAAAGTTTTACTCGACTCTGAAGGTGTGCAACGTGGCTCATACTGTGGTCCGTCATCAAAGATTTTATTTATACGTGAGGTCAAATCTTCCCCATTTATGCAGTTAGGGTGGTCCCACAGAATATCCTCCTTTGATGTGGTCCTGCACTAAATACATAGGTGGCAGTTTCTTAAAAGGGTCGGGCCCGTTGACAGTCCTAAAATGACGATTCTGTACAGGACACAAATATGTGCCACATGGCATACTCTTTGAGTACTCTGACCGTATGGATTTTTGGCAAATCCTTAGGTGGGTCTACAAAACAAAATTCAGCCTATTTAGGTATAGGCGTTGGATCTTTATACCTCAAATACTGCTAGAATTCCCACAGTTGAGATCAACCCATGAAAATAAGTCCAATCCAACGTCTACAAATCACTAATCAGGCTGAATTTTGGTTTATAGTTCCACATAGGGATTGGCCAAATATCCATATGGTCGGAGTCCTCCAAGAGTGTGCCATGTGGCACATATTTGTGTCCTGTACAGAATCCTGTTATTTTAGGCTGTCAACGGAGCCTGACCCTTCTTAAAAAGGGCACATACGTGTTTTGGTCAAACATCTCGAACGCAAGACAAATCTAACAGTCCAATTAAAATCCATCATTCGTACATGATTCTATGTTATGTTGATCAGACGGTTAGAATTGTCCATCCGTGTTAATTCAGGTTTGTTTCAAATAGATCGTCTGAAATAACATTTCGACCGTCTGATTGATGGGAACCCTACTATAGTACCTACAGGTCCAAAAAGAATTGTGAACGGTGCAATCTTTTTTTCTGATTAACGGACACGATTGTAAGATGCGAAAAGGTTTGCTTCACAACGTACCTCTACAACACATATTATAACTCCTCCCATATTTAATATTTCCACCAACCAAAATCAGAATTGTTGCTGAGCAAAAACCATGTGTTGATGGCCGCTGAAACTGCGTAGCTGCCGGCCTGCCGCAGTTATCCATGGACTTGGTTGGTAACGTTGGCTGGTGGTGGGAGAGAGCGAAATTACATGTCTACCCTTTCAGTTTTGACTGCAACCAGTATGTGATTTTCTGACCAAGGTTTTAACTTTTAAATCTTCCTTGTAAAGTCATAACAGACACTTAACGTTACTGATATGACCGTTGTAACGGCCATTATAAGGGGGTCATATGACATATCAGTTACATCTGAAGTAAAAAAGAAAATAAAAAGTCAGAATATTAAATTTTCTCAAAATAACCTCAGTAATGATAAATAAAAAAAAATTTCTAAAATAACGGTCCTATAAACCCATTTTTTTTTTTTCGGTTTTGAGCATTATTTCGATGATTTGGGCTCCGAGGACCCCCTTTTCCTGACCCCTCTCGATGTTCGTGCACTTGGCCATGGATTTCACGAATCCAATGGTGGTTGTCAGTGCTGCCAAAAGTGAAAAAAGTGATGCCAGCTTGGCGCTGACAACCACAATTGGATTCATGAAATTCACAGCCAAGCACGCGATCACCAAGAGGGGTCAGAAATAAGGGGCTCCCCTAAGCCCGACCCAAATGATTTAATGGGGTTGGGATATTACCGTTATAATGACCATTATTTTCATTATAACAGCGGTTTTTTTTAAAACATACTAGAAACTACAAAGATGAAGTTTATTCCAAACTTTGTTAAATGACCAAAATGCCGCCAAGCGTTTAGGGTTCATGACCAATTAAGCGGATTTCATTCTCAAAAAACATTTAGGCCCTGTTTGGTTGCCACAGAAGTCAAAATATGTTGATCTAGAAAACTTTTTCTATGGATGGGTCGGGCTTAGGGGACCCCTTTTTTTTTCACCCCTAGCTCTCCAGAGTCGTGTGCTTGGAATTGGAGCTGGCATTCACTTTTTACCAACGATCAACCACAGTTGGATTTGTGAAATCCACGGATGAGCACAAGACTCGTGAGAGGGGTCAGAAAAGGGGGTCCTTGGAGCGTGAGCTTTTATGAGTATTTATGGGTAAGAATTATCTTAGGCAAACTAAAAAAATGAGCATACACTATTTTCTTGCTTAACAAGGACCTCCGAGAATATGTGACTACAAGTCAAGCTTTTTCAATGCGACAAATCTAGTCGGAATCACAATTTTCTAACCTTATTTCACTTTACTTGAGAAGAGGGGAATGGAATGAGGCAACCAATAATGGTCTTAAGTCTCACCAAACAATCCATCCAAAAAAAGTAAGAATATGTTATGTTAATTAAAGGGGTCCCTTGGGTCCTTTGCCTACATAAATCTACGGAGGAGATCATCCTTACTATAAATCAACCTTAATTCATCTCTATGTGGGCCCCATAATCATGTGTCATTTTGTGTGTCAGAAAAGCGTGTCAACCTATCCCAACCCAAACAACAAATATGAGACAAACAAAAAACAAAGTGAAAGAATCACCTTGAAAATGGAATGCAAAAAACCTTGGATAATGTGTGTCGATGACCGTAAGTTCGCATATTATACACAAATTTTTTGAAATTTTAAAAAAGTGCTGCCAGCTAGGAGCTGACAATCACCGTTGGATTCATGAAATCCACAGCCGAGCACACGAACATCAAGAGGGGTCAGAAAAAAAGGGGGTCCCCTAAGCCCAATCCAAATGATAATGGGGTTGGGACATTACCGTTATAATGACAGTTATTTTTATTATACCAGTGGTTTTTCAAAACATGCTAGAAACTACAAAGATCATGTTTATTCCAAACTTTGTTAAATTACCAAAATGCCTCCAAGCGATTAGGGTTCATGATCAATTGAGTGAATTTCATTCTTGAAAAACATTTAGGGCCTGTTTGGAAAGCCGTAGAACACGGCCAATGGAGGTCAGTTCAAAACTGACCTCATATTTTGGTGTTTGGTAACTCTGTGGACCCCACTTTTAAGTTCACTTTTCTTCTGATTTTTCTCTTAAAACGAGTTCGATGTTGTCTTTTGCAAAACTCGTTACAACATCGAACTCACAAGAAATGAGCCATTCTCTTCAACTCAAAAGAGAAAAAAAGAAGATAGATTCCGGCGACTCTTCCGATGGTCTTGTTTTTCTCCTCCGGCAGTAGTCTTCTTCTTTTCTTCTAGCGGTGGGCTTGCCTTCTTCTTCTTGAAATTTTTTGGGGGTTTGGGGTTTGGAGCCACTGCTGCCGCCGCTTCCTCCTCCTCCTCCTCTTCTTCTTCTTCTTGAAATTTCTTGGGGGGTTTGGAGCCACCGCCGCCGCCGCTTCCTCCTCCTCCGCCTCTTCCTCTTCTTCTTCTTCTTCTTCTTCTTCTTGAACAACCTAGTTCAATCCCTGCTCTGAACTAGTTTAGGACTGAACTAGACCTTAAAAAGATGAGGTTCCCAAACAGCCCCTTAGGCCCTGTTTGGTTGCCACATAAGTTAAAATATGTTGATCTAGAAAGCTTTTTTATGATGGGTCGGGTCTCAGGGGACTCCCTTTTCTGACCCCTCTCGGGAGTCATATGCTTGGCTGTGAACTTCAAGAATAAAAAAATAGTTGATGGCATGGTTTTAAAAACGGCCGTTTAAACGGTTTTAACGGCCGTTTAAACGGTAACGCCCCAAGCCCGTTTCAGTTAAAACCGTTTAAACACATTTTATCGGTTTTGAAAAAAATGGCCATTTTTTTGTTTTAACGGCCATTAAAATCGTTTAAACGGCTGTTAAAATCGTTTAAACAGCCGTTTAATTCTGAAAATTTTTGTAAAAAAAATGGCCATTAAATCCGTTTAATTTTCGTTAAATTCTAAATTTTTTTAATTTTCAAATTTCAAAATTTGAATTCCAACACCATTTTTTCCGTTTTTTTCTGTTAAAACCCATTAAATTCTATTCTTTTTTTCATTTTTGCCCCTGGCCGTTTCAATCCGTTTTAACGGCCATTTAAACGGTAACGCCCCCAGTCCGTTTAACCGTTAAAACGGCCTCCTTTAAACCTTGGTTGATAGCACTGAGCTGGCACTCACTTAATTTTTTGCCTAAGGTTCAACCAACTTTGAATTCATGAAATCCATGGCCGTGCACACGACTCCTTAGAGGGGTCAGAAAAAGGGAGTCCTCGGAGCGTGAGCCTTTATGGGTAAGAACCATCTTTGGCAAACTAACTATTTTCTTGCTTAACAAGGACCTTGAGAATACGTAAGGACAAGTCAAGCTTTTACAATGAGACAAATCTAGTCCAAATCACAATTTTCTAATCTTATTTCACTTTACTTGTGAAGAGGGGAATGGAATGAAGCAACCAATAATGGTCTTTAAGTCTCAACAAACAATCCATCCAAAAAAGCAAGAATATGTATCTTGGGTCCCACATAAATCTCCGGAGAAGATCATACTTACCGTCAATCAACCTTAACTCATCTCCATGTGGGCCCATAACAATGTGTCATTTGTGTGTCAAAAAAGCGTGTGTCAACCTATCCCAACCCAAACCACAAATATGAGACTAAGAAAAAACAACGAGAAAGAATCACCTTGAAAATAGGATGGAAAAACCTTGGATAATGTGTCGATGACCATAAGTTCGCATATTATACACAAATTTTATAAAATTTTAAAAAAAGTATTATACGGCCGAACTTTTTAAAGAATATAATTGGTGATGCGGAACTGTAACGCATATTATGCTCGAATTATTCGCAGACTATTGAAAACCCTTGATTTTAAATGTGAAAATATAGAAAATGCAAACAAAATAATTATTATTTTATTACTTGCCGAATTTTTAACTGATATTTCAAATGACAACCCAATTGTAGTCGAACTTTTTCCATACCGGATTTTTGTCATATGCCGAATTGCTAACTATGTTATCAACACGTAAATACCAAATAGATCACATATTAGCTTTTGCACTGTGTAAGTACCATTAGAGACTTGATCGAGTCTAAGCTTAATTGAACTATGGGGATAAGATAACCATAGCTCTTGCACATTTTGGGAGGCTTCGACTATATTAAAGAAGGATTTAACTATCACTCTAAGCAGGATTTATTTTTATGCATTAATAAAATTACTCATGTCCATCTTCTTTTTGTATATTGTGACGGCCTTAAATCATCTACGAGAAATGTCATGCCAGTTACATTTAACAATCCTTGAGGTAAAATTGTAAGGGGTGGGCTCGAGGGACCTCCATTTTTGACCTCCACTTTGGCGTACCCACATAGAAGATGAATCAATGGCCGATTTTTGGTAAGGATGATTTCCTCACCATATAGATCACCCCTACAAAAAATCAGCCCATTCTAAAATTTCTAACCCCATCAAATGTGGTTTTCAAGTATCACGGTAAAAATCGACGGTTCATAATTCTTCAACTTCAACCAATCTATGAATATCAGAATGATTTGAATTTTTGTGAAGATGATCTCCTCACTATAGAGATCATCCTTACCAAAAATCAGCCATTGATTCATCTTCTATGTGGGTACGCCAAAGTGGGGGTCCCTGACTCCCTGGAGCCCGACCCAAATTGTAAGGGATGGGATATTGGCACCCGCATTTTCGCTCAGTAAACCCATCACTCATCACACCCATCCACCCAAAAACAAAAAAAAAACACAGAAAAGTAAAGAAGAAGAAGAAGAAGAAGAAGAAGAGGAGGAGGACGCCGCCGTCGCCCCTACCACCGCCGTAGGTACGTCTCTCCTTTTCTCTCTCTCTCTCTCAATTTCGGGTTGCCTCGACAGTCCCCGAGGTCTAGTGTAGAATGCCACGCTCAGCAGCCCTTAGCAGCCCCCGAGGCCGAGTGTGGCATTCAACACTCAGTCTCGGGGTTGCCGATGCAGCCCAAAATAGAGAGAGAGAGAGAGAGGGAAGAGAGAGAGAAGGAGAGATGTACCTGTGGCGGTGGTAGCGGCAACGACATCCTCTTTCTTTCTCTTCTTCTTCTTTTTTTTTCAATTTTTTTGAGTTTTTTTTTTTATATAGTGTGACGGAGTGAAAAATGAGGGACGGGGATTTTTGGGTTTACTAAGCGAAAACACGGGTCCCCATGTCCCGTACCAATTGTAATTGCATTATTGAAAACAAAATTTACTCGTCCTAGCCTTCAACTAACTCCACTAGGGGCAACTTGGTAAATTTAAACCAAAGAATCCAACTTTTTAGATTTCAAAAAACAAGAAGATATAAATAAATAAAATATTTCTGCTGACAGATTTTTAAAGTTGACAAGACCCCCAAAAAAAATGAGGGCATATGGTATTGTACCAACAAGGGGTTAGGTAGACCTGATTCCTCTTTTCAACCCTTCAATCTTCCTTTCTTCTGTCTTACTATTATAGCCTGAGAAGAAAAAGAAGTTGAAGAAAACAAACCAAAAGAAGAAAGAAAAGGAAACTGTGATATTGCCCATTTGAATCTTCTCTCTCAACGTCTCAAACAAATCTTCTAGGGTTTGTTGGTTGTTCAAATGGAGTTCTTAGAGAACCCCAGAATCGAGATTGTGGGTATTGCTGTAACGCTCGTTGCCATTGGCGCTGGTGTCGCTTATTTCTATTTCACCAAGAAACCCAAAGGTTTGAACTTCTTCACTGAGCTCATCTGTGTTTTTGTTTAATGGGATCTTCTTGCATTTATTATTTCCATAGTTGGGTTGTTGAAAAATAATCAGAATTCATAATGTGTTGTTGATCTCTGCATTATTGGTTTTATAATTGGGTTAATTAGCTGAAGTTTTTGTTGGTTTTTTTTTCTGTCAAAGAAGAAAAAATTCCAAAATTGATAGAAATCTTGTCCACAATATACCCCTTCAAATTCTGTTATTTGATATTAAGGCCCTTTTATAATTTCCCTTAGAAAAAGTTTTCTAGAAATGATTCTTACCTATAAATGTCCATAAAAGTTTTCTAGATCAACACATTTTGACTTATGAATCCCATCTTAGAAAACTTTTCTGTGGTCACCATACAAGGCTTAAGATCTCAAAAAACCATTATGTAATGGTTTTGATAGGGGAAAGTTTCAAAGGGAAATGACGGATGTTGAAGAAGTTAGGGGGTTGTTTGGGTGCATGAATAACTCTGTCTTGGATAGAAGGAATACAGGACAAGAGTTTATTTATTATTTGGTTTGGAGGGATAATAGAGATAAAGATATCTTGGAAGCTTCATTATCCTTTAAAAGGGGCAGTTTTTTCAAGGATATGCATAAAGATGTAGAAAGCAAGGTTTAAAGGGGACCGTTATAACGGTATAACGGACTGGGGGCGTTACCGTTTTTTCCGTTATAACGAAAAAAAAAACGCTCAGGGGCAAAAACGGAAAATAATGGAAATAATGGAAAAAGTGGCACTGAAATTCAAATTTTGAATTTCAAAATTTCAAAAATGGAAAATAACGGAATATAACGGAAAAAAACGAAAATAACGGCCGTTTTTTTTCACAAAAATTTCCAGAAAATAACGGTCATTATTTTCGTTATAACGGTCGTTATTTTTGTTATAACGGCTGTTATTTTCTGGGCGTTTTAACGGTCCATAACGTAACGGGGTAGGTCCGAATCCGTTATAACGGCCGCTATTTTCGTTATAACGGCTGTTTTTTAAACCTTGGTAGAAAGTAGAGGCAAAATTTATTTATTTTTTGCCAAAGTTTTCCTCAACTTGTGAATTGGATAACCTCTCAAAACCAATATAAATCCTGTCTGCCAATACTAACGGTTTTGAGAGATCTTACTTTATTTGTTATCCGCTGATAATTTGATGGGGGCTGGTTCTTGTATTTTAGGAATAGCGGGTCGTCTAAATCAAAGATGATGTGGGAATGCTCTAGGGAAGGGATTGGTGCCCCCTCCCTATTTTGATAAATGGG
The DNA here is from genome assembly GCA_035048495.1 of Euptelea pleiosperma. NCBI lineage: Eukaryota > Viridiplantae > Streptophyta > Magnoliopsida > Ranunculales > Eupteleaceae > Euptelea > Euptelea pleiosperma. The sequence continues at coordinate 3,155,629 of CM068544.1, forward strand.
TGCGCCTCCATGAGAACAAACAAATCTGTCCTTGTTAAATGCACTATTGACCATTGTCTGTTCAATGCTACAAGGGTTGATACTGCATTTAATAAGGTGGATTTGTCTTTTCACTTGGAGGGGCGCCTCATTTGTAAAAAATAAGGGGCACACCAATCACTTATGAATGGGGTTATCAGTAATTATGATTTGTTGATTCGATGCATGACTGAATTTATTGTTAGTTCAGATTCTAAAAGAGATATATTTATGCTTATTTTTTTTCCTGATATTATTGGTATTTTTTAGTTCCTGGTAATTGGATGGTACTTTTTTTTGGAATAAATCAAAGAAAATTAAGCAGCATTTAGTTTTCTTCTTTTTTTTTTTTTTTTTTTTTTTTTTTCTGGTTTTGATATTCTTATTTGTCTTTTTATAGGATGATGAGAATATGGTGATTTTGGCATGCTTGGTTTGTTGTTTTTTCATCTTTTTATATTTTCTTGATACTTTTTTTTAACAATTATCGGTGATTTACCTCTTGATAAAAATGGAAAATTGGGCATATTTGCATAACATTTTCTCTTTTATTTTCTTTCTTCATTACTTAACTTATGAAGATATAGCAGTATAGTGGAATGACAGTACATAATGCATGTTGTGGACCCCAAATAATTGTGACAAGGCTTGGTTGACTGATTGATTAACTGGGCATTTACTTACATGGGTTATGTTGATGATTAGTTGCTTGTTCTGTACACCCACGTTCTTAAGAATATTCACTTATCATGTGGTTACAGTTTTTTTCTTTTTAATTCTGAAATTAGGTATTTATGGGTTGCTGACATGAAACATATTATCATGCCCTCTCGTTAATACTGTAGTAATAATTCTCAGACGAATATTGTTTACAGGTTGCTTAGACCCTCAAAACTTTAACAACTTCTTGGTGTTCTTCGTTGCTTTTAGCAGCATTTTACCTGTTGATGGTTCATTTATGTTTAAATTTTGCAAATTAGTATAACAGGTAGTTTACTCGTGAAAAAATATCTGGTGTCGTGTCATATGGTTGAAATTTGGGACTTCTGACTAGTTCATGCCTTTCTGAAAAAGGATTTAATCAGATTCTTAAACCGATATCCGTTTTTTTCTTCTAATACTTATTTATGATTTGTGGCTGTTTACTACCCCAGACATTCCTGAATTGGTTCGTGCATTCTACACTATGCTCTGTTTAAAATTTTGAGTTCTTGTGGAGTTGAAATTGGGAATTAATTTGTTACTGGTTTGCAAATTCACTAACTCAGTGATTGGTGTTTATAGGTTGCTTAGACCCTGAGAACTTCAGGAATTTCAAACTCGTTAAGCGCACCCAGCTCAGCCATAATGTTGCCAAGTTCCGATTTGCTCTTCCTACACCTACTTCAGTGTTAGGTCTTCCAATTGGACAACATATAAGTTGCAGGTTTGATTTTTTGGCTCTTTCTTGTCTCTATTATGTCCAATCCGACATTTTATTTTGAACCTATTGGGATTAAAATTAGAAAGATACTTAGGCCACAATGTTTGCACATCCCACGACGTCTACACGTCTAACTCTGTTCTGATGGGCCAATACTGTATACACGGCACACCTGCAACAGAGTTGGGACCATCATTCAACGGATTCCAACTAAGATCTCTCCTGTGCCAAAACTCAACCTAATCCAGTGACCATAACTGTTTGATCTTTAGACTGTTTTCTTGATCATTGTTGTATTTCTTGTGACTGTCCTAAAGGTGTGATATTAGATAGTTAGGAACTTAGGATCATCCTGTGAGTGGTACTCACTGAATGCTGGTTGGATCTCTCTGCATGTGGGCCACATGTATGACTCTATTAAGTCAGATGGAGGTTTGATACTGGATCACCATGCTGAACATTCACTATTTTCATGAACAGGGGAAAGGATAGCCTTGGTGAAGAAGTTATCAAACCTTATACCCCAACAACTTTGGATTCAGATGTTGGGTACTTTGAACTAGTTATAAAGGTACTCATTATCTAAACTCCCAGCAGTCAAATTTACTATTTCTTGCATGTCTTTTCTCTCATTGGATTTGCTTTTATGCATTTGACTGCTGCCAATAAGTAGATGTATCCACAAGGGCGGATGTCTCACCATTTCCGGGAGATGCTTGTAGGTGATTACATGGCTGTAAAGGGACCCAAGGTACATATTCTTGCTTTTTGTATGGATTGTATATTAAGACTTAAGACCATTATAGGTTGCCTTTGGCTGCATTCTGGTCCCCCGAACAGTCCTTGCCCCTATACACAAGTGAAACAAGGTTAGGAAGCTTGTGACTTGGACTAGACTTGTCTAACTGTAAAAGCTTGACTGGGGCGAAATCGACTTGTAGTCTCAAATAAGTTGACACGTTGACTTTGATGAGTCACATTTTAAATTTAATTATGAACATGAATATTGATAATTGCTAGATTTGTTGATTTGATGAGTCATATGTTAAAATATTAATGAATATGAATAATGATTATTGTTTATAAAACAATTTTGTGGAAGAATGTGGGTGGTTAATTGACTGAGTGGATTTTTTTTCTGTCGAATGTGTCGTCTTCAAATTCCTGAAAACTTAGTTGAGTTAGGTCACTTTTTAGCCTTCCTGAGTTGACTGATGTCTTGGAATCAATAGGTTTTAAAAATGATTTATCTCAGCCAAGTTATGAAACTATCTGCCAAGCTTTCCGTCCTTGTTTAGAGTTTTCTACATTGGAGATATATTATATCTTCTGCTCCTTTGACTTTGTATGTTAGAGGGAATTTCTTTAAACTACGAATAAAAAATCATAGGAAATTGAATTTTGTGGAGGTGTTGTTTGACTATTGACTTTGCAATTCCAAGTCTGTTAAGCTCCTTTTACCTTTTTCTTGTTCTCCAAATTATTCTATATTCTGGATTTTGTGGAATGCTAGTGACAGTCATGTGATTTTTTTTTTTTGAAAAAAAAAACTTAAAATAGGGGGCATTCACTCATCGAGTAACCTATTTGAAGTTGTTGATTAGTAAAAAAAACATTTTTCTCTGTAATTTCATGTATTGAAGCTATATTAGTATTGCAAATTTGTAAATGCATTAGATCTCCAAACTTCTTTAAGTTGGCTAATTTTCACAAATTTCACCATGTTGAATTAAATATCCTCGGATTGATTCCAAATTTTAATGAAATGAAGTTTAAGGTTTTTAAGGCGAAGTCGAAGTCAAAGTTTAGTACCATGTAAAACGGGTGTAGTAAATTATCAAAACATTCTTATAGGGGACTGGAGTGAAACAAAGAGGCCCATAGCCTCCTTTTTGGCAATTGGGCTGCTGACTCTAGCATTCCTCTGAATTTTAAGACATCAAAAACGGTGATATGATAAAATCAAGTCATGTTTTATGTCGTAATAAATGAAGGGCTAAAATGATCATGTGGAATCACCAATCTCATATTGAAACACTAAGATATTCATAGTGTATCAACTAAACCATGGTAGCTTTAGGAGTTTATTGCTGTAATCTAGTGATAAAAGCATTTGAGTAACTCAACTCAAAGTTGTCTTTATGGAAATATCTACTTGCACAAGGTACTTGGCAAGAATAACCTTGCCTAGTCATAGTATTTTTCAAATAAGGTAGTAAAACGATCAACATCGCTTTATATATTTGTAAAAAAAGCAATAATCATTGGTTTAAAGTTTTGATAGAACCCAAATACAAAGGGGTTTTGTTAAACCTTGAGTTTCGGTGCAATTTCGTTGGTTTTGGTCTGAAACCTAGTGAAACTAAGATGAAACGGACGAAACCATATTGGAAAGCTCTGAAAAAATAAGAAACCTATAATGCAACAAAATTATATAAAAAAGTACATATAACTGATCTAGGGTAAAAAAGAGTGTCTAGTAATGCTATCAAGCTGAATCGGAGTCTGTCTTATGAACTTGGATTCCAAGTACTCAATATACACACTCTATTTTGATATAAATGTATGTTAGTTTACTTCTTCTACTTATAATACATATTGGTAATTAACATTTTTTACCTTGAAAACATGTGGCCTAATTGGTTATAGGGTTCTTATGTCTTGTCAGAAGATTATAGGTTCGAATCCCACCAGGTATGTACATTGGGTTTGTTCTAGTTAGAACAACTGGGTTAACAATTTAACATAATGACTCCTTATATAAATTAAGAATACCATAACAAAATAATAATACCATAATATTTAATTTGAGTTCCACCGTGTGGCCATGTTTACGATCCATTATCCATAACCAATGCCATATAATATAAACTCTTAAGTCCTAAAGTACTACTAGAATAACTGCATAAGTAGAAACTCCTGAAAATATCCTCAATAGTCTATGAAGTCAAGCTAATGGTTTACCTACCCATTGCTTTGTCATTTCCATTAGGCCCCTACTGCTATTTCCTACCCACCAACTTGATCATTCTCTGATATAGGCCGGTGGTGCACCAGCTTATACCAGAATGTACTACTATTAGAACCAGAGAAGGATCAAGTTGGTAGGCAGGCAATAGCGGCAAGGGCTAATGGCAATAGCAAAGCAACTATTGCACCACCAACTTGTCTTTATCGACTATTAGGAGATATTATCTAGAGTCCTTACGTATGCAGTTATTATACTTTAAGACTTAGGAGTTTTTATTGTATGCCATTTGCTAATAACCATGGATAATGAATCATAGACATGGTATAACTTATTTTAACTAAAACACATCCAATGCACACACTTGGCGGAACCCACAATCTTCTGACAAGATGCCAGAGTCCTAAGCCAATTAGGCCACAGGTGTTCAAGATAGAAAAGGTTAATTATCAAATGTGTTTTAGGTATAAGAAATTAACTAACATATGTTTATATCAAGTGTATATTGAGTATTTGGAATTCAAGTTTACAAGATAGATTCCAATTCAGCCCGATAGCACTGTAAGTCACAATTTTTATCGTAAATCGGTTATTTGATGTAGTTTTTAATGAAATTCTATAGATCACCGAATTCGAACCATGATCATATACTGCATATGATAGATATAAGTAAATTGATCACTTATCCTAGCCCTAGAGTTAATTTTTCTATATCAAGCTTCCATAGCTGAGTGCGTCTGTCCCAAGTTACAACTTTCCCAATCCTAAACTTCCCTAGGTGCTGCTTCTTTAGGAGGTACAGTGTTTTTCATGGTTTATAAACATTGATCAAGCACTATTCCTCCAAAATTACTAAGCATTCCTGTTTAGGTTGTAGTTAATGTGCTACATCTTGGTGCTTACAGGGGCGTTTCAAGTATCAACCTGGCCAAGTTAGAGCATTTGGGATGCTTGCTGGAGGCTCTGGCATTACTCCAATGTTCCAAGTAAGTAAACAAAAAACTTGAGGGTTTTCTACATAGTCCCATCTTAGACCATTTTCTTGCTGAGTATATCTTCTTCATGATTTATTTTGGTTAATACTTTTGTTTGTGACTGCACTTCAGGTTGCTAGAGCCATATTGGAAAACCCAAAAGACACAACCAAGGTACATCTTATTTATGCCAACGTCACATATGAGGACATTCTTTTGAAGGTAACTCTCTCTCTCTCTCTCATTTCGTATTTCGTATTGTGTATCTCCACGTATATGGGGAGTCCTCACTTCAGTGAGGAAACCAACCTTCCAAAACTCAAGGCATCATTGGCTCTCTCTCTCGTATTTCGTATTGTGTATCTCCACGTATATGGGGAGTCCTCACTTTAGAGAGGAAACCAACCTTCCAAAACTCAAGGCATCATTGGTCCACCCTTTTGGATCAAAAGCAAATGGAACCTGCTTTGACTACGCAGCATGGACCAATTGCCTTGATTTGAAGACGTGTTGATACAAGCCTTGATTTGAAGATATGTTGACAATCCCTCAAAAACCGGAAACGGAAAATTTTGGTATACATGTATATTTCTGTTGGTAAGTAATTAGAGGGATTATAAAAGAGAAAAATTGGGGATATCACTCCCACTATATAAAAGGATTGCTGTACACCACTTGTGGCTAATGCATTGGCACCTTTATTAGCAGTCCTAAGACTCTAAATCGTTGGCACCTTTATTAGGAGTCCTAAGACTCCTAACCTTAGTTAGCAAATCATGAAGCGGCAAAACTTCACCCATTGAAAAATGTGAGTTTAAAACGATTTGGGTTCAAAAAATCAGTCAAGAAAAAGGTCAAAAAGATAAGAACGTCACAAGATCGATAAGTGAGGACTACAAGTCTAATACCTTTTTAGTCCAAAACTACACATTAAAAAAAAAAAACGTATACATATATGTGCACACACTCATGATGTAATATAGATTGGGTAGTACAAAGTATAATAAGACCAAAATTATATAATGCGTAAGTCTAGTAATATAAGCAACACATAATTTTCAAAACATATTTCTCATCATCAAAGTCTCCAAAAGTGTAGGAATCTTTTAATCTTTTTCCAAAAATATTTTTATAAACACAAAATAGGTGACATATATTATAGATAAAATAATTCTTTAATTTTTAAAAACAAAAGTGAGTTTTATTCATGAGATTTTTTAGAAATTCTAAAATTACGGGGTAGTTTCAGACTATTGAATATTGTGTTTTTTTTGGTGATGTTTTGAAAACACCGAGGTTTTAATTTTTTTTTTTTTTCAAAAGTTGAGGTTGTTTTAAAAAACGTGGGTTTTAAACAGGGATTTGCTCTTAACTTATAAGTACATGATTAAACAGAAAGTTATTTTCCCTTGACAAATCTTTGGTATGCTCAATTGTGTCAGCAATTCATGAAGGCCTGTTTGAGGGAAAGACACCACCTATGAGTTGCCATCTCATACTTTAACAGGCACACGGTTAGAGCCCTGGTCTCCTCCCACTGCCTGGGAGCTTACAGTTTCATGTTCTACTTTGCTGACCCTTTCTCAAAGCCCTTAAGCTGATGTTATGAGAATTCTCTTTCACGATTGAGATTCCTTCCCAAGACCGAAAGAAAAAGGAAAAAAGAAAAACAGAAAGAAAAAGAAAAGATCTTCAGCCCTTTTAAAAGAGCCAAGGCCATGGATTCTGAAAATACTTTCATAGTCTCTCCCCTCATCCTTTTAGTGCTGCCTACGTTGGCAGGTCAAGAAGTCCCCAACGTAAAAACTGTCAAAATTAAGCTTCAAGCTCCCTTGGGTTTCATGTGTTGGGGGATTGAGATTGTTGATGCTCTGAATTGGAGAATTTACCTCACTTCTACTCCTAAGAGAGCACAGGATTAAAGCATTCCAACTTATTAAGAAGTCATCACAATGAGTTGCTTTAAACTTCTTGCATGTATAGGCCTAATGAAATGCTTTACCTTGATGCTTTGCTTTCATGAATTCATCCTACCAACCAATATTTGTCTTTGAAGATGCGATTGTTCCTTTCTCTACAAAGGCTACAACATAACGCAAATAGGATAATCTTCCATAGAACTTGACCTTGTGCACCAAAACCACTCATTGGTTCGCCACCCTAGAGAGAACACAAGAGAGTTCAAAAAGTTTGGTAAACAATTTCCAAATGCCTCTTGTGATTATGCAATGCAAGGTGATCCACTGTTTCTTCATGTTCTCTACAAGGAACAAATTAGTGATAAACATCATCCAATGAAGTAAGCGGTTGATGGTAGGAACTTTTTCCTACATTGTCATCCAAAGAGAGAGAGCCACTTTGGGCAGAACTGGCATCCCCACATAAAGAAGCCTGAATAAACACCAAAAGAAAGAACAAACCATGAATCATCTTCTGCAGTCTCATATCCAAATCTTCTTTTGTCCTTTTATGTTCTAACTTTGAATAAATGCTCACCATCCAGACAACTGAGTAAACTGGCTATGTGTTCCACCTCCCAATCAATAAGAGTTGTTCAAAACTTTGGGGACCACCCCACCCTGCTCCCAATTCTGTCATAGCACTTTTTGATAAGAGTGCCTTCATCTGTCGCTATACTATAGAGGACAGGGAAAGCTGAGCAGAGGGGACTTTTACACTGTGTCCTCTTAAAATCTTAAAATCATACTCTATCACCCATGTACACTACCCTAGATCGATATCTTTTTTTTTTTCAAATCAGGGTAATCTTCTTGTGTTTTTGTAATTTGATTCCAAAACCCCAACATCGTGCTATCGCACCCATTTTTCTGAATCCTAGATTTTGTTTTCACCACCCTAAAGCCATTTGCCTTCCTTGAAAAGTCTTAAACCAAGAACTCCTGTTATTATTTTTTTATCATCATCCATTCAATAGAAAATCTCTTTCAAATCTTTCTAGCCTTTTATGAATATAAATCAATGTTTGAAGGAGGAAAAGAAAGTAGGTAGGGTGAGAAATACCGTACACTGAATCAAAATTATCCTTCACCCTTTATATCCAAATAGTGAGTAGGTGAAAGAGGATCCCCTTGATGGAGACCTCTTAAATTACTGAAGAAACCCGTGGGAGATTCATTGACAAGAACAATGCCGAAGAAATGCAAGTCTAGATCCAACTTCTCCATTTAACTATAAACCTGTTCTCCTCAGTGTATCCACTTCGCAAAGGACCCCCAGTACCCCATTTCAGATTCTAACGAGGGAACTGTTGAGGACCTTCATTATTGTTTTCTGTGTATTCTCTCCTGTTGGGGGTTTCCTTTTTCCTCTCGTTAATGCAATTTCTTACTTATCAAAAAGAAAAAGAGGTAACTGTTGAGGATTTGCCTATCCTTACCTATATTCTATAACTTTGGTAATTAGTGCCTAAGTACTGCCAACTAAATTTACTGGTGGGAAATCTTTGAGATCTTCTCACCCCTTTCTTTTGAATAAGAGCAATGACTTTGGAATTGGAACCATTATTAATTGCCATCTATTTTGCATGGATTCTTATAGTAGTACCCATATTGGACACCAACAGATCCGATACTCCACAGATTTTTGTGCGACACTTCTAGATTTCATTTCATTTTGTTTTTTCTTTCCTTATTTACAAGATATAAATTAACATTTACCGCAGGTTGTGTATTCTTCCTTTTCTCAAATGAAGTGTCCTATGATGCAAATATAACATTACATATATGTATTCTCTTGTCTATATGATACAAAATGTATAAGATATCCCATCCCATTATCCATTATTATCATTGTTATTACATGGGAAACAATTACGTTTTTTTGCATTTAATAAAGTATATTGTTGTGTCCATGAATCCTATTTTTAAGGGTTTGCCAAATCCGACAATCCGCGCCAATGTCAGACCATTGATGAATTTGGTGAACATCTTCATGTGATCCTCCTTAATGGGATCCCAACACCTTTTGAAGAAATGGTGGAGAGAGACAGTTCGTCCATAGAGCTCTATTACCGGTTGGCTCACCAATGACTTTGTGAACCTCATCATCTTCAAAGAGCCAACAATCTCATATTTTTTGAAGAGTTTGATCAAATGCTCAGCCATTGGGACTAAGGCTATGGGTACAATAATTTTATTACTTTTTTTTTTCTTTTGGGTTGGTGGAAGAAGCAACAAAAATGGTTGAAGTAGTTATCACATTTGTATATGTATTTACTATATATATTTATATGGGCTGGGATAGATAGATTGATAGATAGAATGTGCTGTGAAAAAGCAGAGATACAAGATTTTAGGATTTCTACTTGTTGATGAAAGTGAATTGAATTAATTCATATCTTATATGTGCAGGAAGAGCTGGATAGCCTTGCTAGTAACTACCCTGGCCGTTTCAAAGTTTACTATGTTCTGAATCAGGTCTGTTGCCTTCCCTTCTGCAGTATCTCTTGTAAAATGTCACATCTCTCTAATCCGGGAGTACTTTTAAGTTGGAAGAAAACTTAGATCTCTTTAATCTCATTTTCTGGGAGTAATTAGTAAAATATGTTTAATGTTATTACAAGTCACTTCTAGCAAATCAGTATTTAGTATTTTGTGTTTGATACTGTGGCCCCTCACCACCTTAATTGGTTGAAAATATTTCTCAAAATGATGTTTTCCTCCAATCAAGGGTTGTGATAAAGGAGCAAGTACTACTACAGTGCAGTACCTATTATGATCTCTGGACCACATAATGTCCAATTCATCTCTGGGTTTCTGGCAGGCAACATGTAAAAAAACAGTATATCATACATATCCTCCTTTATATATATAGGGCTGGGATACATTGACTCATGCTTTTGTGACTAATATAATGACTAGTGGACCTGGGGCTCACATGCAAATGAGTTAAGGGCTGATTTTTTGTGATGATATTCTTCTCAACTTGGATACCAACCTCACAAAAAATCAGCCCATTCCAAGATTTGTAGCCTTATAAAAAGTAGATTGCAAGTTTAAAAATTTTGTACCATCCATTTTCACAGTTAGGTCCATATTTGATAGGGTTAGAAGTTTTAGAAATTGCTGATTTTTGGTAATGGTGATCTCAATCACCAAAAATCATCCCTTAACTCATCTGCATGTGGTCCCACGACTGCGTGCCATTTTATAAGTCAAAAAGCACTAGTAACTTTATCCCTTATATATATATAGTAAATGTATGTTGGAGGAAGCTTACATGTGCTCTCAATCTGGACTGTTCAATTAATGGGACGCCCTGTGGATGAGCAATAGCCCCAAAATCATACAAATTAATTGATCCTAATCATCAAGTTAATGTATTTTTTTGCACTTGTTCCATTAATGTAAATCACAGTTCAAAATGAAGGAACTAATTGGATGGTTTGGATCACCTGGTCACGGAACTTACGGAAATGGTCCATCCATGAGGCGGCCTATCACTTAGTTGTACGGATCAAAGGAACAAGCAGCAGTCCAGCAGCTGCTAGGGAAATATATATTTACACTCAGGAATCCGAATCCTTACACCTAGATGAAATATTTGTGCATGACTTGCAGGCCAGCCATTCAATGGGTCCCCTGGATCTCCTATGTTACACAGTTAACACAGTTGGATGATCCTACCCAAGACTCATTATAGACTTCTTTTTGGACCTTTCACCATATTCTTTTTACAATTGACAAGAAAAGAAAAATGATTTTTAACCCAAGAACAGAAAAAGACCATCTCTGAGACTATTGATTAACCCTTCTGGTTATGTTTTGATATATCTTATTGGTTATTTGTTTGCTACTGCCGGTCATTCTTTCATGTAATTGCCTGTTTGCATAATTCCTCAGCCTCCTGAAGTTTGGAACGGAGGGGTTGGTTTCGTATCCAAGGAAATGATTCAAACCCACTGCCCAGCACCAGCACCTGATATCAAGGTAGATTTCATAACTGTCCTTGATTTGACTTCTGTTTCTATGATTCTCTGACTCAAAATTGTTAGGGCCCGTTTAGATAAATTTCTCCGTCAAAACGAAGCCTTAAACATTCTCTTCTTACTTGATTTACATGATTCGCATGATCACGTGCACATAAGTTACAAACTGAGCTCCGATCCTGTAATTTGTAGATTTTGAGGTGCGGCCCACCACCCATGAACAAGGCCATGGCTGCTCATATCGATAACCTCGGGTACACACCAGAGATGCAGTTCCAGTTCTGAGCTTTTCAAGGGTCTTCTGACTTTCTCCATTCTCTTATGTATCCCTTGCATGGATTGAACAAGAGACATCAAAAGACATTTTATCTATTGTACGTGGGCTACTTTCTCTTTGAAAAATTTGGTAAAATACTTTCTGACATTAGCTTAGAGATAATGGTTTTTTCCTGAATATATTTCAAATTACCTTACTTCATAAAGGATACTGACAAGATAGCCAAGGTAATACATTAATATAATTTTACCTGGGCTCCAAGCCCATTAATTTGGGGACCATGACATTGTCCCCACCAATCTAATGGCTTGGAGCTCTGGAACAATTATTTTGAATTCAAACTTTTATGGCCTGATTGGATTGCCATTCTTGCGCCTGAGAAACGTACTTTTGAAAGATTTTCCATGTAAAAAAAAAAAAAGCTTTTCAGGCGCAAAAATGAAGATTCAAACAGGCTGCATACTTCTTCATTTCTAAAAGTGCGACTCCGCCAAAACACAACATGAAATTTGAGTCCCAAAAGCACCCTAATTTTACGCCAAAACATGCCTTGGTTTAAAAAACGGCCTTTATAACGAAAATAACGGCTCCTCTGTTACGCCATTATGTACCGTTAGAACGCTTTAAAAATAATAATGGCCGTTATTTTTTATTATAACGAAAATAAAGCGTTATTTTCTGGAATTTTTTGTGAAAAAAACTGTCGATATTTCTTTTATTTTCATTATTTTTTGTTTTTGAAAATTTGAATTTCAGTGCCATTTTTTCCGTTATTTTCTGTGTTGACCCTGAGAGTTACAATTTGTTATAACGGCCATTATAATGGAAAAAACGGTAACGCCCCCAATCCGTTATACCGGTTAAAATGGCCCTTTTTAAACCTTGAAACATACCAATTAAATGATGTCAGAATTAAAAATTAAAAGTAAATAAATCCCATTATCCATAACTAGAGCCATCTTGGATACTAAAAAAATGGTGCCAACTGAGGTAAGATCTAGTTTGTGCCCATAGTTTACCGATAAATATCCACACTACATTTTGGCAAATACAGCAACCCATGGATGTTTGTCCTTAGTAACTACAACTTTTGTGTGATATTACAAATGTCATTGAAACTACATTTTGACATTTTATGTGATCGGTTGATAGTGAAAATATCGTATTTTTCTCTAACGATTATTTTTTGTTATTTCTTTAGTGACTTTTATCATGCATTTGAGTTAATAAACTTCTCCGTTATTATGAAAATATCGTGATTTCTTTCACGACCTTTGGAAATGAAGTTGTGCTATTTAATGGTTAACACAACGGTTATTGTATTGACCGATAAATTATTTTAATATGAAAAAATTTAACAATATTTCCAACCAATAAAAAATTAAGAAATTGACCCACCTGACCCAACCCTTTCGGGTTGGGTTAGGGTTGGAAAATCTAGGCCCGACCTTGGGTTGGGTTGGGTTAGGGTTGACAGCCTTTAAGGTTACGTTGGGCTAGGGTTGACCTCCAACCCGCCCGAGCTGCAGCCCTAGCTTTTTTGTTTATAAAAACCTCAACCCACTATTTTAAATATTGCAAATGTGGAGATTGTCAAGCTTCCAAACGAGGAGGGACAGAGTCTCGGAGATTTTTCCCACGCACCCAAGGATCTTGTGGAGCTAGATTTCTGGCCCGAACCAGAGTTTGGAGATGACATTAGTGGATCAACGTAGTAGTTCATAGTGGGTCCAGTTACATTCTTTTGTATTTTTTGGGAGCCTACGTGCTGTATATATTGGACAGACTTTATGGACTTATTGTATTTTGTCTAAGACTAGTGGGTGCCCCGTGCCATCAACACTCCTCGACAAAGAATTTGCCAAAATCAGGTGAGTGGCGGAGATCCTCCGTCCATTTGGGGGAGGATTAGATCTCGGCCCTTCTTTGTTGATGCTTATAAGAGGAGGTATAAATAGGGAGACAAACCAATGTGTTTTGTTATATAGAATAGTAAATGGCCCGTGCCCACGGCACTCTCCGACAAAAGCGTTTGCAAAAATTGGGTGCCTTCGGCACTCAAACGGTATAACGGACTGGGGCATTACCGTTTTTTCCATTATAATGACTGTTATAACGGATTGTAACGCACAAAGGGAGAAACGGGAAAATAATAGAAATAACAAAAAATAAAGGTGTTGAAATTTAACTTTTGAATAAATTGAGGTCAAATGAGGCGGATTGAGTGACTGAAATCGAACCGTCCACATTAGATCGATGGATTTGATCTCAACCACTCTTTATCTAACCGTCCACATTAGATGGATAGATAAGATAAGAGAACACAACTGAGTTGTCTTGATATATGCGTGGGTGGTCTGTGCCTGCGGCACTTTCCGATAAAGTGTTTGTCAAAATCGGGTGGGAGTCAATCTCAGCCATCGATATGAAGCATAGTGGATCTCAGCCACTCACTATTGAAGCCATATAAGATAAGGGGTATAAGAAAACCAGTCACTTGTTATATATATTGATAGTGGGTGGCCCGTGCCCTCGGCACTCCCCGTCAAAAGCATTTACCAAAATCAGGTGAGTGGCTGAGATCCACCGTCCATTTGGGGGATAAGATCTCGGCCCTTTGTTGAAACAGATAAGAGGGGGTATAAGTGGGGAGACAACTTCCCTGTTTTTTTATATAGATAGTGGACACTCTCCAACAAAGAGTTTGCCAAAATCGGGTGTGAGTGGCTGAGATCCACCGTCTATTTTGGAGATAAAATCTTGGCCCTTCTTTGTTGAAACATATAAGATGGGGTATAAGTGGGGAGACAACTTCCATGTTTTGTTATATAGACTAGTGGGTGGCCCGTGCCTACGGCACTCCCTGACATAGCATTTGCCAAAATCGAGTGTGAGTGGTGGAGATCCACTGTCCATTGGGGGGGTAAGATCTTGGCCGTCCTTTATGAAGCCGGATAAGAGGGGAGACAACTTCCCTGTTTTGTTATATAGATTGTCAGATTACTATAGTTTTATTTACGACACTACAAACTTACGATTATTATATCATATTATATTACTCGACGTGCTTAGTTATACAGATATACCACACTATCTAAGATAGCTGAATCTTGACATCTTTGGTGCCGTCCTGAATCCACCCGTTGTGTGGGGGGTGGGGGGGGGGGGGGGGGGGGGGGGTGTTCAAGATGTCACACATGGCGGGTCTACCCAATTGATGTTGATGTCTTGAATTTCGTGTATTGGGATTGAGATGTCACACCAATGCTTAGCTCAACGTGCAGTTGAGCTGTATACTGTCAGATTTGAGAGATTTATGGTCCATGTGGCATGTAGGCTGGATATTTCAAATTGATGAATTTGATGTTATGTGTAGCAGATTTCAAGGAACTCTTCAGTTTGGGAGGGCAATCGCATTGTGTGCAAATAGATTTTAAGCACATGCGAGTATTGTTAAATGTGCACTTGAAAAGAACATACCAAAATATGTGGGCCCCGCCCCATACATCAAAGGACAAGGTGAGCCCCACATGCACCAAAGTGGATTCCAAGCGCATATAGATGAGCATTCAAAGTGGGTCCTGAGTGTACCTATCTATGATCCAACACATCAACACACTACTAAATAATGTGGACCCTACATGCACCAGGGCCGGTCCCACACGAAAAAAGATGAGCATCCCAAGGTGGGTCCCCGCACATATCAAGATGGAGGTCTATGATATAACACATCAACGCACCACCGTACCAAGGTGCATGGTGAGCTCCACAATTCATATGTAGGTACCACAAGCTTTGAGGAGCCCACCTCTACGCGTGTGGGAACCACCTTAGTTCGTGTGGGGTGGGGCCTACATTGTCGTTTAATGATGGGGCCCATAGATTTGGTGCATACTTAGTGCAAATGTGCCATAATACACGAAAATATGTAACACTTGAATTTTCCTACATGCATGCTCAAATATGCGAACCAAGGGCGCGACAAATCCAAAGTCCAAAACCGGTGCACAATCATTTACGCGTGTGAATCATTTGCGCGCCACATCGTTTGCTTGTGTTCCTTCCAAACAGATCTTTGATTAAATTTTTTTTGGATTGTGACTGTTTTTGTGATGTTTGATTTGGAGCACAGTTTTGAAATGTCAAAGAAAGCCTGTGATCTTTTCAATCAACACATATAACGTACCTTTTTTGTAATCACGATATTATATTAAACGAAAAGCAAACCGCGCCAAACCAACAGAAACCTCAACAGATGCATCAATGAACCCCATCCGACTATATGGTTTTGCCAAGCCTTCGAGAGGGGAGACCATAATTTTGCCTTAATGGTGACAGTATGGGTGATAGGGATACTCCTAGGTAGCTTGGAACTTTCATTCACATTTGGACGTTTTAAAGTGTCCAACGAGAGGTTACCCATTAGAAACCCTTTGTAGTATTTGCGGGGATAGAAAGGTAGATTTACCATTTAAAAATATGGAATTTTTGACATACTCCTTATGTTATCTTTGAAACTTGACATATCCCTCCCGAATGTATTTTGTTTAGCAATAAATTTGTCGGTCAGAGCATTTAACCCCTCCTGGTAAGTCCTTCAGTATATACTTAACGGTCAAGGCATTCAACCCTTCTCGACAAGTCTTTCATTATATATTTGATGGTCAAGGCATATTCAACTCTTCATGGCAAGTCATATACTTGACGGTCAAGGCATTCAACCCTTCCTGACAAGTCACTCATTATATATTTAACGGTCAAAGCGTTCAACCCTTCTTGGCAAGCCCCTCATTATATACTTGACTATCAAGGCATTCAACCTGTCCTATCATGTTCTTCACTGTATACTTGACGTTCAAGGCATTCAACTCTTCCCGTCATTGTATACTTGATAAACAAAACATTCAATCTTTCCCGACAAGTAAAGACATCAAACTCCACTAAACAGATAAGTATCCTAACCAATGGACTAATTACACGTTAGCATATATACGAAAATGCCACTTGAAAACAGATTTAATTATTACTATAAGTCACACTACTCTTTCATTAAATATCTGCAACTGTCACACCATTTGTTCCAGATCTAACTTAATGAGAGAAGTTCAGATCCAACTGGAAGAGGTTGTATCCAATAGATTCTTCCAAGATTAGATCTGACCAACAAGAAGTGGACACGTGGGATATGAGTCATGCTATTTACAATCTATAAATATACAACTTCTAGAACTGAAAAAAGGATCTTGATCTCCCGATCCAGAATCTACAATCCTTTATCTTCCTAAAATTGTATTAGAGTGTTGAACCTGCGAGGTTCACTAGATATTGACTTGAGCGTTAGAGTGTTGTCAATAGGTACATCACCACCATCCTTAGAGAAATGATCCTATCAGTCGCAGCAAGAGAAGTCCAGATCTTGAGGCCCCAGATTCAACCAATCTAGCTAATCTACCTTGAGATATGAGTCATTTTAATCTCGAAGATTGTGTAGGATAGATCGAATATTTTTCCTCCACATTGTTGACTCAAATTGATCAACTAACAATCTTTTTGAAAAGACAAATATGTCCATTTCTTCCACCTTAAAACAAGAACATTTGGGTTTGGGTTAAAACCCCAACCCCAAATCAAATGGTTGTTGTGGATGGCTGGCCATGAGACTCTTGTAGGTTGGCCACCCATCACCGGTGACTAACCTACCAGAGTCTCATGGCCGGCTGATAGGATCCTTAGATCCCATGAGAAGTTTTGATCCAACTTCACGGGGGATCGACCTCCAAGACTTATTTTCATTGCTTAATTCCCAATTCAATTAGAAATACTCCTAAACAACTAGTATTTTAATTAAAATAACAACTCAATTAGAAAGACTCCTAAATAAAGATGGAAGTAATCAAGGTACCCTATGCTCTCTAAGTGTGTCGATATGGTCTTACATGTCACATAGATGGGTTCCTAACATCCATTCCCCCATGAAAAAGGCTTGTCCTCAAGCCAACAATCTAGAATATTCTCTTAAAAAGGTCCAATCATCATCAATCAT
This sequence comes from Euptelea pleiosperma, assembly GCA_035048495.1. Taxonomy (NCBI): domain Eukaryota; kingdom Viridiplantae; phylum Streptophyta; class Magnoliopsida; order Ranunculales; family Eupteleaceae; genus Euptelea; species Euptelea pleiosperma. Next base: position 3,173,279 of record CM068544.1, read on the forward strand.
AAATAATAGCTATTCTTTACACTTGTGACCATGGCAGAAGAGTTCATTGCTTTTCCGCTCTGTCTGTTATCCATGAGCAAGTCTCCAAATGGGTGACAAACTCAGAGGGCTAACAAAAAGAGATTCTTAGGCGAGGGCAGACAATAAAGGTCAATTTAGTTGGGATTTAGCAGTGTAGAATGACACAAAAACTAAACCCAACTCGTATGTCATCACGTAACCCAGAGACAACAACTAATCAAGAAGGATTCTAGTAACCTAATAAGCCAATTAACAAGCTTTTCAAACTGGTCTTCAAATGAGCAAACATTCCTAATTTGTTTGAGTTTAGCTAGCATAGCACCCGGATCCGTAATCTCCTGGGAACTAAAGCGTGATCATAAGGCCCAAATGAATTGAGGCCATAACATCAATCCAATAGAGCGAATCATCCAACAATATCATGCTATAGCATCTATTGTTAGGTGAACCGAAGCCAAACGTATCATCTGTTCATCGGATAAGCCATTCAACCATTGATATTGTTCAACCCTAAAAACCCAGCCTTCCAAGTCGTCGCCATTGACATTTGGAAAATCAATCCGAAGAGGACAAACTTGAATCACAATGTCGCTCTTTGGTTCACAACGGCAAGAACACGTAGTACTTCCCGAATTGGTGGTCGATCAACAACCACGTACCAGGGTTGTTTGGATTGTTCTCTCTCTCTCTCTCTCTCTCTCTCTCTCTCATCTTAGTGGTCAATTGATCAAGATGAGACTCAATTAAATCGACCCTCTCATTCACCTCCTTAGCATTAACCATGGTGAATACTAAGACTTTGATGCTCTGATACCAAATGATAGAATCCTTCGATATATGAGAAATTTTGATCAAACTTCAAAGGGGATCGACCTCAAAAGCTAGTTATTTTCATTGCTTGCTTCCCAAGGTATTATAAAATCCAAGTTATATAAACGTATACAACATATCAATCTAGACTCCTTATGCCAATTATAATTTCATAGGTACAATTAGATTCCTACTAAACTCGAAATAGAAAGACTCCTAAACAATTAGTATTCTAAAAAAAGAAACAACTCAATTAGAAAGACTCCTATATAAAGATGGAAGTAATCTAGGCACCATGTGCTCTCCAAATGTGTTGATATGGTTGTACATGTCACGGTTGTACATACATGTCACGTAAATGGGTTCCTAATACTGGCCAACCACCACTTCCACGAACAATTATAATTTCAAATTTTTTATATATTTTTAAGAACATTGGGTTTTTTAAATTGCGCACTGGAGTGGTGGTCGGCCAGCCATGAGACTCTAGTAGCTTGGTCGTCAGTGATGGGCGGCCAACTTACCGGAGTCTCATAGCCGGCCGACCATCACTAGGACGAGTGATGCAAAAAGGGTATGTGTATAGTGATTTTTTGTCACTGCCCTCTACGCCCACTGACCGCATGGAATTTTAGCCCACCCTTTAGTGGATATACATACAAAAAGATCACCCAGATTGGTAATCTCTACCCATTAGATTTTAGTTCTTTCTAAGGCGTGGCTAGCCAGCCGTTGGATTCAACCAATTTTTGGGTATTAATCCAACGGTTAAAAATCATCAAACAAGCTGATTTTTGGTATGCACACCAAGGGTGGCTAAACATCCATGTGGTCAGTGGGGACAAGAGGGCATCGGTAAGTAACAAAAATCGCTATACCTGACGCAGTGACGCCCTTCCACCTTGCTAGCTTACATCTTTTTCCCTAAAAATATTGAATTTACTTGCTACGTGTAGATCTCAGATCGCCAACGGTCCACGGCTCACAGCACGTCTTATTGCACGAGCTCCAGCTCGGGATATCCGGACTCTTATTATTAATATATCTCAGCACTGAAACCGGATAAAACGAGCTTAAAACCCTTCAAAACCTCTGGCAATGGCGGTATCTCCTCTCCATACTCTTCCTTCTCCGTTTCTCTCTCCTTCTAGACGCCTTCGCTTTGTCTCCTTCAAATTTTCAGCCAGCTTATCCACCAATGGCGCTTCATCAAGAATACGACCCGTTTTCGCTATTTCTGCAAAAGCCATTTCCCTTCCCACCAGAGAAGAACTCGAGACTGTCAACATTGCAGAAGATGTAACCCAGGTTCTATTTTTATCTCCATTTAGTACTCCTGAACGAAGGAGTTCCTGAAAACTTTAAATGGGTATTTCAAAAAATTTCATCTTAACAAAAGGAATTGCTTTATTGATTCGTTTGTGTTCTCTCTTTTTTGGGTTTTCTTGATTTTCTCATATGGGTATCTGAAATTTTTCTAAGGGAGATGAAGATGGAGATGTTTAATAGCATTCATGGTGTTAAATATTGATACATATCCTAATTTATCGTTTGATCAGCTTGTCGTTTTCTGAGGGATAAAATATGACACACAACGGTCCTGTTTATCATAATTTTTCATTCAGTAGGATATTCATATTGTTTACCGTTGTCATCGATATGCATTACTGTAACGATATTTAATACCATGTTCCATATAGAAGTAGAAAATTGGCTGCTTATAACTGATTCAGGAATTGAAACTAAATAAAATAACTAAGATTTATGTTCCCCAATGAAGACAAATTTATGGAGACATTATGGATAAAAACTACCCGGGCTTTCTGGGACTATTTTGGTGATAGAGATGACGAATTACCCATCGAGTGGTAGCCGCATGTATAGGTTACTTTTCAATAACATCAGAAAGGTTCAAAGCTGTTACTAATTTTCAGCAGCTTGAAAACTTGATATAGTTGATTGGGAGAACGCCAATGATATATCTCAACAAAACTGTTGAAGGTTGTGTGGCAAATGTTGCTGCAAAGCTCGAGTCTATGGACCTTGCCGAAGTGTCAAGGATAGGTAAGTTTCTGTCTTGGGTATAGAGGTGTTTTGCACAAAGGTTTAAGACATTGTGGGAGTCTTACACCATTTAATAAATGTTAGAGTTGGTTATCATCAGTTGAAATGGCACATGTGCCATCAATCCAAATTGTGTAACAATTGGGCCAGCTATTGGATGGACCATAGCTCAGAACTCACACCATTTGGATGATCCTAACTATCTAATTAATCACTTGATTTTGGGTCGCCACTAAAATTATGGGCATTCAATCAGATGATTACGAATATCTTATTGGTGCAGGTTTAGGGTATGCGCCCCTGAGGGGTGGATCACTAAGTGAACAATTTGGATTGAAGGCACTTATAACTATTTGACAAGTAATAGCTAACTGTGCCATTTACAAAATTGTATGAGACTCAGCTAACTTGATAATTCCTGTTTGCTTACAGTTAATGCTTTACAAATATTAACATATTATCTGTTATTCCATGGTTTGCATATCAGAATTGGATATAGTATGATATCAGATGCCGAAGAACGAGGAGCTATTTCTCCTGGGAAGGTAGGCTATGTTTTGCTCTTGCTTTAACTTACAACTGTATGTATTTTTTTAGATCATTATACATGATACATGGATTTCTTTTTCTTTGTCTGGGTTTGTGCAGAGTATTTTAGTGGAACCAACAAGTGGAAATACAGGAGTTGGTATTGCTTTTGTTGCTGCAACTAAGGGATATAAACTTATTGTAACCATGCCTGCATCCATCAATCTGGAGAGGCGGATCCTTATTCGTGCATTTGGAGCAGAGATTGTTTTGACAGATCCAGCGAAAGGAATAAAAGGGGCTGTTGATAAAGCTGAAGAAATTGTTCAGAGAACGCCAAATGCATACATGTTTCAACAGTTCGATAATTCGGCTAATACAAAGGTTGCTTCTGTTTCCATACCAATCTTAGCCTTTATAAACACTTTGTTGTTTTTAATAGAAATATTTATATCTTTATTTCTTTTTAAGGATTCGTTTGGATGAATTACAGATCCACTTTGAAACTACAGGCCCTGAAATATGGGAGGATACTATGGGTAGTGTTGACATATTTGTTGCGGGAATTGGAACTGGTGGTACTGTAACAGGCGTGGGGCGTTACTTGAAAATGATGAACAAAGATATTAAGGTTTGAATTATTCTCATCTTTATGGAACCTTTAAATGTTTAGTTTTGACATCATAACAAGTTCTTCATCACTTTTCTGATGGGTAGAGCCCCAACTAACTCAAAGATCGGTCATGTAAACCATTCATGCTTTTCTGATACTTGATAAGATCACCAAGTTCTTGATTGATTTCTTTTTTCCTCTACCTCTCTCTCTCTCTCTCTCTCTCTCACACACACACACACACACACACACACACACACAGAGCTATACCACCTAAACTTGACTTTAGACTTCATTATGTATTGATCAATCGAATTTCCACTCATTCAAGTTGTTTAGAAGACAATTACTACATGATATGTACTGTTTGTTATGTGTGTGTTTTCTTTATTGTTATTATTATTGTCATTGTTCTTTCTTTTAGTGGATAGTTGTTCTTTGTGTTACCATTCACGAGATCTCCTGCTATGAGGTGTCAACTGCGAGGAGTGTCTCCAACAGTGTAGTCCACACAAAGGCTTCCCATGGAAGAATTGGTGACCCTCAACTCTTCAAAACAGACAGCAAAGAAGAAAATTCTCCACCATAGTGGCTGCAAAGATATTGAATCGAAAGCGTTCCTCTGTTAGCCCTCTTACGAACACTATAATCCTCTTTAACATTATGAAAAAGACTCTAGGTCACAGTGATGATTCAACTGTCATCTTACGTCCTTGAAGTTTCTTCTAAAGGTAGATCACGACCCTTCCATTGATCCTAGCAAAAGCACTTGCTAACAAAAATGTTTGATATTTAGTACTGTCCTTCAGTCAAATTTGAAAAGCCCCTGATCTTAAGATCTTCTTAATGATCATATCAACTTTTGCCATCGAATATATTTATGCCTCGTTGTTTCCTTAAGCGTACTTGTATCTTGGTGACTTAACCTTGGTGACTTAAAAAAGCCCATTGAATTGTGTTGACTCTACGTTGTGGTACTCTTATTTTTTTCATACTTTTGATGCCTTTTTTCTACTGAATCCTGTTGGTATACTATGAGAAATGCTTACGTCAGAATGAGGACTGAAGAAACCATGTATTCTGCCAGTGACAAGTGGCACACTTGCAGTATGGTCAGAATTACTGTTTGATATTCCTTACCTAGGAGATTTCCTAGGCTGAAAGTTGACCTTATTCAGCGATCCTAAATATCTGGTCTATCGCATGCTTTTGCATGTCAGAGAAATTATGGTGAATCTTCTATATTAAGTTTAGATTGGATGTTTCTGGTTGTATGGCAGAGGTGGCAAGGACAACTTCTTTCTGTCTTTGCATCCTGACACAAGGGTCCCTTGTGTTCCATCATTTCACCCTACTCTATATATTTTCTCTTTGAGGTTGCTAGCTTATTGGTTTGTATCTTCACATGTTTCTTTTTGCGTAGGTAGTTGGAGTAGAGCCTGCTGAGACTAGCATAGTCTCTGGAGAAAATGCAGGTGAAAGAAATCGTCACTATTTTGTACATCATGATTCCCTTCTAACCCTCAGTTTTCTGAAGATCCTTAATGCTCTGCTGCTTTACTGCTAACCACATGTAAGACATTTGTGCAGGTTATATACCGAGCATTTTGGATGTTAAATTGCTTGACGAGGTTCTGAAGGTAAAAGAAGCTGTTCTTCTTCTTCTTTTTTTAATTCTAATGATGGTTTTTTCTGGCCCTTGTTATTTAATTGGTTCAAATGTCCAGTTTTTCTTAGAAAGTTAGTGTTATATTCAACATCACAATACTGCCCCTTAATCAAATATATTTTGTTGAACAAGTTGGCATAGATATCTGTTAATCTCAAACTTGTAGGTGACCAATGAGGAAGCAGTTGAGATGGCAAGGAAATTAGCATTGGAGGAAGGTTTACTGGTAAGTGAGCACATGTCCTTTCAAAATTGATATCCAATAAAATTGAAGTAGGGTGAAAAAGCGAGATGCACTTCTAGAGTGCTATGTGTGACCAAAGCATACTATAAAATTAGAAAAGACTTGGAGATGCATGCTTTCATAGAATGATATGGCTCTGGATGGAGTTGACTGGATGAACAAGATTCGTGTTGCCTTTTACCAAATAGTTGGGTTATGGCATTGATGATGATTATGATCATCCACCAAAAGCATTTTCCCAGGGTTTTTCTTCTGATGGTCAGCCTCCCCCCCCCCGCCCTTTTTTTTTCTGGGTACCTAGGCTGGGATGGCTGACCATCATTAAGTGGCTTGATCTAGTTTCTAACAAGGAGCAGCTCATGTATTGGAGCCTTGTTGCAACTTTGAAACCTCTACTTTTTTCCCAGCTACCACCAACTACCACTACTGACACCATTAGATCCACCTTTAACACCCCCAATTCTGTTCAGTTTGTATTTTGCCTTTTTTTTTTTTGGAACTTAGATAAGTCGTTAGTGTTAAAAATTTAGTTGTGTTAATGTAATTAATGGGTAAAGTTCCTTTCTAATAACTTATAAGAGAAACATTTCTTCAAGTTGAAAGCTTATAATACTCACCTGAGGCTTAATGAGTGCTGTGCCTTTCATCTGCACTATGTGCTGTGTTCATGAGTTGCATTGTCCTCAAGCTCAAAATGTGCCTCAGGCGCACCATATAATTCACGTTTAGAATTTCTATTTTGTAATATAGATGCTTAATAGATTTTTTTTTGGATAAGTAGGTACATAATTGGTAGTAGCTGTCCTATTTAGAGAACAACCTCTTCCTCTTCCAGATCATGCTCCCACCCCGTACAACTTGCGTCCTGCTAGCTTCTTCTTTCTTTTCATTGCTCGAGTTTGTAAACTTAAATCATTTTAAGGAAAATTAGAAATCTTTGTCCTTTGGGATGGAGTCAGGATGACCTTTCCTTGAAATTCTCAATTAATTCAATATTCTACTGTATTAGACGGACACATAAGTTCACACAACATCTTTGCTTTATTGCTGGTTTTGATAATAAATAAATTGCTGCTTGTTCCCTAGGTTGGTATTTCTTCAGGAGCTGCTGCAGCTGCCGCCATCAGTGTTGCGAAAAGACCTGAGAATGCTGGAAAACTTATTGCGGTAGGGAAAGTTTTTCTTACTTTCCCAATTTTCTACCAGTTTTTCTGATTATAACCAGCTGAAAAATCAGGAAAATGTGTCTCGAAGATGGGTTTCAGTTGGAGTTGGAATATCGATACATAACATCCAGCTATGGATGTATACCTACAAGTGTAAATTCAAAAATGCTTATTTGCACTCAATCAGTTGGACCTACCTATCAAATCTGGGAGAAGATTGAATTGGCTAGTAAATTAGCTGTTGGGTAGAGAGTGAGATCAGTTAAGCGGGTAATACCAGTAGATGTGATGCACATACAAGGACCACCATTTCAAGGGTCCCATCCAGGGGATCCCCTATGCCAAAAAAGACCAACTTGGGCCATCGTATCCATCCATTCTATCCCATTCTTTTGGAAAGTAAGAAGAATAAACAATTCAGAAATGTTTGTAGGGAAGATGTTTATGATGGTTGAAGCAGGTCAATTTTTTGGCAAAAGGGTCTCTTGGGGAGTCCATCATATTGTCGGTTGCACCCCATTGGACCATCTATTTCACCATTAAGTCCACATTTGATAGGGTTAGAAATTTTGGAATGGACTGATTATTTGTGAGGATGATCTTCAGTGTGAGGAGTATGGGTATCATCCTCAGCAAAAATCAGCTCTTAATTGTTTCCATGTGGGCATCACAATGGCGTGTCAACTTAGGCGTGTCAAAATAACGTGACCAAATATATCGTGTTGAATGTATGTTGAATCATTGGATCATATCCCAATATTGGGCTGAGAAAACAAAATTTAGAGTCACTGAAATAAGACTTTATATTTTTCGTTTCTTTTCTCCCTTTTGCGATTACTTTATAAATCCTGTATGGTAACCATTCTCATGATGGCTTTGGATGTTGAAGGTCGTATTCCCAAGCTTTGGAGAGAGATATATTCCTACTGTTCTTTTCCATTCCATCCACGAGGAAGTTCGGAAAATGCGACAAGAATGATGGTCCAATTTTTCTCCCACCATGGATTCTTCTTCATACCATGCACAAGTTAGAACAACCACCGCTTGGAAATTGTCAGCATAAAGAGTGGAAGCACAGAGAGAGCTAGGGTATAAAATCAAAATCGTGAACTTCTCTTCTTCGTTGATTTTTGTGCCGATTTTAGGTCAGTAATTGTAGATCAGTTTTCCATTATTTTAAGTGTGATTTCCTTCACAGCACAGCTCAGGCATTGGCAAGTTTCCTGAAGAAATGCATGTTGGGTGTTAGGAGAAATGAAAAATGTATGTTTGATTCTATTCATTTATTAAATCACCATTGATAAACTTCTCAGCTTGAGGTTGTTGGGGGTATTTGATTTTATATGCCAGTTACTTTCACGTCATTATTTCAAGCAGCTAAGCTATGTCTTGGTGAATATGAAACATTTGATGAAATCTAGACCGTTGAACCTGGGGGCCACTCTGGCAATGCTGATGGATTAGGAGCAATGTGCATTTTATTTTTGACCATCCAATAGAAGCCTCTGGAATGGAATATTATGGAGCAGCAGGTTGTCCAATTTCCAAGGGTTGTAACAGCCGGTGGAAGGTCTTGAATCTAGATTGGTGACCAACTGTCCTACGTTGCCCACATCCACTTCAAACATAGGAAATTCCTGTCCTACATTGCTCACATCCACTTCAAACATAAGAAATTCATGCGTCAATGCTACCCGAGGGGTGTCGATAGGGACCTGATTAACCAATACCAAACAGGACCCAGTCCCAATTATCCCGATTGCGGGACTACTATTTCAGTTCCGGACTTGTAACTGAAGTATATAATAGGTCTGGTTCTGGGTGCAACAGTACCTAAACTGGACCTAAACCAGAACCGTAGGACCCGGAATCATTGTATATAATAGCACTAAGGACATCAAGTCTCTTATGCATTCAAGTATAAAAGCCATTTTATTATTATTTTCATTTGCTTTTTATTTATTATATTTTATACAACAGCTGGATACCCGATACCAGATGGAGAACCAGATATTTTGTCAGTTCGAGTCTGGGACCACTTGTTTTTAGTACCAAAATTGGAACCTATAGGACCTAGAACTGTCATATATAACAGGTTATGGTTCTAGGTACACTAGTACCCAAATAGGATCAGACTTGTTGACACCCGTAACCTAATAGGTAGGGGTGTTAATGGATTGGGTTGCCCCAATAATCCAATCCGATAACATTGGGTTCAGATATGAGAATCATGATCCAATAAGCTAATGAATTGGTTTGATCAAGCTTGATCCGGTCAGATAATGACCCAAACTCATATTAATTATATAATATTATTGTTACATACAGATATATTATTAATGAATTGCATTATATCAATTAACGTTCATAAAACCATTTACCATTGTTATTTGACTTAATGATTTGCAGCTCTTATTTTCTTTAGCCCTGCTTGGTTGTGCTGCACATGTTTGTGGTGCACCTTTTGCAGAATTGCATGCTTGGTGCTCTTATTTTACTGTTGCATCTAGCAAACGTTTTCTTTGGGCCCACCTCTTTGGCCAAATGTTCTACAAATGTTTGCAACACTTAAGTAGGGCTGTACCTGAAAATCCGATTCATTCTGTTCCGATAATGTGGGTCGGATCGATGTAGGGTCCATGTTTGCCGATCCGATAGGAAATTTGATCTGCTCTATAACAATCCGGAACCAATTCGATAAATATATATATATACACAATTATGAAATATGATATAATATGTATAATATCTAAATACAATGCAAATTTACTTCTTTATATTTAGTTTTACATCTTTATGTAATACGTCAAGTTAACTTATAATAGAGAAGCTCTACAAAAATTCTTTAATTCAGTGGATCAGATTTGGATCACGTTAGGTGACCTGATCACTTATCGTCTCGGTAACTGATCAAACACTAATCCAACTTGAACTCATACATTGACATATGTACACATAGGGTTTAGATCAATTTGGATTTGACTATGTAACAAGGACACTGCACTTTTAGGATTTTTTGCCGTGTTAAACACCTCGGCACCCGGACACGCGTGTCGACGCTTCCCAACACACATCTGGACACTTATGGCCATGTCACCCCTTGTTTTAATAATTTTTAATATAAAATTGATATCTAAAAGCAGGTGGATGTGTTCCATCCTCCATACAATAATAAACTAATAAATATTTTCTACTTTATTTTCTATTTTTTGTTATTTTACTAATAATTTTAAGCATTCATATATATATTATTAATAATTTGATAAATATATGTACGGACGTGTCTTCATATTGAATTTTTTTAGGTTGCCGTGTCCGACAGATCGTATCCATGTTAGTCACCTTGTTACATAGGGATTTGATGTCTGAGAAGTGGGATAGGGTTTAGATGGCTTTTTGGAGTCTTAAAAAGATGGAATCAAACCTCAAATAAAGTGTTGGTCGAAACTCTGAGTAGTAGGGTTTATGTTGGGTCAAATGGATTTAAGGTTTTAAGTAAAGGAAAAACAAATTAGGGTTTTTTCATTGATCTCAAGAACTAATTTCAGCAACTTGAAGATTCATTCAAAGGAAGGCTTGGAAATTGGGTCTGGAATTAATGAAAGAATAAAGAAAGTGAGAAAATTGAATAGAAAATATGAGGTAAATTGCTCACCTTTAAAGAGGACCAAGGATTGGAATCAGCATCGGTATTTAGTCTTCTATTTGATGGAATCAAAATCACCCAGGGATGGATTTATGACCACCGAAGCAAGGAATCACTCCCCACAACAACTTTTGCAGCAACCAAAATAACTTCAAAACTTATCATTCAACTTTCTCTAAATTGGAGTACATGGGTATTTATAGATTACTGGACAATAATACCCTTGTTGTTTCCTAATTCTATTCTAATTCTACCTAAAACAGAAATTAGAAACTCTCCTATTAGACTTAGGACTTGACACTTAAGACTTCCCTTCTTCTGATTACATTCTCTTTTTAAATAAGAACCCTACTACAAAACAACTAATAAAACTAAGAACGTCCCTAGACTTATTAAAATTACCAAAAATTCTTCAACTATTTTCAAGAACCTCTTGCACCTATCCAAATATAGTAAAAATGATTTACTAAAAAATAGTAAACTTGGATTTTTCTAAAATACAAAACAAGTTTTTATAAGTAGTAAAAATGTGATTTACTATAAATAATAAGTATCCTTAAGCCTCTTTCATGATGGTGCATTTGATCTGGTGCTCTTTGGATGCCCGATAATATGGTGCTTATTCCTGTATTCATGGCTACATCATTATCCTCCCACCAACTCTCTTTCTCTCACTTCAATTTTTTTCACAGATTTGGACCAAAAGTGAAGAAAACTGTACAAGGGTTTGTATCCGTCTTTTTAAGGAAACCCCGATGAGTTTTTCCACTTAAACATTGGCTAAAATTGATTTTTTTTGTTCAGGTGCTTACCCTCTTTATTTTTTTTCTTGTAGCAATCTTGAATGGTTTTTTCTCACATAAGATTTCTGTGACTAATGTTTGATATTGGGCTCATAGTTTGTTAGAATTGTGTCGTGCCTCCAATCTGACACGAGCTAAGACTAGTTATTTACAGTACGTGAGGGAGGGTTTAAGTGTTTGCTAAAAGGGTTTACATAGTTGCTTGGAATGGTAAGATTTATTTGGCTAAAGATTTACATTGATTAGGATTAGGATTCAAGAAACTTACAAAAAAAAGATTATGATTCAAGAAAGGTTTCTTTTGCCTAGCTAAAAATATTTTTTCTGCTGTTGTAGACCTTGTGGGGCTACAGAAATTACTGTTGAGTTTTAGGTATTTTGAGCATATCGTGGGTCTTTTTATTTAGTTAAAGCTGGAGCTCTTTTAGCTTTTTTATGGTATGGATGAATGGAACTATCATGTCTTGATTTTTTTCAGGGTCTAAAAGAAGAAGAAACATTTTAGGTTTTCTTAATGTTGAACCATTATTTTCAGAATGAGAAGCAACTTTGAGTATAGGATAGCCGGTGAGTCGGGGGATTCCTCACTTGTCCAAGTTTGAATGGACCCCCAATCTTCTTGCTTCATTCCAACTAGCCAATGGTTTTACATTTAAGCCTAATTTGATAGTGGTACCATAAAGAACTTGGATACTGAAGAGTATTAGCATCAGTTAATATAACATCTATTAGTGTTCTATCTGTTTGGTTAATTGGTTTTCATCTTGGGCATCCTCATTACAAATATTTCATCTTTAATTGATTTTGATCCATGCTATGCTCCTCTCCTGCTTTGGGTGTTTTACTTCACTCTTGGGTTGCTGCAACTCTTCTTGGATTAAGAGGCAAATCTGATTTCATTCTCATGAGGACATGACCTATTCATTGGAGTTGGAATTGAACAAGGCAGACCTAACGTTTGCTTTTTCTCATTTGCAGTGCTAGTTTTGATTGTTGTTTAGCAACATAGCGAAAATCCCCACATAACTTCCCGACAGTGGCGGAGCTAGGGGGGGTGAGGGTACTGCCCACCCTCAACTTTGAAAGTTTAAAAGGCAAAAAAAAAGGATTATTCCCAAACTACCCTTTTTGCCCACCCTGAAAAAAAGATGTTTGGCGAATCCATAGAAAACCAAAAATCAACCTGATTGGTGATTTCAAACCTTTGGATCCTTGTACCCAAATAATGGTCACAAATGCTCAAATTCCTATGGTTAACATCAACCAATGAAAATGACTCCAATCCAACGCTTAGAAATCACTTATCAAGCTGATTTTTTATTTGTAGGCCCATCTATGGATTGGCCAAACATTCATACAGTCAGCGTCCTCCAAAAGTGTGCCACGTGGGTCCTATTGTAGGCGATCATTGTGGGTTGTCAGCGTAGTTTTACTTGAGGTGCTTTTGCAATTTGTGGGGTGCAAATAAATTTTCATATTATATATATTCCAAAAATACCGTTTCAAACTAAGTAGAATGCCCACCCTTGACCAAAATCCTGGCTCCACCACTGCTTCCCGAGGTTTTTTTTTTAATCTGCTGCTTGTGGTTAGCCATAACTGAGATGTGTTCACTCCACACCCCCCACATCATCTCCCCACAAAATTGTGATAAGACACACACACACACACAAAGAAAGGATGGAAGAGGCCCTGTTAAATGATATGTCATTGTCTAATACTTATTTATAGGTCTTCCCTTACCTCTTCTCTAATGAGTTCTTTTCAGTTCAATGTGGCTTTAAATTCTGTTCATGCCTTTCTTTGATAGGGGTAGAAAGGTTAATACATACTTCGGTGTGGGTTGACCAATTGTTGATTAATCATATGTCTTATTGGAAATTTTCACTTTCTGATTCTATGTTTGCCTTGGAAATGTTTGTCTAGGTCTTTGTTGCATAACTTGCATGTCTTTGTCATTCTCATGCATATTGTTGAATGTGTAAATGGACTTCGGACTTGGTGCACGTAGTTATTCTCCCATTCATTTAGGAATTTGATCATACTTCACTTGATAATTGTCTCACTTGAATTTTTCATTTAGTTTGCATAACAGCCAGTCTTCAGGATAGACAAGTGGGAGGGTAGGGGATATCTGTTGAAATTGAAAAGTGAAACTACTAGATTACCTGGAGTTTGAACTGTATTGTTATGGCTGTTGCTACTAAAGAGGTCGGACCTGTTTTCACCTAGTTTCTTAGTAGTTCAATCACAATAGTCTATACCAAGTCAAACTGGAATTGCTCAACCGGATATAAGATGGTTGGACTGTATAGGATTACTTTGTTGCTTTATCCTTAATTTGGAGTGAAATGGAAACCATAGAGCCTGCATAATTACCTTCCAAAAAGAGGAAAACTAAAATGGAGCCTCTTCTCACTCCCAAAACTACTCATCCATCTTATAACCAGGACCTGGAGTCATCCCATTCTACAGTGAGACTTGGATCTAAATCTGTAGTATTTACATCTGTGTTGCACCAGCCAGACCATCCTCCTTTGACTGATTACTTAACAGAGTAGTAGCAGGCAAATCTTAGTAAGGATCTAGGTTTGAAGTATTGGGATTGCTGTACTACTATCTACATCCCAAAAGGGAGATATATATTTTTTATCGTTTTCTGTTTTATGGGAAGCAGGAATGAGTTTTAAGGGAATAACCCATTTTCCTGGTAAGCTTCAACAATTGCTTAAGCTCTTGTTGGAGCAGTTTTATGAACACTTGGGACTACTGTGCCTACTATCAATTCCCACTTCACCCTCAGCAGGCATTGGAAACCCATTTTCCTGATGTGCTATTGAGGAAACCAGTTTTATCTTCCATTCATTATGATGTCCTCCACCCACAAGAAGATGCTCTAATAGATCGCATTTTCATTTCCGATTTAGGTATAGCCAAATATTTTGTACAAAAAATAAAGAATTAAATTTGGCTACTTTTTGATTTTAATGCAAAAAAAGCTTTATATTTACAATGCCTAAACATTTTTTCTTCTTTTGTGCTCTTATTGCAGGTGCTTTGCAAGGAAGAAAGTGGTGAGATATGGTGGTATCTTTTATCTCTTCCACAGCTGCTTCTGGTGCTGGCTCAGAAGGAGATGAGGGTTGTGAATTAGATCTCAAAGGAACCTTGTTGCCCCTGCATTCTTTTTTTGGGGGGGTTTTTGTCTACCATTTTTTGGCCTGTTAATGTTGTGGGAAACAACCTGAAAGCTAAGGAGGGATTTTTTTTTTTAAATTTCTTGTCATTAAGGTAGTAACAAATGAGGCTTGTGGGTCTTTTTTATAGGAAGAATTTAGAACCCATGAGATATTTTCTTGGGGTGATCTTTTTCAAGAACGGAGGGTGTCTTTGAGGCTCAAAGCTGTATTCTCCATTGATGGGCAAAGTCAACATTGCTAGTGGCTGTTACCCAACATGAGCTGCTAGTAGGGGAGTTAATGAGCTGGGTTTGGGCTCAGTATAGCTCTGCCCGATCCTGGCCTGAGATACATGTAGCTAGGCTCAAGGGCCATTATAGATATAATGGCTTATAATGGGTCCGGTAATTTATGTAGCAAGCCTTAAAATCATATCCAGGCTGAGCCTATAAATGCAACCCCATTAGCTTGAGATGATTAGGGCTGGGCCAAAAAGACCCTGGTCAACCCGGCCCATTAAGACATCTGCTAGTCAAGCTAAAAACGGAAGGCCGGAAAATAAAAATGTTATATTTAGGCTTCTAGCAATCACATAAAATTATTTGATGGCCTTTAAAAGGATCTCCACCGTTTGCAGGCCCTTTTTGTGGGATAATAAATTGAAACATTTGTGTGTGAGCAAATGCCGTTTACCATGTGTTTGGCTGAGCATTTGCTCGTGCAAATGTTTTCTTGGGCCAACTTATTTTCCCACCAAGGTGGGTAAATATTTTATCATCCCTGTCTAAAAATATATTTTCAGGCCATATAAGCCTTGATGAGAAAATTTTATTTTCATGCGGGAAAATCACTTTTCAAGGTAAAAATGAAATCTTTCAGTGCTGTCCACCCAAGCACAAGAAAATATTTTTAGCATATTTTCAAGTTTACTGCCAAGCAGCGAAAAATGTTTGTAGCTAACTGCAAACGTAATCTATAGTCGTGAAACCAAGGCCTTTAAATCAAATTTAACAGGGTTATCGATCAAATCTACCGAATATTAGGTTGTCTCGATTTGATCCAATAAGTTCCAATAGCTTATAGGATTGGGTCTGGATCTTGGAATCTTGATCCGATAAGCTTTTGTATGGGTTTGGATCAACCTTGATCCGCTCTTAAACCTGATCCATTAACTTCTCTATTGATAGGATTGTTAATTGGCTGGGCTTGGTCTTAGCTATCAAATCTGGCCCAGAACATAAGCAGCTACTTTTAACTTTTAAGCTCGTATTGGGCCTAAAGAATTTGTGTCCAAAATCAGCCCATGTTTAGACATAACGGGCTAGGCCAATAGGCTGAGATATTTTTGTTAAAAGTTAAGCTCAAGCCCATCTCATTTATGCAAGAGGCCTTAAAATTAAAATATGGGCAAGTTCTTTCTTGACCTGTATAAAAATAGATGAAGCTTAAGGTTGGACCAGGGCCGGCTCTACCTTAAGGCAATTAAGGCGATCGCCTAAGGCCTTTTAGTGAGAGAAGGCCCCCAGCCCAGACAGGTCCCACTCCAAGCCCAGGCCGTACATAGGAAATTTTTTCGGGCCCACTAACCACATGGATGTTTAGCCAATAAAATGGCTAGAAATCATCAATCAATCTGATTTTTACTGCGTTAATCCACCAATAATTGGGCATAACATACATGCAGTTATTGGGCCCGAAAAAATGATGTAGGGCCACGAGAATCCCCTGCATGGACTGCAACGGGAGTCCTTTGCATCTAATTTTTTTTACGAAATTTTCTTATTATCAAGAATAATTGTTAAATAAAGATTTTATATATAGAAAGTTATTTTTAATTTATATATATATTAAATATAAAAAAAAGCCTTATATAGAATTTTCGCCTTAAGCCTCAACTTGTATTGAGACGGCCTTTCGTCTTAACCCATGGTTTTTGAAATATTGTTATAATGCCTTCCAAATCCGTTACATTATTTATTTGGTATTTAACATTGAAAACATTATAACGTCTGTAATGTTCTTAACGGCCATTAACCATTATTTAACTGTTATTAACGTTTCTTTACTTATATATAAAAAAAAACAGTTATTAACGTTTAGGCTATAATGGCTGTTATAACAGTGTCATAACGGTAACGTTATCTATCCGTTATGCCATGATAATAGCAAGGTTTAAAGGAGGCTGTTTTAAAGGTTTAACGGACTGGGGTCGTTACCGTTAAAATGGATTGAAACGGCCAAGGGCAAAAATAGAAAAAAATGGAAAAAAAAACCTAATTTAACGGAAAAAATGGGAAAAATGGCGCTGAAATTCAAATTTTGAAATTTCAAAATTAAAAAAAAAAAAGAATTAAATGGATTTAGTGGCCGTTTTTTCACATTTTTTTTTCAGGATTTAACGGTTGTTTAAACGATTTTAACGGCCGTTAAAACAAAAAACAGCCGTTAAATTCAAAAACGTTAAAACATGTTTAAACGGTTTTAACTGAAATGGGCTTGGGGCATTACCGTTTAAACGGCCAGTTTTTAAAACCATGGATAATTCCCTTCTAAACCTTGCTAATACATGTACCATGTACTGGGCTTGCCAAATACTGCCTTGTTGCACATTTTTTGCCCCATTGACCCATGAATGTTTAGCCCATAGTTGGAAAAATTTGGTCCAAGACCCTGATGAAAGAAAAGCTGAAATTTAAGAGAGAACTAGATTAGGGCTGGACTAGGTCCTGAAATCATGACATTCCCAAACAGGCCCAGAATCACCTATCAGGCTGATTTTGGACGTGGCCAATGAGTCAGTAGTCCGAGTCTACACAAAATTGCATTCATGGCAACGGCCGAGATTCGAGTCGACTCATTGAGTTTTAAAACTTTGAGATATATCCTACAGGGCTACAAACCTATTTGCTAGTCCATTTGCCTTGCATGCTCCTTGTTGTAACATGGTTCAAAGTCTTCGCCGATCTCGTTCTGGATTGGGTGATCTGGATCGGGATCGACCCCCACCGATCTGAACGATATTGGGGTTTTTTCACCAAGATCATTCAGATCGGGGCAATCCAGACCAGGATCGGCGGCCACCCGATCCAGCCTCGGATCCCAAGACTTCGAACCATGTTGTCTAATCCATTCGCCCTCTCTTATAGTCAAAATTAGCACTAAATGTATGATCTGAACCATCAGATTGTTTCATTTTCTGTGGAACTCACTAATAGATTTTTGACTATTCAAGATTAGGCAATAAATCAATCTTATCTGTGCCGTCCGATGGGTCCTACTTTAGGCTATGCTCTGTTTATTGGATGGTGTAGATACGGATCTATTCTCCAGATTTTTTTTGGCAATCTGATGTGTTTCACACGTGGACATTAGTAGGACTTGTGCGATCCACCATTCAGTTGGATTACCTACGCCAACAGTTTTGGTATGATTGGATGGTCAAGACTTCACCGATTGGAAGCAAAACGTTAGTCCACAGAATTGACGGATCCCATTGAATCGTTGACCCAATAACTACATTTTGCTTGACTGTCTCATTTGTGCAACTACAAAGTGCGTAGACCGTCGTTAGGGTCTACCGTTCGAAATGCATCTTTGGAGTAAGGGTAAAATCGTCATTTCACCTGAACGAAATATTTCGTTTCAAAGGTTCAAACCCGCCAAAGCCAGGAAAATTCGCGGGTCGTTAGAAAATTCAAATTTCAATCAACGTACTTCGAACATGCAAAAAAGAATGAAAACTCTTTTAAACGCCAGATCTGCTCAAATCCTCTCTCTCTCTCTCTAGTCCAGATCTTAAATGGCGGACGAAGGAAGACGAAGAACAAGGCTAGCATCTCATTTTAACAGACACCCAACTTCGACTTAATCTCGTTTTCAGGTACTCCAACTCTTCCAATTTCAACAAATCTCCTTTTATCTCCAAAATTTCCAAAACCCATCCCTCTTTCAATCAATTTAGGTTATCAGATAGATAATTGAGATCTTGGTTTCTTGAGTTTTGATCTACAAAATTGAGCAATCATGGTGAGGGAACAGAGGGCTGAATCCTTTTACGCTCGATTACGCGAGGCGGCGTTGGCTTTGCCTTCTTCCCCTTTAATGATTTTCCCATCAACGTCCGATGTCGACTCTCTTTGTGCCCTTAAGATCATATTCCATGTCCTAGAATCCGATTCCATCCGATATGCTTGTTACCCTGTGTCATCGTTTAGAGAAATTGACAAGTATGTGAACCCAAACCTACGTTCCTCTGATCAGCCTGTCTCGATTCTTCTCATAAATTGGGGATGCCACCGGGATCTTCGTCGGGTTCTGAATCTTGGCCCTGCTGCTCGTGTTTTTGTTGTCGATAGTCATCGTCCCATCCATCTCCATAATCTCAGTGACCAGAATGATCAGGTTGTCGTTCTCTATTCTCGCGATGACGAGCACCAGGCTGATTTGGCCTATGATTTTGATGTCTCTGCGCTTGCCAATGCTTCAGATTTGAACAGCGATGATGAGATTGATGATAACTCTGATGACAGTGATAGTGAGAGTGAGAGTGATGATGAAGGTAGTCGCGGTGGGGGGTCCCGCAAGCGGAGAAGGGTCTCCCAAGAATCGGAAGAGGACCCAGTCCAGCTTTTCAGGAAACTGAAAAAGGAGTATTACCACTTGGGTACTTTCCATGGAAAGCCGTCGGGCTGTTTGATGTTTGATCTATCACATTCTCTTAGAAAGAACACAAATGAGTTGCTTTGGTTAGCTTGTGTGTCGCTAACTGATCAGTTTGTCCATGAGCGACTAACCAACGAGAGATACCTAGCTGGAGTGATGGAGCTCGAACAACATATCAACAGCTCGGGGAATTTGGATGCCATCACTTCGGTAACCCTCAAAGATGGGACGAAGATCCGGGCGCCAGATGCTTCAAGAATTGCGTACGAAGATGAGCCGAGGCTGATGTTGTTAAGGGAGTGGAATTTGTTTGATTCGATGCTGTGCTCTTCCTACATTGCAACCAAATTGAAGACATGGAGCGACAATGGATTGAAGAAACTAAAGCTTCTTCTGGCCCGGATGGGATTTGCCCTTGTTGACTGCCAACAGAAGTTCCAGTACATGAACTTTGAAGTAAAACGGAAAATGAAAGATGAGTTTGAACGGTTTCTACCTGAGTATGGCCTTACTGAATTCTACTACCGAAGCTTCTTACGATTACATGGCTATAGCTCAAAGGTATCTGCTGCTGATGTGGTGTATGGGATTACTGCGCTGCTTGAGTCGTTTGTGCAATCTGATGGTTCCTGTGCTTCTGAACAGTTTGGGGTGGCCTACGATGCTTTATCCTTGAGCAATCTGGATACGTTGAGAAAGGGGATGCAAAATGCCATTAAGATACAAAGGGCGATCCTTAGGCAAGGAAGTGCAGCTATAACTAAGAGCGGGTCAATAAGAAGTGGGCGAAAATTTAGGTGGGTGAAGCTCGAAGATGCAGCAGACATGAAGTTATTGGGGTATCCTCAAGCTTTAACTAAATTCTGTTACTTCTTGATGGATGCTTTACGGGAGAAGGGTGCGAAGATGAAGCCTTTGATCTGTGCTTGCTTAGCACAAGAACCCAAGAAAGTTTTGATTGTAGGGGTATGTGGGAAGCCACGGCTTGGAGCAGTTCAAGGGAATGCATTTGGAGTTGCATTTAGAGCAGCGGCTGAGGAGACTGGAGCTGACTTCTTCCATGAGTTGTTTGAGTCTTCATGGATAGTTTTGGATGCTGTTGCTGTTAATTCTTTTATGATCAGGATAACTGAGAAGCTTTGATGTAGAGCTTTATCCAAATCTATAAAAGGTTACAGAGATTTAATTGAGTTCCAAATTTGCATCTAATTGAGTTTCTCTTTCTATCTCTCAAGAAAGAGTTTGTGTACTTTATACAATACTATTTTGATCTCTTCAACTTCTATTGAATGCCAACCTAATAATATTTGAATTCTGTTGAGTTTCTTTTATTATACTTGGGGTCCTTTTATTTGGTATTAACCATTTTTTCCTGAAACAAAATTTTAGATAGGGCACTAGGTATTTGATTTGCCAAAAGCAAATGCGACCATGCAGGTCTGAGATCTGATGAATACTTGGCTGAGCCTCCTGAGGTCCTACATACCTTGTATCTTGACAATCAGTTCTTATGAGAAATCTGTGTAGAATGCAGTAATAACTTTTAAGTTATTGGTTGCGACTAGCAATTCTCAGTCCATGAACTTGAAAACTGGGTTTGAGCTCAACAAGCATGACGAATATGAATTGGCTCGGAACATGCAAAAGGTCCCTCCTTAACAATTACTGTATTACTTCTAGATAACAACGGAAAATTCGGCATATTTGCATAAACACTTTTATTTATTTTTTCATTATGTCATGTACAACGATAAGGTCCTAGAGTGGAATGGCAGAACAGAAATGTGTGGTGGACCCCAAATAATTGGAATAAGGTTTTGTTGACTGATTGTTGAACCATGTTTACTTACCTAGGTTATGTAGATGATTAGTTGTTTGTTATGTACTCCCATATTCTGAAGAATGTTGACTTGTCAGGTGGTTACAGTTTTTTTTCTTATAATTTTGAAATTAGTTATTAATTAGCTGCTGACATGCAACTTGCTTTCATGCCTGCCTGTTAACTCTGCAGCAAGAAGTCTCAGATGAATTTTGTTTATAGGTTGCTCAGACCCTCAAAAATTTAGCTATTACCCAGGTATCATTCAGATTCTTAAAATAGATGTCAATGTCTTCTTCTACTAAGACTATTTTTTGATCTTGGATGTTTACTACCCGGGCTTTCCTAACTTCGTTTTTGCACCCTACCTTCATACTCTGTTTGGATTTTGGAGTTCTTGTAGTTTTAAATTGGGAATTAAATTGTTACTGGTTTGCAAATTCACTGACAGTGATTTGTGTTTATAGGTTGCTTAGACCCCTTAGAAATTCAAGGATTACGAACTTGTTAAGTGCATTCGGCTTAGCCATAATGTTGCCAAGATCTGATTTGCTCTTCCTGCACCTAATTCAGTGTTGGATCTTCCAATTGGACAACATATAAATTGCAGGTTCAATTTTTTCGGCTAGTTCTTGTCTCTTATCAATCTTATGCATCCAATTCGATATTGTACTTTTAGTTTATCTGGATTAAAGTTAGAAGGATACTTAGGCCATTACGTCTGCACGTCTAGTTTCTGTTCTGATAGGTCTGTACTGTATACATTGCGCATATGCAAAGGAATTGGGACCATCATTCGATGTGTCCCAACTGAGAGATCTTGTATGTCAAAAATCAGCCTAATCCAGTGACCATAACGTAGATTCTATTTTCTCGATCATTGCTGTATTTCTTATGACTGACCTAAAGATGTGCGTAGTTAATTGACTAAGTGGATTTCTTCTCTATTTAATGAGTTTTCATGTTCAAATTCAGGAAAACTCAGTTGAGTTGGTCACTTTTTAGCCCTCCTGAGTTGACTGACATCTTGGAATTACTAGTGTAAAAATGATTTATCTCAGCGAAGTTACGAATCTACCTCCCAAGCTTTCTGTCCTTGTTTAGAGTTTTGTACATTATAGTATAACTATTTTTTCTTATGCTCCTTTGACTTTGTATAGTTGAGTGAATTTGTTCAAAATACAAATGACATATTCATAGGAAATAGAATTTTGGAGAGGTTGTTTGAGCATTGATTTTTGCAATTCCGATTCTGTTAAGCTCCTTTTACCTTTTTTCTTTGCACCAAATTACATATTCTGGATTATGCTAGTGACAGTTGTGCGATTGCAGGAAAAGAAGGCATTCACCCTCCTCATTTGAACCTGCCCAATGTAAGGATGTTTTTGGAAATTTTAATGTGGCAAAAAACGTGTTTTAAATTACCAAAACACCCATACATGGGACGGGTTTGAAACAAGGAAGGCAAGTGCCTCATTTTTGGCAATTGTGACTGACACTATCATGCTTTATATATGTGTAAACAGTAAAAATCAGCTTACTACATATAGTAAATATAAGTAGATTGAACACTTATCCTAGTCACTAAGTATATATAAGCTCTGCTGTTTTCAATGTAAGTATTATATCTTTATTTCCATTTAAGGATTTGTTTGGACAAATTACAGATCCACTTTGAAACTACATTCCCTGAAATATGGGAGGATGCTATGGCTTGTGTTGTCATTTGTTAGGGAGTTGGAAATGGTGGTATTGTCACAGGCATTGGGGTTCCTTGAAAATGATAAACTAAGATGTTAAGGTTCGAATTATTCTTGTCTTTATGGAACCTTAGAATATTAAGATTCATCATCATGACAGGTTCTTCTGCATCACTTTTCTCTCCTTATTCTGGAGTAGTCAATATGGAGGATGGGATTAGTAACTTCTCAAATGAAAATTTTCGTAACAAAGTAATATTTTACTGTACTTTGTTATCATCTATGGTTTGGAAACTAACTTTTGACCAGGATTTGCTGATCGGCAGAGTGCCAACTAACTCGAAGATCGGTCATGAAATCTTTCATGCTATTCTGGTACTCAATAAGATCTTTGAGTACTTGATTGATTTCTTTTTATCCTTTGTTCTCTCTCCCTCTCCCTCTCTCAGTATTTTGAGCTTTTCTGGAGCATTGAGAAATCCATGATACCACCTTAGGCTTCATTAAATTGTGTTGATGCTTCAATTTCCTTGTGACTAGGTTCATATATATACACACACACACACACACACAGACACACACACTGAGAAAATACAAAATCATGGGTTCAGTGGATGCATTGAAATGTTTGCTGCCAAGACCAAAGTAATATGGGTGTTGCTGTATTCATAATTTTGTTTAATAGTTGTTCTTTCTGTTAAATTCAAGAGAATTTCTTGAGGAACTACTGATGAGTTGTCAACTGCGAGGAGTTTCTCCAACATGTTAGTCCACTCAAAGGCTTCCCTTTGAGGAATTGGAGACCCCAAAATCTTCAAAACTGACAGCAAAGACTGGCTGCAAAGATTGAATCATAAACTTTTGTCTGTAATCCCTTTTCCAAACATTATAATCCTCTGACATTAAGAAACAGACTCTTAAGTCACAATGAGGATATTAAAGTATCATCTTATGTGCTTGAAGTTTCTTCTAAAGGTATAACACGACTGTTGACCCTAGAAAATATGCCTACAAACAAATAATATTGGATATTTAGTACTCCTTTTCCTTCCATCCGATTCGAAAAGCCCCTGAACTTGAGGATTTTCTTTACGATTCGTATGCATATCTGTATCTTGGTGACTTAATCAGACCTACTGCATTGTGTTGACTCTACATTGTAACAGTCATACTTTTTCTATCCTTGTGATGCCTTTTTTTATACTGAATCCTGTCTGAACACTACGAGGAATTCTTATGTCAACATCAAGGAAACATGCATTCTTCCTGTGATATACAAGCAACATACTTGCAGTATAGTCAGGATCATTGTTTCAAATAGATTACCTAGGAGGTCTTTGAGGCCTTATTTGAGAGAAATTATGGTTAATGTTCCATACTAAGTTTACATAAGATGGTGCCACTTATATGGCACATGTGGAGATAGGACAGCTTGTTTAGGTCGTCGCATCCTGATACAAGATTCCTTGTATTCCATAATTTCACCTTTCTCTGTATTTTCTCTTGGGTCAGGATCACAAAATTTCACACCAAAAAATTAGTGGGGTCCAATATATAAATTAGAAGTTTTGGAATGGGATGATTTTTGGTGAGGAGATCACCCTCTCAAAAATTCAAATCATTCTAATATTCGTAGCCTGGTTTACAAGTTGAAGAATTATGGTGATTAGAAATTTCAGAATGGGCTGATTTTTTGTAGGGGTGATCTATATCCAGCCATTGCTTTATCTTCCATGTGGGTACACCAAATTGGTGTGAAATTTTGTGTCCCCTGATCCTGACCCCTTTCTCTTTGGGATTTGTAGCCGATTAGTTTGTAAGTTCACATGTTTCTTTTTGCTAGGTAGTCAGTATAAGGCCTTCTTAGACTAGTATAGTGTCTGGTCTCTGGAGAAAACATTGGTAAAAGAAATCATCTCTGTTTTGTAAATTACTATTAAGCTTCCTCATTTGAGCCCTGTTCCTACTTCAATGACTTCTGCCACCAATATTCATCATATGGTCAATAGGGTTGAAGCTCGTTAGCTACATGTCAAGCTATATACTAGTCATCCACTACCTCTTTGGAGTTCATTTTTGGGAACAATGCGATTTTCTTACAGCTTTAGATAGTTCTGTGGAGTCCAAAAGTTACAAATTAGTTAAGTTTCCTCAATGGTGGACAACTAGGGATGGAGAGGTGGCTGCCCTCCATAGTAATTACCTGATGGCTCTATTGATTGTTATAAGCCCTATATTTTCTGCATGGCCATCTCCTGGAACAACCTCCCGGTTATGTTGATTCTAATCATTCTAATCATGTTTGTTGCTTCATTGAGCTATATATGATCTTAAGCAGGCATCGATGTGCTGGTTTGAACTTGAGACACTCGTAGGCCCTGCTTGGTTCGCTACACTTGGGTGCATTTTCATTGTAGTACAAATGTAGTGACTTGCGTTGCAATAACTTACAATGCAAGTCACTTACAACTGTTTGGTTCACCCCTTGTAAATAGATGCAAACAAAGTTTAACTGATTGGTTGGTAGTGCATTGCAAAAGAATGCAATGGATTATTTTATGTCTTGATTTTATAATAAAAAATGCACAATAAAATTATTATTGTTCTCATGTTGTTTTTATTATTATTTTTTGGAGGGGAAAGCTTGGGGTTAGGCGGCCCCCCAATCAACTATATCAAAAAATAAAAAAAATAAATAAAAAATAAAAATAAAAGATAATAATAATAAAAATCACAGTTATTATTATTATTTTCGGAAGAAAAAATGTTGAGCTAATACAATGCACCCACTTGCATCAGTTTTTGGGCTGCACTTGCTTGCGTCTACTTTGTTAAGGAGTTTGCAAGGGCTTGGTACCCCACTTGCTCGGCAGTTCATTTGCCGCCTCCAACCAATCACTTGCAATCCCAAAATTGTGGCAAGTGAGTGCATTACACTCAATTTGCTGTGAACCAAGCAGGGCGTAATGTCTGACATGTACCCTTTGTTAACCATTTTAACTAACTAACCAGAGGTTAGATTTATGCCTTGATAATGTTTGCAGACTTAAAGTATGCAAACATTGTCAGTACTGTTGGATGTCCCTTGAAAAATGTGTTATTTCAATGTTTTCAAAAAAAAATATTTTAGAAATTAAAAACACGTTTTTCAATGGTGGATACAGTGTTTACATACTTTTAATTCTGCAAATAATTGCAGACTTGATTTGTCCAAAACCTTCAAAGTTTGAAGGTCCCCGGACCAGCGAATCTTTTCTCCATGAATAACTATCAAGTCTCCAGACCTTTGAGTGGATGATCAGAATTATTAGACAAAATTTACTTTTGAAGGACTTTTTAAGTAAATATATTGTCTACCTGAGTATATGAAATTTTTCAATAAATATTAATGGTTGCCTATGAATGTTGCATTGCTTGGAATTTTTTTTTTTTTTTCCATTTCTGTAGGAGTTTGTTGTTGTTGATGACATTTGGTAATCTAGGATCATCGAATTATTCAACAAAAATTCAGTTCCAATTTCTTTTTTTTTTTTTTATAACTTTTCTTATTTATTTTGTAGGCAAGCAAGGTGATAAATAGGGCTGTTAATGGATAGTAGAAAATTCGAACTCGATTCGAATCCGTATTCAAAAAAATGGATATTATCCGAAAATTTTGGATATCGGATTCGAATATATTTTTAATATTCGAATAGTTTTTGGATACGGATTCAGATATTGATGTATTTGATTTTCGATAATATCTGATCTGATATATTAATTAATAATTATATTTAATATTTATAAATAATATTTATTACATACAAATATAATATATATATATATTTATATATATTATTATGTAAATACAATAATGTATTATATATATCCAATTTTCGGATCGGACATCCGATAAGTTAAGCGGATTCGAATTCGAATATTAATTTAGAATATCCGTCGGATATTGAATCAGATTCGGATATCAAATATTTTTTCGGATTTGGATATGTTTATATTCGATCAGAATAGTATCCATTGACAGCCCTAGTGGTAAGTGCACGAGGACGGGTTTTAAAGAGTAGAGCTGGTCAGCAAAGTTGCTTACTACCCACAATATGAGCCATGTGGCATAATCTTAGAGATTTCTGACCGTATGGGTGTTTGGCCCAACCATAGATGAACATTGTGGAATCAACACCCATTGATTTACCTAACTTAACAACCCATATCACTAGGTTTTGTGGGTATTTTATTTATTTGATAGGGAGAAAGGTCAGTTTCATTGAAATTATGATCCCACATGTTAGACAAAGTGACATGACTTTATTCTATGGCTGCCCCCACATACTTTTGCCTAATTTTTTTTTATAAGCTACTTTTGCCTAATTTGGAAGCCATAAAGAAGGGAACTAAATGTTATTTACTCAGCTTATAATAATAATAATAATAATAATAATAACGGAAAATTTCATAAAAGAAAATAAATTTAAATGTATTTGTAGAAACAAAAATAAATTTCTGACATTGCAAAAAAAGTAACGAAGCGCCCTTTGAAAGGGAGTTTCTGTCTGACAAAATTAAAGGGCCCAAGAACTGTGCTTGCTGACTAACGTCATTTAAAAGCGCGTTTGACCACAGAAGCATAAAACTTGTGTCACAATACTAGCCACGTGGCACACTCTTAGTGGGCGCTGACCGCAGCGTATGGATATTTGGCCACTCACTAGGTGGACCTACACACCAAAAATAAACATCATCAGTGATTTATAAGCATTGGATTGAAGTTATTTTCATGGGTTGATTTTAACCGTAGGAATTTGAGCATTATTTGAGTGCAAAGATCCAAAGGTTGTAAATTACTAATCAGGCTGATTTTTGGTTTGCAGGTCTACCTAGGGACTGGCCAAACATCCATACGGTCAGCGTCCACTAAGAGTGTGACATGTGGCTTGTATTGTGACAGAAGCTTTATGCTCTATGAAAAAATGCCCTTTTAAAGGGCGTCTGTCAAGCTTTTAATTTTTGTTAGCGTTTAGTTACTTTTTTTGCAAATGTCAGAAATTTATTTTTGTTTTTGCAAATACATTTAACTTTATTTTTTTTTTACAAAATTTACCGTAGTAATAATAATAATAATAATAATAATAATAATAATCCAGTCCTTCATGTCAAACGATAGGGCCCTTCATCTCTTTTATTTTCATTGTATAAAGGAGTATGTACCTCCGGTTCCTTTTGCCGGGCTACGCCGAGTACTTGTTGATTGGCATCCAAATAAAATTCGCCACCGCTTGCTTGATTGTATCACCACTCTTAAAGTAATTGTGTACCTAAAAATGACAAATTTGCATTGAAAGAGCATGGGGATCTAATAGAAAGTTTTGGTAATAACTAGGGTTTCACTTGCAACTCTGAATGCTTCTTGGTCTCAATATAATGCGCTGTGTCCTGCGTGAAATAGATGGGTGCACTATATTCTCTTCCTTTTTGCTAGGGTTTCTTTTTTTTTGTGTGGTCCAAAGTCCATAAATTTCTTGCAGAGGACCAATATAATTCATAAGGATCATGACCATATTGATGACGCTTATCTTCAGAGTAAAAACTTTGCTGACTGTCGAAGCCGCTGAGCCACATGGTACACTCTTAGAGGACGCTGAACCATGAATGTTTGGCCAATCCCTATGTGGACCTACAAACCAAAAATCAGATTTCAAACCTTTTATTAAACAATCATTTTAACCCAGAACATCGACCTGTGGGTGAAAGGCGAAACAATTATGTATACCAACGGGTCATCGAGTTTAACACAACACGTGCGCGAGAATACATCCTCTAGTAACATGCCCCCTCTACAGGAATATACTCCGCTGGAGACTGAACCAGCAACCTCCCAGATCTTAAGGCTCTGATATCATATTAAACAATCATTTTACCCCAAAATATTGACCTGTTGGAGAAAGGCGAACAATTATGTATACCAACGGATCGTCGGGCCAACACAACACATGCGTGCTGGAACACATCCTCCACTAACACCTTTGGATCTTTGTACCCCACATAATGGTCGATAATGCTCAAATTTCCAAGGCTAAAATCCCAAGGATATTGGTTTGTAGGTCCACCTAGGGATTGGCCAAACATCCATATTGTCCGAGTTCTCTAAAATGTATTACGTGGCTCATATTGTGGGCGGTCAGCTAGCGAAGTCTTACTCCTTGTCTTCAATGCCAACCCATGCATGCCATGTTAGGTAGAGTTGATAGTTTATGTAGGGAGGTACTTGATGGATTTTATACAGGGTTTTGATCAAGGTTTAAAGGGGACGGTTGTAACGGTATAACGGACTGGGGCATTACCGGTTTTTCCGTTATAACGAAAAAACGCTCAGGGGCAAAAAC
This sequence comes from Euptelea pleiosperma, assembly GCA_035048495.1. NCBI lineage: Eukaryota > Viridiplantae > Streptophyta > Magnoliopsida > Ranunculales > Eupteleaceae > Euptelea > Euptelea pleiosperma. Next base: position 3,202,580 of record CM068544.1, read on the forward strand.
GAAAAAAAAAAAAATGGAAAAATAACGGAAAAAATGGCGCTGAAATTCAAATTTTGAATTTTAAAATTTGAATTTCAAAATTTCAAAAATGGAAAATAACGGGAAAAAACGAAAATAACGGCCATTTTTTTCGCAAAATTTTTCAGAAAATAACGGTCGTAATAACGAAAAAATTATTTTCATTATAACGGCCGTTATTTTCTGGGCATTTTAACGGTCCATAACGTAACGGGGTAGGTCCGAATCCGTTATAACGGCCGTTTTTTAAACCTTGGTTTTGATTAGACTCCTTACATTCTGCAATGAATTTGGTGTGTATGTACGAGAGAGAGAGAGAGAGAGAGAGAGAGATTTTGCTAAGCTATGTGGGTCATGATAGGTATAGGTCATAGATGAGAGTCATGAGACCATGTGTGTGTATGTACGAGAGACAGAGACTTTGCTAAGCTATGTAGGTCATCATAGGACATGAGAGAGAGAGAGATTTTGGTAAGCTATGTGGGTCACCAATAGGTCATGGATGAGACCATGACGGGTAAAAAGTTGAGTCTTCACAGACTGAGGGTAAGATCATGGGTATCATAGGTTATGATGAGATGGGGTTATTGCCAATCATCATGAATCAATGGGTCTTTCTGGTTCATCACCACAACATCATTAATAGCGGTCATCCCAAAGCTCCTAGCAACATTTTAAACTGGCCAAATTTAGAGGAAGGGCCACCAAAATAAATTAATCCAACAGTACCCTCACAAGCTTTCCTCTCATATTTGAATCTCAAGCAACCCAAGTATCTTCTTTCACTTTTGAGTAAGCTCACATGTCACCTTCCACCATTAAAAAAAAAATCTAAATTCCTCTCTTATCTGTATGCCCACCTAGCCATGCAATCAGCATTTGAGCAGCTCCTCCTCACATAAAAAAGGTCTGAAGATCACATGTGCTCCTGATCACTACAAGTTTCCTAAAAAGAGACTCCCCAAAGCTACCATTTTCCTCATTTGGTTGCAGGATTTTCGTGAGAAAAAAACCTATTCCTTATGTGGCTATTATTCCCCCTCCTTTTGTCACAAGTGGGAACTGACCTTCCTTTGAAGCAAACACACACGTACCCACATAAGAAAAAGATGGAGTACACACATTATTCAAATTAGTTCTGGTCTAGCCCACCGGAATCTGACCCACATTTCCGTTGGGACACGTGTGATAACTTCCCCACTGTTTTTTTTTTTTTTATGGTAGAGCTGGAGGTTGGGAGTAAAACTTCGCTGACCGCCCACAATAGGAGCCACATGGCACATTTTTAGATCACGATGCCCGTATGGATGTTTGGCCAATCCCTAAGTGGACCTACAAACCAAAAATCAACCTTATAAGTGATTCCTAAGCGTTGGATTATTTGAGTCATTTTCATGGGTTGATTACTAAGAGGGTTGATTTTTGGTTTGTAGGTCCACCTAGGGATTGGCCCAACATCCATACGTCAGTGTCCTCTAAAAATGTGCCACGTGACTCAGATTGTGGGCGTTCGGTGGCCACCGTAGTTTTACTCGGAGCAGGTTGGTTATTTTATACTATGTTCTAGTCCCATGAAAAATTTCCAATAAATAGAGGCCTTAATTCCTTTAATATGTGTCAGCTACCCTTATTAACGGTTCACCTTGATCTGACCCACATCTGGCGTAAATGGATAAAGGTGACAGATCCCCACCACTAGTGCCTCTGTAGAATTATTACATGGTGGACATATTTGAATTTGTAAACTTAGACATAAATTTAATTATTTTGTGAATATTTATGACTGGTTTCCCTCAAAAACCTAAGAACCCATGAAAATTGAAGCTTGAATAGTGTCTTAGGGCGTGTTTGATTACCAAGTGGGAAAATTGTATTTTCCATGGGAAAACACAACTGTCCATTGTTAGGTAGCCATTATAAATCTGTATAATTTTCCCTAACGAACCATTTAAATCAGGTTAATTTTCCCTACTAAGGCTGGAATTCATTTCCCATCCAGATAGGTGAGAATTCATTTCCACCTGAAAATAGTCTTTATTTTCTCACATGATTAAAATATGTGTTCTCGATTGCAATCAATCAGCCATTTAAGACATATCCCAGATGTATTTTCTCGGGAAAATTTTCCGAGCAATCAAACACAGCCTTAGTTCATAAGAAATAAGAAATAATGTGTGTTAGCAAACCCTAAAGGAGTACAATAATTTTATTTCAGATAATTAATTTGCACAAAAACACTACTGGTTCTCTATCTCACATTTGGTGAAGAGATTCCAAGTTTTTAGAAAACCCAGCAAAAAATCAATAATCAAAGAGCTCATGCACTGATCTTCTTTGTTCATGCATAGCTTATAAAGAACAACTGGAGAAATATTATTAATTATCAGAATATTGGAGAAAATTTCATCATTTCTTCTACTTGTAGTCCTGTTGCTTCATCCAAGAGCCATTTATCAAGCAAAGAGAATGGAGGCTGCTGGTTCTCCAATGATAACAGAGATTCAAACTCTTCATCTGAGATCATGAGATCATCACAGTTTTCTTGTTCATGAACTTTATTAACTTGGTTGCATTGGATCTGTGAAGTTGTTGCTTTGCTGCTTTGATTCTGTTTCTCTTGATCCTTTCTGAGAGTAGTAGCCTTTGGAGAAGACTTCATCCAACCTTCTAAGAGTCTTGAAATGTTCTCTGTGCTAGAAGCATAAGTGGAGGTCTGGTTTGTCATATCTAAGCTTCTTTTCTCATTGTAGCTTTTGCTGATAATCTGACAGGTGGTTGAATCTGTTGCCATGTGAGGGTCCAAATAAGCTGATTCAACCTTCTTAATCTTCTTCTTCAGGTGGGTATTCCAGTAGTTTTTTATATCATTGTCTGTTCTTTCTGGAAGGTAGGAAGCTATGGCTGCCCATCTGTTAAAAAAACTTTAAAGTAAGAAAAATAAGAGGAAACAACAGATTAAAAATAGGAAAAGGAGAAATTCTTTTTGTGAGCATTACTTGTTACCCAATAAAGCCTGAAGATGGACAATCATCCCTTCTTCATTAGGGGTGAAGTTCCCACGCTTGATTCCTGGTCTGAGGTAATTAGTCCATCTCAGCCTGCAACTTTTACTGCACCTATGCAACCCTTTTTAAGTACAATCAAGGAAAATTGATCAATCAGACTGAAACAGGCAAGTACAAAAGATTTCTATGTTCTAGAGAAAACTATGAAAGAATTTCAACAACATGCACCATAAAATATAAAACCCAGATGGAATTTGCTGAGTTCGATGAAAAAAGATGAATATATGAACATAAATTAACATGGATAGTTGTTGAATTTTACCAGTGTTTGTAGGGACTGATCTCCAGTTTCCTGGCCCATGTTCTTGAATGTAAGAGACCAAGATGAGGTCTTCTTCAGGTGTCCAAGGTCCTTTCTTGATGCCAACTTTATCACAGCAAGGAGGCCTTCCCATGGCTTACTTTTACACCCTTCTCTCTTTTCTTCTTCTTTGAACATGAAAGACAGTGCCATCAACATGTGACTGTTTATATACAAGGTTTACTTGGAGGGAGAAGGAAGCTCTTTTCACCCACTGATCTACCTCGCTGACTCACCTGGATATTTTTAATTTTTTTGAAAAAATAGTCAAATTTACACCACAAAAGTCACCTGTGAAGTTGAATTTCTTCTGTGTTCTCTCTCTTTATGGGTCACATGGATCGGTACTTCTTCCCCAAAAAGTACAAGCTTCTTAATCTGTCTCGATAAAATTCTTAGAACATCTCAGTTATGGTTAGATAAGGTTTGGTTGATATTTTGAAGTAATGGGTATTAAATACCTGTTGGGTTTGTTTGATTAATCTTCTGACCTTATAAATGCTTATTAAAGAAAATGAAGAAATATTAGATAAATCTCTTGAATGCTCACCAAATTACACATTTGTTTGCACGCATATCGCACGCACATTTGACATGCGGGCCCGCATGGAGATTAATCAAGGATTGATTTTTGGTGATGATCATAGAGATCATCCTCAAAAAAAATGAGTCCATTCCAACATTTCTAGCCGTATAAAAATTGGATTACGATTTGAAATAATTAATCAGTACCATTTATTTAATTTCAAAGTTAACTTTAAATTCATATTTGAAAGGGTTGGAAATTTCAGGATGGGTTGATTTTGGGAAAAAAATTAGATGCAGAGGACTTTGGATGCAGTCGATGCAGAGGGGTCTCGAGGCCCTACATGGCTCATTTTTTTGGGCCCACTAACCGCATGGATGTTTACCCCACCCCTTGGTGGACATGCACACCAAAAATCAGCATGGTTGATGATTTATAGCCATTAGATTAGATGAAGTGCCCAAAAATATGCACAAAATATACTTGAATCCAACGGTTACAATCAATTCTATAAAAGTGTTAAAATCTATGGCTAGAAAAAAATCATCGAGCCTGATTTTTCGTATATATATCCACCAAGGGGTGGGGTAAACATCCATGCGGTTAGTGGACCCCAAAAATGAGCCAGGTAGGGCCACGAGACCCCTCTGCATCGACTGCATCCAAAGTCCTCCGCTACTAAAGATTTTCCTTGATTTTGGTAGGTTAATATCCCTGGTGAGGTGATCCTTCTTACCATAAATCAGTCCTTAAATCATTAATTTCCATGTGGGCACCACATAGCTGTGTCAAAATAACCAGATTACACACACACGCGAGAGTGTGTCATTTTTGACACTCCGAAAACTACTTGCCATTTGACACGCCTTTGTAGGGCCCCACATGGATATGAGTTAAAAGGCTGATATTTGGTGAGGGAAATTTCTTCTTTATGGATATCATCACAAAAAATCAGCCCATTTTAGAACTTCTAACCCTATCAAAAGGGTACTTAAATTTAGCGGTGAAATGGACAGTCCAACATTTTTTTTAACTTGAATCCATTTTTCATAGGGCTAGAAATGTCGAAATGGACTAATTTTTGGCAAGGATGATCTCCATAGCGAGGAGAGTATTCTCACCAAAAATAAGCCCTCACCTCATCCCCATGTAGACCCCCACTTAATTAGTGATTTCTAACCTTTGGATCATAATGCTCGAAACTCATGATTAATATTAAATCATGAAAAAGACTCAAATCCAACAGATATAAATTACTAATCATGATGATGAATTTTAGTATGTAAGTCCACCTAAGAATGGGCAAAACATCCATTATTTTGTGTCAAAATTGAATGTTCGCAAAAAAAAAAAAAATCTTAATTATACGTTACCCATTATTATGGAAAGATTAATGATCACATGGTCCAAGGTCCATAGATGTGCATGGTGGTGACGTACGTTTATCATTGGCCAAAAATGTATGTTGTGTGCAAATAATAATGCTCGAATTCCACGGTTAAAAATTAACCCATAAAAATGACTCCAATCGAATGCTTAGAAATCACTAATCAAGCTGATTTTTTTGCATGTAGGTCCACCTAGGGATGGGCCAAACATCCATACTGTCATTGATCTCTAATAGTGTGCCACTTCTTCCAAATAATGCTTAAAATCCACAGTTAAAAATAATCCATGAAAAAGACTCTAATCCAATGGATATAAATTATTAATCAAGATGAATTTTGGTATTTAGGTCCATGGTCTCTAAGAATAACCTGACCCATGTATGTATGTATGCGCGCATGCACACTGACACATTCTAACACAAAACGGCTATGTGAGACATACATGGAGATGAATAGGGGTTGACATTTGGTGAGTAGGATCTCCTCACCATGAAGATCATCCTCAGAAAAATCAACCAATTCTAACATCTCTAGTAATATAAAAAGTGGATTACAAGTTGAAAATTTTGGACCATCCATTTTACTACTAACTTTAAGCCCACATTTGATAAGGTTAGAAATTTTAGAATAAACTATTTTTGGTGAGATCATCCTCACCAAAAATCATCAGCCCTCAATTCATCTTCATGTGAGCCCCACAGAGCCTTGTCACAAAATCTATGACGAAATATCTTGGCCGATATATAAAGGTCGGGATTGGTTGACACATAATCACGATTTTAAGTAAATTTGCCAAAATGTACCGAACAACACATTTTTAATCAAAACTAAGGTAATACATCCCTAGGGAATTAAATTTGCCACGGGCGTATACATTTGGAATCCCAAGATCTATCTTGAGATATTTTACTTTGACTGAGAATGGTCAAAATTCTCCTTTTCTCCCAAATGGCTCCATAGTAACGGGGTTTAAGGACATCCACCCATACAATTTTAAGATCCCTACGAGCGTATGTAGTTAGATTTCATAAAATATTCTTGGCCTTTCTTGGGATCTGTGCCAAATAGTTACTTTCCAAACTAACTAATGGAGTAGGGCCCACAAAAATCTTACTTCTACTACTTAAGAGAGGGATCTAAGGTCATACACCCATATAAAATGCCATTTGGTATGGGTGTACACCTTTGGTTATTACCAATTCCTCATAGATCATGTGATCTGATGGTCCACATTTGTTCACCACTTGATTTTGTGATATCTCTTGATCTATCAATCCAAAAGATATTCTAAGGGTATATGCCCATGGGATTTGTGATTTTACACGGGTGTATGCCATTGGTTCTCATAGATACCTCACAGATGTTCTGTCACGCCCTGGCACTTCGACTGTGGGTGTAAAATCTGGGAAGTGGTCGTTGATTATCATCTTGATTCACATGCACATCAACAAAGAAAAATAGAACAATCAAGAAGCTAAGAGGAGAGACTCCAATTGTGAAAGAGATACAAAAAAGGTTCATCGCCAGGTTGAATGACGTTGACTATAACCTCGGCTTCATCGGTGGAGGCAATTCACTATTAAATCTTTGGTTACAATACTCTCCTTATCTTGTTATAGTGCTTGGAAAAAAAAATATTTTCTCAATTAGTGAAGAGGTCTATAAATTAGAAAACAATCAGGGCACAGACATTGTAAAATGGGTAATAATATGGTGTAACTATAGGTGCATGCTAGAAATGATGCGCCCTACAAAATATCATCGAGGAATTCATGCCTTGAGATATGTGCCAATCGATCCTCAGTATTTTGTGAAAATATGATACATTTCTCTCTTCTCATCACATTGTCTAGCAATCTTGGACCTCATTGAGCCCATTAGGCCCATAGTAAGAGGGTTTATCTATAGATATCACCCTGGATCTGAGAACCAATTAAAGTCCCGCTCCAATCCTCGAGATATGTGTAATTTGGCATTGAGATATGTGTAAAAGTGTGAAAAGACAAATGGCCAAGTGGGTGGTGCATCTGGCACAATACGACATCAAATATAGTCCGCGAATATCCGAAAAAGGGCATGCCATGGCCAGCTTCTTGGCTGACTTCCCTGTAAGTGATATAAAGCTCCACAGAGAGGAGGATGTCAAAATTCTCCTCTTCCCGAACATACTAAAAGCATTCAGGCCTCTGACAGGCTGGAGGCTATTCACGGACGGATCAGCAAATGAGAACGGATCAGGAATCGACACTGTCTTGGTGACACCAGAGAACACCAAAATTGAAAGGGTCGTAAAGCTCGATTTCAAGGCATCCAACAACGAGGTGGCGTACGAGGCTGTAGTCTCAGGTATGTGGCCGCGTTAGATCTTGGCGTAACATTTCTTACAGTCTACTCCGATTCACAGTTGATTATCAGCCAATACGAAGGAACTTATCAGGCAAGAGACGAAAGAATGGCGGCATATATAGGTAGCTATGGTAAGAGAGTTAGCCGGGCAGTTCACAACCATCAGCTTCCATCAACTCCCGAGGCAGGGGAACAAACATTCAGACTCCTTGGCGTATTTGGCGACTATGCTAGACGGGAATGAGTCCAGACTCATCGTAGTTGATTTCCAAGAATTCCCCAGCATATAGCATCCAAGAGAGATACACATGGCACCCATGAGCACTGGGTGTGGGTCTTCGGGGATTGTGTGGGTAAGATCCGAGATTTTCCCTGAGGAATTAGATACACATTTTTGGATGAGCTAACAAGCTAAGTGAACCGAGCGCCATCATTTGTCTGGTACCTAAAAAAGGGATTAGCTACGGAAGTGCTTGTCGACTCCTTGGTGTCCCTCTCTAAGGTGTTCTCGACTACGAATAATCTCATTGCCTTGAAAGTTGTGCCTAGGGTGGGCGGTGTACCTGTAAATAGCACTCCAACGCTCAAGTCAACAATGGATCTAGGAAGGTAGTCAGATACTCATAAACTTCATTGGAGAAGTCATCAAGTCTCTGTCTTCTCTCCTGGTATGGTAATTTGCTCAATTTTTTTTCGACCCTTCTACCAATAGGTAGTTATCTTACTTATAGGCTTACTTGTAAGGAGCGCATAAATGCTATAGAGCATGTAACCTTCTTGAAAATGACTTTCTGTTAGATTCTCACTATTCGCGGAGACAGTTAAGTTAACTGTTCAGCGAGATAACAGTTCTTGAGTGGGAGAATCTATGGCCAATCTTCTTCGGGCTAGATTCTCGATCTCCCAGCGAATCTATTTCCCAAGAATCTTTTGAGGAGTTGTCGACACATGCCCAACTTTTGTTTTAAGTTTGTCGAATGAGTCCTGACGTGCTTACATGTTTAGTCGGCATGGAGAGTGTGAATGGCATGGTTGCCGTTGTGACGAACCGAGGTGTAGATGCTAGTCGGTAGGATAATTCTTGGCTGTAATAGTTGTGCCCTGCATCTGAGCAGATTAATGGATATCGGTGACCAATCCACTGTTCTTCTACATAGACGGCGTTTGTAGTTGATATGCCGACAAGGTTGGCCTAGAATTTTAGTTGGACTCTTTTGGCGGTTCTATTTGTGACGTCGGCCTTTAGTGTGCCAGCTTGCTAGTCGGGCATGCCAATTTTGATTCTGATATGTTCTCGAAGTAAGTCGGACCATTCGTTCTTGTTCACGTATGGCCGTAGTGATGTCACCTGTCCTTGACATGTGTTTCAATCTTGGCCGTCCGAAAATATTGTACCCACATATATCAATTTTAATATTTTCTTTATCTAGGAAGTGAATAATATTAAAGTTAGATTTAATCATTAAAGCCTTCATTTGATCAATTTCTTCATTAATAGAGTTATTATCATTATCTGAATAATAATCCCAAGTTATTTTCCTAGCTTTATTCTTTTTGTTATTATTATCACATTTACTAGAGATGTGGTCGAAGCCCCTACTTATAGCATTGAATTTCTTCTTTAGTTATTTCCCTAGAATTGTTAAAAGGTTTTATCTTTTTTTAGTTATATAATTTCATTTATCTTTGTTTCTAAAGAAGTTTTTAAATCTTTTAGCCATTAGAACAACTTCCTCATCTAAATCATTAGATTCATCAAAGTCATTGCAATTAGAAGTTTTTAAGGCTACCCCATTTTTAATAATGGGTTGAAGTTTTAATTCAAAAATTTCAACAAATCCTATTAATTCTTCAATTTTAATATTATATATATCTTTGCTTTCTTCAATAGCAGTAGTTTTAGGATGAAATCTACTAGTTAATGATCTTAATATTTTTCTAACAATTTTAAATTTAGTGATGGCTTTGCCAAGACCCCACATAGAGTTAATTATATCACTTAGCTAATATAGAATTCTGTAAAGGTTTCATTGTCATTCATTTTAATAATTTCAAATTGAGTTGTTAGCATTTGTAGTTTAGATATTTTCACAGAGTTTGTTCCTTCATGTGTAGTCTCTAAAATATTCCAAGCATGCTTAGCAGATTTACATGCAATAACTCATTTGAATTCATTTGGAGATAAAGAACAGTAAATTGCATTTAAGGCCATATTGTTACTATTATATGAATTTTTATCTACAATAGATCAAGCACTTATATTTTAGTTCTAACCGTGGTTTTATCGTCAATAGTGATTTCTTCAATGGGCCAAGTCCAACCCAATTCGATGGATTCTCAAATTCTTCTATCAAGTGATTTTAAGAATATACTCATCATAGCCTTCCAGTATGCGTAGTTTGAGCCATCGAACAAAGGAGGTTTAGAAATAGAGTTACCCTCATCTCTCATAGATAGATCAAGGAAAATGATCTCACTTAGGTGTTTAGACGTACCTTTGCACAAGTGTTAGGCTCTGATACCAATTGAAGTTCCATTGATATTGATACAAGACAACTTAGAGGGCGGTGAATAGGTCTATTAATTTTAAGCCTAAGTTGATTATTAATATGCTTTGAATAGAGCAATCAATCAAAGACAGTAAATGTAAAGAGACAACAATCCAGAACACAGAATAGCTCCACTGAGCTTAGTACTAGTATTTATAGTGGTCCGGTGTATCAATACCTACGTCCACTCTCAGGATAGCTCCACTGAGCTTAGCATATTTTTAATTCAATATCTAATTAACTTTACAATATTGAATTGGGTAAAGGACCCGGTCTCCATCGCAATCGATTTAGTCGAAGTAAGGTCGCAAACCAAACTCCAGTTTAGTCAAGATTCTACTTGACTTGAGTAACACAACAGTATTATAGATGATTTAAACAAACAAGTTACATCCTAACCAAGATTGACGAGGAGCAAAGCTTTGATGTTGATGAAGCTAAACCAAGGCTGCAGATCAGAATGACAATGCGCACCAATCACCGAGTTGATCCAGAACCGAAGATCGCAGACCACCAAAGCCAATCTCGCACAAGGCAAACACACCACTGAAGCAAGCACGAGGACAAGAACGAAAGCTAGGAAGCTTGGAACAATTCTCTTGGTAATGAAGAGCTCAAGAGAAGGCTTAGTGAATTGGCGAGTATTGAGGGAAGGGGGAAGGGGTATTTATAGTCAGAGGGATCGTGATTCGAGGGTTTCTGAGATTTGTTGACCAATCATTTACCACCAGTCGCCCGATCAAACCGGTCGCCTGGTCTAACAAGTAGCCAGATCTAGGAACCCTATCCATGGGGGTTCTTTATGATATGCTGGGGGGCTTTGAATATGTCTAAGTGGACTTCTTGGGTTTTCTCAAATCTATGATTCTTCAGTCCTCGTTGCGCATCAAGGTTCGTCTCTTTGCTGCTCTTGGAATCATCGAGACATGCTCTCCCAAGACTAAAGTAGAATATCAATAACGGTTACATAAATACCTAAGGTTGTGCTGGAATTGACAACACACGGTATACTTATCAAAATCCGTCTAAGTCGATTCAAGATCCTTTAGATTAGACTCCCCAAAGATACGCTCCTTCTCAACGTTGTCTTGCATTCCCTCGTTCTACTGAACAAAATCATCTGAAATATTTTTTGTTGACAAACTGTGAACGAAAACGCACAGTATTGTCCATGTGTACCAATGTACACTAAAAATAATAACTTTCAATATAATAATAATTGCAAGCATATGATCAACACATGGATCGCAATGAGGATATAAAGAATAACAATCGATATAATATGATTCATTCATTCATTCAATTGACCAATGAGTAGAATTCTTTCTTTTTAAAAATTTACCTGCCTAACGGAATTTCTTCTTTTTAGTTGACCCGGCCAACGGGTAGTAGTTTTTTATTAGTCCGATCAACGGGAAATATTTTATTGACCCAATCAACGGGTAGTAATTTTTTATTAGTCCGACCGATGGAAAATATTTTGTTGACCCGACCAACGGATAGTAATTTTTTATTAGTCCGACCAACAAGAAATATTTTTTTGACTCGACCAACGGGATTATCTTTTTGTTGATGGCCCGACCAACTAGTAATTTTGTGAGATGGCTCAGCCAACGAGCATTAACTTCTTTTACTCTTTACTTGACTTTTAAATCAAAGGAGGATACATACATACACATCCACAAAATCTCATTTTTAAATATATCAGTGAAGATCATAAGCACCTGATTATTATAAGAATATGAAGACACAATGAAAATTTATTAACAATATAATATTTAAAAAAATATTAAATGCTGTGTACGGTACATATATGTATTCATTTCATGTTATTGCAATCTTCTTATCTAGAATGTATGGTGGTAATGGAGCTTCTAAGATCAATATGTGATCTTTTAATGGTGAAAGGAGGTATGGACATTTCTACAAAGTGAGTAATTTTTTTTTTGCATCGGTTCTTCAAAACTCTAAGTATAGCTAATGAAGTAAAGAGATTTGGATTGTTGCTAAACTTAGAGTGTTACACCTCAAACTTTCATTTAAAATTTAAACTATAATTTTGATTAATTGGTAAGTGTATTTTAATTATTTATTGTGAATATTTTGCATTATTTTCTTTATATTTTAATTTTAACATTTTATTTTTTATTGTGTAAAGGTGACAAATTTCTTGTTAACAAACTAACGTTAATTAGTTAAGTTTTTAAAGTGTTAAGTATTCTTTTTTTTTTTTTATGGCATTAATTTTCTAATGTGTATGTTATATTATGTTAAGTAGTTGCCTAATATCCAATTGAATAGTTTTCATCAATATGTTGGCAATACCTTATTACTATATGTGAGAAGATATTTAATTATCTTAAATTGTTAAATTTTTAAGGTGGGTAATATGATTATCTTCCTCTTTTATTTTTTAATTTTAAATTCTCTACGAGATTTTTCTTATTAAAAATTTTTCTCATCTTATATAAAATATCTCTATCATTTAGTGGAAATCTCGATGATCATAGTAATGGTGAAAACATGTAGATCTATATGCCTATGTGGCATTATTCAATATCTATTTATTTAATTAAGATCTTCTTATTATTCTTTTATTTTTCTCATAAATTACTATAATATCATTATTATACCATCTAAGAACTCATAATGTCCATATCTCGTCTGAAATGTTGTTTTGGGTATATCAGCCTCCTTCACTCTCAGGTGGTGATATCCTGATCTCTAGTCAATCTCGCAACTGATAAAGAAGATCATCCATGCGCGATGAAGGATAGCAATTCTTCACCATCACTCGGTTCAATTGTTTGTAGTCTATGCACAGAAAATATAAAAATATCAAGCTAGAAATGATTGACAAGAAAAAACTACAAAAAAAAAAAAAAGTAAAAAAACAGAAAATATGGCATGACTTCAAATAACAGAAACATGGGTTCAAATTCTTTAAAGTCAAATTTTCCAACTAACAACATTGATGGGTTAGAGGTTAGTACATTCATTGGGTTGGGCCATTGGGGTGCGACGATCAAAGATAGTCACCATATTGGGGTTAATACATTCATTAGGTTTTGTTGCGACAATAGGTAATTAACAATTCAGCATACGACAAAAAGTACGGTAAAGGGAAAGTTCAAGTATAATTCAGATTTGTTATTTGAAAATTCGTTTAAAATTCGGGAAAGAATAAAATAAAAGAAAAAAAATTTTGCATTTTTTTCACATTTTAAAAGCAGTTTTCAATAATTCAGGGATAATTCTTGTTTAATATGGGACTAATATGGTTTCCTCATAAAATATGGACTTTTACTGAATCTTTGGAGTAATAAGATTGTATTTTTTTTTGTTAAAAATACATCAAATACAAGTAATAAACATGTATTAAACGGGAAATTGCTAGCTAGGGTGCGAGGATCAAAGACAGTGAGCATAATTTACAGAAGTACAAGGAGGTCTTACTAATTTAACCAAATTTTGAGGAGACTATGCTAAAATGTCATAAATTATATTTGTATCTTCAATAAAATTTGCACCAGTTGCAAAGCTCCCCCCAAAGTGGAAATTGAAAAGTAAAAAAGCAAGAAAGCCGTGTGTGGAACTCTTTAAATCTTGCTGGCTTAATCAAGTCAACTGAATGGGGACCACCCAAGTTGAAGGGACTATGATACGTTGCGATCACTCATCCCAGCTCGTGAACCGACAAATTAATCAAGTGGGACCCACAATTCCGACTTGTCACAAGATGTTGTGACGGAAGCTGGTCACAGCACTCAATACGAGCCACGTGGCATACTATTAAAGGACGATGACCGTATGGATGTTTGACCAGTCACTCAGTGGACCGGTACACAAAAAATCAGCCTTATTTGTGATTTCTAACCGATTCAATTGAAGTTATTTTCAAGGGTTGATTTTAACGGTAGTAATTTGAGCATTATTGAGCGTTAATTGGGTACAAAAATCCAAAGGTTTTAAATCACTAATCCGGCTGATTTTTAGGACTGATTTTTAGTTCGTAGGTCCATCGAAGGACTGGCCAAACATCCATACGGTCAGCGCCCTCTGATTGTATGCCACGTGGCTCGTATTGAGTGCTGTGACCGGCTTCCGTCACAACATCTTGTGACACAAGTTTTACTCGTTGTGAGCACCGTTTTTGTTATTCACCGTTGCCATGTCGGCTGGGCCGTCTCTACCTTAAGGGCCCTTGATGAGAGAAGATCCTCAGCCCAGGTCCACTACATTTATTTGGTCCCACTAACCACATGGATGTTTAACCCACCCTTGTTGGATATACAAACCAAAAAGCAAAGTGATTGGTTATTTCTAGTCCTAGATTATAATTATTACTTTTTAGGATTGATTCTAGCCATTGAATTCAAGCATCATGTTTTTTGGGTAGTTAATCCAATGGTTAGAAATCATCAATCAAGTTAATTTTTAGTGTGTTTATCCACCAATAGGCCACGCCAATCCGACCACCGATTCCGAGACTTTGAACCATGGTTTTTTTTTTTTTTTTTCTGTGTAAACCAGATATAAATAAAAAAGTCACGGACCCTCTCCACTCTCTTTGGCACAAAAAGGAATAAGCCAAGTAGGGGGAGAAGACCAAACACAGTCAGAAGTCCATAGTTTAGCCCGAGAGGCTAAGCAGTCAGCAATAAGGTTACATTCACGAAAACAAAATAAAAACTGAACATCAGCAAGCCTACGAGTCAAAAAAAGGATGTCCACACCGATAGAGGACGATTTCCACCCTAGTAAGGAGCTGTTATGGAGCAGTTGCTCAATCAAAAAGAGATCATCAGATTGTACTTCCAACCGAGAGATGCCAGCTGATAACGCCTGTTCTAAACCCCATTTCAAAGCTTTTGTTTCAGTTTCTTCTGAAGAGTCCGCCCTAGTGGGACACCCTCCTGCCAAGATAAAGTTATTAGCCGAGTCACGGATTATAAATCCCAGTCCAGCAGATTTAGAAGAAGCATCCCAAGAGCCATCAGAATTTATTTTACACCACCCCGGAGGAGGACACCATTTAGCCGTGGCTCGAGGAAGGGTAGAAATGGGAGAGGATAAAGGTGGAATGAAGGATTGGATCACTTCTAGCATTCTCAAAGGGTGGTCAGTAGAAGTCCCAAATATGGTCTCATTCCTAAAAAGCCAAATACGCCAAAGTAAAACACTACAGTAAGCTGCAAGATAAGAATCATGTTCATCAGAACTAGAGCCCAAATGTATAATGTTCAGAACCCATTCTTGGGCTGTAACCGCATCAAGTGCAGATGCGCGGAGAGATATAGAGGAGGCAAACCAAATCTTTGCTGATGTAGGACCAAAAAGAAGGGCATGAGCTGCCGTTTCTGACTTGCAGCCACATCTGGAACAAGCAGGAGAGATGGTTGATATCCGGCAATGGAGTAAGGCATTTGTTGGAAGAATCCCACGCATAAGTTTCCACATGAACATTTGACACCGAAAAGGCACCCGAATTTTCCATAGCTTTTTCCATTGGCTAGCTGATAGTGGGGAATGAGAAGTATAAATGTAGGGGGAGGGGAGATGGTTGTATGCAGATTTAGAGTAAAACCGACCTTTACTGTCAAGGGACCAGAACCAGCGGTCACAGAATGGATGGGAACTGAGATTGATCTTCTGAATAGCATTCCCAACATCAATTGGAAAAAGAGCACTAATTATATGAACATTCCAGGTCCTATTTGGATTAATAAGCTCTGCCACTAAGGATAAAGAACAATCGGGGGGCCGAATAGGCGTAAAAAGATGGGCATTGCTATCAAGGATCCGGCATTGCTATCAAGGATCCAAGGATCCCTCCAAATATTGGTATCATGCCCATCGCCAATCATCTTAACAAAAAACGGTTTGAAAGTATCTTTTGCTTTAATAAAGCTCTTCCAGAACCAAGGATCATCAGGTCTTGGTAAGGCCTCCAGGAGGGAGGAATTGGGGAAATGCTTCCCTTTTAAAGTGGTGGCAAGGAGAGAGGTAGGATCAGATAAAATACGCCAAATATGCTTGGATAGAAGGGCAAGATTAGCCTTATGGAACGATCAAAAGCCCAAGCCTCCTTTAGCCAAAGGGGTACAAACTGAAACCCAACTTGCAAGATGTAAGGATTTATGGTGAGCACTATTATTCCACCAAAAGCTGTTCACTAAAGCATCAAGTTTTTGGCAAAAATTCTGAGGGAACAAGAAGGCAGACATGATATAAATAGGAATAGTTGATGCAACACTTTTAATGAGTGTGGCTTTTCCTGCCAAGGATAGCATGCGACCCTTCCAACCAGAAACAGCCTGCGAGATTCTATTAGAGGTGTGATTAAAGGCTATCTGCTTCGAAAGACCAATAAATAAGGGAGTGCCTAGATATTGTTCCTTAAGAGACACATTCTTGGTGCTGATAATGAAAGAAAGGGCTTTCTTTTGTCGATGGTGGAGGTTGGAACTGAACATCAAGCCCGATTTATCAAAGTTAATATGTTGCCCCGAGTTGTCACAAAAGGATTGCAGTAAGTCTTTGATAACACGAGCTTCGATCAGATTAGCACGACAGAATATGAAGCAATCATCGGCAAAGAGGAGATGCAAAATTGCTGGGCAGTTCTTAGCAATCTTGATGCCGTGGATATGGTTGAGTCGCTCTTCACGCTCAATACTAAGAGACAACACTTCCATACAAAGAATAAAAAGGAACGGTGATAAAGGATCACCTTGGCGTAGACCCCTAGAAGAACGAAAGAGTCCAACTGGTGAACCATTGAGAAGAACGAAAAATGTAGGAGACGAGATACAGAGATGGATCCACCGAATCCACGTTTCATTGAAGCCCATAGATCGCATGCAATTACAAACAAAGGACCACTCCATGTGATCAAAAGCTTTAGCTAAATCCAACTTGATGGCCATGAGACCCTGTTTACCTTTCTTCTTCTTGATATGGTGTAAAAGTTCTTGCACCAAGATAGTATTATCAGAAATGAGCCTACCCGAAACAAAAGCTGCCTGATTTGGAGAGATTAGATGATAGTGATTTGTTTCAAGCGATTAGACAGAATTTTCGAAATAATCTTGTATACAACATTGCACAGGCTAACGGGACAAAATTGAGTAATAGAATCCGGGACTGGAATTTTAGGAATCAAAGCAATATTTGTATGATTTATAGTCCCCAAGGTGCAACCATTAGTAAAAAACTCTGAGACCATGCAAAAGATATCTGTTTTCACTTCATCCCAAAATTTTTGGTAAAAGAAACCTATAAAACCATCAGGCCCAGGTGCTTTGTGGGCTCCAATACTAAAAACCACTGCTTTAACTTCCTCCATAGTTGGGAGACTTATCAGAAGGGCATTGTCCTCCTCTGTCACACGAGGGGGAACTAAATCTGCCAAAAATTCATGATTATCTGGCTTGGAGGAGGTAAATAGATTTTTAAAGAATTCAGAAAAAGCTAGTCCAACCTTCTCTCTAGAATGTTGCCAATTACCTTCAGAATCCCTGATGCTGTCCACTCTATTTTTCCGACGTCTGATAAGGGTAGAAAGATGGAAAATTTTAGTGTTCCTATCACCTTCACGTAACCAAAGAGCTCGGGATTTCTCTCTCCACAGAGATTCTTCTTGAACAAGGGCACAATCCAGCTAATGAGAGAGGGCCAGTTCATCACGCTTTGTGTATAGATTGGATGGCCGACATTGGACATTAAGAAGGTTGTCTTTTAAGAAACGAACTTTGTCATGAATGTTCCCCACTTTCTCCTTATTCCATAACTTCAACTTATATTTGGTATGCCGAATCTTACGATTAACTCGCCTGATAGAGGAGCCAGAAGAGGGAATTGACCAAGTGCGATGAACTATATTCTGACATTCTTCTTCTGACGCCCACATAAAAAGAAAATGGAACGGTTTTGGCAGTTTGACTAGTTCAGGGGAGGAGTTAATAAGGATGGGGCAGTGATCAGAACCAAAGTTAAGTAAGTGAGTAACCGATGCATCGGGAAAAATTTGTCGCCATTCAACATTAGCTATTGCCTTATCCAGACGTTCTCTGATATTGGCCAAACCCTTACGTTTGTTGGTCCAAGTAAAAGGAGAACCCGAAAATCCCAGATCGGAGAAAGCAAAAGTGTCCATAAAATCCAGATGATCACGATTTGATTTGAGCGAGGAAGAAGAGCCCCCGCATTTTTCCCATGGGCTAAAAATTTCGTTGAAATCTCCGGCGATGAGCCATGGAGAAGAAGTAGTTAGCGCAAAAGAAGAAAAGTCCTGCCAAAGAATTTGGCAGTGATGAGTGCGGAGATCGCCATAGATTAGAGAAAGGATCCACTGATTAGAGGAAGGTTCGGAAAGAACTCGAAGGTGAATACCCCTGAGATTAATACAAATAGGTTCCACAACCTTCCTTCTAGGCAACCCAAAGGCCGCCACTCCAACCGTCCACCGGTTGAACACAATAATTAGGAAATTCTAACTTATGGATCAGTGTAACACTGTTGTCAAAAGTAGCCTTAGATTCAGAGATAAAAATACAATCCGGATTGTGGTCCTGAATGTGGGTTTTTAACGCTCTAACTACCATGGGTTTCCCACTCCCAGGGCAGTTTCAAGCCAGGATTAACATATAAGTATTGGGCGCGGATTCGGGTCCGCCACCTTTGCCCTGTTATATGAACCGAACATCCATCCATCAGATGGGTTAGCATTGGACCCATCAAGCATGTAAGAAATGAGATTAGGCCATACCTCAACATAGTTATGCACGGTTGGTTCTTCTACTATGATTGATGAATAAGAAATTTTCTCAGCCTGATCATCCTCTCTGGTCCGTTTGGTTCCATTGAGCTGCAAAGCTGGAATTATTGGGGTGCTCTTTAAAGGGCGAGCATTGGGCGCCAAATCAGTATCCACATCAAGAGCTGCAGTTGACTTTATATAATTTCCTGCTGAAGATTTGGAGTGTTGTGAAAACTTCTTTGGACGAGAGGGTAACTGTAATTCTGCTAGTTGGTGTGCTTGGAGTAGATCTGGCGGTAAAATATCCAACTGCGATGCTACTAGGAGAATGATATTCGCTCAAAAGTGCTTATTTTAAGCAATTATCCTTCTAGCATTATCACACTCTTCTACGTAAAACTGTATTTTTTATCAACATTTCTACGTCAGAGTTTATCTCATTCCGTAGAACACTTTTTTTAGTTAAAATGGTATATTCACATGCATTCATACGCATTTATTTGACCCACATGCGAAGTCATTCTCATTACGCGATTTTTCTATCGCAGGAGCACTAATTGGAAAATTTTGATGGCATGCGGGCCCACAATCAACTTCCAGAACCTAGGATCAAAGCTCAAGAGCCAACAGGCTGAGGATAAGAAGATATAGGCCAAAGATGGGAAGAGCCAGAGAGTCGAAAGAATCGAGGGACGACCAAGAGAGAATGAGAGGCAAGCCCTCAAAGAAGAGACTAAGGAGATTAAAACTTATAAACCAACACAAGGCGAGTGCTTGCTCAGTTGGTAAAGCATGCAGAAGACCTAGTCAAAGATCAGGGTTCAGGACCCTCTGCTAGCATTTTCTCTTTATTTTTTTGTAATATTTTCTCTCTCCTCTCTCTTAACCCCCATTCTCTCTCTATCCTCAATTCTCAATCATCCGACCCTCTCGCCCTTCATAATCACTCAATCCTATAGCCTACCGTGGCCAATCTCCTCCATTCAATGATCCATCTAATCATCGCCATCTACCGTCTGATCGCCATTAAATCAACCATCCGATCTCCACCGTCCCTCTCGATATCCGATCATCTCATCATTCACTATCTTAGGATCCAATGATCATCTTTTTCATCTCCTAGATCTTCCGGTCACGAGGACAAGCTACAAATTTTGAGAAAATATGATCATGATCAACGGCCTAAGTTGAAGAAGGATTTTTTTTTTAAGATTACCAAATCTTAGACATAGAGATTGGGGAAGTTTTTCATCCTTGATAGGCAGAAAAAAAAGGGAAAATGAATTAAGGTTTGGAAATCTTACCTTCGGCATTAAAAATGGTTTGAAATAGAAAGAATATTTTTCCAAAACCAAGAAACAATTTCTTTGAAAAAGGAAAGAGATAATGCTTTATAAAACAAAATTAGGGAAATAGAAGGGATCCATGTCGTTGACGTTTTTTTTTGGAAACCCTAAACGTTTTAAATGAAAAATAGAAACCCAGCCGTTACCCCTCACCTCATATAAAAGAGGAGGAAAGAGAAGAGAACCCCCCCCCCCCCCCCACTCACGTTCCAAAATTTGGAGCCATATCTCCCATCCTCCACGCCCCTATCATTCTCTCCACGTTTTCTCTTGGGAGAAAACTAAACCCATCATCAACCCCCCAAAACGAGATCCCTTCTCTTTCTTTCCTACTTCCTTTACCGTGTTTTAAAAAAAAAAAAAAAAAAAAGAGAGATCACCGGAGTTGCAGGTTGCAACTCCGGCAAGCACCATTAAAGCCGGCGAGAAGGATCTCACAGCCGTTCCTCTCTCATTTTTCTCTCTCGACCCTAGCCTCGATAAAGAAAAAAAATAGAAAAAAAAGAGAATAGAAGGAAAAGAAGAAAGAGAAGGGAAGATCATCCCCTACCTGGTTCTCAACGGACTGCAAACCGCCCCTTACCACCACCATCATCACCAGTCGGACCTGCAAACCACCACCCACTTCATCTCTCACCAGCAAGCCTCCCTCCACAACTTCACCCTCGCTGTCAACGCCCCCAGAATCCATCTCTTGGCCCCTCTTCATCTCTTCTTCTCCACGCTGCAACTTGCAGCCACCAACCTGCAACTCCAGACGGTGGGTTCTTCCTCCATTGTTGCCCGACTCACCCTCATCGCCCATCGTTTCCCTCCACCAGACGGTGGCAGACCTGCTGGCTCCATGAAGATCATCACGTTCAAGATCTTCATTGTTGCATCGTCCCACCAAGTTGCACCAGTCGGCCTCCAGCACTAGCAGCAACCCGCAACTCCACCAACTGCACCGTTCTTCATCTTCTTGTAGAACCAAAAAAAAAAAATAAAAAATAAAAAAGGAAGAAGAAAAAGAAGGTTTGAAGAAGAAGAGAGAAGATCCATCTCCTCCACCGTCCAAACGTCCACCACCATCAACGGAGCTGTTTCTTGCCTAAACCCCGCTGCTGCACCTCCATCACCCCTACATCTCATTGTTAACCACCTCACTCTCAAGTGCTAATGGTGAGTTTTCTCGTCATCTCTCTTCTTAATTTCTCTCTCTACCTATCTCTCCCTAGGTTTCTCTCTCTAGTTCTTAGTATCTCTTCTCTCTAAATCTCTTGTTTCTCTCTCTAGTTTTTATCTTTTATAGATTTTCTAGTTAGATTTATTTTCTTGTTTAATGTTTGTGAACACTTTTGATGAATGAATAAATTGGTTATGTTGATTTTTCTTCTTTAGTGTTTATCGCCCACTCTCTCTCTAGAAGCGTCAAAATAAAGCATGTTTTAACTCACCTATCCACCCTTTCCACCCCTCCATCAAATATTTTCCACAATCTCTAGGAAAAAAAAAACCCGTCATTTCATGTTCATTATTGCGCTAATCGAGCTAACCCCGAGTGCGGATCGACATCCGACACTTCCCACTGTGTAAGAAGTTCTAAATTTTGCAGGATAATCAGATTAAAATTACAAATATTATTGAGATTAGGGTTTCCGTAACCAACGACACGGAAAAATTCTACTTTCAGAGAACCTCACGAGGTATAGTAAGGGAGTCCTTCAGATGTGCAGGCCCCACTAGAAAGTTCCAGGTGATTGATTTTGTATCTAAATTAGGGACAATTGAGGTTTGGGGAAGGCTATCTGGCTAAGGAGGTGAAGGCTTTATGGAGGCACAAGGAGGGTTGGGGTCTGGAGGAGGAGGTTGAATGGGTGGAGTGGCATGAAATAGGTTACTAGGGAGTGTAGGGGGGAGGGAGGAAGGGTCCTGGGCATGGTGGGAGGGAGAGACTACTGATGAGTCTTCCGCTGGTGGTTGGTCACAAAGGTGAATAGATGGAGGAGAAAGAGAGGCTAAAAGAGATATCGGTACCTTAGACTGTGCCATGTCATCAGATCTTGGGATACAAGAATGACCAAAGGTGAAGGATGCATTCGGGGAGGAGGGAGGACCAAAAGCAGAGGTGGGAGTATGACGCATCCCATCACCAAAAGGTCGGTCGAAAGGGTCCAAACATACACTACTGTTCTGAGGTTGAGAACTCAAGGCAAGCATGGCCACCGGATCATTATCTAGGGATGCTGGGTCCAAATCGATGGGGTGAATAAGACAAGGGACTTCTGATAGATTAGATCCAATCTGATTGCCTGACACATCCAGAGCTATATCGTCCAAAATGACCCCTAGTGGTTCAGGGGCACTAGGCGATGGGTCACCAAATCCGGGGGGGGGGGGGGGGGAGTAACATCTGGCTGTGTAAAAAAGAGTCTGGTACAGGCCTGCATCATTGAACTAGAGACTAGTGAACCTGCGCTGCCATGTGGCCCTTTACGAGAGGTGAGGCCAGAGACGAGGAGAGCAGGGTTGGCGTCATCGAGTTGTATTTCAACCTTGAGCCAGGGGACAAAGCGACGATATTTAGGAACTCCTAGTTTCTCCATCTCTCCATTAATAGCAGACCCAACTGTTGAAAGCTGAACGGCACTGGCTTGGCAGAGTCGTTCAAAATGCCCAAGAATACCACATCGGAAATAGAAGGTAGGGAGACGTTCAAAGCGAAAGTCCACCCAAAAAACCATGTTCTTGTGATGAATCCAAGCACCCGGTATAAGCGCCTTACGAATGTCACAAAGCACTTTGATGCGTAAAAACTTACAACGAAGCAGAGCGTTTCCATTCTTGAAATCAATTTTGAGCACCTGGCCAATATGGGAGCCCAGGTCATTGGCTAATTTTTTGCTAAAAATTTCCAGAGGAGCACCATGGGCTTGAACCCAGAATGGATTAAAATGAAAAGGGACCTCTGAAATAGGTATAGTGGTACTGCATGGCATAAGAATGAGTAGGAGACCAGAGACAGACCACGGTCCATTATCAAGGACCCACTCCTTGTGTAGGGCAGATGTGAACAGAAAAGCAAAACGGTTGAGGCCCAAATCCACGAAAGAGAATGGTCGAGATTTGTCCAAAGAGCTCTTAACACTATTTTCAACCTTGAGAGCCTCGATGAAATGATCGGAGAGGATCTTCCCAAGAACTGCAAACTTCCATCGTTCCATGCCCACAGTCAAGGTACATGGTTGAATCTGAATGATAGGGCCCTCACAACAGTTCACCCTCATCTTGGTAAGGAGTTCGGAGGATAAAGTGGACATAATCTCCCCTTCCAGGGGAACAACTTCCATAGGAGAGTCAACAATAGACATAACTCCAAAATGGAGGTATTCTTGAAGATAGAAAACATGATAAAGCCAAAAGAGAAAAACAAGAGAGCCGATGAAGTGAGGTAGAGAGGATAAAAAGGAGAGGAAGAGGTTGCGGTGGAGCAGAAGTTAAAAGGGTAAAAGATCAAGTGATTCAGAGAAAATAGTGGAAAAAACTAGGGTTTTTCCGGGAAAACGAAGGACCGAGAACTTTGAGAGAACTATACTTATGTCAATGGTGACGAACCATGGTTGGTACAGACTATTAAAAGTAAGATCTTTAGAAGAAATAGAAAATTGACCTAATTTGGTATACACAACATTACCAATTTATGGTCTAGAAAAAGAAAGAGCAGTGCCACCTAGCCGACCACCATGCCCGGCACATGCCTCCCTATTTTAGCCATTTTACCTATTTTAAAATATTTATGAAAAATCTCTCCCTCCACCACGCCCCATGAATGTTTGGCCCAACCCTGGTAGACCTAGATACCAAAAGCAAATTTTACCTTGGTGTAGGGGAAAAATCCATGATCTTTGCCCGTACAATCCCTGAGGAAAATGGATTAGTTGTAGCTGGACGAACTTTCTGGCGAAGTTGGTCGTGCTCCTGATGGTCTTGAAAGGAAAAGGCCGCCTGGATAATGTTTCTCGTTGCCCGGATTGGTTGCTCCGCCGATCGCCGCCGCTCTCTCTGGTTGTTGTTATACCTGTAAATTATACTCTGACGCTCAAGTCAGGATGAATCCAAATGCTGTATATCTCGTTCTTTGTATCTTTCTCCCTCTTGCTTTTTGACCTCCTCTTTATTAGTTCTACTTCCTCTTTATAGGGCTCTCAACAAGGAGCGCATCATTGTTGGGGTGCTTGTAACCGTTATTTCTTGATAACGGCTTTCTGTTGCGTTTCTTGATCTGAGGGGAATGCTTCCCCCAGTTGCCTTCTGAAACAAGATTTTGTCCGTTTAGGCTGAATCAGTGGGTATTTGTTACCCGTTTTGGATGTAGCTTGTCGGATTACTTGAAAAAAAATGTTGAGCTGTGATATCCGACAAGCCCCTTTTTCCAGTCAGACTCTGCTTTGTCATGCATTCCGACAAGGTCCATCTTCTAATCAGACTAAGTTTATTTTATACAATAAGATCATTCTTATTTTGACGGATATCCATCTGTAACTAGAATCGTCCATCTAGGTTCGCTGAAGGAGTTAGACCTTTTTATGGAGGTATGTTTATCGAGTAGCGGGCCGAGGTGGTCCGTGAACCACGGAGGCCAATATGCTTCTTCTCGGCGTGTGTACCCATAAGTGACACGTGGCAGTATCTCAGTTGTTCTAAAAATAGGGTACTCACAGGTATGTTTATCGAGTAGTGAGCTAAGGTGGTCCATGAACCACAGAGGCCAATTGCTTCTTCTCGGTGTGTGTACCCCATTAAGTGACACGTGGCAGTATCTCAGTTGTTCGAAAAATAGGGTACCCAAATTGCCCCCTTTCTCGGGCAGTTGACACATCGTCGGTCCAACTGTCTCGAGAAACCAACGGTTGCTGCTGCCCAAGCGTACGAAACGTACCGCCTGAGGGAGACGTGTTATGATTTCGCATTTATTATGGGTTGTGCTAATGCCAGGACATGTTGGTTATAACGCCAGGCATAGTTAGTACAAATACCCCTCTGCTCATTCATTTCTCATTTTCTACGAGCTTTGACCTGTTGTGGCGATTCCTTCTCTTCTTCTCTCGTTCATCTTTTTTATAAGAAAGACCCTGCCGGCATTGCGTCCATGAGTAACTTCGGCTGCGACATCATTGACCTCTTTCTCCAAAAAGGTTTTATTTTTAATTCTCCATCTTTTCTTTACGCTCCTTTTTTTTTCTTTTACTCAAACCTTCATGTCCAGTTCCTCTGAGGATTTTTCCTTGGAGGAAGCCAATGTAGTAGAGAACGCCGTTCTCGAAGAAGGCTTCTTTTTTTGAAGACCCTGAGGCAGACTCTTTTGGTCGTGCCGCAACCCTGATGGACCAAGCCTGAGTCCCGTCTGGCGATGCCGCCTCCTCTTCTCGTCCGTTTGTCTTTAGTGCCCCTGCCAAGACGGATGACGGCTATGAGAGCCTATACAAACGCTTCGGCATCTCCCACCGTGTCCGACTTAGGAGGGGTCGCTTCCTCATAGAACCTCTCGCCTGATGGGGAGATTAGTATCTGTGAGGAACAGTTGGAAGGGGCTGTCATTCTCGTTGTCTCCCCTTGCCAGGTCTTTGCTCATCTTTTATAATAGAGCTCCTGGCCAACTGCACCCCAATACCAAGAGGATAATCTCCAAGATTGATTCCATATGTGCCCTTAGGGGCCATAACATTGGGTTGTCGGAGATGGACTGTGCTTATTCGTTGAAGCGATGTCCGAACTCTGACAACTTCTACTTCAGTCTGTCGGCTAGGTCGGACCCCTTCTGAATGATCGAAGACCTTCCCGACTGACACAAGGGATTGCCCGACAAGGCCCTAATCGTTTCCGGCCCATGGGACGGCACCGGCCAAGCTGATCAAGGTTCTCCGATTGGCTCTGTTCGATCGAGTTTTAACCGGGCAGGTAGTCCATTTAGGTTTATTCGTGCCTCATTGTTTCCCACACTAATTTTCTCCCTCATCTTTTGCTAGTCATGCTCGCCCTTACTCACTTCCTCATATTTTTGTTTGTTTGCAGAGAATGTGAAGTCCGTCGGCACATACCCCTAAGAAATTGTCTGATGGTTGCTGAGCTTCATCGCCTCCGTCCTGCTATCATACTTATTTTGGTTTGGAGAGGTCCGACTGAACACCCGCAGCAGCCGTAAGGTAGCCGCGAGGGCTGGGGTGATTTCGACGTCTCAAATCGAGGTGGTCGGCACTGACTCTGTAGCTATTCCAGCCATCCCCCTGACCTGCGTCGGCTCCATTATGGAGGATCACGGGAAGAAAAAGAATCCGGTGACCCAGAAAAGGAAGCATCATGATACTGGTCGTCACTCTAAGAGGGGCTTTTAGGCATTGGACCCTCTCGCCTCTATTGTCGGGGCAGCCGGTTCGCAGCTCCCTCTCGGAGAGGGTTCTTCTAGGCAACCCACTCCCCCAGTTCCTCCAATCACCGCTGACTCACCTCCGGCTAGGCCGTCCGTGTGAGTGAACTTGGACGAGGAGCCAGAGCCCTTCGGGTGAAGTTCTAGGGCTATGCCTCCGGAACAGGCATCAACCCATCCATTTTCAATCCCTCCTTCCGCGCTCCTCTCGGCCATCCTATCACTGAGGGCCACTCCCTCTTCAACCCCCAGGTGGCCATGGGGTTGGTCGACAGATTTTCTTTGCCGAGAGATCAGCAACGTTATGAGAGCATAACAGATCTTGCTCAGGCTTATGACGGCCTGAGCAAGTCCTTCGTCGAGGTAAATTTTCTTTTCCTTTCTTTTTATTTTTCCTTGTCTTCTTCTGAATCTGATTTGTTTCTGACGAGTTTTTCCTCCATGTGGTTGTAGGGCATTACGGCCTTCTTCTGCTTGAAGGACTTCGTCTCCTTCCTCCTAAACCAGTATGATCAGCAGGACACCGAGGTCCTCCGCCAGAGGGAGAAGGCGGACCAGGCCGTCTCTCAGCTTGCCAACGCCTCCCAAAACCTGGAGGTGTTGAACTCGGAGCTCCAGGTCAGGAGGACCGAGCTTGCCAAGGCTCAGGAGGCCATCCAGGTTGCCAAAAAGAAGTCCACAGAAGTCTGATCGGCCCTGGAGGCCTCTGAGATGGAAAGGGTCATCGTCGAGGCGGCCCTGAGCAAGATGAAGGAGACTTTGGAGATGGTACGCGCCGAGTCTCTTCGTCTCCAGCAAGTCCAATACGAAAGGGGCGTTGCTGATGCTCGGGTTGACTTTGGGGAAGAAGAGTCGGCAGCCGTCGGAGAGGAGCCAGGGTGGAGCAGTCGGCCTAAGAGACCCCGAGGTCACTGGGGGTGAAGTCAGGCAATCGTCCGCTGCTATTGTGACTATCGTTGAATAAGCAATCTCTTTTTTTTCTATGTAGATGCCGTATGGCACTTTTAATATATGAACTTTGGATTTCCCTTCCTTTTATTGTTAATACTTGTTTGGAGTTTCTCTTCTCTTTTTTCTATCATATCTGCTATGTTTCTGCTTTGCTCCTTGAGAAGGACTTCTCGGCTCATTTGTTGTTGGCTCTTTACCCCGTATGTGCCGAGGTCCCCATTTTTTCCCTGGATGTTCATCTGAGAAGGTTCGGTGCCTTAGCCCATTTATGGGACTTCTTCCTCCTTTAGAGAGGGATACGGTTATCATGCATCAAGATGGCTTAAGCCTGCTCTTGAGGGATGCCAACTGTATGTGTCGAGGTCCCATTTTGCCTTTGGTTTTTTAGCCGAGAAGGTCTGGGTGCCTCGGTCCATTTGTTGTGCGACTTCTTCCTTCTTTGGAGAGGGATACGGTTCTTATGTATCAAGGTGGTCTAAGCCTGCTCTTGATGGATGCCAACTGTATGTGTCGAGGTCCCATTTTGCCTTTGGCTTTTCAGCCAAGAAGGTCTGGGTGCCTCGGCCCATTTGTTGTTGGACTTCTTCCTCCTTTGAAAAGGGATACGGTTCTCATGCGTCAAGGCGGTCTAAGCCTGCTCTTGATGGATGCCAACTGTATGTGTCGAGGTCTTGTTTTGCCTTTGACTTTTCAGTCGAGAAGGTCTAGGTGCCTTGGCCCATTTGTTGTGGGACTTTTTCCTTATTTGAAAAGAGATACGGTTCTCATGAGTCAAAGCGGTCTAAGTTTGCTCTTGATGGATACCAACTGTATGTGTCGAGTTCCCGTTTTGCCTTTAGTTTTCAGCCGATAAGGTCTGGGTGCCTTGGCCCATTTGTTGTGGGACTTCTTCCTCCTTTGAAAAAAGATACGATTCTTATGCATCGAGGCGGTCTAAACCTGTTCTTGATGGATGCCAACTGTGTGTGTCGAGGTCCCATTTTGTCTTTGGCCTTTCAGTCGAGAAGGTCTGACTGCCTCGGCCCATTTGTGAGACTTCTTCCTTCGGAGAGAGACGCTTCTTTTTTGGCCGGCGGGTGCAATGGCTTTATCGAGATGCTTTAGACTCTGAACCATACTTTATTAATAAAAAGCTTTCAAGTTGAAGGCATTCTAAGGTCTTTCGATTATAATGTCGTCTGGCATTTTTAGGAAGTAGGACCCGTGTTGTCCTAGTTTATCAATTATGTAGGGCCCTTCCTAATTTGAACCGAGCTTATCGTTGTTGGCCTCTCTCTATTTTTGAATACTTTTCTGAGGACGAGGTCCCTTGGTTTGAAAATTTTGTGCTTCACCCTTCGGTCAAACGCCCGTTTGATCTTTTGCTGATAGTCGGCTAGGCGGACCATGGTCTGCTCCCGTCGTTCCTCGAGGAGGTCTATGTCGCGGGCCAATATGTTTTCGTTATGCCCCGATTCTATGGCTATTGTGCGAGAAGTTGGCGTTGTGGCCTCAGTTGGGATTACGGCTTCTGTCCCGTAAGCTAGCGAGAAAGGAAACTCCCTGTTGATCGCCTTGGGGTCGTGCGGTAGGCCCACAGCACGCCGTATAACTCCTCGGCCCACTTTCCTTTAGCTCTTTTCAATCTCTTTTTCAGTGTATCCAGTATGACACTGTTGGCAGCTTCTGCTAATCCGTTGCTCTGTGGGTACCTTGGAGTTGACAAGCTCTTCCTGATTCCTAGCGTCTAGCAAAAAACTCGAATTTTGGCTGCATCGACTGTGTGCTGTTGTCTGTTACAATTTCCTGGGGTACGCCAAAACAACACGCGATGTTTTCCCAGAGAAATCTTATTACGTTTGAGACGTGGACCTGAGGAAGCTCAATGACTTTGATCCATTTGTTGAAGTAGTCAGTAGCGACCAGTAAGAAATGAACATTTCCCGGTGCCGTTGGGAGGGACCCGACTATGTCCAGTCCCCACCTGGAGAACGGCCAGGCGCTATACACTAGGTGCAACTCCTCTGCGGGCACTCTGATCAACGGCGCATGCTTCTGGCAGCTCTGGCATTTGCGGACGAAGACCTTGGCATCTTTCTGCATGTATGGCTAGAAAAAACCTTGTGTGATTGCCTTGTGTGCTAGACTTCTTGCCCCCAAGTGGTTTTCGCACTCGCCGGTGATATTCGCTCAAAAGTGCTTATTTTAAGCAATTATCCTTTTAGCGTTATTGCATTCTCCCACGTTAAAATACTCTATTTATCTATTTTTCTACGTAAAAGTCTCTTTTGTTGCGTAGAACATACTTTTCTAGACGAAATGGTATATTTGCATGCATTAAACACATTTTCGAAAGTCTAGACATGAAGTCATTCTGATAGAGTCTCATTACACGCTTCTTCTGTCGCAGGAAACCCCGATGGGACAATTCTCGAGACTTGCAAGCCCACATCGATCAGGAAAGCCCATTGTCAAAGCTTAAAGAGCTCACATGCTATGACTAGAAGATATGGGCCAAATATGGGCTGAATAAGAGGACCAAAAAGCCGGCCCAAAGAACGAAGAGAGTAGGAGAGCCAATGACCAAGAGACGGACCAAAGTGTTTAAAGCCACATGAGTCAGCAAAGAATGATAGTCGACTCTACTGGAGAAGCGTGAGGATGGTCACAGTGAAGACCAGGGTTCCAGACCCTCCGCCAGTGCTTCTCTCTATTTTCTGATACTTTCTCTCTCATCTCTCCTTATTCTCTCTCTCTCTCTTCATCTCTCGGTCCTCGAATCTACTGACCTAACCCCAGAACTCCTGCCCATCGGCTCTATCTCATCTCCCTTAGCTTTCGGACCGTTGGATCTTCAATCGGACCGTTGGATCTCTCTAGATCCGTCGATCTACCAATCTGAGTCCCAATCAAGTCACCATCCATCCGATCGCCATCAGACCGTCTGTCACATCATCTTGTGAGACAATGGACATCACAAATCCACGTGGGCCAGTAGCTGGGCCCATCATCATCGACCCGCTGTCCGACCAGTTAGTGGACCCCGTGAATTTCCAAAGAATTTTAATTAAATTTCAAAAAAACGGGGGGTCCACTAATTGGGGAGATTCCCCATAGAAAAGTAGATTTTTACTTAAAAAAAAAAAATATTTTTTTATTTTAAAAATACCCTATTTCCATTAATGGAAATAGGGAGCTTTAAAAGGAGAAGGAGAGGGGTTCGTTCGAACCCTAATCCCCCTCCTTATTGCTCCATTCTCTCCCCCAACTCGTTGCCCCCTTCTTCCCCTCGGTTTTAGACTGTTTTTCCTCCATTTTTTCTCTTCTCAATCATCGTCTTCATCTTCATCTTTATCACCGGAGTTGCAGGCTGCAACTCCGGCCACCACCACAGCATCCCCTTGCAACCCTAATCCCCCTGCTAGTGCCACAGTAGGTCCGCCTGCCACCATCTTTCATTACCGCACCCTTTTTCCCTTCTCTTCATCTCCATTTTTATTTTTTTCTTTCTCCATTACTGCCCTCACCGGAGTTGCGCCTGCAACTCCGGCCGTTCGTGCCACACCTGCAGCACCTCTCATCGTCCACGTTTCTATCCCAGCCGCTCTCACAATCCATCTCTCCACCACAGTCGCCTCCTCCATCGTCTTCAGCCATCCACCGGTTGTTGTAGTGAAAAATCGGTGCTGTAAACCACAGCCACACCAACCATTAACGCCCAGCGCCTCCATCTCTTCACCATATAAGTCTAACGCCCCATCTCACCCTCTCTTCCTCTTTTTCCCCATTTTCTTCCAAGCCCAGCCGTTGGAATAAAAAAAAAAACAAACAAAAAAAAGAAAGAAAGAAAGAGGAGGAAGAAGGAAAGAAAAAGAGTAACGCCTCCTACCTGTTGGTGTGCAAGCCCAGCTCGCCCCCCCCTTCATCTCCTTCACCATTGCTGCTGCCTCTACTCACAGACCATTTCAACATCACCATCAGCACTTCTTTAGCCGCCACAGTCCTCACCAGACTCCACCACGTTGTTGCCTCCATAGAGTTGCAGATCTGCAACTATATCAAAAGTCGGTCCGTAATACACCACCGGTAGAACCCACAACTCTGGTGGGAACGTTTGCAGGTTGAACCTTCTCCAGCTGCTCCATTTTCATTGCCCAACCGAACCAGCAAGTCATCCTCTCCACGTTTTCATGGCACAAAAGTGCAGCACCGCCCTCATCCCTTGAGCCCCGATTCAATGGCTCGAACCACAAGGTCCTCATGGACCGGCTGCATACCATCCATGGCTGGTCATCTCCCTCCGGTACATTCAATAGTAAGTTTCTCTTTAAACTCACTATCTCTCTCTACATCCATTACTTTCTCTCTCTAATTCAACCTTCTCCCTCTTTTATCATTTTCTCTCTCTAGGTTTCTTCCATTCTCTTTCTAGCTTAGTCTTAAGTTCTTTACAAATTTTGTTATTTTGTTTGATGTTTTGAGCATTGTAAGAATTTTTAATATTAATGGATGATTTGTCTTTTCGGGTGTTGTTTGATTTCCTTCATTATTGTTTTTAATAATCTGTGAGAATCTCAAAAGAAAACAGGTTTTAAATCCCATTATCACCATTCTCATCCTGCCATTATTTCCAACATCATTCCTTTATTTCATGTTCTTTACTGCACGTTCACTAATCCCGAGTGCGGATTCGACTCCGACTTTCCACTGTGCTAGAATTCTTAATTTTTGCAGAGAAAAAGAATCGGATTAATTACAAATGTGTTGAGATTAGGGTTGTTCTCTCAACGACGGAAAAACCCTACTTTCAGCCGGCGTCTATTTCTTCTAACATGGTCTGTGACAGTGCCGAGGTTAGGCATTTGAGGAGTGGTCCAGATGCCGACTTGCGGTATAACTCTCCGTGTAACAAGGTATATCTCTTCGAGATGCCTTGCCTCTGCTTTTGATTCCGGGAAGGCCCCATGCCAAAGGTAATTGCCAATGTCATCCATCCAGCACGATTCGCCCCCAGTGCTAACAGGTGCTATGTATAATTCATTCGGCCTCTATATGCTGGGATACTCCTGGAAATCCACCGAAATGAGTCTTGACTCTGTGCCTCCTAGCATTATCGCCAGGTACCCTAATGAGTCCGAGTGCCTGTTCTCCTGTCTTGGGAGCTAGTAAAGTTTCAAGTGGGTAAAGTGCTTTGCCAGCCCTCTTACTAAGGACAGGTAAGCTAACATCCTTTCATCCCTAGCTTGATAGGTCCCGTCGTACTGGCTAACGATGAGCTGTGAGTCAGAGTAGACTGTCAAGTCAGCGACCCTGAGGTCTAGGGTAGTGGTAACTCCCAAAATGACGGCCTCATACTCCGCCTCGTTGTTGGATGCTTTGAAGCCGAGTTTTACAACCCTCTCGATTCTGGTGTTCTTTGTTGCTACCAAGACGGTACCGATTCCTGATCCGTCTTCATTGGCCGAGCAGTCTATGAATAGTCTCCAACCTGTTTCCTGTCGGAATGCTGCCGGGGTTTCTGGTAGATGGAGGATGTCTGCGTCTTCCTCCCCAAGTTGCTTGATGTCACTCACTGGAAAATCGACTAGAAAACTTGCGAGGGCATGTCCTTTCTCCGATATTCGCGGGTTGTACTGGATGTCATACTGCGTTAGATGAATGGCCCATTTAGCCATTCTGCCGGATAGGTCAATTTTTTCCAAAACGGATTTGTAATACCCTGAACTCTTAGTCAGGGGTATTTTTGTAAATTCATTAATTTCGAACTCTTTGTTCTACTGGTCAACCTTCTGGACTGATTAAAATTTGAACGTACTTGAATTCATTGAAAAACTTAGAGTAAGAACCAAAACTGTAAGTCACATAGGAAGTAGGGACATTTGAAAACACAAGTACAACCTAAGGACACCTCACAACATCAACTGTAAAAGAATAACGTGAACAATAATACATAATTGGTGGAACGCATGTAATATCTAATTCCTATTGAGAGGCCTCGGGCAATGTAGACATTTTAAGAGACTATTGAGTGATCTAGAATGATCACGTGATGATGCACCAAGCTCACAAACGCTTGAATTACTTAACTGGGGGTACATTGCTACCTAAGAAATTCTAGGATTTGAAACGCGCCTTTTGTTATACACACCATACCATGTACGATCTTTTAGTCACCAGAGTTACCATATGAGGAAGGGAAATCGTTATTTTATGTACTCGTTGTTTGATCAACGTGTTAAATGTTTGTGTTGGAAAATATTTATGTTGTTATATATGCTACATGACATGAACGGTGTGCAACGTGCTCACCATACTATTATCGTTTGGAATGTTCCTGTTGTTACTGAGCCTCGGCTCACGGTTTCGTACCGACTCCTATTTTCAGATTTTGATGAACAGACGGGAGGGATCAAAATGGGCGATGATGAAAACGGCGAATATAATGAGTTCACGGAGGAAGCATAGACGCCATTATGATATCTATGTGAAATTAATAGATTAGTTTTGTTTGAAATTATTGTATGGATTCTTGTTGGATAAGACTCAGAACATTAGTTGCTGATGTTGCTTGACGTTGGAGATCACTATCGGTAGATAGAAATAAATTCAACTTCTATTTTAGGTGGATATATATACATGTGTGTTGTTGAAATACTCTAAGTTCATGAACCGTATACCAATTATACTATTTTCATATTTGAGCTCATACAAATTACTGTTGATTTTGTACTTATAATGCGTGTAACAGACTCGATTTCTATCGACTTATGAAATTAATGTTTTGGAGTGATCAAGAAGACAATCGATGATCCTGATCTAGAGCTGAGTCAATCGTGCGTAACAATCCAGTGAAATCAATCTCGGAGTTGAGCTCGAGAAGGTCGTTGTCTAAGCTAGATCAGATGGTACCAGGTGGAGGAACCTGATCGCCACAATCCGCTTGTTTAAAGACTAGTAGACCATTGAACTACATAAGTCTCGACTGAAGTACTAACATAGTAGCCGCTAAAATGATAAAATTCGCTTCCACAAATTCTAATATTATGTTAAGGAATTAAATGATTTTATTTTTGCATTACAGATTAAATAAAGAATTGATTATCTCGGTTATATAGATGTGGATTGAATGTTTTCCTTTTATTTTTATTATGACCGAATATGGATATGGGTCGGTCCATATGAAACGGGTCGGGTCCTAACATCCAAAAATTCGGGTCGTGAGAGAATTTGAGTGGAAACTCAGTGTAGACCGTAATGCTCCTCTCGTCGAAGTACGACTTCAATCTTCTGGATGCAAAAATTAATGCAAGGGCAGCTTTTTCTATTAGTGCGTACCTGAGTTTGACTCCGACAAGTGTCTTGCTCATGAAGAAGACCGGTTTCTCTTATTTGTTATGCTCCCGAAATAGTACGACACTGATTGATTGTTCCGTTGATGCTAGGTAGAGGACGAGCGGTTCGCCTGCTTCTGGTTTTGAGAGTAAGGTGGCTCGGCTAGGTATTCTTTCAATTTTCCAAAAGCTTTGTCGCATTCGTCAGTCTACTGGAATTGCCCGTGTCTCCTTAGTAGCTTGAACAGTGATGATCGTGCAATGAATCGGCTTAGCGCTGCTATCCTCCCGGCCAGTTTCTGGACTTCTTTCCTGTTTCGAGGTGGTTTCATTTTCATGAGGGCTCTGTTCTGCTCGGGGTTAGCCTCTATTCCTTGCTTGGTGATCAAATACCCCAAGAATTTTCCCGAAGTGACTCCGAAGACACACTTGTAGGGGTTCAACTTCATATTGTATTCCCGAAGCCGATCGAGCGTTTGCCCCAGATCCATTAAATGGCTGTCTCTCTGATAGCTCTTGACCATCATGTCGATGTAAACTACCATAGATTCTCCGATCATGTCGTGAAACATTCGGTTGACCAATCTCTGATAGGTGGCTCTTGCATTTTTGAGTCCGAATGGCATTACCTTGTAGCGGAATACCCCGCGATCCGTAGTGAAGGCTATTTTTTCCTGATCGGGCCCAAAGAGAGGAATCTAGTTATAGCCCGAGTACCCGTCCATGAGGGACAAGATTTCGTAGCCTGGCATTGCGTCAACTAGTTGATCGATTCGTGGTAGTGGATATGGATCATTTGGGCAGGCTTTGTTCAAGTTTATAAAGTCTATGCAGACCCGTATTTTCTCCATCTTCTTGGAAACCGCGACTACGTTAGCAAGCCATTCGAGGTTTGTGACCTCTCGAATGAAGCCCGCTTTCAGCAACTTGTTGATCTCGTCCCTTACGGCCATCTATTTTTCTGCCGACACCACTCTTGGCCGCTGCTTGACTGGAGTGTACCTGCGATTCACATTCAATTTATGGCAAGAAATATCCGAGTGTATCCCTGGCATGTCTTCCAACGACCAAGCAAATACATCCTGATTGGCTATTAGGAGGTTCATAAGTTTCTGCTTCTCCTGTTCGCCTAATGTTGATCCAACATAAGTTATTTTCGGATCTTCGTCGGTTCTGAAATTGACTTCCTCAGTCGGCTCAATAGTTGGCCTTCCTTGATCCGTGTTATCTTTTGGATCGATGGCCGGATGCTGTGGTTGCTACGTGCTGTCGGCGGGTGGCTTGCCGCTCTGAGGGTCAGTTCTAGGTTCAGACGCCTTTTTCGGCCTGACAGCCGTTGCGTAGCACTTTTTTGACGAGGTTTAATATCTCCGGATCTCTACGGTTCCTTGTTCGGTGGGGAACCAGATCAGTTGGTGGTAGGTTGATGGGACGGTCTTCATCCCGTGGAGCCATCCTCTCCCCAAGATTGCATTGTATGGTGATGGGGTGTCCACGACCAGGAAATCTATCATCTGCAAGGCTGGTCCTGCCCTTACTGGTAGCGTGATTTTCTCCAGTGCATATACTTTCTGCCCATTAAACCCGATCAATGGTGCCTCCGCTGATTCCAACGTGGCCTCCGAAAAATTCATTCTTCTATAGGCGTCAGCGAACAATATCTCCACCGAACTCACCGGATCGATGAGGATGCACTTAACGTCAAAACTTCCGATAGAAAGGGTCAACAGTAGTGCGTCTGAATGGGGCAGGTCCATGTTTGAAAAAGTAATTGTGCCCTCGGTGGTATTGGAGAATCTTGGTCCCTGTGCAACATTCAGCACCTCCCGAAGATGTTCAACATGTCGCGAGCTAATGCGATCCTGTCTCTCCATCTCTCGGCGTGACAAACGGCTCAATCCCCTGTGTATCACGTCGATGATCATTGTCAGCATTGTCGCTTTATTCAATCCTTTTGGACCGTTATTGGCCCGTTTTGCGACTTCTTAGGCCTGTCGGACATACTGGCCCAAATGCCCTTCACCGATCAAGTCTTCTATTCGGTTTTTCAGGGTATAGCATTTGTTCGTCTCATGCCCGTAGTCCATATAGAAGGCACAGTATTTGTTCTTGTCTCGTGTGGTTGCCGTCTCGGGGTTCATGGGTCAAGGCCGTTGTACCAAGTCCTTGATTAGCTCTAGAGCCTCTTCTAGGAGGATGGTCAGAGCTGTGTAAGTACGATCGTCCCAAGTCTGAGGTTTTTTGTTTAGACAGCCTTCATATTTCCTCTTCTTCTCTTTCTCCTCTTTTAGGGGAAGCTTTTCAATCCCTAGGATGGTATCAGCCTTCTTGGTATGTTGTAGGGTGTCGTCTTCCAGCCTGTCGTACTTCTCGGCCATTGTGAATAGGGCGTCCAGGTCCGACGGGTGATTTTTTGTGAGGGAACGATAGAGCTCGGACTCAATAGGCAGAGCTTTTCTGTAAGCCGTGACGGCGTGCTTATCATCATAGTCTTCTACTGCGATCATGATGTTCCGAAACCGCTTGGTGAAGTCTCGTATGGTCTCTTTTTGGTCTTTTCTTACGTCGAACAGAACGTTGACATCTTTGCGATGGAGCCTGTTGCAAGAATATTGGAAAATAAACAGTGAGCTCAAACCTGAGAAGTCATGTACCGACCTGGGGAGTAGTCGGTTGAACCAGATGAGCCCCTCCTCGCTCAATGTGGATGGGAACATCCGACACATCAAACAGTAGTCGAACTCCCACATGGTCATAACCTTTCAGAATCGCAGGACGTGATTCACAGGGTCCGACATCCCCGTGAACGTCGAGTACTTTGGCTAGGAGAAAGACGAGGGTGCTCGGTACTGTTGGACGTTCTCGACGAATAGAAAATCCCTTGGAATTTGGGTTGCGATTGCCGCCATGCGGTCTGCGAGCGTCTCCTTCTTGCCGAGGAGCCTGGCCAACTGCTCGTGGGTCACTAGGTGCGATGCCATTTCGACTGGCTGTACCCCTATTACCCTCTTGAGGATTCCCGCGATCGGTTCTTCAACTTGTTGGCCCTTAACGCTTCGTTCTTGTTCGGAAGGTTCTATCCGTGGTAGTTTCGGCCCTAGAGCTGTCTTTGAATCCGAGGGTGAATTCCCTGTGCGGGCCATCTCATGGGTGCTCCTGCGGGCTCTCAGGTTGGATTCCCCCGACGTGGTCCCTTGGTTGCTACGACTGTGCCCTTGTGACCTCTCGAGTCGAGTGTGTTTGGACGCCATGTTGATGGACACTCGATCATTATCGACTGGCTGCTTCTCCAGACGCCTCCTCAGCCTTCTATTTTCTTCTTGCAATTTCGTGACCAGTTCTTGATGATCATTCTATTCTTCTCATGCCCTTCTCCCCTCCGATATTGTATCTCAGAGGTTCCTGACAGGACCGGCTTCCCTGCCGTTTAGTTCTGCCCGTCGTGTATTCACCATTCCGAATCCTCTTGTGGTCATGGGTGAGAGAGTTCCCACGGACCACGCTAGAAGATGTGGGGAAAAATCCGTGATCTTTGCCTGCACGATCCCCGAGGAATATGGATTAGTTGTAGCTGGATGAATTTCCTGGCGAAGTCGGCTGTGCTCCTGACGGTCCTGAAAGGAAAAGGCCGCCTGGATGATGTTCCGCCTTGCCTGGATTGGTTGCTCCACCGATCGCCGCCGCGCTCTCCGATTATTGTTGTACCTGTAAATTACACTTCGACGCTCAAGTCAGGATAAATCCAAATACTATATATCTCGTTCTTGGTATCTTTCTCCCT
The DNA here is from genome assembly GCA_035048495.1 of Euptelea pleiosperma. Classification (NCBI taxonomy): domain Eukaryota; kingdom Viridiplantae; phylum Streptophyta; class Magnoliopsida; order Ranunculales; family Eupteleaceae; genus Euptelea; species Euptelea pleiosperma. The sequence goes on from CM068544.1 coordinate 3,241,325, forward strand.
CTTGTTTTTCGACCTCATCTTCATTAGGTCTACTTCTTGATAGGGCTCTCAACATAGAGCACGTCGTTGTTGGGAAGCCTGTAACTGTTACTTCTTGATAACGGCTTTCTGTTGCGTTTCTTGATCTGAGGGGAATGCTTCCCCCAGGTGCCTTGTGAGACGAGATTTTGTCCGTTCAAGCTGAATCAGCGGGTATTTGTTACCCGTTTTAGATGTAGCTTGTCGGATTACTTGAGAAAAAAAATGCCGAGCATTGATATCCAACAAGCCCCTTTTTCCTGTCGGACTCTGCTTTGTCATGCGTTCCGACAAGATCCATCTTTTAGTCGGACTAAGTTTATTTTATCCGATAAGATCCTTCTTATTTTGTCGGATATCCATCTATAATTGGAATCGTCCATCTAGGTTCGCTGAAGGAGTTTGACCTTTTTATGGAAGTATGTTTATCGAGTAGCGGGCCGAGGTGGTCCGTGAACCACGGAGGCCAATATGCTTCTCAGCATGTGTACCCATAAGTGACACGTGACAGTATCTCAGTCGTTCGGAAAATAGGGTACTCATAGGTATGTTTATCGAGTAGCGGGCCGAAGTGGTCCGTAAACCACGGAGGCCAATATGCTTCTTCTCAGCGTGTGTACCCCATTAAGTGACACGTGGCAGTATCTCAGTTGTTCGGAAAATAGGGTACCCACACTTGGGCATCACAAACAAGCCAATGGGGGCGTGTATAGCCCATGATGAAAACAACAATCTCGAATACAACTGCTAAAATCACCAAATCAAGCTGATTTTGGTCTGTAAGCCCATCCAAGGGTGGATAAAGCATTCATGGGTTCAATGGCCCAGAAAAAGTGAGCCAAATGGCATTATTGGAGCATGCTGAATCATTTTTGCTCCAGTACTGCTTGAGCCAAAACTTTTTGTGTCTTCATATACCTGAAATCTGGCCATGTCAACCTGGTTTCAAGCTGACTTGGAATTTTTTAAACACTGAACCAAAGTAGGTTTAAAAGGGATAGTTACAATGGGTATGGCTGTTATAATAGGTCAAAGAACAGTCCAATTTTTATTTTCTTAAAAAAAAAAATCAAGTTTATTTTCCATCTAAACAACTGTTGTATCAGCAGTTATTTCAGTATCAGCAGTTATTCTGAAAATAACTGCCATTAAAATCTTTCAATATGTACAGCGTTTTTAGGGTTAAATACCAAATAATGTAATGGGGTTTGAACGTTACCATTATAACAGCCGTAACAATGGCATTATAACTCAAACCAAGAACCAAACACAGAATCTACTTAAATACAGAACATATATGTATCACCCTTTGTGGCAATAAGATGATAAAATCTTGAACCAATGTTGCTATTGTAACCAAACATTGACAACCTAGTCATCGTGGCTAAGACAACCAGGTGAAGACCACTTATCCCCTATATTTCTATTCTTGTCTTATAAATAATTCATGGTATTCACTAAGGCCGTGTTTGATTGCACGGGAAATTTTCCCGAGAAAATACATCTAGGATATGCCTTAAATGGCTGATTGATTGCAACTGAGAACATATATTTCAATCATGCGAGAAAATAAAGGAGTATTTTCAGGTGGAAATGAATTCTCACCTATCTGGATGGGAAATGAATTCCAGGCTTAGTAGGGAAAATTATCCAGATTTAAATGGCTTGTTAGGGAAAATTATACAGATTTATAATGGCTATCTAACAATGGACAGTTGTGTTTTCCCAAGGAAAATGCAATTTTCCCACTTGGTAATCAAACGTGGCCTTAGTCAAAAAAATTGGGGTAGCAACAGACTCTAAGCTGCAAAAATGAGTTTTCATGCTGCTGTATTTGTTTTGGGGAGTTTTTGTGTTTTGCAGCAAACTCGCACAAGTTCAAGACCCTGCCAATCACAGGAGCCCCAGTTTTTGGCCTCTGGTTTTTCCCTTATTTCAGCCATGCCAGCATTTTAACAGGGCTGGCAGCGAGTTCTGAACTCATGAGTTCACCGCACGGTCCTGGAGCAGTCCTTTTAAACATGGGCTGGCAGCAATAGAACCTACAACCTCAAAGGATGCAACAAGGCATGATCCAACTCCACAAGCTATGAATTCCCTTAACCTGAAGGCTGCAATTAAGCAAAATTGAACAACAGATGGCTCCTGATTAGACAACCCGAACCCATGACTAGCAGCAGATTATCAAGCACCGACCTAGTCTTATGGAAGCAGGTGATGAGTAACCATAGTCCAAACAGATGATTGGACTGACTAATAGTGAAATGAGATTACCGTCATTTTTTCTCTCTTTTTTTTTTTTCCTGTTCTTTTTTTTTCTTTTTTCTTCTTTCAATTTTCTGAGAGAACTCTATTTACTCTATTAACTCTATAATACATTTAAAGATCCTCAAAAAAGAAAATAAAAACAAAATCACCTGGGTACATGGGTGACAATGTAATGCCCTTTCTCCAGGTCGTATACCGTCTTCAATTGTGGTTTCCGCCATTTTGATACATAGAATGCAGCAAAGACTGCCAATAAGAGAACAGCAAACAAAGAGAGGTATGCGACTAAGTCGTTCCCAACGATGCGGCCCAGGTTTTCTGGTTCCAATTCGAGAGGCTCCACCACAGTTTGGAGGATGAAAGCTCCTAATGTCCAATCGAGGGGGGTGCTTCCAGCTTGATTAGCAAATCCAATCCTGCAGACAGTGATTTCTTTTACTGTTGATTTCAGAGGAATGGAAAGCAGCAATTTTGTTGACTCAGTTTCTAACAAGATTTTCATTTATAGGTAAGGTTAGATCAAATCATCAACCAAGGTTGCAACATAGAGCATTGTCCAATAAACTGAAAGGCCCCATGACAGTGAGCCGTTGAATGCTCTGTCAAACTGCACTGGATGCTCTATCAAACTCAGCTTGAACGTCACCATTGGAAAAACCTTTCAACAATGTATGGGGTGCAAGACCAATATTAACAAGATTCAAAAATATAAACAGAAGCCAAATAATTACATGCCCGACAAGTTAGAACGAAAAACATAAATTATATATATTAAGTGCATAAAAACCAACACACTCGGTCAAATTCCAGATAGATCAAACTTCGAGATATGGGTCAGTAAAATCGAAAATCAATTACCAGTGGGACTCCATGAAGAAGTCCACAAGCTGAAGAATTTGTCTGCAGATAAAGAAGATAGTCTATTGCTGGAGATAATGACAAATGAAATGACAATCAATCAATCCATTTATAGGTAAGGTTAGATCAAATCATCGACCAAGGTTGTAATATAGAGCATTGTCCAATAAACTGAAAGGCCCCATGACAGTGAGCTGTTGAATGCTCTGTCAAACTGCATTGGATGCTCTATCAAACTCAGCTTAAACATCACCATTGGAAAAACCTTTCAACAATGTATGGGGTGCAAGACCAATATTAACAAGATTCAAAAATATAAACAGAAGCCAAATATTTACATGCCCAACAAGTTCGAACGAAAACATAAATTGCATATTAAGTGCATAAAAACCAACACACTTGGTCAAATTCCAGATAGATCAAACTTCCAAATATGGGTCAGTAAAATCCAAAATCAATTAACAGTGTGAGACCCCATGAAGAAGCCCACAAGCTGAAGAATTTGTCTGCAGATAAGGAACATAGTCTATTGTTGGAGATAATGAAAAATGAAATGGCAATCAATCACTCCATTCTCTCTCCAAACCCCTACTCTTCTCTTTCTAATCTCTCAACTCTCTCTCAATCTTACATTATGGTGACAATCTAGTTTACAACACATTCTACCCCAGTTGGAAATAAATTCGACCTTGAGTTTTAAAGAATTAAAGATTGTCTTCAGATTTAAATTTCTGGAATGTGTCATTCTCCTTGACTGGGAGAATTCAACCTTGTCGAATATAACTTCTCGTGTTATCGCAACTCTCAATGAATCTTCTTTTTTCTTGTTCATAACCGGCTTATTGTTCTTGTACAGTTTCTGTACGAAAAGGAGAAATTTGCATGTTTACGTTTCGCCACTACTTCTTGACAATGGTCTGATGTCACCTTCATGCTAGGCTTGATCACATCATTTACGGGCAAACTAACTTTGTTAGTACTTATTTTAGATTTTGGCACATCCACTGTAACAACTCTTTCTGAGATAAATTGTACACTTTCTTTGGGCATCGTACCAGAGCTTTCACATACCATGATACTAGAACTGCAAGCCACAAGTGTTTCTTGTTCTTGGATTTTGTTAATAGAAGCAGAAAAATTAGAATTTGCACCTCTTTACTGTTCCTTTTGCATATACAATCATACCACAAATTCTGTCATGATTTGCATATGCTGCTGCATTTGGGCTATTGATTGACATAGAGCTAAATATATATATAGAGAGAGAGAGAGAGAGAGGATTGAATATCAAGTAGAATCACTATACTTCGTAAAATAAACCATGTCAAATACAAGAATACAAGGGCTTAATATGAGAGTTGGACAGTAGCATTGTTTCTTTCCTCGTTCTACTCAAACTTCCTAAAAACCTAAGATAAAACATTAATAACTGGAATTTCGTATCAGGGATGCCACTCCTACTCCAAAACCCCGATGCAATGGTTTGAGAACTGATCCTTGTCTGAACCTCGCTCCCAAAACATTGAACCTTTCTCCACCAACTCCGTTAACCACTTTCTATTTCTCTCGACAACTAAAATATATAAACCTTGTACTTTTGTTTATCTACTTGTGATTTTGTTATAGGAAAAAAAGGGTCTTGCATTGAGAAACAAGGGTAGCAAAGGAATAGTGCAATTATAGCAACCATGGGTGCAACAATGATGTATAGTGGCAAAAGAGAAAATGTTGTGAAAATTGCAAATTTTTGCAGCAACAGAAACCTTCATGTACAAGGAATTTATCAGTTTTTATCAGTTGTCAAAAACACATTATATATTTATCGTTAATCAGAAATATTGTCAATCAAGGATTGTTTGATGGCGGCTAGTTGGAGGTTGTGAGACTGGTGGATAACATTGGTGATACTACAAGAATGCAACTATAACGCTGCATTTTAATAGAAAAGGTATAAATAACGCTGCGGAGGGAGGAGAATTTTATTAATAGAAGAGGTAAAGTACACCTAAAGAGGGGGGACGTATGCATTTTAATTTTTATGTTCCAGCTCCCGCTCCATGCTCTTGTCACTTGGGATAAAAGTCTGCAGAGATTTCTAGGAGCTTGTGTTGACATTTCTTTCCTAAGCAAATTACTTTCCAAATACCATCTTTTCTACAAGGAACTAAATTTTGTGAAATTATTGAAATATTTCGCAAAATATTTTCATTTTCTAGGTTATCGACAGAATGAATACATACATGAAAAAATGTTAAATTTCACGAAATATTTTCATGACGAAATATTTTGCATGAACAGTAAATTTCGATCTTATGTATTATTTCGGTCGCAATGTTTCAACATGTATAAAAACATTTCAATCAAAGGTAAGAAACATCCCATTTGAGCTCAAAACAGCCACAAATCCCATATTTGATCCATTAAACCATATATATATACTAAAAAAGACCAATCGATTATAGATTTCTTGGTTCACAGATTGATTGCGAGGACAAATCGAATCCCGTTTTGGAGTTTTTTCAAATTTGAAATGTACATAAGTATTAAATTTCTTGCAATCGTTTCTTGTTATAAATAGATAGATTAGGTGTAAATGCATCAAATCTATGAATCTATGATGCATTTACACTGGATTTGTACACGGATTGAAGATCGTTTAGGGTGAAAATTTGAAATTTGGGGAAAACGCCAATTTCATTAGTTCTTACCCTAAACATCCATGATTGTTGCATAAATTGATTAAAAAAAAATAGCCTGTCCTACGAGTTGGTTGGGTTAATTTTTTTTCCAAAAAAATATTTAACGTTCAAAAAGTTAAGTAAATGTTATAAGTTAATATAAAATAGGTTTTCTGAAATTATTCATAATATTAAGACTTTATTGTAAGTGAATAAGGATTCATTAATACCTTGATTTATGACTTTTTATGACTGACTATCAGATACCTACCTCAACATATTACACACTGCTATGGTCATCCATTTCCACACTACATATAGTTGTATATTATGGTTTGATAGCTTATGAGTGTGTTTTTATGCTTCTTTTATCATTTCCCACATTTCAACAACAATTTCTACAATATTTTCATCATTTCCGCATTATTTCCATCATGTCACGAAAAATGTATTATTTCCACAATGGTCATTTCTAGGCTGGTCAAAATAAACCTCGAAACTGAAATTTATTTCCTTGCTTTTCTACATTATAGAAACTAACTTAAACTAAGTAAACCCAATTAGAAATTATCTAAACCTCAAATCTGCAAATTATACTAAACTTCAAAATAGAAACTAACCTAGAGACTCAATTTTGAAACCTTTCCAATACCTAACATGGACACAAATATTAACTAAACTAAAAAGACAAAATTTAGGAAACTAAAAAGAGGAGTCAACGTCTAGAATTAAACTCAAGGAGAAAGCTGCCATAGAAACAGTAATCCCATCGTGGACCAGTACCATGCCATTGTATTGGTCATAACTAAAATCGTTTCCAAATTGCAGGAAGATAATTGAATATGCTAACATCACCTTAACTAAGGGATTTGGAAACTAATTGACAGAAAAAATGGACACAAGCAAGGTGCCGGAATTGTAATCCCATGTATCATGGAGCTTGATCCCATGCTTCTCAGCCCATTGTGCTTCATGTGCCCACACTTGTTCTCATGTTTTATCGGAATTTGGACAATGCAGACTGCGTCACTCTTCCCCTGTTGAAGAAAACTTGACCTCAAGTTTTAAAGTACTGAAGGATTGGCTTCGGATTTAAATTCCTAACTGCATCACTCTTCTCTCAAGATAACTCAAATACTATTCCAAAAAGTATGAATAAAAAAATCTTACACGCATTTTCTCTAGAAAGCAATAAATACTAAAATTCCTACGCGACCTCTACTACCCATATCTTTTAACCATGACAAACATGCAAGTATCACACCCAAATCCATGAAGTTAGAAGTCTAACTTGTATGGACTCCCTTTGAATTGTTCCCCGGCCCTCCATATTCTGTTTTTGTGTAATACAAGCCAGTAATTCTGATGCAGATAAAACCAGAAGTTTCTATATTCTATTTGACTGTTGCAGGAACATGTGGGTCCCTAAGATTTTGATGAGAACAAAGGATATCATAGAAAAGAGAAGCGAGTATACCTCTTATCATCCATAGGGATTCCAAGACTGTCATGCATTAGTGCCACCATATACGCGGAAGAGAAACAGTATCTCAACAAATCCATCTCATTGATGCCATGATGTTCATCTTTCAGTTTGTCCCAATCATCTTCACAATAATGCTGTCCAGCAGCCTCCAATTCTGACAGAGAAGCCTTTGGGACCAGCCCAAAAAACTGTAAAAGGTTCAAGAAAACAACAATCGAGTTGAAGAAATTGACAGAGAGAGAACAAGAAAACCATGGAGGGATATTATTGTGTCAGTGAACACATTTCCCCATAAGCACAACCCACCTATGAATTGGCCCCAACAATTCAATCGGTTAGCCACTTCTTGGATGGGCTGTAGCCTTAAAGTCGTATAACAATCCACTCACTCCTATGGTTCTTTGCTGTCCAACTTATTAACTTTCATATCAAACAGCTAAACCAGTTTTTCTTAACTGTCCAAGATCTTCCAATGTTTTGTGAAGACGGGATCGCAAATTGATATCATTTATTGTGAAGAAAAATCGGTACGGTAATTGTGTTTTGTGAAGACGGGATCACAAATTGATATCATTTACTGTGAAGGAAAATATGTACAGTATTTCGGACCATCCAAGGTCTGAACAAATCCTAAGTGGAAAATCTGTACACTATATTGTGAAAGAAACAAAACTTTGCAACTGTGATGAACACAAAAGTCTAGCCTATTTAGCGTAAATAAGGTTGGGGATTTTGTATCAAGAAAAATCAACAAATCTCTACATTGAATGGTTATCGAAGAAAAAAAAAGTCCCTACTAGTGTCATTGTACAAACCTCTGAAGTATAGAAGAAGTTCTCTGGAGGAACAGGCTTGCCTTGCAACTCAGGCAAAAAAGACGGAAGTATTTTACAAGGTGGAAGGAAGCATTCATCTGCATAAATATGAGTAAATCATCACAAGAGATAATGTTTCCATGACATGATATAGTAATTCAAGAACCAGTGAGTTCGAAATGCATGGAACAAAGATTTTCCTGACCAAGAAATTTGCCACAAACAGGAAAATGTAGAATAAAAGAACAATATAACATTATATAATATATGTACATATAGATATGACTACAGAATCCATTAAATAAATGCTTCTGCATAGCAAAATTAATATACAGGTGCATTTAAGGGTTTGACTTCCAGCCAGTATGTGTGCATTCAGACTTATCAGTTGTGCATAAAGCTGATATGATCAGTTTCTCCTTTTCACAAACTAGAAAAGAATAGCAAACCAAAAAGGCTAAATTAAGGAAAAAAACATCAGGACACTAATCAGATGGAAAAGAACAATGAAGGCTAGAACCTCTGGTAGTGTAGGCAAGAGCACATATAAGATAATAGGGGAAAAGGACACGGATTGATTAATGTATTGATTCCTTTAGTTGTAAATATATTTTTGGCGCTAAAGATTCCAGATAAGTTGCTCTGGTTTTGGAAGTTCATGTTGCTATAAACGTGATATCTAAGAGACAAAGACAGGTGGGATTTAAGAGAGAGAGAGATCCTAGCAACTTGGGGAGAAAGAGGGAACCTATTGTCCATGAGCTTTGCCTAAATAATTCCTTCTTCTTTTTATTGATAAGTAGTACATTTTGTTGAAAAAATAAAAGAACTGCATCTCTAATTACAGCAAAGGATGGCTGACTTAATCCCAAGCTAAGGGCATCATTTAAGCTAAGATCCCCATATACGGACATTGACACATGGAGTCAGGATATGACCCTTCATTTCCCAAAATCTAGGACCTTAGTTGCACGAGATGGGAGCGGGGAAAGGAAGTGGGTGTTTTAAGAAAGCCATATATATATATATATATCTTGATGGTGGAATGATAGAGGTTCAAAAGGCCATTAGAGAAAAGAAGATTTATTACACGACTTGGCAACTGATTAAAAACAATGAGAACTTAGAAAGATATACAATGCTAAAAAGGAAGCAAAGAAAGTGGTGAGGCCAAACATACAGCATATGATAGTCTATATAATAAATTAAGGACAAGAAAGAGTGAGAAAGATGACTACAAGCTTGTACAAACAAAACAGAGAAATGTTAAAGATATAGATCACATTAGATGCATTAAGGGCAATGACCAGAGAGTCAGTGAAAGGTGAAGAAATTAAAGAAAGGCGGAAGACTTATTTCTATAAATTTTTTTTGATAAGTATAAAAATTATCATTAAAACCGAAACATTTACAGAAAGACAAAGTTAAATAGGTCGAGTTAACCTACTTTAACTACCACGAGGCAAACAACACTAGGAAAAGCTGAAAAAATTACAATAAAGTCAAACATCTCTCGAGCATAAAAGTTCCCACCGACAAACAAAATCTTCGAAGAATAGTCCTCTGCATTCTCTGGATAACTTGGACCACACAAATAAACTCCCCTTTATAGACAACACAATAGATGCCACCTCCAGACTCTTTCCTTCAAAGACTCCGATTACGTTCCTTCCAGAGGCCCCATGCAATCGCTAGAGGTAGCATCCGCCACAAAATTCGTCCTCTAGTTGAAAAAGCTTTAACCGTCCAACTAGTCAGTATTTCCCTCAAAGACCTCGGCATAACCCAATGTATCCCGAACTCCGATAGGAAGGATGACCAAACCTCCCTGGCTACGTCACAATGTATCAAAAGATGATTAGCTGATTCTCCATGATGTTTACACATGGAACAGTAGTCAATAATCATGATTCCTCTTGTTCTCAACTTATCAATAGTTAGGATTTTCTCCAGCGATACCTCCCAGACAAAGAATGCAACCTTAGTCGGGATTTTGGATTTCCAGACCAATGCATCTGGGTAGCTAATACCGTCTGAAAACTATAACACCTCATAAAAAGAACTCACCGTAAACGTCCCACCTTTGGTCCAAACCCACTGACGTTTGTCCTAATTACCTAACCTCAATTGAATTTCTTGCAAACGACTGAGCATTCTGGCCATAGGTTCAATCTCCCAGTCATTAAGGTTACGCCTGAATCCGAAATTCCAAACCATAGATTCCCCTACCCCCGTGTAACAGTCCTTGATAGACCAAAACTTTCTAATGGAAAGGCTATAGAGATCCGGGTACTCCGTCTTAAAAGAAACATCACCACACCACATATCCTCCCATAATCTAATTCTGTTACCTACTCCGGCACTAAACCGAATGCATCTCGAAAAAGTCTCCAAGATTTTCATAATGCCCCTCCAAATACTGCAACCATATGTGCCTCGAGCCATTCCACTCATCCACCCAAAAATCATTGTGCCGTACTTTCCTACAATTATACTCCACAAACTGATAGTTTCTTCCCCGAATCTCCAAAGCCACTTGCCCAATAGAGCTTGATTCATGGCTCTAATACTCTTAACCCCTAGACCGCCTTTCTCCTTAGCTTTACACACAGAATTCCAATCTACCAGATGAAATTTATGTGCTTCCAGTGTATCGTTCCACAAAAAATTTCTCATTATCTTTTCAAAGATTTGAACCACTTTATCCGAACTGTGAACAACGACACGTAATAAATAGGCAAGCTAGATAGAACACTCTTAATCAGGAGCAGCCTGTCCCCTTTAGAGAGATATCTTGCTTTCCATACTGCCAATCTTCTGTCAAAACATTCAATTACCGGATCCCACAAAGCCTTGGATCTATATGCTGCCCCCAGAGGAAGACCCAAATAAGTTGTTGGAAATCGCTCAATACTGCACCCAAGAATGTCAGCTAGTATAGAAATATTCTCCACCTCGCCCACCCCATATACTTCGCTCTTCATCAGATTAACATGCAATCCTGATACAGCTTCAAAACAGCATAATAGACCTCTAAGAAATCTAATTTGAGCAACTGAGGGACCTAGGAACACAAGAGTATCATCTGCAAACTGCAAGTGAGAGATAGTCGGAGTTCCCTGTGCAACCACAAAACCCTCCAATTCGCAGATGCTTACCGCTCTACTAATCATTCTACCTAGAGCCTCTGCCACTATAATAAATAAGAAAATGACACGGATGAAATATCCTGTTGGGGAACCGTTTACTAGTGTAGAGAATGACGCGGATGAAACACATTTTCTTATCCACAATCTCCATTTCTCCCCCAAACCCATCCTGGACATATAGTCTAGAAAACTCTAGTCCACGTGGTCATAAGCCTTTTCCATATCAATCTTACATACAATCCCTGGCTCCCCCGACTTCATTCTTGAATCTACACATTCGATAGCAATAAGGACCCCATCGAGAATTTGTGTACCTCTGACGAACGCCCCTTGAGTCGATGAAATGACCGTGTCAACACCGTACGGATCCTAGTGGCAAGCATTTTGGCGACGATTTTGTAGGTGCTACACACTAAACTGATAGGTCTGTAATCTGAAATATCATCCGCTCCTTGTTTCTTAGGAATCATGGCCACAAAAGTATTGTTAGATGTATAATCCAAAAACCCCTCCTCTTGAAACTCTAACACCACTTTTATAAAATCTGCCCCAATCGTCTCCCAACATTGCTTGAAAAAAAGCAATTGTGAAACCATCCGGCCCCCGCGCCTTATCTCCCGCTAAATCCGAAATAGCCTTAAGCACCTCTCCCTCATCGAAAGGTCTTTCTATGTACCCCCTATCCTCAACACTAATCTGCTCAAAGGATGGTCCTTCTAAAGATGGTCTATAACTAGAGGATTGCGTATACAAATCGGCATAAAAACCCACAACTCCTTTTCTGATACTTTCCTCCGTTTCCATCCAGATATTTCGAATATTGAGACGGGTACCATGATTGAATCTTCTATGAGCATTAGCCATGTTGTGAAAAAATTTGGTATTGTTATCGCCTTCCTTCAACCATTTTATTCTGGCTTTTTGTTTCCAGCTGATCTCCTCCATCCTCACCACCTGTTGATACTCTGCTTTAAGTCGAACTCTCTCCATTTAATCCGTCATAGACAAAGGATCCACTTCTTCCTTTCTATCAAGAATAGAAATTTTCTCCAGCAAAATACCCTTCATTTGGTTGACCCTACCAAACTCCTCTCAATTCCACACTTTAATTCTTTCTTTGATTGCTTTAAGTTTGCATCTAAATACTTCCCCTGCCTTCAAGGTTTAAAATATCGTTTCGGATGAATGTTTCGTTCAACTGAAAAAACGAAACGAAACGAAACATTCACAAAATTTTGAAAAATGGGCGAAACGGGCGAAATTTTCTGAAAATTTCCGAAATATTACGAAACATTGCGAAATATTCCGAAATATTTCGAAACATTCCAAAACTTTATGAAATAATTGCGAAACATTGCGAAATAATTGCGAAGCATTGCGAAACATTGCGAAATATTACGAAATATTGCGAAACATTGCGAAACATTCCGAAATTCATGCATTTAATGATTGAATTATTCTATAAGCTACTGATTTTTTTATAATTTGTCTAAACTTTATGTGCAGATCAAAGTCAAAGAGATGATGGAGAAATTGGCTACTACAATACTGCTATTGTTGCTAACATGAGATGGTTCGACAATGTGGAATGGATTATGGGTGTTCAAGAACTCTTGAACCCGATCATATTATTTACTATAATTTGTTATGATAAAATAATAATCAAATTCATTCAACATTTTGAAGAAAATGTAATAGCACATTTTTTTATTTTTTTTTTATTTAATGGAATCCGGCTTTAAGCAAATGTTATTTTGATGGTTGTGAACTTGTGATTGATTAAAATTAATTTAAGACGTGTTAATTTTACCCTTATGATTAATTAAAGTACGAATCGGTGCCAACGATGGTCGAATGGATTCTGACATGTACTATACAGGGCTTAGACTCTTAATGTATAACCCAAGTATGGATATGCACATATATACACATAAACAAGACCATGCATTCAAAGTCACTAAATATATTAAGAGTACTTGAGTTATATTGAAGTAACAAGAATTACATGTCAATAAAAAGTAGACTTGCGTGGAGGTTCAAAGTAATTGGGGTCATCCTCTATGTTTCCAAAACACACGTGGTATGTTCGTTGAATGTGATCACAATATTCTATCTAACTCATGTGATCTCGATACCACATCGTGTATTGCTGCAGAAATTATTGGTATTGCTGAGCATTACAAGTAGGGAGTATATGAATTTGAACTATTTGTTGCGGTTGCGGCTGTGTCGGTTGATAACCATATGGCTGATGTGAACTCGCCCCCTGATCATATCCATAACTCGAGGATGACATGGATTGAGCATCATATGAAGAGTCGTATCCTGATCCATATCCAGCACCGTACGATCCATGAGACGATGAAGCATAACTAGGCTGAGCACCATATCTGGTAAATCCCATGTCAGATAATCCCTATATTAATCATCCCAATGTCTTGCACAACTGCGTCCATGCTATGTGCAGTCGGGTCATCAATACATTGCTCCCGTCTCGTGTCTTTTTGGTTTCGATGTGGCCGTCGCATATAAGTTCTTTCACTAGGAGGAGGTCGAGAGCCATGATTAGGATCTTGAGAGGCATGATCGAAGTATCGTTCCTCTATAAATGGAGGCAATCCTCTTTGTGACTGTGAGTGATGGCCACCACCACTCCCACCGTGGTCATCACCACCATCACCATCACCACCACCATCACCATCACCATCACTATCGTCATCATCGTCACCATCGTCATCATCTCCAGCCTTAGAACTTAGAGTTCTCATCAACCTCTCAAACTCTTCTTCATCATCAACAGCCTTACTTGCTTTCCCCTTACTTGTGCCTGCTTGAACCCCCGTTGCTTGCTCTGCTACCCACTGATCAACATCAATCCCCATTTGTGAGGCCAATGATGTGTTAGGCCTTTGTGGCTCACCTGGCTCATCTAGCTCTTCTTCTATGGTTTGTCCTAACCAAGAAGTCATCGGATTATCTTCCTCGTGTATATGACTAAGGTCAATTGGATCAAAAATAGCATCTCCTTTCCTATTATCTTGTGTTATGTGCTTCACCCTTAGCCTCATGTTGTAGTGCACATAAACCAATTTCTCGAGTTTTTTAACTGAGAGGCGATTTCGAGGCTTTGTGTGGATTAGGGAGAATGTACTCTAATTTCTTTCACATCCACTCGAAGATGCCATCTGTGATACTATTTTGATTGCAATTTTTCGCAAGTTTGGGGCATCTCCACTGTATAAAAACCACCAGTCAGCTACATTTTTAGAAATAAAAATATTAGTTAAAATGATATTTAGCACTAGTCTATAATAAAATACTTAGTTAATGTACTCTAATACCTGGTGCTGTTTTCATCCGTACATTGACTGTGGTACGATCACCAAATCCATACATTTCTCTCGAAATTTTTTTGACTTCGTAGCATAAGAAGTGTATCAACGTTAAACTAATTTCATACAACTATCTAATTTCGCAATTATAATTCATTTGTTAATAAAATATAGACGTACCTCGTTATAAGCATTAGTCGCGTCATCATCATTCGGTTCCAGCTTCTCAATTACACGCTTTAAAGCCATTAAGAGATCCTCCCTCTCGCCAAGGTTAAGGGTGTAATGGTATGCAGGGTTGAGAAAGTAAGCTAAATTGTACGAAAACAATACTTTTAATTAGTATAGTAAAGCGAAGACGGCATTTGATTAAAAATTAAAAAATCATAAAAGTATAAAATACCTGCTGCATGGGCCTATCTATAATTGCATGGTATCCTTTAAAAGAATTTGGTGCAACTTCTCTGATCTTCTCTTTTGCACGGCGCATCCCTTTGTATACATAGCCCATCGTAGGCTTTTTGTCACCATCCACCATCCTAAGAACTTGAACGACGGGCTCAGTTATCTCCACGATATGATGCACAGATTCCCAGAATTTATTATTAAGCACAATGCCCTCAACCTCTACTGCAATCGGCGTTTTGCTATGTTTATACTTTAGCCATGCATCAAATGTAAACATTTTTTTCAAGGCAGTTCTCTCTGAAAGTATACTCTATAGAGAGATGAAGTTTGTGGCGAAAAGTGTCAGTCCAGGACGCACCAAGTTTCCCTCAGTATGCTTCCTCATCAATGCTAGAACCCAGTTATGGTTGTAAATATAATTTGTAACCTTTCGAGCATCAGTAATTATTGGTTTACTGATTTCTTTTCTCAGATTTCTTCTAGGATGAGATTAATGCAATGTGCAGCACATGGAGTCCAATAATAGTGCCGTCTATTCAACTCATCCATTTTGCCTGCTTTCTTGAAAGCAGATCCATTGTCTGTCACAATCTGTATCACACATTCTTCTCCAATCTCATCTATGCAATCTTGCATTAGCATGAACAGGTACTCTGCATTTTGTATGTGTTCAGATGCATCGACTGACTTAAGAAAAATGGTTTTTCCATCACAGTACACTAGAAAGTTGATGATGCTTAATCTAGTTGGCCCCGTCCAACCATCACACGTTGCACCATGTGTCATCTATTTTTTCTTAAAGCCATCAATATATTGCTTCAGCTCAGCAACCTCTTTATCCAAGTAAGGGCCTGCTATCTTGTACGGGGTTGGTGGCTGTACACCCGTACCACTCTTCTGAATAGTACTAACCATTGTCCTATACTAAGGGGATGCTGCAGCATTTGGGGGGATGTGACTATAATGAAAAAACTTTGACACTGATCTTCCTACGTCTTCTATGATCTCTCCCCCTAACCAAGATTCGTCTAACCTTATTTGCTTTGAGCCCCTATCTGGATACATAAATCGATCCATTTCTTCGATCCTTGGACCTTGACTCTGTGCTTTCGACTTCGATTTCAAATTCTGGGCCTTCTTTGTAAATTTTTGAAAGGCATTCATAATACCAGAAGTCCTCCGAGTGCCAGAGGTACCAGATCCCCCACCAGCCTCACGACGGGAATCTACAAATTGAACTCTTGCTGCTTCCATTTGCCGCCTCTCCCATTCATCTGCACGTGATTGACGCAATGCAACATGCATTGTTTCTTCGTCATCATCATCTTGATGATTTCCTTCTGACTCACTACCACTAACTGCATCTGTGGGTCTATTTGGATACTTGGCACTCCTTTCCATTAATCTCTCATCTGTTGCTGCTTGTTGATCATAACACTGCTCTCTTGTCATTCTATAACTTTCTAGGTTATTTCTCATTTCTATAGACAATTCCCGGGGCATTTTGGACACTTGTGTATATCACTATAGCCACCAGCTAAATGTTGTTTTAATCTTTCACACCACCGCTCTTCTGTAACATCCCGCACCATTTACATTCCCACCATTGGCGATTACCTGGAACCGTCTTTCCGTGCTGCCACCCAATGTCGCGATGTCGTGGCATGTCGTGCTAATTTCATAATTCAAGGATTCAAGAATTAGTTTTTTCTAAACTAATCAATTAATTATTTTTAGTTATTTTATGGAGTGATGTTTTTTTCTTTTTCATGATTGATTTTTTCATTCATTTTTTAAAATTTTAGTATATTTTATTTTTACGGGAATTCAAGTGTTACAAAATTTTGTTATTTGAATTTGATTTGTTTTAATTAATATTTATATCATATATAGTTTGCTATCAATTATTTTTAATTTTCTTTATAATGTTAATTGTTGTTATACCTTCATATTTTTTAAAATTTAATTAGAAAATATGTAATGTTTTAACAATTTTCTATGCAAAATTTGTAAGTTTTTATTATCTGTTTGTAATATTTTTGTAATTTTTTTATGCAATAATCTAAACAACATATTTTTTGCATTATGATATCTGTTTTGGAGCAAAAATAGAAATTGAAAACATGCCAAAATACTAAATGCAAAAAAAAAAAAAAATCAGTTTTATTGATGATTGCTAACAATATATTTTATCATAAATAAATGCTTAAATCTAATGGCCAGAAATCACATTATTAAAGTGCTCAATTTGAGTAACCACAAACAATTAATTATATATATATATTTTTTGTGTGTAGGTACATCAAGAAGTGGGCCAAACATCTATAAGGTTATTGAGATCAAAAGAGGGTTATCCATACGTCAATAGTCTCTAAAATTGTGCCACGTGGCCTTATATTTTGTTCACTTAACTTAAAGGGTCGGATTCCGAATCCGATAACCCCCATTTTTTAGCAACATGTTTGACACCCACTTTGGTGTACCCTCATAGAAGATGAATCAATGGCTGATTTTTGGTGAGGATGATCTCCTCACCATATAGATAACCCCAACAAAAAATCAGCCCATTATGAAATCTCTAACCCCGTCAAATGTGGTTTTCAAGTTACACGGTAAAAATTGACGATCCATAATCCTTCCACTTCTAAACCAGTCTATGAATATCAGAATGATTTGAATTTTTGTGAGGATGATCTCCTAACCATAGAGATCATCTTCACCAAAAATCAGCCATTGATTCATCTTTTATGAGGGTACACCAAAGAGGGCGTAAAAAATGGACAAATCTAGTATGCAACTGTTTGCACAGTGTCAATACCGTCAGATGTCCCTTGAAAGACGTGTTATTTCAATGTTTTAAAAAAAAATATATTTTAAAAATTAAAAACACATTTTTCAAGGAGCATTCAATGGTGGATACACTGTTTGCATAAACAGTTGCATACTAAGTGGACTCGTCAAAAATGGGCTCACTTAGTATGCAACTGTTTACATAAAAGTATGCAAATAGTGTCAGTACCGTTGGATGTCCCTTGAAAAATGTGTTATTTCAATGTTTTCAAAAAAATATTTTATAAATTAAAAACATTTTTTTCAAGGAGCATTAAATGGTGGATACACTGTTTGCATTCTTAAAACTATGAAAATAGTTGCATACTAGATTTGTCCTAAAAAATGGGGTCACCGGAACCCGACCTTAACTTAAAGGGTCGTGATGTGCATTTTTGGTAGTAATGGCTGCCATCTAGGCCCATTGACCGCATGGATGTTTAGCCCATCCCTTAGTAGACATTCATACCAAAAATCAGCTTGTTTAATGATTTTTAGCCGTTGGTTTTAGTACTCAAAAAATGGTTGCATTCAACGGCTATAAGAATGCCTTAAAAAGTGTTAAAATCTGATGGTTATAGATCACAAATCAGGATGATTTTCGGTGTTTATATCCACCAAGGGGTGGGATAAACATCCATGCGGTCAGTGAGCCCAAATGACAGTGGTGAGTAACAAAAATCATGCTTCCGCAATTGCTACAGTTTCAGGCATACCTTATTACATCTTTTTCCAACTTAAAAGGCTAAAATGACAGATCTGTTACAGCACACAATATGGAGCCACATGGCACACTCTTAGAGGAGTCTGACCGTATGGATGTTTGGCCAATCCATAGGTAGACCTACAAACCAAAAATCAGCCTGATTAGGTATTTATAGGCGTTGGATTGGACTTATTTTCATAGGTTGATCTCAACTGTTGGAATTCGAGCAGGATTTGAGCTACAAAGATCCAACACATAGAATCAGGCTGATTTTTGGTTTGTAGGTCCACCTAGGGATTAGCCAAACATCGATACGGTCAGATCATGTTATTTTAGGGCTGTCAAGGAGGCTGAAGTAGCCGACCCAACTTATAATGGTAGTTTCATACTACCTCATTTTTTTTTTTTGTTAAAACCTAAACCTAAGGGAATGAACTTACCTTTTGCTGTTGCTGCCGAATGAAGAGAAGACGAAGGAGAAGATCGCCCCAACCTCGTCGTTGCCGGAGGAGAAGGCGACGCCGTTCGTTCCCTCTTCTCTCTCACACGGTCACACCTTCCCACGCACTTACGCAAATTTTTTTTTTTCAGATCTTGGCTCTTTGCTCCTAATCTTTTACACAATCTTGCTATAAATAAGAGTTTGATGCCAAAATAATTGAGGTTGGGTCGCCGTTGCAGCGATTTTTAAGGGTTGTGAAATACCATTTTAGGGCTTCGTGTTTCGGTGTGCGTGATTTGCGCTGATCTTGCAGCCCGTAGGCCGTAGCCTGCAACTAGGTCGCCTGCAACGAGGTAAGATTCTCAACCCTTTTGCTTTTATTTTTGCAGGTTCTTTATCTCGTGAAATAATGCATGCTATTATTGCTACATCTGTTTTTTTTTTTTTTTTTTTTGGGTATGTGTCGGTATGTTTCGGATTATCTCGTACAAAACACACCGAAACATACCGAAACATTCCGAAACATACGAATTTTTGCATGTTTCGTTTTGGTATTGGTAAAATCCGAAATGTTTCGTACGAAACATTACGAAATATTTCGAGATTTTAAACCTTGTCTGCCTTACCACTTAGTGTAACTGATTTCCACCATTCGTCCACCCTGTCTTTGAATTTGGGATTAAGGAACCACATATTCTCAAATCGAAATAGCCACGGTCGGGAACTTAATCCTCCACAATCGAGCAACAACGGCATATGATCTGATATAGGTCTAGGAATCGCACACATTGATGCACCTTGGAAGTGATCTTCCCAGCTAGCTGATATTAGGAATCTGTCCAATCTGCAAAGCGTTGGGTTACTTTGATTATTGGACCACATGAACGTCCCTCCTCCCATGGGTAGATCCATCAATCCGTTCCTATTAATAAAGCTTCCAAAGTCCCTCATACTTCTGGTAACTCTGCCCCTCGTGTTCTTCTCATGAATGTGTCTGATAACATTGAAGTCTCCTCCTATCATGGTTTAAAATTTCGTAATGTTTCGTATGTTTCATTTCATTTCGTAAGGAAACCGAAACGAAACATTGAATATTTCGTATTCAATGTTTCGTATGTTTCGTTTCGTAATGTTTCGCCGAGACAAACCGAGACAATTCGATACAATCCAAAAAAATAAAAATATAATTTAATGATTTTGAATAATATTTCGTAATGTTTCGTAATATTTCGTAATGTTTCGGAAATGTTTCATAATGTTTCGGAAATTTCGTTTTTTCAATGTTACATGAATGTTTCGTTTCGTTTCGTTTCGTTTCGGAGTTTATCTCGGTTTTTCACTTGACCGAGACATTCTTCCGAAACGAAATTTTAAACCTTGCCTCCTATACACCAAGGCTCCTGCCACACCCCAGCTATATCATCGAATTCCTCCCAAAATTGTTCCCGGTGTTGGCTGATCGACGGACCATAAACCCCTGATAATGTCCAAATCAACTGTTCTCCCACACAACTGCACCGAATAGATACCGAAAACGCCCCAACTAACGCATCGTGCACTTCAAGACATCTACGATTCCATATAATCACAATACCTCCCGAAGTTCCAATCGCCGGAAGATCTTGCCACCCGCATTCCATAAAACCACACAGTTCCCTCACAATACTTAAGTCCAACTTCTCCACATTTGTCTCCTGTAACACCACCACATTAGCCCCCCATCTTTTGATCACGCCTTTAACCACCCCCCTCCTCTCCTTATTATTCAATCCCTGAACATTCCATGATAAGATTTTTAACTTCATCATTAATCATTAACTTTTCTCCCTCTTCTACGACTACCATACACTAAATTATTTCCTGTGTTAAATGGACAAGCCAATCTCTGAATTTCTCTCGGTACCTTATTCGGCAGCACCCTAGGTTCTTCCACACTGTCTGCTTCACCATTGCTCAGCAAAAGAGTCGCTTTAAGCCTACTGGCCACCATTGTAAAATTACTATTTCTCCCAATAATGGAAGCCAATAGTTGCTGAGCCTCCACCTCATGTCCCACTGCCATTAAACCCAACAATACACCCACATTCCATATATTGTTCCTGACCCATGCCCTATTGTCATCTACATAACCTTTTTGTAATCCTTCTGCCACACCTCCATATCCCGATACGCTATCAGTCAGTTGTAACCCCACAGAGTTTCCCCCCTACTATACAGTACCTTCTCAGTACTTTGTTGCTTCCGTAGACCTTCCATCCCCTGGTATTTGTTACTCTGAACCACCACTAGCCTCCTATCGTTAGGCCCAACCACACTGACAGATTCCGAATTAACTGTCCAGCGTACATTTTTATCCACCAGTTCAGGTAAACACCTTAACTCCACATTTCGCCCTCCCATCTCCATGTGAAGACCATCTATACTGCTTTGCTGCTCGCTCCCCTGTCTCTCTCAATTCCTCCCTTTCCCCCTCCAGTCGTTGTATAAACGTCTTATCCTCCACTCCAATCGGGAAAAACTCATTTCTTCTAGAACACTCCCCTTCATTGCGACCTCCTTGAGAATGAAAGAAAAAATGGAGAGGATCGGGAGGATACTCAAATTTGTGCTTACCTTTCATCGACCTTATCACTTGCTCTCCTAGTTCTTCACGTCCGTCGTCTACATCTCTAGCATTTTCTCCCAAATTTCTCTTCCCCGCTTCGTTGTCCGTGATTTTCATAACCCTAGCCCCAACTGTGTGAAGCTTTTCTCCGCTAATGTCCTTCTCTGCAACACACCCAATTCTCTCTCCCATTTTCTTCTGAGCACTCGGAAACCTCTTGTTGCCGCTGGAGCAAGTGTTCACCTGGTTCGAAGAAGTATCTATTAAAATACCTTCTGAGTACCGATTGGGTCGAAAACTACCGCCCCCACGGCCCCCTCTAGTTTTAAAGCCAATTGGTTTTAACTTATACTTGACCCGATTCGCTGCCCTCATCCTTTTAGAAACCCATGACCCGCTTTGCTCAGAAAATGGGTCCTTTCGTCGGCCCAGTCTCCACCTATCAATACCAGCCTTAAGCCCACGATATCTGCTGCCTATATTATAACTAGGCTAATGATTCCCAGTTTTGTCCCTCATCTCTACACTGATACGGGTGGGAGTTTCCTCTTTCTTGTTCGCCACCTGTCCCTCCAAATCTCCTTCCTTATAACAACCATGTTTCGTAACCCCCGTCTCATTGTTGCCATATTCTTCGAAGATTGTCTCTGCAACGAAATTGATTTCCTCCGAAGACGTAGATATTTCGGCACCATAAACTCCTTCCCCTGATTTCGTGATCTTCTCCGAGAATCTAGGTTTTCGAAAAACTTCCTCTTCTATCTCTATCTTGGAGTTTGCTAGCGACACCCCTTCCAGTCTGACGGCTACTGCCTTCATCGGTACGTAACATGGCCCCTCCTTCCTTTCTCCCAACGATGCCCCCTCCTTCGTCCTTACAACCCCACTGTTGTCAGTATTCGCTTCTTCTATATAAATCTGTATTTGGAATTCCACTCCCCTATCCAAGACAGAGCATACTCTAGGCAAACCCCCCTTCACTCCTTTCACCCTGAGACGAAATCTGCTCAAATCAGAATCATCTAAAGCCCCTTGATCCACCTCAATCAACCCTCCACACAACTTACCAATGCTTTCGAAGATGCTAATGTTCCAAATGTGTAATGGAAGACCGCGAATCTGGATCCACGCAGGCTTTTCTTCAATTGGACACTGAACCGCGTTCACTGCTGGCCACCACCTTCCCAGATATAATATGCTGCTTTCGACCCGGATCGAAGTCGGATTGCATAAAAACTTATATGTGACATGGTTCTCAACGAACGAAACTCTCTTTCTCCCCCTGATCGGGATGAGATAAAATAGATGCAATGATCCTGTAATGAAAGTGAGCGCCACCGCAATATCCTCCCAGTTTGTGTCATCTGATGAAGATTCACAGATCAGAACTGTATTCCACCTACCAAACTGGTCCTGTGATGATCCCTCATATTTGGTTACTATCTTGTTCTCCTCATCGAGTCCTGAAATCCGAGGATTCTTCGCCCTGTACTCCGACTCCTTTTCTCCTAACAATATGGCCCCTCTTTTCTTGAATAACTCCATGGTTATTGATAACCCATTCTCCAGTGTTATCCATCCCCTCATATCATAACCCCTCGGGAAGCAGAAACTTTTGTTACGTCCAACGTGACAAACCTCTGTGATTTTACATAGGACTAGATGGAAATACTAGGGAAAATATAGAACATACATACTTTCGTAGAATTCTGGTATTAGAGATGAAAGCAACTGTAGCTATGATGAAAATGTATGGGAGAAATTTGATTGTCTTGGCTTACTAATTTATTTAACAATATCTTAAAGAAGAAAAAAATTGCAAATGAATGGAGAATTATTGTAGTGCCTATATACAAGAAACAAAGGAAACATACAGAGTTGCACAAATTACTGTGGGTATGGTATTTTCGGATCTCTAGGATTGAGACACGTGTCACGGCCTCACAGGCACATATCACATTACTATGACAGAAGAAAACCTACCAACGACCGAGGATGTATTAGAACTGTCGAATGCAGCCGACTAACAATCTCTCAGGTTTAAGACCCATATCCCGATACAAACAATTAATCAAGACAACGAAGTTTCTAGACTAGGCCGACAAGGTTTCTACCTTGTCGACACATTGCCTTCTATGCCGTCCATACAAAATATGCAACGGGGTCAGTCATCGGCAACAATCACCTGGTCAGATGTATGGCGCAACTATTCTGGCCGAGAACTACCTTCATGGTGTGAGGTCATCTAGCCGACTAACTCCTATACTTTGGACGATCATGTCGGCAACCATGCCATTAGAATCCCCCATGCTGACTAGGCACTAATACGTCAGGACTCATCCGACAGACCTGGACGGGGAACTAGGTGTATGCCAACAACTCTCCAGAATCTCCAGGAAGAAAGGTTCGTAAAAAAACAAGGAATCTGGGCCCAAGACAGACGGCCACGGATTATCCCACTCACAAACTGTTATCCGGTAAGATAATTATCCTAACTAACTCCCACGAATAGTGGGAATCTAACAGAAAACCATTATAGGAGCAGTTATACGCTCCCGACGAGGAAGCCGATAAATATATATAGCACTGTTAAAATGGAACTTGAAATGGTCAGGATTATAGAGGTTGAGAAACTAGAAGGCGAAGATAGAAAGCAGAGGTTGGTTAAAAGGGTCTTCAGAAAGATGGAAAGAACCTCCAAATGGGTTCTTTGATGGGCAACCCATGTTGTTTCAAAATTAGGGCTGTGTTTAGGGAAGCGAAAGACAATACCATTATCTTTTCCATGTCCTACAGGTTTAGAAGATTCATTGGATCTTTGGACAGGTCATTTATTGAGGGAGACATTGTTAAAAGCAATTATATGAATGACTAGCTTATGGCATGAACACAAGGATGGGGTATTCTTGTCACCTTTTCTGGTTCCTTTTTCTCTGTCTCAATACAATAATTACTTATCAAAAACAAATTACTCCTAATAAAAGTGTCCATACGTGCGACATATCTGTCCCAAGTCTAAAATGCAGAAATGTTTTTCTTTTGTTAAGTAACAGTTCATCAAAAGAAATACTATCGCAAGCAATAGCGTTGTGTAACCAATTCTAAAGGACCGGAAAGGGGTGTTACCATTTTCTTTCTGTAACAATGCCAAAGCTTCAGATTTGCATGCAGAAAAGTTGCCTACTGAGTCGGATGCCAGAAGTTTATCATCACTTGCATTAAACACAATAAATGGATTCGAAGTTCGATCATATCCTTTGGGAATGCAGGGATTTGTTACAAAACGCTCACTAGATCTCCAAGCTGCATATTAGCAAAGAGGCTATTACAATTATTGGCAATGGATATGCTTTTCACAAAAATCTCATTAGCTGAAAATAAATAAATAAATAAAATGCATGCACTAATGTTGACTACCTATGGTAAACTTGCACACATGTTATACATTTACCGATAAACATACAACCATGAGAGGTTTTACTATTGACTGTTGAATGTCATGAGTTCCCATGCATGTAGATACAATATACAACTCCAAATGATTTCAACTCCAGAATGTCCCACCCACACAATTTTGAGCCTACACTATTTTTATGAGTAGAATACTTGGACACGAATGTTTGCACGTCCAACCTCAGTCCAGACCCACCTACACCATACAAGGTCTCTAGTCTTGGCTGATACTGAGACATTCGCCAATACATCACAGTATCACCAGGGACGGAGTCATGAATCTCATGATACAGTGGTGAATCCCAATTCACACAGGATCGGAGTTAGTATCAGGTATCTCGGACATATCAGGCTCGTCTCAGTCATATCAGCTAACAAGTCTTTGACTGTATTAGACGATACAAACAGAAAATACCTTACTAATGTGTGAAGACAACTAAAAAAATCGAAGAGAGCTCTCTCTCATCTTCCCTGTGGTATGAAAGATGATGAGATGAGATACGACTCCTGAATTTTACGCAAACTCTTGTATAAAATGACGAGCCCCATTTCTCTCTTTTTGGTTCACGAGCTTCATTTTCTTAGTCATGGCATGCAACAACCAAAAAAACAAAAAGATGGATGAAATTTCAGTTTATGCCTTTTAACTTTTTCAAAGGACAATTACCCTCACAAAATGTGCCTTGGCAGACAGTACATGATGCTTTGCCTAAGCACCATAACATATGACCCTAACGAATCAATATCCAAATCATGTCAAACTCATGGCTACTTGACAGATTTAAGTGCCTGATGTATGGACCATTTTCCTAATCGTTGACCCTATCTATATTAGTATACTAGTTTTACATCATACATTGGATTGTTAAGGTTTTCCAATTGGTCTAATTTTGTGTTGTACCAAAATTAGGAGATGGGCCACCGGTAGGAAGTTTCAATTTATGAACTGATGAGCCATGTGTTTGATATGGGGTGTGTAGAGAAAGTTGAAATCAAGTCTTGTACTGCAGAGGGAAAGAGGAAAGAGAA
The DNA here is from genome assembly GCA_035048495.1 of Euptelea pleiosperma. Lineage (NCBI taxonomy): Eukaryota > Viridiplantae > Streptophyta > Magnoliopsida > Ranunculales > Eupteleaceae > Euptelea > Euptelea pleiosperma. The sequence goes on from CM068544.1 coordinate 3,267,401, forward strand.
GAGAGAAGAGAGGGGTTACGTGTGTTAACCCTACACACACCCCAATGAATCTTATTTATATTAATAAGTGTGGGCCCTTACATAAGTAAGAAAATAAAACCATAAAGACACTAAACAATCTATAATAATAGAGAGGTCCTTCAACACTCCCCCTCAAGTTGGGACGTAGATATCAATCATGCCCAACTTGCTCAAGCACTCGGTAAACGGAGCTGCTGCAACGCCTTTCGTAAGAATGTCTGCTAGTTGATCAGATGTAGGAACGAAGGGTGTGCAGATCACTCCCGATGTCACTTTTTCACGAATAAAGTGACGGTCCACCTCGATGTGTTTGGTCCTGTCATGTTGAACTGGGTTGTGGGCAATACTTATCGCCGCCTTGTTGTCACAGTATAATGACATGGACCCTTCTACGGGGAAACCGAGTTCTCCGAGTAACAGTTTAAGCCACAGTAACTCACAGACCCCATGGGCCATTGATCGGAACTCAGCTTCGGCACTCGAACGTGCAACAACCTGTTGTTTTTTACTTCGCCATGTAACCAAATTTCCTCCCACAAAAGTACAATATCCTGATGTAGAGCGCCTATCATCTTGGGCTCCTGCCCAATCAGCATCTGTGAAACCCTCCACACGCATGTGGCCCTGATGGCTGAATAGTAAGCCACGGCCTGGGGAAGATTTTAAGTACCGCAAAATCCTGTATGCGGCTTCCAAATGTGTAGTACGGGGGGAATGCATGTATTGGCTAACTACACTCACCGCATATGCAATATCGGGGCGAGTATGAGCTAGGTATATAAGTCTCCCCACCAATCGCTGAAAGCTACTCACATCCTCTAGAGACTCCCCTGACTGACCATCAAGTCTATGATTTGCCTCAATGGGTGTGTCAACAGGTCGAGCCCCTAGCATACCAGTATCCTGCAGCAGGTCCAACACATATTTCCTTTGTGAGATGAAGATTCCTTTATTGGATCTCGCAACTTCTATCCCCAGAAAGTACTTCAATGTACCCAGATCCTTGATCTCAAATTCCAAAGCCAAGAACTCCTTCAACCGGGTTATTTCTGCAATACAATTACCCGTAACAATGATATCGTCGACATATACAATCAAAACCGTCATAGCCTCCCTGTCACGTCTGATGAACAAAGTATGATCAGCTTGACTCTGACTATACCCCATTCGTTTGACTGCCCCACTAAAGCGCTCGAACCACGCTCTCGGTGATTGTTTCAAGCCATACAAAGTTTTCTGAAGCTTGCATACTTTCTGTTCATCCCCAGAAAGTTGAAAGCCAGGAGGGGGCAGCATATACACTTCTTCCTTAAGATCCCCATGAAGGAAAGCATTCTTGACGTCGAGCTGAAATAGTGGCCAAGACTGATTTGCGGCAAGGGAAAGGATAACCCTGATGGAATTGAGCTTAGCTACAGGAGCAAATGTCTCCTTGTAGTCTATCCCATAAGTCTGAGAGTAGCCTTTTGCCACCAATCTTGCCTTGTACCGATCCACTGAACCATCAGGCTTGCATTTCACAGTGTAAACCCATTTGCATCCAACGGGTTTCTTGCCTCTTGGCAAGTCTACCAACTCCCACGTGCTATTTTTTTTTAACGCATTCATCTCTTCATACATTGCTTCTTTCCACCTAGGATGCTTCAGAGCTTCTGTTACAGATGAAGGAAGAGCAACAGAGGATAACGAGGTAACAAAGGATTTGTATGACGGAGATAGATTATCATACGAACCAATTTTAGCAATTGGATGTTGGGTACAAGATCTCTTCCCCTTCCTAAGAGCAATAGGAAGGTCAGAGCCACTATCACAAGAAGATGAAGGAACAAAGTTAGAAGTAGGGTTACCTAGATCCTCTGAGGATGACTGTTGGCCCTGGAGTTCAGTGGTAATCTGTTTCCCTGTCAGACGACGCCTTGAGTACACCTGCAGCTCCCCCTGCTTGTCAGTACCCCTGTCAATAGTGTCAATCATGGTCGGATTAGGACCATTGTCAAGAGCATCCATAGCCAATGGCAGAGAAACAGGATCAGATGAGACATGCCTTTCCTCACGACTAAGATGCTCCCCCTGAAGAAAGGCAGGAGTATTACTGGGAAAATAAGAGGCCGACTCCAAAAAGGTGACATCCATGGTGATGAACCGCTTACGAGAGGGGGGATGGAAACATTTATAGCCTTTATGGGTCGAAGAGTAACCCAAAAAGACACACTTCAAGGCTTTTGGATCCAACTTGGTGCGATTCGGACCAAGGATGTGAACATAACAGACGCAGCCGAAGATCTTTGGGGAAACCAGAAAAGGACTCTCAGGACGCAGCAAGTGGTACGGAGTACGAAATTGGAGAGAGCGAGATGGCATACGATTGATTAAGTGAGCGGCAAGGAGAACTGCATCAGACCAATATGCTTTAGGAACATGGTGCCACAACAGAAGGGCACGAGCCACTTCCAACAAGTGTCTATTTTTTCGCTCGGCAACGCCATTCTGTTGTGGAGTGAAGGCACATGAATTTTGATGTTCAATGCCATGTTCGGCCAAGTACGTCTGCAGACCCCCATACATGTACTCTCCGCCTTGATCAGATCGAAGAGTTTTGATGCATGTTCCAAACTGAGTGAGAACCATTTTGTGAAACTGTTTGAAGATAGAGTAAACCTCATCTTTTGACTTCATAACAAAGATCCATGTGCAGCGAGAAAAATCATCCACAAAAGAAACAAAATATCGATAGCCAAAGAAGGAAGTAATAGGGGATGGACCCCAAACATCAGTATGAACAATGTCAAAAATAGATAAACTTTTATTACCACGAGGGGGAAAAGTCGTTCGACAATGCTTGGACAATGCACAGACCTCACAATGAAGATCTGAAATGGACACCGACTTAAACAACTCAGGAAATAACATGCGTAAATAAGGAAATGAAACATGACCTAAACGAGCATGCCAAGACATAATATGCTCTTTATTGACACTATTGCTAAGACTACTAGACTGAAGGGCTGCAGAAGCTGTAGGAGTCGCATCCAAGAGATAGAGACCACCCACTTCACGTCCAGTGCCAATCGTCCTCCTCGTGGCCAAGTCCTGAAACACACAATGAGAAGAAAAAAAGGTTGCACAACAGTTAAGATTCTTTGTAAGAGAACTAACGGATAATAGGTTAGTGGCAAATTTGGGAACATGAAGAACTGAAGATAAAGATAAGCCATAAGAGAGGGTGACACGACCTTTCCCCGAAACAGAGGAAAGAGTACCATCGGCAATGCGGACTTTATCCGCACCAGAACAAACGGAATATGAGGAAAAAGAGGATGACATTCCGGTCATATGCTCTGAAGCCCCTGAATCAATGATCCAGGGTGAACTAGAAGTGGAAGTGGAAGCAGAGACAAGGTTGGCAGAGCTGATGATACCTGACTGTGCGAACGTAGAAGTGGCAGCAGGCCCATCCAGTTGGGCCATAAAGCGTCGCAAGTTCTCTATCTTATCTCTAGAGAAGGGTGCTGTGGAGGCAGAAGGTTGAGGCGCAGCAGTATAGGGGGGCGGAGACCCCGGTGTAGAATCCATAGTCGCACTGTGAGCAGTAGTGGGAGTCCCAGGTAGTTGTGGTGGTCGGCCATGAATATGGTAGCACCTATCCTTGCTGTGGCCTTTACGACCACACCCCTCACAAACATGTAAGCTCCAACACCGATCCCTGGTGTGGCCTTTCTTGCCACAATGAGCACAAGTAGGTGGAGGACCCCCTTTGGTGCCACCGTTGACGACCGAGGTTTTAGACTTAGGAGGCTTGGAAGCAGGCGGGAAGGCAGCCAAGGCGGACTTTTCATGAACAGGAGAAGGAGACGTTATATCTCTGCGGCTGTCATCACTCTGAACATATGCATATACCTGATTGAGAGATGGCAAGGTGTCTTTACTGAGTAACTGAACACGGGCTAACTCAAAATCGGCATTCAGGCCGACAAGGAACTCATATGTACGGTTTTGTTCAACCAACTTCCGATACTGTAAACCATCCTCTGGGCACTTAGGGGTAAAGACCTGATAATAATCAAGTTCTTCCCACATACCACGGAGCCTAACAAAATAATCCGCCAAGGGCAAATCCCCTTGACGAAAAGTGGCAATGCTCTGGCGTAACTGATACACACGGGCGACATTCTGCTGCTGTGAATAAGTCTGGGCTGCTGCATCCCAGATCTCCTTGGCCGTGGAAAAAAACATGAATCCTCTGCTAATGTGGGACTCCATAGAATTGAGTAGCCATGACATAACCACTAGATTACCTGTCTCCCATTGTTCAAATGTAGGATCGGTCTCGGCGGGTGCTTGTAATCGCCCAGTAATGTACCCTTGTTTCCCGCGTCCACCAATAAACATTTTTGCAGCTCTAGACCACTCCAAATAATTTTTTCCAGCCAGCTTGGTAGTGGTGATCTGCAAACTAGGGTTTTCAAACGGCATTGGGGCTGAAATAGTAGTCACGGGAGCCCCGGAGGACGCATCTGACTTGCCCGACTCATTCAAAGTCGACATTACCACTCCAAAAGAACAACCAGCAGTAACAAAAACGCAATAAACCACAACTAACCAAAAACAAATAACTTATGAACCAACCTGAGGGCACTTGAAGGAGAGAAAAGGCCTGTTGAGGCAAACAACACCTTCTAAGAAGCCACGGAGCAAGGGGAACACCATGCAACACCTAAACAACACCCAAACATTATCAAAGAAACCATAGAAGACATTCTTTGAGGATCCATAAGGTAGGGTAGTGCGTGGACAGCACTCCTTGCCCAATAAAAGCCGCCGGCGGTACTATGTGGGGGGAAAAATCAACCCACACACCTCAATACTCGATGGATCTAAGAGATCCACTTATGGATCTGTAGAGGGGATATGGGGGGACCAAAACGAAGCAACAATCCCCAGAAAAAGTTGCCGGATGGCTCCACAATCATCCGAGAAGAAAAAATGAGTTTTTTTGATTTTTTTCGAATATCAGCCCAAAGACATCGAACTAGGGCTTAGAAAATTCTCCAAAAATCACTAAAAATCGTGATTAATCAAGATCTACCAGGGGGTAGAGTTTCAGGTCTCCATGAGCACCTTGTCCGTACGGCTGATGACGTCAGCCGTACGGCTGGATGATTTTAGCGATGACAGCAGCAGTCTCAAGGGTGCTAGGGTTCCTCCACGGTGTGTATGATCTTCCGAGTATGTCTTGATATGGATCCGACAATGATCTGCTCTGATACCAAGTTGAAATCAAGTCTTGTACTGCAGAGGGAAAGAGGAAAGAGAAGAGAGAAGAGAGGGGTTACGTGTGTTAACCCTACACACACCCCAATGAATCTTATTTATATTAATAAGTGTGGGCCCTTACATAAGTAAGAAAATAAAACCATAAAGACACTAAACAATCTATAATAATAGAGAGGTCCTTCAACAGAGAATAGGATCCTCAAAGCTCAAGTCAAACACCTACATTTTCTTATAAATAAATAAACAAATCCCAATATGTTACCAGTTTGACCCACTTTTTTTCTGAGAAATGATGCAACTGTCACACTAGGTCTCTTCCACACATTCTACATGCTTATTGATTGGAACCAAGGTAATAAATTTTGATTATGGTGTCCATTTCAGTCATCCCGGAAATGGAAATATTTTGTGGGAACTTTTGACCAGTGCGGAAATAATGCAATGTTCCATGGAAATGATGGAAATCGTGGAAATAATTAATACATGATAGAAAGTCTAGTTGAAACCTTAGGAAATGATTAAAAAGGCTTGAAAATACACTCATAAAACATAAAAGGATAACAAACAACCATATGGAGTGTGTAAATGAAAATCCATAGCATTTTGTTACAAATTAAAGCAAGTATCTAAGAGCCCAACAACCGAAAATAGCTATAGTTATACATGGAAATGGTTATAATCACATCTCGTTGAATATATACAACTTAAATATGTAAAACATTTGCTGATATGATGTAGACTATTAAGTACTACGTTCACACATCATTATATCTTTTTTTCTATTCTTTTTACATCTGTATGAATATAATACTAAGTGCGGTCAGAAGAGTTGTCTATCTACAGAGTCATGCAGATCTCACATTGTTTGTGAAGCACCAGAGATCATTACCACAACATTGATTGTCTATGTGGATGAAATTGTCATCACGGGTAGTGATCTAGCAGAAATCAAGCAGCTAAAGACTTTCTTGCCTTCTGAGTTTGAAACAAAGGATCTAGGACCACTAAAATACTTTCTAGGGATTAAGGTTGCTATATCACATAAAGGGATCTTTATATGTCAGAGGAAGTATGTCTTAGATTTGATGACTGAAACTGGGTATTTGGGAGCACGACCAATAGAGACTCCTATAGATCAGAACCATCAGCTGAACTCCAAGGATGGTGATCTCCTTGAGGATGCAGTCATGTTTCAGCAATTGGTTGGTAGATTGATCTACCTAGCTAACACAAAGACTGATATTGCCTATGCAGTGAGTGTCATTAGTCAGTTTATGCACTCACCGCGGTCACTACACCTTGAGGCAGCTCACAGAGTACTGCGATATCTCAGGGGATCTTTAGGTCGGGCCATATTGTTCGAACGCCATGGACATTTCAAGGTGGAAGCAGACAATGATGCAGATTGGGCAAGGGCAGTTACTAATAGAGGGTCCACATCAGGTTATTGCACCTTTGTTGGAGGTAATTTGGTTTCTTGGCGTAGCAAGAAATAGCCTGTTGTAGGCTGATCTGGTGTAGGGGCAAAGTTTTGCTCCATGGCACATGGCGTGTGGGAACTCTAGTCGAAGATCATGCTCAAAGAACTAGGAATCAAGGTGACAGAACCAATGAGCCTTTATTGTGACAATAAAGTGGCCATTAGCATAGCTCACAACCCAGTACAACATGACAAGACGAAGCATATTGAGGTTGATCGACACTTCATCAAGGAGAAGCTTCAGCAAGGATTGATTTGTACACCTTATGTAAGGACTCATGAGCAGGTTCTAGATATACTTACTAAAGGAGTCAATAAGTCGATCCTTAATACATTGATAGGCAAGCTGAGCATGATAGATATCTTCGCACCAGCTTGAGAGGGAGTGTTAGATTTGTTGGATTGTGGGCCCCACGAGGGGATGCACTTAGTGGGCTACGTCCCACTACCCCACATGGGGAGGATATGCCCTTTATGTTTGTGAGTTAAGTGTGGGTCCCACCCACTTAACTCACAAACTCTTTTTTCTTAGTTCATAGGTTAGGTAGAGTGTGGGTCCCACCAACTTAACTCACGAACTCTCTTTTCTTAGTTTGTGGGTTATGTGGGTCCCCCACTTAACCCACCACTATTTCTATTGTACTTGTACAAGGGGTCTTCCCCAACATATATATCAATTGAAAGGAGATTGAACAATAAGTTCAATCACTCCATCCTCTCACCAAAACCCTACTCTTCTTCTCTTTCTACGTGAATGACACTATTTGTTACTGGTAATGACAGTCGTGGAATTGCATCTATTAAAACTCATCTGAGTCAGCATTTTCACACCTAGGATCTTGGTACTCTTCGTTAGTTTTGGGTATTGAGGTTGCTCGTTCTCCTGTTGGCATCAGTCTTTCTCAGCGGAAATATGTCCTCGACATACTTGAAGAGATAGGCATGATGAGTGCAAAACCCATTGATACCCCTATGGATCCGACAATCCATTTGGATGGGGAACAGGGAAAGTTATACAGTAAACGTGGTCAGTACCATCGCTTGGTTGGAAAATTGATCTACCTTACGATTACTTGTCCAGATATCACATTTGCAGTTGGTGCAGTTAGTCAATTTATGCACTCTCCTCGTCAACCACATTGGGATGCCATCTACCATATCTTGTGGTACTTGAAGAATGCACCTGGCAAAGGCTCACTCTATCCATCCTCCTCAAATTTGCGCATTACTGGGTATTCTGATACAGATTGGGTTGGAAGTAAGTTTGATTGTCGTTCTACCTCTGGCTATTGTACCCAAGGAAATAAATTTCACGAAATATTTAGCGAAATATTTCCATTTTCTAGGTTACCGACAGGAAAGAATACTTAACGTCGAAATAATGTTAAATTTCCCGAAATATTTCGCCTGAACAGTAAATTTTGATCAATTGACAGTGTAAATATGTATTATTTCTGTCGAAATGTTTCAACGTGTATGGAAACATTGGAAACATTTCAATCGTAGGTAGGAAACATCTCATTTGAGCTCAAAACAGCTATAAATCTCATATTTGATCCATTTGACCCCTTTTCATACATTTTGTTTATACAAAAGATCAATCCATTGTAGATTTTTGGTTTGTGGATTGATTGTGAGGACAAATCAAATCGCTTTTTTGAAGTTTTTTCAAATTCGAAATATACATAAGGATAAAATTTCTTGCTACAAATAAATAGATTATGTGTAAATTCATTAAATTTATGAATCTATGATGCATTTACACTAGATTTGTGCACAGATTGAAGATCGTTTAGGGTGAAAATTTAGAATTTGGGAAAAAACCCAATTTCATTGGTTTTTACCCTAAACATCAATGATTGTACATAAATTGATTATATGTTGCATAACTTAGCCCGTTCTACAAGTTGGTTGGGTTTTCTAAAATTACATATAATGTTAAAAAATTAATGTAAGTGAATAAAGATTTGTTAATAAATTACTTTATGACTTTTTTATAATTAGTAATTAAATAATAGTTATATAATTAAATTAAACCTTGACTAATTAAAGATACTTGCCGCGACATATTACAGACCATTATGGTCATTCATTTTCACATTATATATGGTTGTATATTATGGTTTGAAAGCCTATGAGTGTGTTTTTATGCTTGTTTCATCATTTCCCAAACTTTCCACAAACATCTCCACAATATTTCCATCATTTCCACGAAAAATGTATTATTTCCACACTGGTAGGAAATATTTCCATTTTTAGACTGGTCGAAATAAACCTCGAAACCGAAATTTATTTCCTTGACTGTACCTTTGTGGGAGGCAATCTTGTACTTGGCGAAGCAAAAAAGCAAACTATAGTCACCCGTTCTAGTGCAGAAGCTGAATACAAGGCTATGGCACATACTGCTTGTGAAATGATGTGGGTAAAATCCATTCTACATGAGATGGGCGTTTTACAATCTACTCCCCCGACTGTATATTGTGACAATCAGGCGGCTATTTTCATTGCCAGTAAACCTGTTTATCACGAGCGGACAAAGCACATCGAGGTTGACTGCCACTTTATTCAAGACTGGTGTTAAGCAAGCAGACCATCACGCTATATGTCACGTCTACAGATCAAATTGATGATGTCTTCACCAAACGTTCGGCTCAAGGTATTTTTCTCTACTATGTGTTCCAAGCTGGGCATACATGACTTATATGCTCCAACTTGAGGGGGAGAGTTAAAGAAGAAAACGTGTTGGACCCCTTGGGCCCACACTTAAGTTACTTGGGTATGTTATTAGAGTTTATTTATCACAGAGGTAGTATATGGTCAGTATTAATGTTAAGGACTTTTAGTCTCACATCGGATTAGTAGATTTTTTCCTGACCCCTGTTTATATAAAGGGACCCAACTCATGTAATAAAGTATCTTAATTCAATCTCATTCTCTTTCTTCTCTCCATTCTCTCTCTTCTGTCTTTCTTACAACTATTAACATAACAAGTCAAAGTCACATAAACTTAGGGCTCTTTGTAGTGAAACAAAACATCTATTTAGGGGAAAAAACCTATTATCATGATCGTCTTAAACAATTGACTTGAGAACCCATCTCATTATGGGCTCAAATATAGTTCATCAATCTATGACTCAGACAACTAACCACCAAAATTTCAAAATCATCTCACAGTCAAGTTACAATCCTAAGTTACTCACAGAACATTTTTGACAAAGTCGTATGACCAAATGCTAATAGTGAATGTGTCTAAAACAAGCAGTCAGCCTATGACCACCTATAGTACAGCATGAGTAAATAGTTTTTAATGCTTAAGCTAAATATATGTTTATCTTTTATATGTGTTAAAAAACACATACTACAAATACAGGATTTAAATTAAACAAGTTAGGATTTTGGTACGAGACAGTACATTCCCAATGTATTGTTCTGGTCCTTACCAGAACAAGATGACTTGTCTGAGATGAAACGAGACAGAATGAGACTTCAAACCATGGTAGATATGGTTCAATGGTAAAAGTTGCACTTAGAAGAATAGTACATCAAATATACTTTTATATAAAATTCTTCTCAAGATTTTTGTACCCAAAGGAATCAAAGTAAAGATTAAAGAACTGAAAACCAAAGCATTAATGATTAAATTTCTACAAGCCATTATTCGTACCATCCATGTAGCAACCCTAAGAAACTAGCTAACATCCAAAACATGGTAAAATTATATAACAAACCACACCACCATATTTAAAAACATCAACTCAAAGACTTACATGATGTCAAAATTTTAGAATTGTGCAGCTCACGTAGTGATTCCCAAGCTGCATCCTGCACAGGAACAGAGGTCAGAATTGATATGTTTAGGACCTTCCATACATATCAGTTCCATAAGAACATTAACTTCCATGCCATAAACATTACAGCAGGTTGATGACAAAAGTTTCTACTTCATATCATGATACACGTGGAAATAATTCATTCTCTCTCTCGAGTTATCTAACATATTAAGCATACAGAAGGTTTAAAATATCGTTCCGTCTCATTGTCTCGATAACGACACATCTCGACCAAGACCGAATGAGACAATCGAAAAAAAAACACTATATCTCAATATGGACCATTTTTTAATGCTTAAGTAACCTACAAATTTGTTCTTAGCATTTATATACGTTATTAAAGACACATACCATGAGACGATACATTCCCCTATGTATCTTCTCGGTACCCTACTGAAACAAGATTTCCGGGCCAAGGCAAAACAGGATTTAGAACCATGATCATACATGAAAAATAAAGAGGCAGAGTACAGTTGTTTTTCTTCTCTTTCAAAGAATCAAGACAAAAAATCCAGGCAGAGCACAAAACTGAATTATGGATTGTCGTCATCAGCACAGCAGCAGTGTAACAAGAGCTTCAACAAGGCAACATCCAAGTGAGCACTTCACCTAGTAGGATGGATCCCTACAACCTAAAACAGGGCCTAGGCAGGCACTAGTGCAAAAATGGTTGCCTAGACGCACCAAGGCCTTAAAACGCTAAGCATTTAAGTATTAGTCTAGGCTAAACATATATTATCAATGTTAGATGTGCTTTACACATTAGCAAAACCAACAAATCTCTATAATGACACAACGATTTTAGGTTTTTTACTATGTTACACACATTAATATATCCGTTCTTCTTTTAAACCGTTATTCCAATGATTTTTTTAGGCTACTTTGCATCTTTTTGTTGAAATAAAGATTTCGGTTTTCTTTTCCTTTTTCTTTGAAAAGCTAGCACTTCCACTTACCTCTTTAATAGGAAGTGAGAGAGATCCTGACAAGGTAAATCAGAGAAACTCACACTTGAAAAGTAAGAGGGGAATATCCCATCCTTCCACTGAACCTTCGACCCACAGCAAAGCAAAAGCATTTCAGTCCTCTCAATATCCTCTCTGAAGTAATAACCTCTGCTCATCCATGAGACCTTAGAAGCGAGACAAAGACAGGATGTTAAGGAATCAAAGCGGGGTAACGAACTGCTAATGCTCTGGTTTGAAATAAATGGTAAGAAAATAGGGCAAATTCTATCGATTTAACGGATTAATGGCATCATCCATTAAAGTTGCAGAGAGCTCTTCTCTTTCTAACCCCAAGGGTTGAGTGCGGGTGGCCAGGACTCCACTCCAAAAAGTAGGAGGTTCTGAGTTCAACTCTCCTTCAGGCCACCCCCTGGAAAGAGTAGGCTAATAAGCGGCTCAGTCCACATTAAACTCTCCCAGTACACTCTGGAAGGGGTGACTATCGTGCCCCGGGGGACTAGTCGGGTGCTCTAAGAGGCCCAATACCCAGGGTTTCAAAAAATGAAAAAAGCTCCTCTTTCTCTCATCTTACTTTCCCTTTTCACCCTCTCACTCATTTTCTCCTCATTTTTATATTTCTTTCTGGAAAATTGAACCAGTTGCACGTGTTGGATAACTTTTAAAATGGTGCTAACCTATCACATTTTACGACTAACAGCCACGTGTTCTCCGCTTTAATAAGGGAGAGAACTATATGCGCCACACATTACTTATCCTTCTATCTTTATCACCAAAGACAATATTGATTTCATTAGATACAGCTGTCATATTTTACTCGCATCAATTTTATCTCAGAACCACATGTATTGAGGTTCAGCTACAGCTGTCAACTGTTTAAGTGTACTTGAGGTCTACAATAGGGGTTGTGGTCACTTAGGTTGACACAGTTTGGACTCTATATCTAGGCCTGGGGTTATTTTACTCTAATATTTTTGGACACCCGCCCCAACCTGACGAGCTGTAACCTACCATGGTCCATGCCTAAACAGTGCTAGCCTATCAAAAAAGAATACACTTGGTAATGGTGCACATTTTGAGGACTAATTATATAAGGGAGTTGATCTAAAGTTCACTGCAGCCCTCGTGTCTACTGTAATGTAATGAATATAATTTTTTTAATTTCTAAAAACGACAAAAAATTTCCTGTACATCATGAAGTTGATGTAATCTAGACCGTTTAACCAACAGGCCCCATCCAGAGGATTGTTTAGACAAAAAATCAGAGCAGTTGAATGATCCTAAGCATCCTAAATTTTGAATGGTCAGATAATCCAATCAAGGTGGTTAAGAGGTGTCTACATGGGGCCCATTGATAATTGAAAATATTATTTTAGTATTTATGTATGCATGTGTCTGTATCGGATTTCTGAAGTTGCCATGTAAGCCACCTCATATCGGTGTACACACGTGTCTGTGTCCATGTTACATAGTGAAAAATATATAATACAAACCACATGGACAAGGCTTCACCAATGCGTAGCATCGCCCCAAGGACCCTATCGCCTAATGTTATTGACCATACTGGTCATCCGAGTCCAAACACAACTACTTGGGGTTGGCTACACAAATCATGTGCTACCATCCCCATTCCATATAGGGCCCTCTGTTCAACAATAATAATCTACCTCGATCCACGTCCTTTTCGCCCTTCCCCTCCCCCTTTTGGAGCCTTCAACCTGCACAAGGGCTCTCCTCCTTATCGGTGTCATCAATAATCTTCATTGCAGATAATCAAACCATCTCAACCAACTTTCCTTTGTTCATCGTTTCTTTAGGCTAGTCCTAGGTTCCCTCATATGCACTAGCTCTGAATTTTTTTTCATTCCTTCTTGCCACCCATCCATCTCGACATCCTTACCTCAGCTACACTCATTCTATGTATATGTTTTTGATTTCCTGACATTTTTCTCCATAAAGCATGCCCAGTATTATTGAGTTCACACATGAATGCTAATAATTATTTGCCAAATATATAGGTAGCAAAAGTTAACAACAGCTTGCTAAGTTGAAAATCATAAGGTAGTCAAAATTATTGCGTGACGCACATGTACACACAATATGCTTGGCTAATAAATAGGAAATTAGGAATACTCAAAAGCACATCACAAGGTTCATCCCAATGGAGAGATAAACAGTACAACAGGTTGATTGCCCATGCTATGAACCTATAACATAAAAAGACCAGATGGTTCACCTAGGACCTGGTAATTCTACTTGAAGGAATGCAAACTATTGGGTGCAAGTAGGAATATATTCCAAAGCACAAATCAGCTTATTTGATTGAAAGCAACAAAGCAGGATTACATTGACGTATAATATGAGAGAACTATCAAGAGACCTTTACTCAAGTAGCAAAGCTCAGCTCAATACAAGGGCAATTTTCGAGAATTCCAAAGCTTGGGCGGTTGGTCTATCAGTTTGATGATAAACATCTCCAAGAGAAGAGAAGGTGCCTAACTGTATATGGCCACATCTCTCAGATTTTCCCTACTGGATGAGTCTATGAAAGTTTGTAGACTTTGGAAAGCTAAAGTAGTCACCTAGAGTGTGGTAATATTTTTCTCCTCTTCAGTAGGCAAGCGGGGTGGTCATTAGGTCAAAGGGTAAGTGTGTGAAGATGGGTTTTTAACCAGGCAGTGGTATCAACACCCAATGACTTTACCAACTTACCAAGCAGGCATCCTCGACACAGAGTGCAGTTATATTAAAACCAGTGGAGTTGCACGAGGGTATTGCCTATCAAAGACGCAGTTCAAACCACAGTAACAGGTGATATTTTGATTATGTTGTTGACGACATTTCATAGCCAATGGTACATCAACTTTTTAGTAGCTAAAGGATTATTTGAGGTACAGTATTTGACATAAAAGACCAAAAAAGCTTCAAATATTTCCTTCGAATTGACGTGAAGCACTTAGAAAAGGGTATTCTCATGTCCCAAAGGAAGCACTTCCTTGATCTCTTGCCTGAGAGAGAAATGTCAGGATATTGCGCTATTGTTTCACCACTAGAGCACAATCACCAACTTGATTGTAATGATGGGGCTCTTCTTGCACATTCAAGTGTATAAAGGCTAAGAAGGAAGCTCACCTGCCTTGCCATCACAAAACATAACATTGCTTATGTTATTGGATTGGTCTAACAGTTTATGCATACAACATATACTACTCATTTGGATGCTGATAACAAGGTACTCAGGTATCTGAAATCATCTCCAGGTTTAGGCATTATGTATTAACATCACGATCACTGGATGAATCTGCCTATACAAATGCAGATGGGGTTGATTCTTCCATGGCCTGCATTTGACTATTGCACATTTGTTGGAGGCAACCTTTCTACTTAAATGCACAAGAAACAGGCTGCAGCAGCACAATCTAAGCACTGATGTTGAGTATCAAGCAATGCACCTGGCATGTACATGTTGGTGTGGTTACAATCTCTTACAGAGGAGTTGAGCTTTCAGATTTGAGTCCTCTATGAAGCCCATTGTGAAAATCAAACTGTTATCCTTAGATCCTGTGGTTGGGTTACCTATGAAGCCCATTGTGATAATCAAGCCGTTATACATAGATATGGCAGTTGATTGTCACCTTATTACAAAGAAGGTGACATCCAGGATGATATGAAAACCTTTGTTAATATCAGCTTATGGGCATCTCCAACAAGATGTTTGGTAAGGTTGCCTTTATACTATCCTTACAAGCTGGCCATTGTAGTGGGAGGGGGATGTCAGAATACTTGGACTTACTTGAATCGGGTTATTTTTGGTGTCCCGGCCAATTAAGTGCCAACACTTAACTGTGTTGAAAGCAGATCGTAGCTGAAGACGTGCAGGAATACACCCTTATTCTTCTAATTTACTTTATCCTAATCCCGCTAGTTTAAATTCCAAGAGTACAAGATTTTTGAAGTTCTGGATGATGGGGTGGACATAAACAGTTGTTAAATACTCAAAGAAACAAGAAAAAGGGAAAGGACAACAAGAACAGTAACATGAAAGCGTGGTCGTGACACAAAGTATTAAGCATTATGAGAGACATACAGATTCATAAAAGTGTGCATATGATGGTAGTTGATGGAATTTTATATGCCCTACGTAACTATCACAGAAAAATTGGAAATATATCCAATAAACTCACAGAGAAATTGATTAGGAATTAATATCTCTAGCAGCTGCATTGATATTAAATATCAAAGAACAACTGATCAAAAGCAAATCCCAAGTCAAATGAGAGAAACATTAAATGAAAGTAATTTTACAAGTGAATCACCTGACCAAAATGAAGTGTGCTTTGGGTATAAATATTGTAAGTAACTCCGGCCAGTTTGATCATTCGCGAAAATTCCATTGAAGGTGGTTCTCTTAAAGCAAATGTAACCTGCATATAAAGTGAATTGGGTCAAAACTGATTTGTACTTCTAAATAAATAGTATACCCAGCAAGAGGTAAGGCAACACTATAGATATAGAAAGTGAAAATATAGATCTCAATCTATTTTATACTTATCTCCATGCACAATTATTATCTTGCTTGAATGAATATGAAAATTTTTGGAATATAAAAAAAAAAAAATATATATATATATATGTTTTGCAAATTTGATCACATGGGGCATCACTTCTCTATTTAATTATTTACTTCCACATATCACTCCATTCAGATCCAATACTACTGTTCAAATTTTTGTTTGGGCACGATAAAAAATTTCTAGTGAATTTGTTAACCAAATCAAGTTCCGCAGTGATTGCAGAGGAAGTGACGGTTAAAAAATTCAGAACATGAGGTAAATTATGTCTTGCAGCTCCCTTGATGTCATGAACTCCATATCTGCAGAACCTAATATTCTCCTTTCTTAGACTTATAATAGCATGCTTCTTCTCTTATACGCTTTGGAGCCAAAGAGATGCCATCAATGTGGTAAATAGCCTAAAGAGAAAACCGAACACCCTTAGGGGCTTCATTTCAAGTATTTGGAGGTTTTAGAATTACTCAAATAGTTATTGTGTATCTTTATCTTATTGTGATGAAAATTCTTAATCCACTGACCTTTAAGCCAAATAAGAACAATTTCAACTTCAGGAAATTTCAACCTTTTTTTTCTTATAGTTAAGGCTGTTTTTAAAGAGATCAGTAACTCGGCAAGGCAGGTTTTGAACCCAGGTCTATGGTATCATCACCCACAAGCTTTACCATCTGAGCAAGCTGGCACCTTGGAAATTTCAACCTTTGATGTTTAGCATTTTTGTGGAAATTGATAATCCCTTCCTTCTGCTTAAGGTCTATGCACTTCTCTCAGTGTAAAAATCTACCTTTTCTTTAGAAAGGGAAAGAAAAAAAAAAAAGGAAAACCATTAACAACATCAACCAGTTCTCATGAATTAAAAAAAACAAACTTATTTTAAGCTAAAGATAATTTGGCCATAAATACATTTAACAAACAAAAGAAAAAGCAAGCAAAAGGCTAAAAGAAGACGCATATCTCTTCTTCTTCAGTCCAATTGAGCTGAGATTTCGCATTTTGGAATGCCTATGGCTGTACTTCAAATGTCTTAAGTTTGAGGTAGATCCGGTGGGTGCAAGGTGTTTTCGGTGGGGTTTTATACGATGGCTTTTAAGAATCTGTAAAGAAATCAGCTTGTGCCGAGTTACATGCCCAATACCTTGTTAGCAATTCGGCATACAGAAAAAGTACAGTACTGGATAAGCTCAAGTATTATTCGGCCTTGAAATAAATAAAAAATTCGGTCAATGAAATGGCAAACGACTAGAATATAGTTAAGGTATATCCAGGTTAAAATCAGTTTGTTTAAAAAAATCAGAATCAAAATTTTGGTACATGTATACAACTATACATGGTTTTAAAATTCGACAAAATTTGGTGAAATTAGCCAAATTAATTCCGAAATTTAAATCAACGATATAAAGTGTACATGTATTAAAAAATTTGCCGATTAATTCACTTAATTCGAATTAAACAGTGCAAATTCGGCTAACTTCTCGAAGTATAGCCTTTTTTAGTACAAAATTTCACCGATTTAATTCATTTAATTCAAAGTAAACAGTAAACTCAAAGAAGTTTGTAGAATTTTTGCCAAAACATTGGTAAAACACACTGACTTTTAAGGATATGATAAAGCAAGAATGATAAAATACTTATAATTCATTATATCATAAAAATAACCATTTAGAGCAACCTAAGCAAGATTAATATCGTTTCACTCATTTTGACAAAAATTCTCCAAACTTCTCTAAGTTGGGGAATTGTTACAGAAATTATCTAAATCGAATTAAACTTCCCCGAATTAATTCCGAATTTTAATTGACCGAAGTTTAAGGCGAAGTCGAAGTTTAGATGTATACATATATGTATATATGCTTGTGTGTATATATACATATATACACATCTTCATATGTGTGTGTGTGGTTTTGTTTAAAAAAGTTGGAACCAAAAATTTGGTACACGTATACATACATGTATATTAAGTGGAGACATATTGTAGTACCTGGGGCCATACACTTGGTACTAAACTATCTCAAAGGGTTTTATTTAAAAAAAGAAAACTTAAAAGATTTTTGGTTTAAGACGTTGCTTAAAGACCAAGGGAAAACCATAGCCAGATCTCTAGCGAGAATCATGAGGAACCTCTTATGGCAGGACAGAAATGAGGCCGGAAAGTTCCATTTGGTGAAGTGAGAATTCATTTGCCGTCCTAAGTCTCAGGTAGGTTTGGGTATTAGAAGTCTATCTGATATGAACTCCGCCTTATTGAGGAAATGGTTGTGGAGATTTGGGGAGGAGTTATTGAGTTTGTGGAGGAAGGCTATGGCAGGTAAATATGGGGTTGCGGACTTTGAACGGAACGGAAGGGTTGTTCTTTCTTCTTATGGTTGCAGTGTCTAGAAGGGGATCATGAAGCTTCAGGGGAATTTTCTTGAGGGGGTTCGATATAAAGTAGGAACAGGGGACAGAGTTCCCTTCTGGGAGGATCTTTGGTGCGGCAATGCCACCCTTATGGGTTCCCCGAGCTCTATTCCATTTCTAATATGAAGAAGTGCCCCATCTCACAGCTTTTGGTGCAAGAAGGAGATAACATAACTTGGAATTTTGGCTTCAGGACAAGACTTAACGATTGGGAGATCAAGGCTACATCTCGTCTAGTGCTTAGTTTACAGGATTGATGTATTTCTCTTTACCCTGAATATCAAAGCCACTCTCTTTTCTTGGGGCTCGGCTAATCCCGTTCTCAAGCCTTTTAGATTCGAAGATTACGTTTTTTGACGGGATCGCTTATCTTTGTAGAGGCATCCATTTTGGGTTTGGGTTTTGTTTTGGGGCTCTGGTCCTTTTGTAGCTTCTGGCGCTTCGGTTGCCCTCTCCTTCTCCTTTCTTTTGTCATGTCTGTGTAGTTTTGGGCCCTCCCAGCCCTCTATAATATATCTCTTTTATCGATCAAAAAAAAAAGAGCCGGATAGGCGTATATGGAGATGGATGAATTGCTAAGTGATAACAAAGGGTCCATTTTGTTTGTAGCAAACACCTAGGTGTAGCAAGGTTCAGGTAAACCCGGCCACCCAACCTAAAAAAATAGCTTTCACCGCTTGTTGCTTCAGATCTTACCATTTTGGATCAATTTTTGGTTGATACATTATAATCCAATCATTTATGAGGTTGTCAGAACCAAGGTAAAAAATTTTGTTTAGTTCACAAAATATATCCATGTCAAGGCAATCAAAGGCGATAGATTGCAATATTTCACAAATTATTTCATTTATGTCAACCTACAGTACTTTTCAAGTCAAAAATATATATAACATGGTAATATTTCAGTGAAATATTTTGACATACAAAAAATTTCGACACAAAGCCTAAAAATCCTTCAAACTCTTCTCAAACTGACATTCTTTTGCAAATCTCGACCTTCAACCAATCTAAGACAAAAAATGACCATTCCACTCTTTCTTTCTTTTTTAAAGAAACTCCTCAAATTGACAGCTAGAGTGGATCGAAGTGAAATTTAGGGACTTTTCAAATTTTCAAGATCATAACGAAATCTTTCGATTAAACTCAAATTTGTTGTAGTTTCTTGTTATCAATAGAGTTTAGAGGTGTAAATGCATTAAATCTATGATTTGTGCACGCATTTAAGGATTTTTCTAGTGAAATTTTTCAAAGTTAGGAAAAACCTAATTTCCTTTGTTTTCATCCTAAATGTCCATGGTTATGCATGAATGAACTATATATTGTATAATTTAGAACGGTCTACATCTTGGGCAGTTTAAAAAATATACATAATTTTTTTTTTTTCAATTTTTTCAAAAACACTTATAAATGTGCCTGAACATAATATTTAATAATCTATATCGTTTGGGCATGTGATTTACATATTTAGTGCTTTTTAAGGTACTTGACATGTTAATAGTCTATTCTCACAGGATTACTAGAACTAGACCACAATATCATGCCGCAGGCTCAGTACTGTAATTAAACAATGCATCAATACCCTTAGGGCCTACTCAAGGTGAAGACGATCGGAGCCAGAGGTCTATATGGTTGTGACCTTCCTAGGTGTAAACAATCTATTTTGCTGTAATGTACTTCATGTGACGTGATTTAAAGGTTATAATTATTTCTATGTTTAGTTATAGTTGTTTTTAGCAAGTGGTATCTCAGATATCGGCTCCTGCATGCCATAAAACGTTATTTTTTTATTTTATTTCTATCAATAAAAGAAGGATATATTAAGAGGGCTGAGAAGGCCCAACAAAAGACTGTACAACGACTCCAAAAGGCAAAACAAGAGCAAAAGCGGGGTCCCTCCCTACAAGGACGACCCTACAGGGGAGACAAACGACTACATGATCATGCGATCCCACCAAAAAACAAAGTCCTCGAATCTGAAATCTTTAGTCGCAGGGATGACTGATCCCAATGGAACAGAGTGGCTTTAATGTTCATCACAATCTCCTCGAAGATGGCTTCCTTGTCTTCAAATATCTGCCAGTTTCTTTCTTTCCACAGTTCCCAACAAATGGCATGCGGGATAAGCCTCCAAAGCGTTCGTCCACTAGTTGAGAAGGTTGTGGAATGCCAGCTTCTGAAAGTGCCTAACACTGAGAAGGGAAGGACCCAAGAAATTTTGAAAAGACAAAGGAAACGATCCCAGATTCTCTTGGAAATACTGCAATGAATTAGCATATGGTTGGTGTTTTCCTCGGCGCTACGACATAAGATGCATCTGTTGGGCAACTAGATACCATGCTTCCTCAACTTCTCCACCAAAAGAATCTTATCCAACATCACACATCAAGAGAAGAAGATGACTTTGGAGGGAATAGGAGTCCTCCATCGGCGCTTGGCTAGGAAAGCACTCTGGTTGTGGCCCAAGAGTCTAGAATAAAAGGATCTAACAGAGAATGTCCCCTTGGAATCCTCGGTCTACCATCTAGTATCCTCTGCGCTATCCGATAACTTGACCCCTTCAAGCCGATTCAGTAAGGCAGCCACCGTTTCCATCTCTCAGTCATTAATCCGCCTTCTTAACCCCAGATCCCAAGATATGATGCCCTCCTCAGAGGTGGACACGGCACGAACTGACTCGCCTTTGCGATTAGAAATGGCGTAGATAGTTGGGAATTCCTCTTTAAGCGAGAGGTCCCCACACCATCTGTCTTCCTAGAATCTAACCAAATTACCTCTGCCCACTATGAATTTGCTACCATTCCTGATCTCTCCCAACATCGTGGAAATGCCTCTCCACACCCCTGTCCCATAGGAAGAGGTTGGCACCCTGCTATCCCAACCAAAAGAATCGGCTCCTTGCTTGGCAGAAATTACCCTTCTCCACAAGCTATCCCTCTCGACACCGAACCTCCATAACCACTTGCCCAATAGGGCCTTGTTCATAAGTTTAAGATGGCGCACACCGAGCCCCCTTTCCTCTTTAGGCTTGCATATCCTCGACCAGCTAACAAGATGAAACTAATGATTGTCTTCTCTGTCGTCCCAAACGAAGTTCCTGTTGATACTTTCAATTCTCTTGGCTACCCCCATGGGTATGGAAAACAGGGATAGATAATAAATGGACAAATTTGATAGGGTACTCTTAACCAAAGTGAGTATGACACCTTTAGATAGGTATGCCCTTTTCCACGAGGCCAATCTTCTGTGAAAGCGCTCCACAACCGGATCCCAAATGCTTTTGGATCTGTACTTCGCTCCAAGCGGGAGACCGAGATAGACTGTGGGAAGCTTCCCATGTTGTAATCTTGGATCGTAACTAGGATAAGAGATTAGGGTTAGAGATGGAAGAGAGGAAAGGAGAAGAGAATTGGGGGAAGAGGAGAAATCGTGTAGAGCTTAGAATGGCCTACACGATTTCACCCAATATATATATTAAGTGAAGTTTTACAATATTACAAGGGCCCCCTGTAGAATATAAGATATTACAAGCAGGTCCTTGATTACACTCCCCCTCAAGCTGGTGTGAAGATATCTATCATGCCCAGCTTGGATAACAGGTGCTCTAAGATCCCTTTAGTAACACCTTTAGTTAACACATCTGCAACTTGATCAGCAGTATGGACATACGGTGTGCAAATAAGTCCCTGACCAAGCTTCTCTTTGATGAAGTGACGGTCTACCTTAATGTGCTTTGTACTGTCGTGTTGAACTGGATTATGAGCAATGCTGATAGTTGCTTTATTATCACAATAAAGTTGCATAGACCCTTTGACAGAATATCCGAGCTCACTGAGCAAAGTCTTCAACCATAGAAGCTCACATACACCATGAGCCATAGAACGGTACTCTGCTTCGGCACTGGAGCGGGCGACAACTAGTTGCTTCTTGCTGCGTCAAGACACCAGATTACCTCCCACATACGTACAGTACCCTGATGTGGAACGTCTGTCAGTGACTGAACCTGCCCAGTCAACGTTTGTATAAGCTTCAACTCGTAGGTGTCTATTCTTACTAAACAGGAGACCATTCCCTGGAGCCCCCTTAAGATAGCGTAACACTTGGTGTGCTGCCTCAAGATGTGGAGAGCGAGGGGCATGCATGAACTGACTGATGACACTGACTGCGTATGCAATATCTGGTCGTGTCAGCGAAAGGTAGATGAGACGCCCAACAAGTCTCTGGAACTGGCCTGTATCAGCAATGGGATCCTCATCAACAGGATTCAGCCGATGTTGCTGCTCTATAGGCGTATCGGCTGGTTTAGCTCCCAAGTTTCCTAACTCTCGAAGGAGATCAAGTACATACTTTCTCTGTGAGATGAACACATCTTGCTTTGACCTAGCAACCTCAATGCCTAGAAAGTATCTCAAGGTTCCCAGATCCTTGATTTCGAACTCTGTGCCGAGGTATTTTTTCAATCTGCAAACCTCATCTGAGTCATCTCCCGTGACCACGATATCATCCACATACACAACAAGAGTAATAAGACGAACTTGATTTCTCTTAATGAAGAGAGTGTGGTCTACCTGACTCTGCGAGTAGCCAATCTTCTTGATTGCGGAACCGATCCTCTCGAACCAAGCCCTGGGTGACTGTTTAAGCCCATACAAGGCTTTCTTCAGTCTGCATACAAGTTCCTTATTCCCAGTCAGACTAAACCCCGGAGGACCTGTCATGTAGACCTCTTCCTCTAGATCACCATAGAGAAAGGCATTCTTGACATCCAACTAGTGGAGGGGCCAAGAAAAATTTGTCGCGAGAGATAACAGAACTCGAACTGAATTCATCTTGGCCACAGGAGCAAACGCCTCCTGGTAGTCAATCCCATAACTCTGTGTGTACCCTTTTGCAACGAGACGGGCCTTGTACCTGTCGATGCTTCCATCTGCTTTGTATTTCACTATATATACCTACTTGCACCCCACGGGTTTCTTTCCTCTAGGCAATGGAACCAAATCCCAAGTACTATTCTTTTCTAGAGCTGTCATCTCCTCTAGCATGGCTGCTTTCCACTGAGGCTGGCTGAGGGCATCTGAGACACCGGATGGCAGAGCGACACTGGATAGGGAAGTAGCAAATGCCCTGTAGGATGGTGAGAGCTGTTGATAGGAAACAAAGTGAGAGATAGGGTGCTTGGTAACACAATTCCGAACACCCTTCCGATGAGCAATAGCTACATCAATGTCTATGGGAAGGATAGTAGGAGTAACAGAAATATCGTCATGAGGATCACTGAGGACACGATTACCTGGATCGAGTTGGATTTCCTGGCAGTGAGCTTGGATGGTGGACTGTTTATCTTTTTGACATCGTTTGGCATATGTCTTCAGCTGCGGATCCTGTGGCACAATGTCAGTAGGAGATGAGGACAAGGGTACAGTAAACTCATCAGGCAAATCAAGGGGTACTGGTTGAGGAATCTCCCCCTGTGGAGGTATCGGACTCTCGTCAATACTCCCAAGCTCCCCCTGAAGAGAAGTCCGATCAACTAAGAAGAAGAGAAGACTCTCAAAGAAGGTAACATCTAGAGAAACAAACTGACGACGGGTAGAGGGATGGAAACACCGATATCCCTTCTGAGTGGACGAATAGCCAAGGAACACAAATCGAACGGCTTTCGGATCTAACTTGTCCTTCTTGTGATGGGAGTGAACATAGCAAACACAACCAAAGACCTTAGGTGGAATGGAGAACACGGGACAGGAAAGAAACAGGAGTGAAAGGGGAGACTTCGACCCCAAGACACGAGAGGGCATCCGATTTATCAAGTAGGATGCCGTCAACACAGCGTCAGCCCAATAACCCTTGGGTACCCTAGTACTAAGAAGAAGTGCCCTAGCAACCTCTAGGACATGGCGATGATTTCGCTCAGTGGTCCCATTCTGCTGAGGTGTATCGGCACATGAAGTCTGATGAAGAATTCCATGCTCTTCAAAGTAGGAGGCAAGGCCACTGTACATGTATTCCCCCCCATTGTCAGTGTGTATGACTTTTAGGGTGGTGCCCAATTGATTGCACACCATTTTATGGAAGGTCTGAAAGGTAGTATGTACCTCATTTTTTGATTTCATAAGGTAGATCCAAGTGTAACGACTGTAGTCATCCACAAAAACCACAAAGTAGCAAAATCCAAAGATAGAAGTGGTGGGATTGGGTCCCCAAACATCAGAGTGCACAAGCTGTAAAGGAAACGTACTTTTTTTATTACTGGTCGGAAAAGACACCCAACATTGTTTTGTAAGTACACAAGTTTCACAGTTGAACTCAAAACATGGAATAGACGCAAACTAAGGTAACAGACTCTTCATGACTGAAAGCGATAAATGACCTAACCTGTTATGCCATCGCATTAACAGGTCTTTATTAACGTTAGAACTACTGACATTGGCACTAGACTGATGTGCAACAGAATACGAAGTCGACTAGCTATCGAGCAGGTACAATCCACCATCCTCCCGACCACTGCCAATCATCCACCTCGTCTCCAATTCCTGAAAAACACAATGAGTAGGAAAAAAGGTAACACTGCAGTTTAGGCTCTTAGTAAGATGGCTAACAGAAAGCAGGTTAATGGTGAATTTAGGAACATGAAGTACAGAGGATAAAAACAAAGTAGGTGTGGCAAAGATAGTGCCCTTTCCTGAGATAGAGAAGGTACCATCGGCCACGCGAACCTTGTCCTTACCCGAGCAGATATTATAGGTGGAGAAAAGGGATGGCATACCAGTCATATGATCGGAGGCACTAGAATCAATGATCTAGGAATGACCAATGGGTGCCGTAGACACATGGTGGGCTGAATGGGATGTACCTGTCTGAGCAAAGGATGATGTAGGTGGGGAAGGGCCATCAAGCTGAGTAAGTAATTGTCGAAGCCTGTCAATGTCCATGCTAGAGAAGGTGTTGGACTGCCCAAAGGAAGGGTTCACATCAGAGGAATCTTGACTGGTGGCATGAACGGCTGAGGTTCCATGTTTGCTACCAGAGGGCTTCTTTAAGGAGCCTTGCTTACCCCCAGAGAACTGTGCGGGACGACCATAAAGACTCTAGCAGGTCTCCCGAGTGTGGCAACGCTTGCCATAGTGATCACATCTGAGTCGATCACGATCCCCCTCCTTCTTGGATGTGGGTTTGCTCAATTTCTGAGTGGCCAAGGCAGACTTCTCAGATAAAGGAACATCAGCATCTATCTTAGAGCTCATGGCTCTCCTCCTGCTGTCCTCGCTCTGGATGTAGGAGTAAACCAGTACAATGGTCGACGGCGGTGGATCTCTGCCCAAGATGTTGGCTCGAACCTGCTCATAGCTCTGGTTCAAGCTGCCAAGAAACTCGAATATGCGACCGCGCACAATCATCTTCCGGAACTCCGTAGCATCCTTGGTACATGCAGGGGTGTAGGTCTGGTAGTGATCTACCTCTTCCCACTTGCTGCGTAACGCAGCGTAGTATGATCCCAAAGGAAGATCGCCTTGCTTCAGATGTGCTATCTCCTGCTGAAGTTCATACATCCTAGCAAAATTCCCATCTTGGGAGTAGGTCTGAGATGCAGTGTCCCATATATCCTTGGCAGTCGGGAGAAAGAGGAAGCCTGTGCTGATCGATGGATGCATGGAGTGAAGCAACCATGACATGACCATCGAGTTTTCCGCTTCCCACTTCTCAAATGTGGCATCAGAGGAATCAGGTGCAATGACGTGTCCAATGATATAGCCAGCTTTACCTCGTCCGGTGATGTACATCTTGGCAGATTGAGACCATGCGAGGTAGTTGGTCCCGTCAAGTTTTACCGTAGTGATCTGTAGGCCCGGGCTGTGATCACCATGACTTCCCAAACTGGGTGGGGCAACAATGATTTCTGAGTTAGCAGAAGATGACTCCTCAGATGTACTCATGGTAGTAGAGAAGACTTTTATGAGGAATAGAGCAACTTGGACTGATAAGAAATCACCCGAACTGCTGCTGCGGAGGTGCAAATCACCTTCTGTTGCTCGCAATTCAGACCTTTTTGGAACAACTCCTTTATAGATTTTCTATTGGAGAAAGAAAAAATCACCCGCGGGAAACTTGTGAATGGTTCCGGAGACCTAAAAAGGTTCCTAGATAGGTGCGGTAGCACTAGGGAGAGGTTATGGGCTCCTCTGAGACCTACGGCTAGGTCCAGAAGGTCTTCTCTGACCTTTTGGAAGGGGCAGCTAGGCTTGGTGGCTCTTCTCCAGCCTTCTGGAGTATGCGGCTATGCCTGATAGCTCTTCTCCAGGCTTTTGGAATGGACGGCTAGGCCTGGGAGAACTTCTCCAACCTTTTGGAGTGGACGGCTAGGGTTTCAGACTCTTCTAAAGCCTGCGGCTATCCATGGGAGATGATCTCCTTCTTTTGAAAGCCCTTCGCATCGAATTTCACAAACCCTAGGGTTCTTCAGACCTCTAGGATTGAGCCATAGTTACATAACCATGCTCTGATACCATGTTGTAATCTTGGATCGTAACCAGGACAAGAGTTTAGGGTTAGAGATGGAAGAGATGAGAGGAGAAGAGAATTGGGGGAAGATGAGAAATCGTGTAGAGCTTAGAATGGCCTACATGATGTCACCCAATATATATATTAAGTGAAGTTTTACAATATTACAAGGGCCCCCTGTAGAATATAAGATATTACAAGTAGGTCCTTGACAACATCCCCTTCCTACACGCCAAACTTACTGCCACCGTGTCCAAACACCCCACATCGCCCACCACAAAAACTTCACTTTTAACAAGGTTAACTCAAAGCCCAGAGACCATTTCGAAACACCTAAAGATCCCTCTCAAAACTTGGGCTTGCACCATAGAAGCGTCCACAAAGAATATGGTATCATCAGCAAACTGCAGGTGGGAGATAGAGGGGGGCCATCCTCTCCTGCCTTGAATCCTACCAAAAGACCTCCGTCAACTGCCTTTGAGGCCATCCGGCTTAACGCTTCTGCCACAATAAGAAACAAGTGAGGAGATAAGGGATCCCCCTGATGCAACTCCCTCGTGCTCTTAAAAAAACTGGCTGGGGCCCCGTTGACTAAAATCAAGAAACGAGCAGTAGAGATGCATATGTAGACCCATCTCCTCCAACGCGTACCGAATCCCATACGACCCATCAAATAACCGAGGACAGACCAATTGACGTGGTTATAGGCCTTCTCCAAATCCACTTTGCAAATGATCCCCGGATAGCCTGCTCGTAATCTGGAGTCGATGACCTCATTCGCGATCAGAACCCCATCTAGAATCTGGCGCCCACTGACAAAAGCTCCCTGGAAAGATGAGATAATATGTCCCAGCACCCTCCTCGCCCTGGAGGCCAAAACCTTGGCTATGATTTTATAGGTACTGCCTATCAAACTAATAGGTCGAAAGTCAGCTAGGGATTCGGCTCCATCTGTTTTAGGGATCAAGGAAATGAAAGTGGTATTAGCTCTCCAATCTAGCCACGATTCCTGGTAGAATTCCTCCACAATACGCATAAAGTCCTGACCCACAATCGCCAAGGAGCGGGAAAAGAGCCAGGGGAAACCCATCCGGACCTGGTGCCTTCTCACCCCCCAAGGAGTTGATAGCCTCTAGCACTTCCTCCTCCTCTATGGGTCTTTCCAACCATTGGCTCTGTTCATCGTCAAGCTTATCAAAGTCAAGCCCATCCAGCTTTGGTCTCAACTTAGTTGTCACTGAACAGAGTTTGGAGTAAAAGGAAACAGTGGCCTCCCTAATAATGTTCTCCTTTTCAACGATCTCACCATCCACCCGAATCTTGGAAATAAAGTTCGCTTTCCTTCTGGCAGTGGCAATCCTGTGGAAGAACTTAGTATTTTTGTCCCCTTCTTTAAGCCAAGTCGCCCTTGACTTTTGTCTCCAGCTAATTTCCTCCAACCTAGCCAGAGACAAAAAATCCTTCTTCAAATTGACCCTTTTGTTGAAGTCCTCAATGGATAAAGACTCATCCTTCTCCAACCTGTCTATCCGAGCTATCTCCTCTAACACTTCCCCCAGCTTTTTGTCGACTCTACCGAAGACCTCCTTGTTACACGCCTTCAGGTTCTCTTTAAGGCCGTTGAGCTTACTCCAAAAAACATAGCCTGCTCTCCCGGATACCCCCGTAGATCTCCACCAAGACTCAACCTTGCTAACGAAAGAGGGATCTTCCATCCACATTAGCTCGAACCGGAAAGGGGAGGCCTTCCTTCTGATGCCCCCACATTCATGAAGGATCGGGCAGTGGTCGGAAACCGGGTTGGGGATAGCCGACTGAGTAACCTCCGGATTACAAACCTCCCAGCTACAAAACGTTATGGTCATTCATTTCCACACTTCATGTCATTGTTTATTATAGTTTTATGGCCTATGTGTTTTTATGCTTGTTTTATCAACTCATAAAGTTTTAACAAAGCCTTCCATAATATTTCCATCATTTCCACAAAAATTGCATTATTTCCATTGTTCGAAATATTTCCTCAGAAAATATTCT
The DNA here is from genome assembly GCA_035048495.1 of Euptelea pleiosperma. Classification (NCBI taxonomy): domain Eukaryota; kingdom Viridiplantae; phylum Streptophyta; class Magnoliopsida; order Ranunculales; family Eupteleaceae; genus Euptelea; species Euptelea pleiosperma. The sequence goes on from CM068544.1 coordinate 3,296,469, forward strand.
TATTTCCAAGCTAGTTGAAATAAATCCCGAAATTGAAATATAATACCTAGGCCAAAAGTATCTCAAGGTATTAAATTTGTTTTATCTAACGAAATATTTCCGTTTCCATAGAGGTCAACAAAAAGGATACCATACAAGTCAAAATCTATATTATTTCATGAAATATTTCGTTATATGAACAGTAAATGTCAATGAACAATGACATTAGACCAAAAATGACCATTCCATTATTTGTTCGAAAGCTCTGTATATTGATCGATAGAGTGGATCAAAGCAAAATTTAAATATTTTTAAAATTCTCAAGGTAACAACAAATTCTTTAAGTTAAACTCAATTTTGTTGTAGTTTCTTGTTAGAAATGGAGTTTAAAGGTGTAAATGCATCAGATCTATGGACCAATGAGGCATTTACACTGCATTTGTACACACATTTATGGATTTAAAATTTAAAATTTTGAGGAAACTCCAATTTCCTTTGTATTCACCATAGACGTCCATGCCCCATGGTTGCGCATGAAATAATTATATGTTGTATAACTTGGCCCGATCTACAACTTGGTCAGATTAAATTTTGTCGTGAAAAATGGAATTTCTAATGCATCAAATGCATGTATATACAATGTATTTTTTCATTGCTTATTTCTAATTAGTTTAATATACAACATATTACAGAACATTGTTAACATTCATTTTTTTATGTTTTTTTTGTTGACATTCAATTTCACACTCCAAATGGTTTTTATTATAGTTTGAGGGCTTATGAGTATATTTTTATGCTTATTTTATCATTTCTTATAGTTTCAACAAGAATTTACACAATATTTTCATTATTTCTACAATGTTTCCATTCCATAAAAATCGTATTTCCACACTGGTCGAAATATTTCCATTTTCATGTTGGTCGAAATCAAAATTTCATACATTGGTCAAAACAAAACCAACACATGGTTGTCATACCCGATCCACCCAAGTTCATATTAAAAGCTAAAAGCCTCAACCTAACCTTAAGAAGTATTACATTGATTCAGGGATTACAGGGTTATCAAGTTATTATGTCATAATGCATATTAGTTTAGGTTGTATCAGGTAAACCTGATCCAATGCTGTAGTCGGTTCAATTAATGCTGTTTAATCCATGGTTCTTTCAGATTGGTTTTTAAAGCAATTGAGTCGGGGTTCAGGTTAACCCCAACCATGCCAAAACTACTCGGAGCCCACTACAAAAACATTAAAAGGTTCCAAAAGATTACTTTTTCTTTCGGGTGTAAGATGAGATCAAACCTGCAACCTCATCTGGTCCTCCTGGTTGCAATGTATATTGTCAACCAATTGAGGAACAGGCTCGAGCCCAAAAGATTACTTGAGGAAAAAGATGGCAAACTATAGGGATAGAATGTATAAGGAATGAACATAACCTGTACAGAATCCCCACCAAGTTCTATTATCCCTGTGGTTTCCTGAGGATCACCTCCTAAGGTTCCAAGAGCATAGTTTGCAGCCACCCAAGCGTAAAGACCTTCTTCTTGACCTAAATCAAAATCACATTCAAAGTGTCACTGGATCAGTGATCAGTAAATTTGATAAAGCAAAAGACTTTTTACATTGCATCAGGTGGAAGCTTCTTGAGTTTCAACTAGTAATATCTTGCAAACTAATGATGGGACTAGTTATATAACTAAAAGATTTGAACAAAACAGTACCTGGTTACATTACTAGGTGCCACTACAATACTGCCATGCCATTAGGACATGAAACTGATCATACAAGAGCTTCAACAAGCAGAAACCATTATCTTTTTAAGTAGTTTATAATGATTTTCATGAATATGTTAAGAGAGTAAACAGATGCATAAATAATTATAACTGTCATTCATGATGTTCATACATACATTACATATGTGCGTAAAAGACATGGCAAAAAAAGCTGATTGATAAGCAGCTTCTACAACCAAAAAAACATGCAATCTCAACTAAGTAGTTTACTACTATTTTTTCAGAAGGTGAAACTTCATTAAACAACACTAAAAGAAAAACACAAGAATGGCCCTTCAGGGGGTTTACAAAGGGAGGGAGATGATTAAAAACCAATAGGGAATCACAAGCCTGTCTACCAGTAAATTTCCTTATGGATGTGTGACTCAACCATGAAGTTTGACAGAAGGTACTTCATTTCCTGAAAATGAGGAACGGTCTCCAAGCAGAGAAAGACTCCTTTCTCAACTATCTAATTTCCAACAATAAGACCCATCTAGTCATATTGAGAAGAAAACCAACTTAGAAAGGAAGATGTTCAGAGAATAAGAATTTCTACGCCTATAGCTTGACAAGATCCAAAGAACCGGCATAGACATGAATTATAACCCCATCACTGTTAGAGCTCAAACCATTGGGATTTAAGAATGCTTCTCCCAATTTGTGTACATTTTTCTATACTTCATATTGAACATTCTCACTTTAATATTGAACATTCTCACTTTTGGCCTGCAAGAAAGGGAAGCTCCCTATTAAACAACCATTTACCCCAAAAGATCGACCACTTGGGGAAAGGTGAAACAACTATGTATAACAACGGGTCGTCGGGCTAACATAACACGTGCGCGGGAACACAACATCCGCTAACACGCCCACTCAGCGGGAATACACTCCGCTGGAGACTTGAACACGCGACCTCCCAGGCCTTAAGGCTCTGATACCAGGTTAAACAACCATTTACCCCAAAAGATCGACCTGTTGGGGAAAGGTGAAACAACTATGTATACCAACAGGTCGTCGGGCTAACATAACATGTGCGTGGGAACACAACATCCGCTTACACTCCCAACTACTTATCTCGGCCTTCAGCTCAGTGCGAGCTATAGATCAAAGAGTAAATGGGACCCGGTTGTTGAGCGTTTCCAGAGGAGATTGGCTTCTTGGAAAAGAGGGTTTCTCTCTAAAGGTGGCAGACTCACTTTAGTGAAAAGCACACTCTCCAACCTGCCTATGTACTATTTGTCTCTTTTCTCTATTCCAATGGGGGTCGCTAAAAGGATCGAAAGCATCATCAGGAATTTCTTATGGGATGATTATGCGGACCACCATAAGTTCAACCTAGTTAGCTGGCCGACAATTTGTAAGGATAAGAAAGAGGGAGGGCTCAGAATCTGGAGTATCAAGCTCATGAATTATGCTTTGCTCAACAAATGGGCTTGGAGATTTGGTGTTGAGAGGGAGAGCTTGTGGAGAAGCGTGATCTCGGTCAAGCAGGGGGGTCGATCATAATGGTTGAGATAGTAGAATTCCAACCTCTTCTTATGGGACGGGGGTGTGGAAAGGCATCTCCAAGATGATCGGGATGATTAGATATGGCAGCGCTTTCAAAGTCGGCAACGGTCGTAAAGTAAGATCTTGGGAAGATAGGTGGTGCGGGGATTTCCCTCTTAGTGAAGAGTTTCCTTTGATCTATGCTATCTCGAACAGGAAAGGAGAATCAGTTCTGGCCGTCTCGACTTATGATAATGGCGTCTTCTCTTGGGATCTGGGTCTTAGAAGGTGGCTCAATGACTGGGAGGTGGACTCGGTGGCAACCTTAATGAATCGGCTTGAAGGAGTTAAGCTTTCGGATAGTGTGGACGGAAGCTGCCATAGACAAACTCAAAACACATTTCCAATTATGATAGGATTTAAAGCCAAAAATAAGGCCCAAGATTTCGTCAGTGCATGAAGGAAGCTGCCATAGACACATGTATGATTGATCAATCTGGTTCACATTCAATAGTTTCCTTTAATCCGCAGTAGCAAACTATACTATCTTGCGGATGTGGATTGCTATTTCAACAACATTTCATAATAGGCTATAGTAGCCATAACTGTCAATGGCAATTATCATTACTTTTCAATTATGACCATTACAATGGCCCTTAAAGTGGTATATTATTTCCTAATTTTTACATATTTTCTAACATATATTTATTTTAATATTTTTCAATATATCATTTTTAGATTCATGCACACATTATATATTATGAAAGATAAAATGTATGAATAATGAAATATTACAAAATACAAAAACATTACAACCGTTGTGCTAATATCCTAGGGGAATTATAATGAGTTATATTGGTTCACAATGACCATTTTAATTCAGATTGGTATTTCAACAAAGCACAGTGCACAAGAGCGAAAGCAAGAAAAAGGCTATCACAATGACCATTACATAGTAGTGGAGGCGGCTAAGATAGCCAAGAAACCTGCATAGCAAACACAACAGATAACAATGCACCCCTAGATTCTGCATGCAAAGCCCATAATGTGAGGCAATAGAGTTACCCCACCTCGGGCAATATCATAGATATAACTATAGGTTTAATTATGGTTTCCTTGTAATAAAGAAGAAAGAAGAAGAATAGGATGTGGAGAGAGAGAGAGAGATATGAAAAATAGGAGAATAGAGAGAAGGGGACGTGTGCACAATATGTTGCACACGCCCCTCCTTTCTTCACTTATATTAGGTGGGTTTTCACAAATTAAATAACTGCCACTAATAAGTGGTAAAACCAAAAATTCAAAATTATCCCTAAAAAAATTATCTAATAAATAAACTCTAAATATATTTACTAACAATAACAACACCTACCTCTCCAACCTTCAAATATTGAAAACGCGGCCTTCAAATCCCTAGCAGATCCATTCTATGTTGTCAAGACGAGGAGACCACTAATCATTTGCTAATCCATTGTCGTGTAGCTAAGGAGATCTGGGAGCAATTCCTTCAGCTTTTTGGGGTCTCCTGGGTTTTCCCTCAGTCGGTTTTTGATACATTTGTCGGATGGAGCTCTAAGGTGTTTTCTGAGGGAGATAGTATGCTATGGAGGATAACCCCTTTTGCTATTTGCTAGAAATTAGGAATGAGAGAAATCGTAGGATCTTTAAAGATAAGGAGACCATGTTAGAGGAGATTGTGCTGAACATTAAAGCCTCTCTTTATTTTTGGGGTTCCGCCATTTCCGAGTTGAAAAAGTTCAGATTTGACGATTTTGTGTTTCGCAAGGTTCTAAGCTTCGACGTCGCCTTAGACTTCGGTTAGTTAAAATTCGGAATTAATTCGGGGAAGTTCAATTTGATTTAGAGAATTTCTGTAAAAATTCGCTAACTTAGAGAAGTTAAAAGATTTTTTGCCAAAATGAGTGAAACGATATTAATATTACTTAGGTTGCTCTAAATGGTTGTTTTTATGATATAATAAGTTATAAGTGTTTTATCATGCTTGTTTTATCATATCCTTAAAAATCAATGTGTTTTACCAACGTTTTGCTAAAACTTCTCCAAACTTCTCTAAGTTAACTGTTTACTTCGAATTAAAATCAATGTGTTTTACCAACGTTTTGCTAAAACTTCTCCAAACTTCTCTAAGTTAACTGTTTACTTCGAATTAAAATCAATTTATTTTACCAGCGTTTTGCTAAAAATTCTCCAAACTTCTCTAAGTTAACTATTTACTTCGAATTAAATGAATTAATTCGACGAATTTATGCACTTTTTGTACTAAAAAGGTTAAACTTCGAGAAATTAGCCGTATTTTTATTGTTTACTTCGAATTAATTCGGCGATTTTTTGTAAATTTTTTAACACATGTACACTTAATTCGGTCAGTCTAAATTCGGAATTAATTCGGCAAATTTCACCAAATTTTGTCGAATTTTAAAACCATGGTGTTTCGGTGGGATCGTTTGATTTCTTAGTTGTGCTCTCTTTTGGCCGGGTTTCAAAGTTTGGTTGTAGTCTTCTTTGGTCTTTCTTTTTGTGTTTTTGGTTGTACCATTTTTGGGTTTCCTCAGCCCTCTTTTAATATATTTCCTTTTACAGATCGAAAAAAAAAAATGTTCTAGTGTTTGTTTCCATAAAGATCACGAGAGAATTGTTGGATATCCATAGTTATTAGGTCTCAAAACTTTCATTACTATCCTTCAAAACCACTTGGATGGTTACTAGGAAAGTCATATCAAACACTTATTCATACCTAGGATCCTTCAAGCTTTCCAAAGAACATGAGGATGTGAGTTTTGTTAGACAATCAAATTGAATGCTAACGTACAACACTAATATTTAAAAGGCATGACATGAGATGACAGATTGAAGTTACTCATCTTAAAAGAAATTTGTTAAGCAAATAGTGGAAAGCTTTTGTTGTACAAGCCCCTAAAACGAAAATCACTCTCTACAAACCTCAATAGAGGTCCATGTCTAGGCAAGTAGGATTATTTGACATTGCAATTTAACATCATAATGATATGGGGTCGGTTGCACGAATCATGTTTTTCCATTCAATCCTATCAAAAATCATCTCTTCTGTTACGACAAGTTTCTTAAAATCTTTTCTCAGAACCCGACTCCATGTCCATTTTGGCCTTCCCCTCGCCCTTTTAGGCTCCTCGACTCACTGATGCAGTCATTGGTCTTCGTTGTACATGAGCAAACTGTTGTCAGGGACCTACTTGTAATATCTTATATTCTACAGGGGGCCCTTGTAATATTGTAAAACTTCACTTAATATATATATTGGGTGAAATCGTGTAGGCTATTCTAAGCTCTACACGATTTCTCCTCTTCCCCCAATTCTCTTCTCCTCTCCTCTCTTCCATCTCTAACCCTAATCTCTTATTCTGGTTACGATCCAAGATTACAACATGGTATCAGAGCATGGTTATGTAACCATGGCTCAATCCTAGAGGTCTGAAGAACCCTAGGGATTGCGAAATTCGATGCGAAGGGCTTTCCAAAGAAGGAGATCATCTCCCATGGATAGCCGCAGGCTTTAGAAGAGTCTGAAACCCTAGCCACCCACTCCAAAAGGTTGGAGAGGTTCTCCCAGGCCTAGCCGCCCACTCCAGAAGCCTGGAGAAGAGACACCAAGCCTAGCCGCCCCTTCCAAAAGGTCAGAGAAGACCCTCTGGACCTAGCCGCAGGTCTCAAAGGCGTCCAGAACCTCTCCCTAGTGCTACCGCACCTATCTAGGAACCTTTTTTAGGTCCTCGGAACCATTCACAAGTTTTCCACGGGTGGTTTTTTCTCCAATAGAAAATCTATAAAGGAGTTGTTCCAAAAAGGCCTGAATCCTGCTCGCGTTGCTCGCAGGAGGCTTTAAAAATAAAAAGAAGGTGATTTGCACCTCCGCAGCAGCAGTTAGGGTGATTTCTTATCAGAAAAGTCTTATCTACTACCATGAGTACATCTGAGGAGTCATCTTCTGCCAAGTCAGAGATTATTGTTGCCCCACCCAGTCTGGGAAGTCATGGTGATCATAGCCCGGGCCTACAGATCACTACGGTAAAACTCGACGGGACCAACTACCTCGCATAGTCTCAATCTGCCAAGATGTACATCACCGGACGAGGCTAAGCCGGCTATATCACTGGACGCGTCACTGCACCTGATTCCTCCGATGCTGCGTTTGAGAAGTGGGAAGCGGAAAACTCAATGGTCATGTCATGGCTGCTTCACACCATGCATCCATCGATCAGCACAGGCTTCCTCTTTCTCCCGACTGCCAAGGATATATGGGACACTGCATCTCAGACCTACTCCCAAGATGGGAATTTTGCTAGGATGTATGAACTTCAGCAGGAGATAGCACATCTGAAGCAAGGCGATCTTCCTTTGGGATCATACTACGCTGCGTTACGCAGCAAGAGGGAAGAGGTAGATAACTACCAGACCTACACCCCTGCATGTACCAAGGATGCTACGGAGTTCCAGAAGATGATTGTGCGCGGACGCATATTCGAGTTTCTTGGAGGCTTGAACCAGAGCTATGAACAGGTTCGAGCAAACATCTTGGGCAGAGATCCACCGCCGTCGACCATTGCACAGGTCTACTCCTACATCGAGAGCGAGGACAGCAGGAGGAGAGCCATGAGATCTAAGACAGATGCTGATGTTCCTTTATCTGAGAAGTCTGCCTTGGCCACTCAGAAATTGAGCAAACCCACATCCAAGAAGGATGGGGATCTTGATGATCGTGATCGACTCAGATGTGATCATTGTGGCAAGCGTCGCCACACTCGGGAGACCTGCTGGAGTCTTCATGGTCGTCCCGCACAGTTCTCTGGGGGGAAGCAAGGCTCCTCAAAGAAGCCCTCTGGTAGCAAACATGGAACCTCAGCTGCTCATGCCACCAGTCAAGATTCTTCTGATGTGACCCCTTCCTCTGGGCAGTCCAACACCTTCTCTAGCATGGACATTGACAGGCTTCGACAATTACTTACTCAGCTTGATGGCCCTTCCCCACCTACATCATCCTTTGCTCAGACAGGTACATCCCATTCAGCCCACCATGTGTCTACGGCACCCATTGGTCCTTCCTAGATCATTGATTCTGGTGCCTCCGATCATATGACTGGTATGCCATCCCTTTTCTCCACCTATAATATATGCTCGGCTAAGGACAAGGTCCGTGTGGCCGATGGCACCTTCTCCTCTATCTCAGGGAAGGGCACTATCTCTGCCACACCTACTTTGTCTTTATCCTCTGTACTTCATGTTCCTAAATTCACCACTAACCTACTTTCTGTTAGCCATCTTACTAAGAGCCTACACTGCAGTGTTACCTTTTTTCCTACTCACTGTGTTTTTCAGGACTTGGAGACGAGGCGGATGATTGACAGTGGTCGTGAGGATGGTGGATTGTACCTGCTCGATAGCCAGCCGACTTCATATTCTGTTGCACATCAGTCTAGTGCCAATGTCAGTAGTTCTAGCGTTAATAAAGACCTGTTAATGCGATGGCATAACAGGCTAGGTCATTTACCGCTTTCAGTCATGAAGAGTCTGTTACCTCAGTTTGCGTCTATTCCATTTTTTGAGTTCAATTGTGAAACTTGTGTACTTGCAAAACAATGTCAGGTGTCTTTTCCGACCGGTAATAAAAAAAGTACGTTTCCTTTACAGCTTGTGCACTCTGATGTTTGGAAACCCAATCCCACCACTTCTATCTTTGGTTTTCGCTACTTTGTGGTTTTTGTGGATGACTACAGCCGTTACACTTGGATCTACCTTATGAAATCAAAAAATGAGGTGCATACTATCTTTCAGACCTTCCATAAAATGGTGTGCAATCAATTGGGCACCACCCTAAAAGTCCTACGCACTGACAATGGGGGGGAATACATGTACAGTGGCCTTGCCTCCTACTTTGAAGAGCATGGAATTCTTCATCAGACTTCATGTGCCGATACACCTTAACAAAATGGGACCGCTGAGCGAAAGCATCGCCATGTCCTGGAGGTTGCTAGGGCACTTCTTCTTGATACTAGGGTACCCAAGGGTTATTGGGCTGACGCTGTGTTGACGGCATCCTACTTGATAAATCGGATGCCCTCTCGTGTCTTGAGGTCAAAGTCTCCCCTTTCACTCCTGTTTCCTTCCTGTCCTGTGTTCTCCATTCCACCTAAGGTCTTTGGTTGTGTTTGTTATGTTCACGCCCATCACAGGAAGGACAAGTTAGATCCGAAAGCCGTCCGATGTGTGTTCCTTGGCTATTCGTCCACTCAGAAGGGATATCGGTGTTTCTATCTCTCTACCCGTCGTCGGTTTGTTTCTTTAGATGTTACATTTTTTGAGAGTCTTCCCTTCTTCTCAGTTGATCGGACTTCTCTTCAGGGGGAGCTTGGGAGTATTAACAAGAGTCCGATACCTCCACAGGGGGAGATTCCTCAACCAGTACCCCTTGATTTGCTTGATGCGTCTCCTGTACCCTTGTCCTTATCTCCTACTGACACTGTGCCACAGGATCCGCAGCTGAAGACATATGCCAGACGACGTCAAAAAGAAAAACAGTCCACCATCCAAGCTCACTGCCAGGAAATCCAACTCGATCCAGGTAATCGTGTCCTCAGTGATCCTCATGATGATATGTCTGTTGCTCCTACTATCCTTCCCATAGACATTGATGTACCTATTGCTCATCGGAAGGGTATTCGGAACTGTGTTACCAAGCACCCTATCTCTCACTTTGTTTCCTATCAACAGCTCTCACCATCCTACAGGGCATTTGCTACTTCCCTATCCAGTGTCGCTCTGCCATCCGGTGTCTCAGATGCCCTCAGCCAGCCTCAGTGGAAAACAGTCATGCTAGAGGAGATGACAGCTCTAGAAAAGAATGGTACTTGGGATTTGGTTCCATTGCCTAGAGGAAAGAAACCCGTGGGGTGCAAGTGGGTATATATAGTGAAATACAAAGCAAATGGAAGCATCGACAGGTACAAGGCCCGTCTCGTTGCAAAAGGGTACACACAGACTTATGGGATTGACTACCAGGAGACGTTTGCTCCAGTGGCCAAGATGAACTCAGTTCGAGTTCTGTTATCTCTCGCGGCAAACTTTTCTTGGCCCCTCCACCAGTTGGATGTCAAAAATGTCTTCCTCCATGGTGATCTAGAGGAAGAGGTCTACATGACAGGTCCTCCGGGGTTCAGTCCGACTGGGAGTAAGGAACTTGTATGCAGACTGAAGAAAGCCTTGTATGGGCTTAAACAGTCACCAAGGGCTTGGTTCGAGAGGTTCAGTTCCGCAGTCAAGAAGATTGGCTACTCGCAGAGTCAAGCGGACCACACTCTCTTCATTAAGAGAAGTCAAGGTCGTCTTACTGCTCTTATTGTATATGTGGATGATATCGTGGTCACAGGAGATGACCCAGATGAGGTTTGTAGATTGAAAAAATACCTCGGCACAGAGTTCGAAATCAAGGATCTGGGAACCTTGAGATACTTTCTGGGCATTGAGGTTGCTAGGTCAAAGCAGGGTGTGTTTATCTCACAGAGAAGTATGTACTTGATCTCCTTCGAGAGTCAGGAAACTTGGGAGCTAAACCAGCCGATACGCCTATAGAGCAGCAACATCGGCTGAATCCTGTTGATGGGGATCACATTGCTGATGCAGGCCAGTTCCAGAGACTTGTTGGGCGTCTCATCTACCTTTCACTGACATGACCAGATATTGCATACGCAGTCAGTGTCATCAGTCAGTTCATGCATGCCCCTCGCTCTCCACATCTTGAGGCAGTACACCGAGTGTTACGCTATCTTAAGGGGGCTCCAGGGAAGGGTCTCCTATTTAGTAAGAATGGACACCTGCGAGTTGAAGCTTATACAGACGCTGACTGGGCAGGTTCAGTCACTGACAGACGTTCCACATCAAGGTACTGCACGTATGTGGGAGGTAATCTGGTGTCTTGGCGCAGCAAGAAGCAACCAGTTGTCGCCCGCTCCAGTGCCGAAGCAGAGTACCGTTCTATGGCTCATGGTGTATGTGAGCTTCTATGGTTGAAGACTATGCTCAGTGAACTCGGATATCCTGTCAAAGGGTCTATGCAACTGTATTGTGACAATAAAGCAGCCATCAGCATTGCTCATAATCCAGTTCAACACGACAGGACAAAGCACATTGAGGTAGACCGTCACTTCATCAAAGAGAAACTTGGTCAGGGACTAATTTGCACACCGTATGTCCATACTGCTGATCAAGTTGCAGATGTGTTAACTAAAAGTGTTGCTAAAGGGATCTTAGAGCACCTGTTATCCAAGCTGGGCATGATAGATATCTTCGCACCAGCTTGAGGGGGAGTGTTGTCAGGGACCTACTTGTAATATCTTATATTCTACAGGGGGCCCTTGTAATATTGTAAAACTTCACTTAATATATATATTGGGTGAAATCGTGTAGGCTATTCTAAGCTCTACACGATTTCTCCTCTTCCCCCAATTCTCTTCTCCTCTCCTCTCTTCCATCTCTAACCCTAATCTCTTATTCTGGTTACGATCCAAGATTACAACACAAACCATTTTAATCGACTTTCCCTAAATTTGTCCCTTATTGGGGCAACTCCTATATTTTCACAAATGCGTTCATTTCTTCCATTGTCTTACCACACATCCATCTCAACATCCTTATCTCGGCTATACTCGTTTCATGAACATGTTGTTTCTTGATTGCCCATAAAGCATCCATTAAGCATCGATTGTCTCTTATTGTCGTCTTATAGAATTTTCCTTTACTCTGATTGGCACATGTTGATCACATAGTACTCTGGAAGCACATCTCCACTTTAGGCACCCCGCTCTAGTTCTATTTGCAACATCCTCCTCAATCTCTCCTTCCTTATGAATAATAGATACAAGGTAACGAAATTGGTCACTTCAGGGTATCTCCTAGTTGTCAATTTTAATTGGCAGATCATCTCTATGTGCATCCTTACTAAAATTGCATTCCTTATACTCTGTCTTGGTTTGACTTATTTTAAAACCTTTAGACTCCAAAGTTTTAGTTTTGCATTTACTTTATCCCTAGTCTCGTCAACTAATACTTTTTTTATAAGTCTCATCAACTAATACTATGTCATTTGCAAATAATATGCACCACCAATTATTCTGACACTAATTATTGCTTCCTCGTACACATATTTAATGATGTCGATATATCCATTTGGGCCTCTTGTGGACAATACTATTCCACGAGACTATAGTGTTAGGACTCAGGGGGAGTTAAATGTCTATAGCAAAAAAGGGAAGGCCACAGTTGCTCCATGTCCAAAGGCACCAGTTGGACCTTCCTCGGATCCAAGTATTGTCCCCATTCCTGATCATGTTACTAAGGTTTCCTCTCTTGATATTCCTATTGCTCTCAGGAAGGGTGTCAGGAGTTGTACTCAACACCCACTGAGTAATTTTGTGTCATATGATGTCTTGTCCCCCTCTTACAGATCGTATGTCACCTCTCTATCCACTATTCCATTACCTTCCTCTGTAGTAGAAGGTTTGAGACACCCTAAGTAGAAGGCAGCAATGGTTGAAGAAATGAGAGCACTAGAGAAAAACAATACATGGGAATTGGTTGAGTTGGCTAAAGGGAAGAAGCTTGTAGGAAGTCGATGGGTTTATACAGTCAAGTACAAAGCAGATGGGTCAGTTGAAAGATACAAAGCAAGGTTGGTAGCTAAAGGGTATTCACAGACCTATGGCATAAACTATGTGGAAACCTTTGCCCCTGTAGCAAAGTTGAATTCCATAAGGGTCCTCATATCCCATGTAGCAAATCAGTCATGGCCCTTATATCAACTTGATGTGAAGAATGCCTTCCTTCATGGGGATTTGAAGGAGGAGGTATGCATGACTCCACCTCCTAGGTTCGTGTCATCAGGAAGAGAAGATAAAGTGTGCAGACTGAATAAGTCCTTGTATGGACTCAAACAGTCCCCTCGAGCATGGTTCGAGAGATTCACTAAAGCAGTAAAGACATTGGGTTTCTCTCAAAGTCAGGCAGACCACACTCTCTTTGTAAAGCATTGTGGGAAGAACACGATAGTCCTCATCGTTTATGTTGATGACATAGTTGTTACTGGAAATGATGAGGTGGAGATCTCCAAGTTAAAGAAATAATTATCTAGGGAATTTGAGATCAAAGATCTGGGGTCCCTAAAGTACTTCCTAGGGATAGAAGTAGCAAGATCTGGAAAAGGGATTTTCATATCTCAAAGGAAGTATGTTCTTGACCTACTTGGAGAAACAGGAAAGTTAGGAGTCAGACCAGTTGACATACCTATTGAGTAGAATCATAGGTTAGGGGAATCAACTAGTGAGCTATTGGAGGATGTTGCTAGCTTTCAGAGGCTAGTTGGGAGATTGATCTATCTCTCCTTAACTAGACCAGACATTGCCTATGACGTCAGTGTTATCAGTCAGTACATGCATTCGCCAAGGGATATTCATCTGGAAGCAGTGTATAGCAAAGTAGTTAAAGGCGCACTTAAGGCGCTATGACCTCTAGTGCCTGAGGCACAAGGCACAAGGCGCAAGACGAGGCACGCGCTTGATTAAAGCGAGGTGCAATATAAATTATAATAAATATAAAAAAATAAAGAAAAGCAACATCATAAAATAACAACATAAGTAATCATTAGGCTATAAAACATAAAAGATAACAAATTTCGAAAATCTCAAGTAACCCAAAAAGCAGTTCTAGTTAACATTGTCATTATCTAGATACAAACAAGTAATCAAAAAGCCATAAAACATAAAATAGCAAATGTTCAAAATTTCAAATAGCCCACAATTAGTTCTAGTTAACATCGCCATCATTTAAAATATAATCATTAGCTTAATCCCCATCATCATCAGATGTGTTAGCCTCAATATATTCTTCTTCTTCTGTCTCCTCCGAATTGGCCTCTTCCTCTTCCGGCTCCCTTATTAAAGCCCTTGCTCTTACTCTTGACCTTGATTGCGATCTAGTATTTGATGTTGATTCACCAACTCCAGCAGTTCTCGCAACAACACTCCATGTCAAGCTATCATCCTCAAACACCAATTCATCTTTTGCTACTCCACCTTCTGTATCCATCTCCTCAAGTAGTCATTCATTACTTTCATCAATGTCTTTCAATGAGATAGGTTCACTTGTATCTCTCCTATCATACCGGCGATGTTAAATATAATAGACAAAAGAACAAATTTTTTTACAAAAAAACATGTATTTTAGAGAGGCGTGCGCCTGGAGCTTGGTTTGTGGCACGCGCCTTACTAAACACGCCTCGCCTTGACCCTTCTCCGGCACTTTAGGTGTGCCTTGCGCCTGAGGCGTGTGCCTGGAGCCTGAGGCGCGCGCCTAGACTACAGAGGTGTATAGGATTCTGAGATATCTCAAATCTTCTCCTAGTAAGGGACTCCTCTTCAAGAAGAATGGTCATATGGGGATTGAGTCCTACACAGATGCTGATTGGGTGGGTGCTAAGGACGACAGAAGATCTACTTCCGGCTAATGTACCTTTGTGGGAGATAATCTTGTGACTTGGCGAAGCAAGAAACATGTGGTTGCACGGTCAAGTGCAAAAGCGGAGTTTAGAGCCATGGCACATGGACTATGTGAGACACTATGGCTGAAAGTTCTGTTATGTGAGTTGAATCTTCCTGTTACTAGCCCACTGAGGCTATATTGTGATAACAAGGCAGCAATAAGCATTGCTCATAACCCAGTACAACAAGACCGGACCAAACACATAAAGGTAGATAGACACTTCATAAGGGAGAAGATCCTCTCAGGCGAAGTTTGTACCCCATTTGTGAAGACCAGTGAACAAGTTGCAAATGCCCTCACCAAAGGAGTTCTGGGCTACCAACTATCCTTTTGTCTAAGCAAGATGGGCATGATAGATATCTATGCATCAACTTCAGGGGAGTGTTATCATGTAAGCCGTATAGACGTAGACGTATTATACGGTATATGGTAGATGTGTTAGTTATTGCTTGTAAGGGCATACTTGTCCAGTTTCAGTATTTTTAGACTCATTTAAATTATAAACTACAGAAACATGTATTCTATATGCTCTTTACCCTAATTGCTCTCTTCTCTCTCCTCTTTTCTCTTTCTCTCTCTTGTTCTAACCTAGAAACCCTAGATTCAACTGAAGGTTGGGCCAAATGATGGCCTTTAGCAAGTAAAAAGGATAGGGGCTTTATTTGAAATAACTTAAGCCCACCAAAGAAGGTAAAGTGGAGCACGACTCAACCTAGGGGAAAGAAGGTTGCCTTCTTTCTGTTTTGGGCTTTTGAAACCCTAACGAAGGAAGCGGTGATGATCAATGCCGGCGGTGGCGGTAGATGCAACTCTAGCAGTAACGATGACGAATATTGCGATGGCGAAGGTACGACACTTCATCTTCGTCTCCTCGTTTTCTTTTTCTTCTTCTTCTGCGTGTTGACCATCGATGCTCGATGGCAGCTCTTTCGAACTCAAACGACACCAAACCCTCAGTCTCATGGCTCTTTGCGACACAGAGGGAAAACTTTTGGTCCCCTTGCACATCTGCTTTCAACAATTTCTTCCTCACAATCTCCAGTGCTTTATACGCTAGAATCCCACATTGACTGTGAAGCAATCCATAGAAGACAACCCAAAATCAAAGATCTTGAGGTCTTCGTTGTTATCCAAGAGTAGATTCTCGGGTTTGAGATCACGGTGCAAAATGCCCCTGCTATGGCAGAAATCAGAGGCGTTGATCAACTATTGAAAAGACTAATGAGTCAGATCTTCCTTGAGTTTCCCTTTTGCAACTTTAGCGAAGACCTCGCCACCTCGAACGTACTCCATCACGAACGACAAAACCCTCTCTTCTCCATCCTCATCGTTGTCAACAACAGCTTCGACTTCGAAGAACTCAGATCCAATGTGTCTCTTCTGCTTGTGGCTGATGCCACGGAGATTATCATCAAAATCGTCATAATCCTCTTCTACAACATCATCGATGAACTCAGATCTCCGGTGTTTTCTGCTAGAACCACCACAACGACCTCCTCCACCTGATAGACAATAGATTTGGGGTTTTCTAAAAGAAATCCTAATCTTTTTGCAAACAGGGACGTTGGTCATGAGTCATGACTGAACGAGAGAAGCCCTGAGAGCTTACAAGAGAAAGGTGGAGGTACGGCAACAACTCTAGAGGCGGTAATGACTCGCGCAGGTACACGAAGATGATGTATTGTGACTCCCTCTTCTTTTGTAATTTCTTGAGATATGTACGCTTTGTCGATCTTCTTATTAAAGTCCTCGACGGCCTTCTTATGGGTATCGATCGACTCCTCCATTTTGCGGCACTCCATACGATCTATCTGGTAGTTTAGCTAACGTGATTGCCAAAGATTGCGAACCAATATGAAACATCTTTCCGAACCACGATCAGGGGTTTCGAACCTGGCTCTGATACCAAATTTGACGCAGGACGGAAGAACAGCTCTGCAATTTTAATAAGATACCTTTAGCTTCGCACCAAGTTAAGCTGGATTCGCACCAACAAAGAAAATTCTCAATGGAGAAAATATCAAATTTCATTAA
Source organism: Euptelea pleiosperma (assembly GCA_035048495.1). Classification (NCBI taxonomy): domain Eukaryota; kingdom Viridiplantae; phylum Streptophyta; class Magnoliopsida; order Ranunculales; family Eupteleaceae; genus Euptelea; species Euptelea pleiosperma. The sequence goes on from CM068544.1 coordinate 3,313,324, forward strand.
CAAGTCATCCCTAAAATCAAAGCTTACAATCCTATTTATAAACAAATTTAATCGAACATTCCTAATTTGAAATCAAACTAAAACAAACAACTCCTAATACAATTCTACAACTTAATCAATCTAAAAATCCTAATTGGAAATAAAATCTCTCAAAGTCCTAATTCTATTACAACTGAAAGAATCATTTTATAAACAACTAGAACTCTATCTTAAAATAGTATAATCAAAATTTACTATAAATAGCAATTTCAGAATTTGCTACAAACAGTAAAAACGAGATTTACTATAAATTGTAATAGCAAGATTTACTATAAATAGTAAAAAGGGGTCCACTTGCTTGACCAAGCACTGGTTCGGTGTAGCGATGAACTATCATAATTGAATGCTCCCACATCAACGCATGTCTCGTTACCTCGTGTTGGCACTCCATATTGGTCCAGAAGAATCTAGCTTGGCCTACCAATTTCAATTTAGCAAACTTGATCCAATGATCTTCAGGCATAATGTGCCACTCAAAGTAGTGATCCATGTCTGATGCCCAATCTAGAAAGCTTTTAAGTCAAGCCGACCATCATAACTCGAGGCCCCAACTCAGACAAGTTTCATGGCTCTCTCGTCGAGTTCATAATGCTCTTGATCACGGTGTTGTGGAACACCTCTTCCTCTACCCCACCCTTGGTAAACAACCCTATCTCTATCATCTCCCCTATGGTTATTTTGTTGACGTGACATTTCTAGTTCTCCTAGACAGGTATTGATGAAAGCATTCTGTTCCGCCATCTTGGTCTCCAAGCTAGCCACGGTGGTACAGAGGCTCTCAATGACTTTAGCGAGATGTGCAAAGTCCATTTTGGTTTGGTAATCACAAGTACTACGAGTTGACATAAACTAGAAAAAAATTCCTAAATAACCTACGACTAGATGGTGAAAATCCTATGTCTATATGCCCCACTCTAACACCCTTACAAAATAAAAGAAAAGACTTCCCTAAGTTGGACCTAAGCTCTGATACCAAGTTGATGCAGGACTAATGATATGGCATCAACTAATGATATGGCCATAACTAATGAAGCTGAGATTAAATAAAATTACTGAGAACATCACCAATTATATTAAATTAGTTGGTCATCATGCAAATCAATTAAAATCAGTTCGGATGTTTACACAAAGTCAGGACCATGCCACAATGTTACAGTGCAAGCCTAACAAAATTAATACACGAAGGTTTATGGAAGTCTAGCTTCCACTAGCCTAGGGAGCCAATCCAATAATCAATTAAGAGTTTCTTAACCTTAATCCAAGATTTTTAAGAAGTTTTAAAGCCCAACGAGTTCAATAGATCGAGTATTCAATGCACGGGATTCACATATCAAGGCCCAAAGTTGATCAAAAGCAAGCAAATGGGTTCTAACAATCTTAAAATAATTATTCACGGCTCACAAAAATGATCAGGGCCAGAAATAACCATCAGATCTGATTTAGGAAGAAATCCGAGTAGTCAAAATAAAATCGGATTAGATTGGACGGAAAATCAAACGGACGATCGAGATCTCTTCGTAATTTGGGCTCCCTGATGTAACCGTCCCCTACAGTACACCCTCATGGAGGATCGATCCAAGTTTGGATTGATTCTGACCGTTAGTTTGGTCAGAATCTCAGTTCTCCCAGGTCGGAAGTCAAGTTTAGGGGTTTTGGCTAATATTCAGGCGTTGATCCTATTTACGGATGAAACGATCCATAGATCCAATCAAGTGATGAACTAGCCATTAAATCCAGGGGTCTGTCGATTGATTAAAGAGAAAGGTTGATTACCTGTACAGGGAGAATCGCAGAGAATATTTGAAGAACATGTGGGGAATCAACCCATTTGGCCTCACACCAATCCAATCTCAGGGAGAATGCTCAAAAGAGACTCTTTAATCAGTAATCATTTATTAACCTCAAAATATGAGTAACAAAGTATTTAAAGGGCTCCACTTAACCTAAATTGAACCTCAACTATAGGATATGATCCAAGGGTTGAAGTTATAACCCAACACAAGTAACTAAAAGCAACTACAAGAGACAAAAAGACCATACACCCTCCAGAAAACGTCCCCAACCTAATATGGCTAAAACCCAATGTCCTACGTAAACAACTACATAAACAAAAAATAAGATAAAGGAAAATAAGCTAATAGATGATCTCTGGAGCTCTTTGATGCTCCTGGTCGATCCTACCGTGGCCCGTGCTCTAGTGCTCCTTTGATGCTCTCAAATCCTCCATGTGCACATCTTCCCAATGTGGGGTCTTTTGTGATGTGTCATATGCACACATGGGTCTTCAGTAAACCATGTTACCATCCCACAGTAACAAACGGGCCTGATGCTTCTTCCCATGGTTCAAAGTCGATGGTTTCGTTTCGGCTTCGGTCGCGGGCGAAACCGAAACGTTTCGGTAGTTTCGGCGGTTTTGGCCCGAAACTTGGTGAAACCAAAGTAAAGGAGAGTTTTGGTAGTTTTGGGAGTTTCGAGAGTTTCGGTCGTAGTTTCGGTAGTTTCACTGGTTTCGGTCCAAAACTTGGCAAAACCATATTAGAAAGTTCAAAAATTTCTAAAAAATAATGAAACCGAGGCAGAAACTGAGACCGAAACTACCGAAACTGAGGCCGAAACTTTAGCGAAACTTAGTGGTTTCTGATACAAACCCGTATCTTGTCTCGGCCTATAGCGAAACCGAAACGTTTCGGGCGAAACGTTTCAGTTTTGGCCGAAACTTTAAACCATGCTTCTTCCTGCACCTTTATACACCCTATAAGGCTGGATGTCCGCATCACCTCACTTGCCACTCCCTTTGCTTCCTTTTTAGCATTTTTATATCTTTCTAAATTCTCATTGCAACTTAACAGATTGTGAGAATATAGCCTATAAAATAGCCCACGAAAAATTGAAGGTCCAAATATGCTCATCCATATCTATTTATATTGACCTCCACGTCTACTCATACTATACACATGCTAGAGCATCTGTTGCGGGAAGTAGAAAATTTCCTCTCCATGGGGATATCTATTATCCACAACATATGCCCACTGCAAAGTTGGACTCATCAAACCTTCCCCATCCCATGCTTTGAATATAAATGCTCGTAAAAGCACTCCACCATAAATCCAACAGTCAAGGTTGGATATGTTTTTGCTCTTTACCTCGGCAATTTGGTTCACGAACTCATTGCACCTATCATAAATGCTCCATACCAAATGGCCCTAGTCACGCCCATGTTCAATTATTTTTGCCTTCATAGCCAAGAACATCATTCCTCTAGGTCTTCTATACCTCCCCTATCATATTATTCTGCCCAAAAAGAAGTAGCTCTACATATTTATAGATTTGAGAGAACACCGAAAAGCTTCTTTATCAAGAGCACAGGCCAAATAAGAATGCGAGGGATATGACATATTCTGTTGACTTGGTGAGATTAAACTTATTATTTAGGGAAAGATTCTTCAACATAAAAACATTATGGATTGTGTATGTTCTGTAGACTTAAGTGCATTTTAATTGATTGTTTGAGGACTGAAATACAGGAAGATCAAGGTAAGTAGTTGAGGCAAACCTTATTATATATAGATTGGGTGTCACAAATTCTATTGCATAACCCGTGGTGTTACTGTACTCATCGGACCGACTGGCCCGATATTTTTCTGTGGTTATTAGGAGTACTTTTGTTATTGAAAAAGCATTGCTAGATGCAAATTAGGGCTATTCATCTTGGTTTTAGAGTTTGGGACTATTTCAGTTTGTTTTAGGGCTGTCTTTTGTATTACGTTCGATTCACATAGAGTTGAAACCAAGTATATCATATCAACAAGGTACTAAACTTCGACTTCTCCCTAAACTCATTTGGATAAAATTTGAAATTAATTTCGAAGTTAATTCGACACTGAAGAGTTCTGTGAAAATTTGTCAGCTTTAAAAAGTTTGAAGATCTAATGCATTTACATATTTGTAATACTTGAAGCTTAGTACTCTACCATTTATAGCACTTTTCCCTATGAATGATAGCCCTTCAATTCTAAATTTTTTAAATAAAAAAAATTGAAAGAAATCCTCTTCTTTTTCCATGTGGCAGATGGCAATCAGGCAAAAACTTATCACAAGAAAAGATAATTTGAGAATATTTGGCTGAGCTGGAAACAGTGTGAGGTGGCGAAGCACATTGACACTTTGGGACCACCACCTCAGATGCAATGTGTAATGAAAATCTGGTCACTCCTAAGAAATTTTCTGGATTGCAATTGATTGCTGTCCTTCCCCATGTGCTCATTTTATTTTCTTTCCCCGTGTTGTCTTTCTATCTTTTCCTGATTCATGTTTCCTAATTCATACATAATAGGACCTTGATTCAAAAATAACATCAAAGGATTTCATGGATATTGGCAGAGGCATGAAGAATTGCATGGGAGCAGAGTTCAGCAAGGTGTGGATGGCCGTCTGTCTGCATGTCTTGGTCATCAAGTGCAGGTAATATTGTTAGTGTCTTGCCCATGTGAAAGAAGATATATAAACACATTGAGAAAATTAATCTTCTGAAATCTGGATTTGTCAATTGGACAAAAATCAGAGGAGGAGACATAGTTTTATTTCTTTTACTAGGATTTGGAAATGGTTTTCACGTACAAGTCTTTGGATAATGAAGGCTGCATGGATGACAATTTGCTACTTATCAGTGCAACAAAAGATGTGTTCAGGGTTTAAGTTAAAATAAATTCAATTCTATGCAGAACGTGGTGTTTCAAAGTTTAATGAAGGCTGCACGGATGACAATTTGCTACCTATCGGTGCAACAATACATTTGTCCAGGGTTAAAGTTAAAAGAAAGTCAATCCTTTTCAGAATGTGGTGTTTCAAAGTTTATTACATAGCTTGTGTAATAAGGGGGTGTTATAGGCCATTCATGGTTTTATGTAATTATAAGTTGGGGCCGTTTGCTCCCTTTAACTGTCTAAATAGGCAATCCAGAATTTTTCTTAGGAGAGACCGGATTTTCATTACAACTGGCATCTGAGGTGGATTTTCACCCTCTCCATGCAAAGACAATTTTTTAGTAGGAGTTTGGCTTTAACTAAGAGCCGTATGTTTACTTATCAAAAACAATTGAAGTAGAACTTTCTTTAATTTCATTGAGTAATTATATTTTAGTATGCAAAAAGGTAGCCTAGGCTGACATTGCAGACTTCAACTCTATTATGGCGGGTTTTTCTTGTCATGTGGAATGCGGATGTGGTGAATCCAGACCGTCCATCTAATAGACAACTATCTGGCCAAGTGGACCGAACCCTTCCCCACGTCACTCCTATACTCGACCATGTATAGCACTTTTCCCCTATGAATGACTGCCCTTCAATCTTAAGTTTTTTACTAAAAAAAATGAGAAATCTTTTCTTTTGCCATGTGGCCTATGACAATTGGACTGAAACTTGCCACACGGAGAAGGGATGAGGTAGTCCAGCTGGTGGAACCCATTTGGTCCCCCACCTAAACTGTCAAGCGTCGAAACCCTACATTTGCACAGATTGGGGTTTGCTGTGTGCGCCAAGAGTACTGCGCTTCATTTTGGTAAGATATTGCTCGAGTCCAAGTAAGAGATGCTAAGGGATGTTGTCCAACTCCAACATATCTTTTTAAGTCATGTAATTGCTCTCTTTTGAATGGAAATGGATTTAAGTTTAGTTTTATAAGAGCGATACTTCTTCATAAAGGGATTGATTTGCTGAATATCAGGTGTGATATTCAATGTGGATGGTAAGATGCTATGCTTGTACCAGGTGTAATTCTAAATAACCCTATTCAGCAAGCTTACTTAACATTCGATTGAGTTTTTTTGTTCTTATTTTTGCTCTACTTCAAATTGCATAAAGTAGATATAACTGAAACAGACAACAAAACCCTGAATTATTTTCACTAACCAAAACAAAGACACACCTGTTATCAAAGACGCCCACTCGTCTTTAAAAAGAAAACCCGATGATCTCAAAACTCGGCGGCAGGACTCCAAAATCTCCTTCCTTGCATCCCAACCAACCCTTTGCAACCCTCCCGTTGCCATCAACCGCACCTTCGTGTCCTTCCACTCTGACTTAGGAACCCTCCCCTTTGCAAACTCCAAAAGACTCGAAATTGAACTCCCGGCATTATCAGGATCCGTCGCAAATTCCCACAAACCCGGCCGAACCTTCAAAGAATTTGAACCCTTCCCATCGAACCCAACAAATGGAATCCTCCCTTCGTTAAGAAACTCAAATACGTGGACTCTCGATCCAGTACTGCCGGCATCAATGATGATTCCAAATCCTTTGGGTTTGGATTCGTCAAATTTCGAGGATTGATGGATTCCGCGACCGATAGCGAAGAGGTAGAAGAGAAAAGGGACGATCAAGAGTGATGCAGCGAGAACCCACCATTTCTCGCGGGATTGAGAGAAAGAGATCTGGGAGGGTTTGGGATTGGGAGAGGGAATAGGAGAGAAGGAATGCATTCGAGGGTGTAGTTGTGTTCTGTGAGGAGGAATGTAGGCGGCGGAAACCCTAGATTGGAGTTTCGAGAAATCCATGGAAACGAAGAGGAGATGAAGAAGAAGAAGAACATGTGGGTAGATGGATCGAAATTCTAATTACAGTTCGAGACAAGATTCAATCAAAGCTCCGCAAATCTCACTCGATTCAACATTTTCTCTCGTCATCTCCCTCTCTCTCTCTCTCTCTCTCTCTTGCTCGCTGGAAAAGTTGAAGGAACAGAGACGGAGCAGAGAAGTTCACCGGCCCGTGCAGAGATTCTCAAATCAACCGTTCTCGTTGTTCTCGTTGAGTTTTTTATTCTTCCGAACAGTGTAAATGATGAGTCGATGACACTGCAGTCAGCAACGCCGCTGACTGCAGCCAATGTGAGCCACGTGGAACATTCTTAAGAGGACTGACCGTATGGATGTTTGGCCAATCACTAGGTGAACTTACAAAAAAAAAAAAAAAGGGAAAAAGATGTAACAAGGTATACCTGAGATCTTTTCATCTGCCCACAGCTGCCATCTGGGCCCACTGACCGTATGGATGTTTATCCCACTCCTTAATAGATATTTATACCAAAAATTAGCTTGTTTAATTATTTTTAGCCGTTGGTTTTAGTACTTAAAAAATAGTTGCATTCAACGGCTATAAGAATGCCTTAAAAAGTGTTAAAATCTAATTGTTATTTATTACCAATCAGGGTGATTTTTGGTGTACATATCCACCAAGAGGTGGGATAAACATCCATCCGGTCAGTGGGCCCAAATTACAGTGGTGAGTAACAAAAACGTGCTTCCGCATTTGAAACAGCTTCAGGCATACCTTGTTACATCTTTTTCAAAAAAAAAAAAAATCAGTCTGAATAATGCTCAAATTCCTACGGTTAAAATCAACCCATGAAAATAACTTCAATCCAACATTTAGAAATCATCGATCAAGCTTATTTTTCGTTTGTAGGTCCACTTAGTGATTGGCCAAACATCCATACGGCTAGTGTCCTCTTAAGAATGTGCCACGTGACTCATTTGGCTGCAGTTAGTGGCGACGCTGACTGCAGGTGTCGTCGAGGTTTACTCGTAAATGATCGTGTTTAGAGAACCGGGCACTCGAACCATTTTGACCGTTGAATTCCCTCTCTCCTGGAGATATGCTTTGGTTAAACGCTAGTCTAAGGCTAAGGCTCTGAGCACTCGAGTGCCAAAGAAAAGAGACTATCGCTTGACACCTGTCTCATGGAAGGGTGTTTTAGTAATTTAGACTAACATCACTATTTTGTTCACGCTGCTGATTTTTTTGTTGTGTCCACTGCCGCGTAGAACTTTGCTACAAACACTTTGCTAACCGACCACCTATAAGCCACGTGGCATATTCTTAGTGATTTCTAAGCAACGATTGGAGTCGTTTCATGGGTTGATTTGAGCATCATTGACCATTATTTTGGTACAAAGATCCAAAGGTTTGAAATCATCCATACGGTCTGCCTGCTCTAACGATGTACCACGTAGTGGCTCATATTGTGGTCGGTCAGCAAATTGTACTCAACAAATGCCAATGGTTGCTCAAATGTTCATGTGTCAATGTGTCCGAATAAGTATGACTTGTGTCACAAGATGTTGTGAGGGAAGCCGGTCACGGCACTTAATACGAGCCACGTGGCATACGATCAGATGGCCTTGACCGTATGGATGTTTGGCCAATCCCTCGGTGGACCTACATACCAAAAATCAGCCTGATTAGTGATTTACAATCTTTGGATTTTTGCACCCAAATAACGCTCAATAATGCTCAAATTCCTACCGTTAAAATCAACCCATGAAAATAACTTCAATTGAATCGGTTAGAAATCACGAATCAGGCTGATTTTTTGTGTACCGGTCCACCGAGTGACTGGCCAAACATCCATACGGTCATCGTCCTCTAATAGTATGCCACGTGGCTCGTATTGAGTGCTGTGACCGGCTTCCGTCGCAACATCTTGTGACACAAGTTTACTCGCATTTTTGGGGGTGGACAGCACTTGGCTTTTGACCGAAGATACTCTGTTCGACACGTACCTTGAAACTATCGACAAGGTTGCCAGACGTACGTGTCAGACACAGAGGCTTAGGTTTAGACTTTGAAGCTAAGCACTGTTTAGCAAAACTTAACTGATCATCCTGGAAATCAAAGTTTTTTCTGTGTCATCAGCTAGGAAAACTTGATTGATGTCGGTACCTCTATTTTAGCTTTCTTAATACAAAGCGAGACTGCTACTGTTCCTACGCCCCATGTTGTGATTATACAAAGGGCGTTACCGCTTTTTTTTCCGTTAAAACGGATTGTAACACACAAGGGCAAAAACAGAAAATAACGGGGAAATAACGGAAAATAACATAAATAATGGAAAATAACGAAGCCAAAATTCTGAACTTCAAATTTGCAATGAACTTTATAACGGAAAATAACAGAAAAAGGGAAGATAATAGAAATAACTGCCTTTTTTAATATTTTTTTTTTCAGAAAATAACTGTTGTTATTTTTGTTATAATGGAAAAATAACAGAAGCCGTTATTTTCTGTGTTAAAACGGTACATAACATAACAGGGGAAGTCAGAATCCATTAAAAGGGCCGTTTTTTAAACCATCTATATAACAAATCAGTTCAGTTGTCTCCCCATCTTATCAGCTTCATATAAGCGATGGCCAGGATTTATCACCATTTGTCGGCTCAGATCAACACTATATTTCAACTTCCTCTCTCGACATCTTTAAGAGCCATGTATACACATTAAAAAAGAGAAATGTATGCATATTCAATAGGTGGAGAACACGATCACTCATCAATTGGTGGATCAGCACATATGCACACGTTGACAAAAAGTTCCATTTAAAATAAGGGAATTTTTTACATACCCCCCATGTTATCTTTGAAATTTGACATACCCCCCACATTTTAAAAAGCTGACATACCCCCCTATGACCCAGGTCCACCGGTGTTGACTAACAATTTTTTTTTAAAAGTACTAAAATGTCTCTTTCTTCAACCATGAAAAAGACATTTGGGTTTGGGCCAAAACCCTAGCCCCAAATCAAACGGCTGTGGTAGACGGTTGACTACCACATTCCAATGGGTTGGCAGTCCATCACCGGTTCCAACTTACTGGAGTCTCGTGAACAGCCAACTACAACTCCGGAATTGATGACTTATACAAGAATATACAGTTGTCCCAATGTGACTGTGGCTACTGCAACTATTGATCAGCCCACAGTGATATACGAGAAGAAAATAAACAGTATTGCTTTGTGCACTCTGATTTCAAAAAGAAATGGTCTATAGGACTTTAGCAAAGTTCTGAGCACTCTCAAGTTTCTGACTGCTTGGATTCAAGCAATATTAATTGTGAATGCCGGTGGTGCACATTAGAAATTTTTATAGTAGTTTCCCTCTTGAAATTAATGAAGAGGTCTTGGGCACCTGTAAATTAATTACCAAAGCCAAGACTTGGAAAGCGATTTTGGTAAAGGTGGGGGAAGAGGAGCCTGTGAAGAGTTTTCCTTGATCATCATTTTTTAAAGGACTTAACTAGTTAAGAGTCATGTTTCCCTTGATGGGTACTGTTGAATACACCAGGGAACTATATTTTTTTATCAAGACCATCATCCTGTTTGAAGCCCTCCATTGTGTCCATGTTCCCTCTAATATTTAATCTCTCAACGGAAAGTGTAAATCCGCATCAACAACGTCTAAAGTTTTAATGATTTCTTTCTGATTGACTTGAGTTTGAATTTGGAGTTTCAACATGTACAGAATCCACATACAAATTAAGTTTTCTCAAATGTCTTGTTCCAAAAGAATGAAAGGAGCATTTTCGTCCTTTTCAAAAAATATCATGAGTCAAATGGTAGTCAATGACAGTCAACAACGGTGGACCAGGTCATAGCGGGGTATGTCAGCTATTTTTAAATATGGGGGTATGTCAAATTTTAAAGATAACATGGGGTATGTCAAAAATTCCCTTAAAATAATTAGGGAAAAGTAGGACAAGTCTTTTTATCCATCGGTCAACTGGATGGAATTAGTCTGCACTTGTACTTATACTCCATAGAGTGGCTGAGATCAAATCCATCCATTAAATTTGGACAGTCCGATCTCAGCTACTACTTAAACACTTTGTCGGGGAGTGCCATTGGCACGGGTCATTTGCTAGTGTATATAAATAGCAGAACAGTTAGTCGGAAAAAAAAATTATGTGGCTTTCATTTCTTTTTTGGCCCACTAATTGCATGATGTTTTGGCCAGCCTTTGGTCCATACACACGAAAAATCTACTTGGTTGGTAATCTCTAGCGATTAGATTTTAGCACTCTTTTTAGTAGGATTCTGTCTTTGGGTGCAAAACATCCATGTGGTCAGTGGGCCCCAAAAAATGTACTGCGAGTGGTGACAGAAGTTTTACTCTCACGGTGTCGTGACAGAAGCTTCTATCACAACGCAAAATATGAGCCATGTGGTATACTCTAAGTTTACTCTGACCGTATGGATGTTTTCCCAGTCCCTCGGTGGACCTATAACCAAAAATCAGCCTGATTAGTGATTTACAACCTTTGGATCTTAGCACTCACGTAACACTCAATAATGCTCGAATTCATACCGTTAAAATCAACCCATGAAAATAATTTCAGTCGAATCGCTTAGGGGGTGTTTGGGAACCAGAAATAAAAGCGCTTCTACTTGTAGTAGAAGTTACTAGTTGATGTTTTACCTCCAAAAAAATCATAGAAATTAAAGCGTCAAGAGGACTTCTAATTTTTGAGAAGTAATTTCTCTTAGAAGTTAGGGCCTGTTTGGTACGTGAGAAAAAGAGTTCCGACGGCGAATATTTAGCCAGGCGAATATTATCTTGGCTAAATATTTGCTCATAGCAATATTTAACAATGTTTGGTACGTGTACGAGCTAGCTCACTTCAGCTTACTTCATTTTCTTTCAATTTGAGTGGGTCCCACATATCAAAGTAAGTCAAAAATAGGTTGGGTCAGTGTGGGAACCACATATTATGTCAAAGAATAAAAAAAATTATTTTTATCTTTTTTATATATTAAAAAATTAATTTTTATTGAAAATAGTGATTTTCCGGCGAGAAAATAAAATTTTCTCACCAAGGCATAATCGGCGTGAAAATATTTTCAAAGGGGGGGGGTGGGGTGACCAAATGTTTTCCCGCCGCGGAGGGCGAATATGTGAGCCCGGCTAAATATTCGCCAAGGGCGGGTGGCTGCCAAACACAGCCAGGCGAATATTTGCGCGGCTAAACATTTTATTTGCCCGCCGCGGTGCGTTACCAAACAGGCCAAGCTAAATTTTTAGCTTCAATTTTAAGTTAATTTTTAGCTTTTCAAAGGTTAAAATATGAAACACGTCCAAACTAACATTTTAACTTTTTAGCTTATAAAAGTCAATTAAGGGCATGTTTGGTAACGCACCGTGGCGGGAAAATAAAATATTTGCGCGCGCTAATATTCGTCCTGGTGCGTTTGCCAGCCCCTTGCCCTCGGCGAATATTTAGTCAAGCCCACATATTTGCCCTCCGCGGCGGGAAAACATTTGATCACCTCCCTCCGTGTAAGTAAAAATCACTATTTTCAATAAAAATTAATTTTTTAATATATAAAAAAGATAAAAATGAGTTTTTTTTTTTTAATCTTTTGACATAATATGTGGTTCCCGCACTTGCCCAACCTATTTTTGACTTACTTTGATATGTGGACCCACTCAAATTGAAAGAAAATGAAGTAAGCTTAAGTGAGCTAGCTCATACACGTACCAAACATTGTTAAATATTGATATGAGCAAATATTTAGTTAAAATAGTATTCGTCTAGCTAAATATTCACCATTGGAACTCTTTTTCTCAATATACCAAACAGACCCCAAGTTACTTGTTTTTGTGTTGCCGAACGCCTCCTTAAAAAAAAAATCACTAATCATGCTGATTTTTGGTTTAGAGGTCCATCAGGAACAGGCCAAACATCCGTACGGTCAGCGCCCACTAAGAGTATGCCACGCGGCTCGTACTGTGCGTTGTGACAGAAGATTTACACTCGCGACAGTCCTCTGCATCAATTCCATGGAGAGTACTATCCATAAAAATATCTTTCCTTATCATGGGGTGGCAAAAGCTGCTGCTCAAGTAGTACATGTAATAAAAGCCTGTCTACCATAAAGGAGAAAAGTTTGGAGGACTGTTTTTTTACGGTTCATGGAAGGGTCCTTGGCACCTTGCTTCCAAATTCCAATGAAAGTGGAGAAATTTATTCTGCGTACGTTTGCAAACTTAAAAGTATGCAAACCTTGTATCCATCGTTGAATGCTCCTTGAAAACGGTGTTTTCAATTTATAATTTGTTTTGAAAATATTGAAATAACACGGTTTTCAATGGACATCCAACAATGTTGAGACACTTTTGTGCAAACTAGTTGGTACACACGTGTACGTTGCATGTGGATAGACATATTAGAACAAAGAGCGTGCAACGTGGCATTTAGGTGTTTGACATGGGACTTTGATGAAAATATTATCGATATTGACCCAATTGAGAACGATTCAATGAAACTTCAACCATTTCACACGAACTTGGAGCTATCATAGATCAGACCTATCACCCACCCGATCTCCATTGTAAACTCCTGCAAGTCTTCCCCATCCGTGACAATGAATGAAAAAAGAAAGAAAGAAATGGCAAACCAGGACAAACTCCTCGTCCACACCAAAACAGAAAATCAGCCACACCTAAATATTTTTGTACCTCAAAGCCAAATCTTACAAAGGCGCCAACTTTATTGCTAATCCCACGTGCATGATGGACAACACCCGCATAAGAAGTATGGATTAAAAATAAAAACAAGAAAACTTCAATCCATTTGTATTTTGTTTCTTTTTCTCATTGGTTGTCTGTTCTTCTAATGATTCTGAATCAGATTTTTCAATTTCCTCAACTTCTCCCGCCACCAATCGTCCAATTGCTAGATCATTCTCATTAACTTTACGCAGTTTTATAAAGAATAACTTTACGATAACTCAAAGGACCTGCAAATGTAATTTGTTGTCAGACGGTTTGAGGAATCAGGTTGGGTGGGACATGTCTGGAACCGATTTGCAGGTCCTTTGAGTTGTCATAGTCAGTTTTGGCAAAAAATAATTGGGTCTACTTCAGATATTTGTTGGATGTTGTGCCACCAAGCACAATGTCGGCAATATTTGCATACAAACATTTGTAGTTCTACCAAGCATGGCCAGAATACATCACCTCTTCGTGCGCAAGGACACAAAGAGGTTTCTAATACATCACCTCTTATGCTCATTTCCAAAGTTCTTTGCTTGTCCTTGATATGGTCCAGCATGCACTTGCCGCCAAACACCCCTAGTTTTTTTTTTGTCCTTTTCAGCATCCCATGGCCCATCTAAAAGAAGATCAATCATTTCTTTGAGCTCCCAAATTTCCTCCCATCTTATGGTAAACAGAAAGGGCAACCGTAGCCTCATCCTGTGTCAATGCTCCTTATCATACCTTGTGGTAATCTTCCCTATCATCGTTCCTAGGTCCAAACCACTGATGGTCATCACATTCCCATAGCATGAATCCTAAAGACCACAACACAAATCTCAAGGAACATCCTATGGTTTTAACACAGGGACAACATATTACAGTAGTGGGATGATATATCCTTTTTCAAATAGAAATGTTTGATCAAATCCTTTTGCAAACAATCACAAACAAGAAAATTTGCGAGGCAAGAAACACTTCTGAGTTTTGAAAATTGGCGAGGGAGAAACATATTTTTGAGTTCCATGCAAATACGTGTCGGGTAGTTTGCCATAGTCTATTTCCTGTTGTGATGGGTGCAATGGATATCTTACTCAAAAAAAAAAAAAAAAGTGGGTCTGACCTAGTAGATATCCAAGTAAAAAAATCACATGATTGGCCATTCATAACAACTCGTTGTTTTCGTTGATCGAGAAAGTTTAAAGTCAAGAAAAAAAATGCAGATTGGATTGTTGTCCATCTGAATCATCTGATTGCTTTGATCTTTGTATGATTTCAACCTTCCGATCGATGACATTTTACATCTTGTTCTAAATTATCCATAATCTTTTCTGTTGTTGAGAAGAGTTTGATGGTTAGGATCATCAAACGGACAATTTGGCACACAATATCTCCTAGGTGAGCCTGCCGAATGGTCGTCTGGACCCACTTGCAGGCATCATGGAACCGCACCCATGCAGTGTGGTATGGGTCCTCTTGCTTCTTATTTGAGCCTTTCTTCATCTTTTACAGAAGAAATAGCCATAGGTCCATATCAAAGGCCCATTGGGAAAATATTTCCAAATTAAAAATGGGTCAGGTTCGGGATTAGCAACAGAAAAATAATAACTCCTATTTCAAGTGCATAAGATGAATTTACTTAATAAAACTCACCCAAACAAGTAAGTTTGAGAGGAACAATCATCTCATTGCCAGCTTGAAGGGTTCAGGTGTTCAGATCTGAAGGTGAGGTAAGCTAGGCTAGTGGACTCAAGTATAGATGTGGAATTATATCTTCTAAAAATCTTGCATTTTCTCATACTTAAAGCTGCCGACCAAGAATCGGAGAGAAAATGTAGAGAAAAATGAGAGTTCAGAAACCCATAGAGGACTGAGAAAGTTTTGATAAATGGATTTGGTTATCTAAGAATTGTTAGCAGCATGATAGGGGCAAAACTTGTCATTTTAGCAATTCGGGTGTCCTTAAAACCTGAAAATGATATCTCTAAGATGAAAACAATTTAAAATTTGTATCTGAATTCAAGAACTCTGCTTTTAACAGAATGGAATGTAAGTGACTGCTTTGCTATCTCTATCATGGATGAACTTTTAAAAGGAGAACAAAAAAATATACTGTAGTTGGGTAATAACAATTGTATTTGAGCCACAATCACTGGATCGGAGCACTGAGTATTCAAGAGGGTGCCCCACTAATTGAACAGTTAATGCTGGTGGTGCCCGCAACTTTATACATTTCCTTTCTATAATAAAAGAATTAACAGCAACTGGGAGGATCTAAATCAATGATTTTCAGATGAGACTATCCTGAAAATTGTTGACCCATAGAAATGGATATTTCAAGTTCTCGAACCAGAAAGAGAATCATTAGCTTAACCAACACACATTTTGTGAAACATTCTAAGAGCAGGTGTTGAATTGTTTCTATATCATTTTGATAAAGGGGAATATCATTTCATCAACATGAAAAATAGTATTCAATCTAGTTCTGCTTGGGAGTAAACCTCTGGCACATTTCCATACAATCATCTGAACCCTTTTAGGCACCTTGAGGTGCCAAATTTTAAGCCATGGAAATAGATGAGTGGGGTTCAATGTGTTAGATATGGTTTCATATGCTGACTTCTTTGTGTGTGAGCCCACTCTAGTGTGGTTCCATCTAAATTTATCTCCAGATTGCGACTTAGAAAGGGGAAGGCTATGTGATATTTGCTCAAAAGTACTTATTTTAAGCAATTATCCTTTTAGCGTTATCGCACTCTCCTACGTAAAACTGCTCTATTTATCTACTTTTCTACGTAAGAGTCTCTTCTGTCGCCTATAATATTTTTCTAGATTAAATGGTATATTTGCATGCATTAAACACATTTTCGGAAGTCTAGATATTAAGTCGTTCTGATAAAGTCTCATTACGCGCTTCTTTTGTCACAGGAAACCCCGATTGGATGATTATTGAGACTTGGGGGCCAAAATCGATCATGAAAGCCTATTATCAAAGCTTAAAGAGCCCACAGGCTATGACTAGAAGATATGGACCAAATACGGGCTGAACAAGAGGAGTGAAGAGCCGGCCCAAAGAACTAAGAGAGCGGGAGAACCAATGACCAAGAGACGGACCAAAGCGTTTAAAGCTACATGAATCGACAAGAAATGATGGTCTACTCTACTGGTGGAGCGTGAGGAGGGACACAGCGAAGACCAGGGTTCTAGACCCTCTGCTAGTGATTTTTTCTCAATTTTCTGACATTTTCTCTCTCATCTCCCCTAATTTTCTCTCTCCTAACTCTGACCGACTCTCTATCCTTGACATATCACCATTATCCATCAAATCCACAGTTCGATCGCCATCTGATTTATCCATCATATGCATCAGACCATCGGATCGTGCCACCGATCATTCGATCATCTATCCTATCACCCACTCGATCTCCATTGTAAAGTCTCAATCCCTAGGACGCGTTTGATTGTAGAGAAGTGCCTCGAATGGTTGATTGTGGCTGAGAGCGCATAGCTCGATCTCCGAGGACAGAAAAATGCATTTTTCCTTCGTTGGTATTTCGAGGAAAAATGCATTTTTCTCCCTTGGTGATCAAACGCACCCTAACCCACGGCCTCGTAAGAGGCCCACATCCATCGAGCCTAGTGGTCAATCAACCTCATGGCCAAACGGCCCACGAGCCCGAGCCCGCAACGCACTTATCATTCATAAAAAAAAAAAAAGTTTTTGAAACCGTGGATTTCTAAGAGAGAAACCCACGGTTTCTCCTTAAAGGGTGAACCCCCAAACCCTAGACTCCTATATCTCTTCTCTCTTCTCCCTTTTCTTCTTCCTTCCTCTTCCTCCTTTCTTCTCCGACAACTCCGGCCTGCGAGCTAGTGGTGCGCCTCCCCCTTTTCTTCTTCTTCTTCTTGTAGTTGCGCCGCCCGCTAGCACCACCGCCTACGAGCACTACCACCCCCTGCAACTTCCGGTGATCTCCTCCACGTTCTTCTAACGCTGCCACCTTCACCGCCAGCACCCCTTCTACCACCTGCTGGATCTCTGACGATACCTGCAACCTGGAAAGCTTCTTCTCCTCCTCCTCCTCCTTCTCCTTCTCCTTCTTTTTCTTCTCTTATTCCTATTCTTTTTTTTTCTTTTGCCGGAGTTGCAAGTCTGCAACTCCGGCTGGCAGAAACAGCTATGCACCTACAGTCCGCTCGAATCCCTTCTCTTCGATGCCGCTCCTCTCCATTGTGGATCTGTGCATTCTGCACCTTCTGCTCTCCCTCCAGCGAAACTATCTCCCATGGTTGCAGCCCCCTTCACGACCTCCATTGCCAGAGTTGCAGACCCGCAACTCCGGTCACTCTAAACCTCCACTCCACCATCAAAACCATCCCTCTCCAGCGGTTTAAACCCCATCACCTCTATCTTCGGCAAAAGCTTGCCGTGCATATTAGTTTCCACCACCGTGGGTTCTTCTCAACAACAAGTGTTCATCCGACAACACCTTCCCTCTTTTCTCCTTCACTCTCCCTCTCCCAACTTAGTCTGTCAACGTCTCTCTCTTCTCTCTTGTTGTTTTTCCCACGTACTTACTTGGGCACGAAGTAGAGAAAAGCTTTGAGCTCCTCCTTGCTGCCTCCATCATTCTCTTCTCTTAGAGCATCCGACTACTATAATCTCGCAGCAACCATGGCCACCACTAGCCATTGTCGTCATCTAGTTCAAGCTAGACTCAACTTGCACGCACCTCTTCTTTGGCGTTCTCCAACTCCATGCAGTAGGTAAGTTGAGGTATCTGCTTCTCTCTTCTTTAGTACCTCTCTCTCTTCGTTTTCTCTCTCTATTTCTTCTCTTTTCTCTCTCTAAAAACTTCTCACTCTAATTTCTCTCTCTAAAAACTTCTCACTCTAATTTCTCTCTCTCTCTCTATTTATTCTCTCTCTCTATATCTTACTTTCTCTCTAGTTTCTCTTTCTATCTATCACTCTAATAATGGTTTTTTAGTGATTTTTAGTCTAGTTTAGTTGCTTCTTTTCAGTTGTTTGTAAGTGGATTCGTCATTAAATAAAGTTGATTGTGTTATGCTCTGTGTTTTCTTTATTTAATTCTTGTAGGAGATAATCTCTCTCTAAAAATATCATGTTTTAAATCCACCACCATTCTCACATCTCCATCAATTTCTATAATATTTTATGTCACATCATGTTAGTTATTGCGCTAATTTGACTAATCCCAAGTGCGGATTGACATCCGACACGAATCCCTATGCTAGAATATCTGTATTTTGCAGGATAAAATTGGATAATTTACAAATGTGTTGGAATTAGGATTTCCGTAACTAACTACGCGGAAAAACCCTACTTTCAAATGGCGCCGCTGCTGCTCGGGTGACTAGAAGTGCGAAAAAGGACATAGCTGACGGAATTGGAAAGCTGCTAAAAGAAAAAAAATCCAGTGTTTTGGAAACTTTCTATTTTTTTTAGTTATTTTAGCTATTTTAATTACCATTTTTAATGCCTCGGAAGGCCGAGTGCAATTTGTAATAATTTAGAATTTTACTACTTTCCAAATAACCGCTAGATCTTGTTCTAGGTTTTTTAGAAACCCTAAATTAAGTGAAAAATACAAAAAAATTAAAAATTCAAAAAAATTAGGGTTTTCATTTCCTGCCACTTTTAGATAGATCTTAGGATTCTCTATTCTTGGAAAGTTTCCAAAAATATAGGAATCTCGAAATTAGGGTTTTCATTTTTAGGGCATTCTAATTTTTTAGAGAGTATTTATAGATATTCTATAATTTTGGAACATTCTAAAATAGACATCTTCTAATTTGAAAAGATTTTCTCGATTTGAAAATTTTCCAAAATAGACGGGATTTCAAATCTTCACTTTATTTGAAAGGTTTCCTTATCTGGGAAGGGTTGAAAAGAGAAAGTTTTGAATCTCAATTCAGAAATTTCTATTCTCAACTACAAACCGTAATTGGAAACAAATCTAATATCGACTAAAACCAATGTGTGCTTCATGAAACCCTAATAGCCGGTCAAACCTTCCAATAAAAATCTCATCCCTAGACCCGATCTAACTATTGAGTGCGGGAACACAATCCAGTGTGAGTAGAGAGCGAAAGCTCAAAGAGGAGGAGTCGGGCCTAAGCCCATTTGGATACCCGTCCCTATTCCACAGAGGCGACCCCGTGGGGTGGACCACGGGAGGTAAGTCTCTATCATCGTCTTGAGTGCGATACGGTGCTATTGGATGAATCATTGCTGCTTGTCTATTTGCTTTCGCATACATATTATTCGACTTGCGTGGTGTGGCCATTAATAATGGAACATTAATCGAGCAGACCCAACTCTTGTTAAAACTGGTGGGATTTCATCACCCACCTCGTCACTCTAGCTGCATTTGATCCCCAGGATCCATCTCTAATAAAAAGAATCAACAGCTAGAGCCAAAATAGATCGGCGTTCTAGGATACCCCTAAATGTAGTCTTTCTATCAACCCCAGGTCAAATAAGTCCACGAGTGCGGGTCCCTATTGTTTAACACACCCATAGGTCCATACTACTCAAGTATACCGAGCTCGCCAGTGGCATCCCTGGTTCTTTGATTGGTCTGCTATTTGTTGGGTTAAGAACACGTATCAACCCTAGCTTAACCCGAGGGAACACTCTTCTTAAACACTTGACCAATCTGATTAGTCTGGGACGTATTTAAGTCAGCCGTTGTGCCGCACATCTGTCTAGGCTTCGAATTGCCTTGTTGTTGACTAGAGTTAGTACTAAAGGATTCGCTCTGAAGAGTGTAGCCTAGTGAGAACCCCTGAGTGCAAACAGTTAGTCCGGCGGTTAAAAGATAAACCAGTGGTCCGCCTACTGTCATAATCTACACTAGCCCCAAAACTAACAAGATAATTCCTAAAATATATCCTGATTATTTAGAATAGGATTATCTGTGCTTGGTGTGCATCATATATCATTGGCTTAGTATTCCCCTCTAGCAACTTTTTGCCAAGTCTAGGACTTACTTTTTCAAGCTGAAGCCCGGTTGGACCTATCTTAACATTTGATTAATTCGATCTAAGAGTCAGTCTACTGCACCCTTCTATCGCCTCTGATGGCAGATAAATGGCCTCTGTATGAGACCTACTACACTTTCTGTGAGAATCTAGGTGATAACTCTCAGCAATGGTATGACAAGCCTACGTATCATCATGACACTCCAGTCTCACTAACTTCTTCGGGGTATGACAATCACAGAGATACAGAATACAACTCTATACTCCAAGAGCTTAAAAACTCAGTCGCTGTCATTCGTGTCGCAGTCCAACAACATGTTCACAATTCCTAGTCTGCAGGATATTACCCTCCTGTCCAGCAAGATGTTTGTACTTTCAGTATCTTTCCATCTCCAATGCAAACCTCATATGGCAACACTTATTATCCAGGCACTAGGAGTCACCCTAACTTTGGTTGGGACAGTTTGCTCTCCCGCAACAACTGCCGCAAGATAATCATCCTTCGGGTGTACCGTGAAAAGAAGAAAAATCAAAAGGAAAAGAAAATATGAACAGAAAGTATGCAAAAGAGCTGAAAAATACAGAAAAAGAGAAAAATACAAAAGGAATAAAAAAAATAGAAACTTGTTTTACACCAACAAGAAAAATACAAGAAAATAGAGATATTCTCTCAAGATCTTTGAAATCCTGTATCCCTTTATTTTTCTACACCTGACCTAAGCCTCATTACAACCCAGGAAAGTCCTACTTGATTCTAGGATAGCACGATCATAAAATGTGGAGATTGGAGAAGGAGAAGTTATAGAGTTTGATCTGACGTTCTCGAGTGAAATGATATTCCAATCATGAGATCTTCTTCTGTTAAAGATGTCATTCCTTCAAATAATACATATGTGAGATCTTTGCTTTCATATATCAACACATCTCCTCACATATAAATTGAGAGAAAAGAAGAACTTATAGGTGATCTGGAAACCTTTACTGTCGGATGATGAGAATGTTGAACACACATACACGCAGGGTCTGACTATTCTGGGTCTTGATTATCAGTCTGTAGTCTTGCCAAAACTTTTCAACTCTTTGCTAGCATGTAACTATTTTTTAATTCATTCAATGATTTGACGAACGGTGTTTTCCCTGAGCAAATATGAAAAAGTGTGTAGAGCCCTTTTAAGCTCATTTATTTTGCACTAATTGCCAAGGATTAGCAATATGCTGGTTGGGAGTTGTGATATTCGCTCAAAAGTGTTTATTTTAAGTAATTATCCTTTTAACGTTATCGTACTCTCTTACGTAAAACTGCTCTATTTATCTACTTTTCTATATAAGAGTCTTCTGTTGCCTAAAACATGCTTTTCTAGACGAAATGGTATATTTGCATGCATTAAACACATTTTCGGAAGTCTAGATATTAAGTCGTTCTGATAAAGTCTCATTACGCGCTTCTTTTGTCTCAGAAAACCCCGATTGGATGATTCTAGAGACTTGCGGGCCGAAATCGATCACGAAAGCCCATTATCAAAGCTTAAAGAGCCCACAGGCTATGACTGGAAGATATAGGCCAAATACGGCCTGATTGAGAGATGGACCAAAGCGTTTAAAGTCACATGAATCGACAAGAGATGATGGTCTGCTCTACTGGTGGAGCGTGATGAGGAACACAGCGAAGACCAGGGTTTCAGACCCTCTGCCAGTGATTTTCTCTCTATTTTCTGACATTTTCTCTCTCATCTCCCCTAATTCTCTCTCCCCTCTCTAAATCCTAATTTTCTCTCTCCTAGCTCTGACCGACTCTCTCTCCTTGACCTATCACCATTATCCATCAAATCCACCATTCAATTGCCATCTGATCTATCCATCTTATGCATCAAACCATCCGATCGTGCCACCGATCATTCGATCATCCATTCTATCACCCACCCGATCTCCATTGTAAAGTCTCAATCCCTAGGACACGTTTGATTGTAGAGAAGTGCCTCAAATGGTTGATTGTGGCCGAGAGCGCATCGCTCGATTTCCGAGGAAAGAAAAATACATATTTCCTTGATTGGTATTTCGAGGGAAAAATACATTTTTCTCCCTTGGCGACCAAACGTACACTAACCCACGGCCTCGTAAGAGGCCCACATCCATCGAGCCCAGTGGTCAATCAACCTCATGGCCAAACGGCCCACGAGCCCGAGCCCGCAACCCACTTATCATTCATAAAAAAAAATTAAAAAAAAAAACGTTTTAGAAACCGTGGGTTTCTACTCCTTAAAGGGTGAACCCCCAAACCCTAGACTCCTCTATCTCTTCTCTCTTCTCCCTTTTCTTCTTCCTTCCTCTTCCTCTTTTCTTCTTCGGCAACTCCGGCCGACGAGCTAGTAGTGCGCCTCCCCCTTTTCTTCTTCTTCTTCTTCTTCTTCTTCTCCTTCTTTTTCTTCTTCTTGCAGGTGCGCCGCCTGCTGGCACCACCGCCTACGAGCACTACCACCCCCTGCAACTTCTGGTGATCTCCTCAATGTTCTTCTAACGCTGCCACCTTCACCGCCAGCACCCCTTCTACCACCTGCTGGATCTCTAACGGCACCTGCAACTTGGTAAGCTTCTTCTCCTCCTCCTCTTCCTCCTTATCCTTCTTCTTCTTCTTCTCTTATTCCTCTTCTTTTTTTTTCTTTTGCCGGAGTTGCAGGTCTGCAACTCCGGCCGACAGAAACAGCTATCCACCTACAGTCCACTCGAATCCCTTCTCTTTGTCGTCGCTCCTCTCCATTGTGGATCTGTGCATTCTGCACCTTCTGCCCTCCCTCCAGCGTAACTATCTCCCATGGTTGCAGCCCCCTTCACGACCTCCATTGTCGGAGTTGCAGGTCTGCAACTCTGGTCGGTCTAAACCTCCACTCCACAATCAAAACCATCCCTCTCCAACGGTTTAAACCCCATCACCTCTATCTCCGGCAAAAGCTTGTCGTGCATATCAGTTTCCACCACAGTGGGTTCTTCTCAACAGCAAGTGTTCATCCGGCAATACCTTCACTCTCCATCTCCCAACTTAGTTTGTCAACTTCTTTCTCTTCTCTTTTGTTGTTTTTCCCACGTACTTACTTGGGCACGAAGTAGAGAAAAGCTTTGAGCTCCTCCTTGTTGCCTCCATCATTCTCTTCTCTTGGAGCATCCGACTACTATAATCTCGCAGCAACCATGGCCACCACTAGCCATTGTCGTCATCTACTTCAAGCCGGACTCAACTTGCATGCACTACTTCTTTGGCGTTCTCCAACTCATGGCAGTAGGTAAGTTGAGGTATCTGCTTCTCTCTTCTTTAGTACCTCTCTCTCTTCGTTTTCTCTCTCTATTTCTTATCTTTTTTCTCTCTAAAAACTTCTCGCTCTAATTTCTCTCTCTAGATCTTACTTTCTCTCTCTTGTTTCTTTTTCTATCTATCACTCTAATAATGGTTTTTTTTAGTAATTTTTAGTCTAGTTTAGCTGCTTCTTTTCAATTGTTTGTAAGTGGATTCACCATTAAATAAAGTTGATTGTGTTATGCTGTGTTTTCTTTATTTAATTCTTGTAGGAGATAATCTCTCTCTAAAAATATCATGTTTTAAACCCACCACCATTCTAACCTCTCAATCAATTTCTGTAATATTTTCTGTCATATCATGTTAGTTATTGAGCTAATCTGACTAATCCCGAGTGCGGATCGACATCCGACATGAATCCCTATGCTAGAATCTCTATATTTTGCAGGATAAAATCGGATAATTTACAAATGTGTTGGAATTAGGGTTTCCTAACTAACGACGCGAAAAAACCCTACTTTCACTATGGATGGTGGGAAGAGTGCATCGATACATTGACTTTCCATGATCTCTTTGGTTTATGAGTTACCACACTTTTCTGATTTGGGTATCCTAAGGTGGAGGAGTGGGGATCTTTTAGGACTGTAGTGATGGGATCCATGGATCATCCAGACAGTAATGTTAATTCTATCACCTACTTGCCAATATGTGTTAAAATTGAGGCCTTTCAGGATAGCACGCCCATAAGACAGACATTTGATTTTTTTTCAGGGTGGTTTGGGGCTAAGTGGACGGTGTACCCCACACTATTTGAGATTAGTATTGTGGCCCAAATTGTTGCAGGCTTATTTAGCATCCTCCATCCTATTTGGGAAATGGGGGGCCAACTTTTCGTCATGAGTTAATGTTACTCTTAGATCTCTTTTCTTGGGACAACATAATGATTTCCAACTTTGCAAGCAAGGTCCCATTTTCCTCATTTTTTCTTTACCAAAAGTCCCTCTGTAGGGCATCTATTTCGGTGCATGCCTTTTTTGGGAGGATAAAACATGACTTTTGATAAGTTGAGATGGCTGATGTGCTGATTTTATTATTGTAGTTCGGCCCACTTGAGAAAGATTTTTTTTTTTTTGCAAACCTTGAATTCTGAATCTGATTCTACTCACTATTGATTGGAAAGTTCTAATTTTGGCTCTACCTATAAATGATGTGTTCCATGGTATTTATCATCCAAGTTTAATTTCCCGACCCTAGGATTCTCATAAATATTTTGAAATGTTTCTTTGGGGTGTTAGTCATGGTCTTTACCTTTTGATTGTGCCCATGCTAAGCACAAGTAATCTTTTTTGTAAAAAAATATGTTTTAAAAAATTCGAGATTAGGAAAACCTGTATAGCTACTCTACAAAAATATGCAGTAACAAATACATGCAGATGAAGACCAAAAACCCATTAAAACACATATATTTCCTAACCCGGAAACCCACTCCCAATTTACAGAGACTTTGGTAGTTCTTGCATCGACTTTGATGCAAATACCGTCCATCAAACTTTTTTCTCCCCACAAAGTGGATGTCATACTTTTTTTAAGCTAGGCATCACAGTTGAGATTGGACTACAAGACCTGTGGGGTTGTGACGACACCGAACATGGAGGAAACCTACCCCAGGGTGGAATTGAAGAATATCCTCATACTTGGAAAGGATTTGATTGATGAGAGAAATATAAGGAATGTGGGTTGGTGGGATTTCCATAGATTCTACAATCAAGAATGGTAACTGCCTCGTGGAGATTTGAATCCCTTGATTTGTAAAAGTGTAACAATTGTTGTGTGGAGATCTGAATCTCTTGATTTGTGGATCTGTAACACTCCCCCTCAAGTTGGAATGTGAATGTCAAGAACACCCAACTTGTTGATCAGTTATAAAAATTGATCTTTGCCCAAAAGTTTGGTCAAGACATCTGCGAGTTGATGAACAGAAGGAATGTACGAGGTGTGGATGATGCCATGTTGGATCTACTTATGAATGAAGTGGTACTCGATCTCAATGTGTTTGTCCATTCATGAAAAATCAGGTTGGTTGCAATGTGAAGAGTTGCATGGTAGTCACATTGAATTCATAAAAAATACTCTCAGTAATTTCTTTGGATAGGGTGTTAAGAAGTCACAATTTTATCATGTCATTTCCTCCCTTCGATGTTGGATAGTCTTCATATCAGTTATAGATGGGGCAAAAATTGTGCCATCCACAAGCTTTGTCTTATTTTTAGCACTCAATGTCATAGCCATAGCTCAACTCCATGCAATGATTGAGATATAGAGGATGATTTGAATCAATGATATTTGAGTCCAACTCGATGAAGTTTGAGAACTACCTATTATGGATAAGCTTAGTGGCGAGATGAAATTCGTTGAAATTGAACGAATGACGGGAATATGTCGATTATATTTGCGAAATCCCGAGTAGATTCGACCGCTCTAATACCATGTG
This sequence comes from Euptelea pleiosperma, assembly GCA_035048495.1. Taxonomy (NCBI): domain Eukaryota; kingdom Viridiplantae; phylum Streptophyta; class Magnoliopsida; order Ranunculales; family Eupteleaceae; genus Euptelea; species Euptelea pleiosperma. The sequence goes on from CM068544.1 coordinate 3,339,446, forward strand.
AAGTCAGAGAAAACAAACAGAGGAGAATATGCCGCTACTCCATTGTCGGCAAATCTTAAAATCCTTGAAATATTGAAAACTTGAAAGTACGGGAAAAAGCCACATGATCAACAGCCGGTTTGACATGCGTTATATTTGGGAGTTGATTACTGACAGTCAACGGGAGCAACCCTAAAATAAAAGAAGTCCAGAGAAGAAAGCATGTTTGATTGCACGAAAACATTTTGCCAAGAAAAATCTCCTTTTCCCTTGGACAAATTTCCCAAGAAAATACATTGCCTAAATGGCTGTTTGATTGCAGCCGAGAAAATATGCATTTTTTAATTATGTGAGAAAATGGTGTATTTCGCATGGAAATGAATTCTCACCCATGTGGAACAGAAATGAATTTCTCACCCATGTGGAATGAAATGTGATTCAAAATTATCAAATAATAGAAAATTGTGTTTTTCCCCTAGAAAGTACGATTTTTCCAGGTGAAAATTGGCAATCAAACATGCCCTAATTGAACCAATTTTCTAGGAGAATGCTAAAGTACCCCTAGAGCATATTTGATTGCCAATTTTTTATGGCAACATCACATTTTCGCAGGAAAATAAAATTTTCAGCGAGTTTAAAATGGGAAAAGAAAAGATTTTCCATGGGAAGAGAAAAATATTTTAGGAAATATTTTGTGCAATCAAACACGCCATTAGTTTTTGGGTCTGGCTCCACGGACCGGTCTTTTGTGACCGGCTCCCGTTACAGGACACAATATGAGCCACGTGGCACAGTCTTAGATGAGTATGACCGTATGGATGTTTGGGCAATCCATATGTGGACCTACAAACCAAAAATCAGCTTCGTAGTGATTTCAAACCTTTGGATCTTTGTACCTCAAATGCTGCTCATCAAATTCCCACGGTTGAGATCAACCCATGAAAATAAGTCAAATTCAACGCCTAGAAATCACTAATCAGGCTGATTTTTGGTTTATAGGTCCACCAAGGGATTGGCCAAACATCCACACAGTCAGAGTCCTCTAAGAGTGTACCACGTAGCTCATAGTGTGTCATGTAACGGGAGCCGGTCACAAAAGGCCGGTCCCTTGAGCCCGACCCTTAGTTTTTATAGGGAAGGCTTCACAATCGCTTACGCTTCTATACTAGAGTCCCCTCCGTCGTGACCATGAGAATTGTAGAAACGCTAACTAAATACTTCTCCATGATAGACAACATCACCAACATGCTCCACCTGCAACAACTACAAGCCCAAATGACCAAAATAGCCCTCGACCGGAACACATTCGCCGTCAGCAAGCTCGTTACTTTTTCGGCCATCTCCGATCACGGCGACCTAAACTACGCCTGTTCGATTCTGACCCACATGCACAACCCCACAAAATTCATGTGGAATGCAATAATTCGAGGATTCTCTCAAAGCAAAGAACCCCAAAAGGCCCTCTTTTGGTTCTCAAAAATGACGAACAGAGGCATCTTACCTGATAAATTCACGTTTCCTTTTGTCCTCAAGGCTTGTTCCAGGTTGTTTGACTTAAGAAAAGGTCAACAATTACATTCCCTGATCATCAAAATCGGACCGTTGGTTGACTCACATATAGATTCAAGTTTGGTATATTTCTATACAAGTTGTGGGGAATTGGACCTCGCTAAGATAGTTTTTGAAGGAATTCATCCTAGAACTGTGATCACATGGAACGTCATGATTTCGGGTTGTGTTAGAAGTGGGAGATTTTTTAAGGAAGCAGTTGTATTTTTCCATCAAATGAGATTGTGCGTAGGGAATCATGATGAGTTTAGCTTAGTGAGTGTTACTTCAGCTTGTGCTAACATAGGGGCATTTTTTTTAGGTAAATGGGTACATGGACTAGTTTCCAAAAGTGGGTTTTGTGAGGTGGTTCCTTTGGGTAATGCACTAGTTGATATGTATGGAAAATGTGGGAGCATGGATGATGCATACAAGTTATTTGATGAGATGGGTGTGAGAAATGTTGTGTCATGGAGCACCATGATCGATGTATGTGCCATGCATGGACGGGGTAAACATGCGGTCGATGTGTTTTACGAGATGGTTAGGGTCGGTGTCGAGCCCGATAACATGACATTCACTAGCTTGTTATGTGCATGTAGTCATGCCGGGTTGTTGAATGAGGGGAAGATTTGGTTTGATAGAATGAGTAGTACTGATTATGGTATTACACCCAAGATTCAGCATTATGGGTGTATGGTTGATCTTCTAGGGAAGGCCGGGCGACTAAAAGAGGCTTATGGGTTGATTAGAGATATGCCGATTGAGCCCGACGAAGCCACTTGGCGCTCGTTGGTTGGTGCTTGTCTGTTCCATGGCGATCTCGATATGGCAGAGATTGCAGCGGGTCGCTTAAGGGCTATGTGTCCTGATGATCCAGGTGATTTGGTGATCTTGTCCAATGTGTATGCAAGATTCGGGAGATGGGATGATGTGGAGAGAGTGAGAAGAGGAGCCAGGAAGAACCCTAGTCATAGTTTTATTGAGGTGGAGAACGTGGTTCATGAGTTTGTCACACGGGACATTTCTCACCCAGAAACTGATGAGATTTATTTGTTGGTAAATCAATTGGTAGGAAATTTATACAGAGTATAATATTTTCATTATGTCCTTGTTTATATGCCATTGAAGTCTAAACTCTAATGCTCAAATCCAATTGCTACATATCACCAATCAGGCTGATCTTTGGTGTGTCAATCCACCAAGGGTGGGACCAAAAGAGTCTGCCACTTGGTGTTTTGGGAGGTGAATATGAGTCATTGTTTGATTCAGTATTGTATTGATACGAAAGTCCTTTAAGATGCCATGGTCACACTCTCTTGGGCCCACTGACCCATGAATGTTTAGCCCACACCTTAGTGGACCTATACACCAAAAATCTGCTGATTGGTGATTTCTAGCCGTAGTATTGACCCACTTTTTCATCGTGGGCTTCATGAACGGGCTATGGGTGGGTTTCAAGCCTAATCCAACGGCTACAAATCACTAACCAGGCCGATTTTTTGGTGTGTCCGGACCAAGCTTTCATTGATCCATGGGCCAAGTACCACATGGCATTTTGGGGTCTTCTGTATGAAGGGTCAGGATCGGGGGACAACCATTTTTGACAACTATTTTTGACAACCATTTTGGCGGACCCACATAGAAGATGAATCAATGGCTGATTTTTGGTGAGGATGATCTCCTCACCATATAGATCACCCCCAACAAAAAATCAGTCCATTCTGAAATTTCTAACCCCATCAAATATAGTTTTCACATGCCTAAAAAAAAAAAAAAAGAGGGTCCATAATTCTTCAACTTCTAAACCAGTCAATGAATATTGAAATGATTTGAACTTTTGTGATCATCCTCACCAAAACCAGCCATTCATTTCATCTTCTATGTGGGTCCACCAAATGGTTGTCAAAAATAGCTGTAAAAAATGGTTGTCCCCCGATCCCAACCCTTGTATGAAATCTTTGTGACCGAAGCCGGTCACCTCACAACCCACAATACGAGGCACGTAGCACAGCATTAGAGGGCGTTGACGGTATGGATGTTTGGCCAGTCCCTCGGTGGACCTTCAAACCAAAAATCAGCCCAATTAGTAATTTCTAAGCGTTGGATCGAAGTTATTTTGATGGGTTAATTTTAACCGTAGGAATTTGAGCGTTATTTGTGTGCAAAGATAGAAAGGTGGTAAATCACTAATCAGGCTGATTTTTGGTTTGCAGGTCCACCGTGGGACTGGCCAAACAAACATCCATACGGTCAGCGCCCTCTAATGGTATGCCAAGTGGCTCGTATTGTGGGTTGTGAGTCGTGACCGGCTTCGGTCACAACATCTTGTGACAGGTTTTACTCAAATCTTTGACGTTGGGAAATGTATCAAAAAGTTATTTTCCTTCCAAAAATATTTTCGCGTGTGGTTAACACGCACGCAAGAAAAAGCTGTCGAAGACTGCGTACTACGCTCCTGCTCGACTCAGAAATCTATTATCTATACTAAAGCTCGGCACTGCTGAGGTGGTGCTCTCTCCATCTTTTTTCCAACACTTTTTCCGAAAATACCCTCCATATTTTTTTCAACATTTTTTCCAAAAATATCCCTACACTCAACTTTATCTCTCCTCTATTTATTCATTCTCATAACTATACCTCTCCTTAAATCCATCATCAATTCTTAATTTCCCTACCAATAAAAACGTGTTCTCTTTCTTATTTTAATAAATCTTTCCTTAAATCCCTCATCAATTCTTAATTTCCCTACCAATAAAAACATGTTCTCTTTCTTATTTTAATAAATCTATCCATATTTATCATAAATAAAATTCTCCACCTTCTTTCAATTCTCAATATATCTTTCTCTTTCTTAAATAGAAAACCTCTTATACTATGTAATACCTCTCATACCATAAATAAAAAATCTATATATATATATATATATATATATTATCTATACTAAAGCTCGGCACTGCTGAGGTGGCGCTCTCTACATCTTTTTTACATCATTTTTTTCCAAAAATACCCATATTCATTCTCTCAACCAAAATTAATGTTACCTTTTGAAAATTTTCCTTCTCCAAAACGTCTTCTTTTGGACTCTTCCTTTTCCAAACTGTTTCTTCTTCCAACCAAGATTGTCTCTTCTTCTCCTTAAACTCCTCTTCAGTCTTTACAACTTCTTCTTTCCCAAAAACTTTCCTTTACATATTCTATTTCCAAAACGTCGCACCATTTACCAATTATTTCCTAAAATCTCTCCATCAGCTTTTAAAATATCGCACCATTCCCCAATTATTTTCTAAAATCTCTCCATCAATTTTTAAAAACGTCTCTATAAATATTATTTGATTTCCTTCCAAAACATTACGTCTCATTCTCACATGCCTACAAAATAAATCCTCTTTTATCTATTCCCTACTCTCCACCCAACGCATCCACTAAGATTAGATTATCTGGTGAGGGAAGATTTGAAAATCGCTATTAAATGCGGTACGAACGTTGATTTTGCATAGAGAATGATGATGAAATTTGGGATTGGGACCTTCAAAAAACCTACGTCCCATTCTCATCGTCGTCGAAAGAAATCCTTTTTATCTATTCCTTACTCTCCACCGACGAATCCACTAAGATTGGATTATCTGGTGCAGGATGCTCTGGAAATTGCCATTAAAATTGAGCGTTAATGCAGTAGAGGAGGATAAAGTTTAGGATTGAGATGACAATGTACAAAAATTATTGGCGCTGCAAGCATCGTGTTTCCTCTACTATGCAATAATTAGATGTATGGGTTTTCTTGGTTAGATTATGAATATTGTCATTTATGTTATTATTGGGCATGTCAAAAAAATTATTTCGATATGTAAATTATTTTAACAATGCCCATGCTTTAGCACGGGCTATTGATTACTAGTATCCAGAAGAAAACTCCACATGATTCCATTTCGTTCCGCCATTTCTCAAGTCTGAACTCTGATCTGAAGATCTCCCAACCCGACCAACCTATCAACTGTTCGACGAAATTACCCAACCAACAATGGAAATCAGCATTCTCGATTCCATGGCGTCGAAATCATCGGCGTAATGTCCCCTGTATCGATCTGCATGATCTTAGTCGTCCTCTTAGTCTACGCTCTCTCCCCCAACTCAACTCCAATTCGCACAGCAGCCACCTTAGTCTACCTCGAGACTCCCTCCGACTCCACCACACATAAACTCGAAGGCGCATTACTCAACGCCTTAATCTTCGTCATCCTCATCACCGCCGTCACTTTCCTCCTCATCGTCCTCTACTACTACAATTTCACCAATTTCTTGAAGAATTTCATGCGGTTCTCTGCCTTCTTGGTACTCAGTTCGATGGGTGGGTCGATTTTTCGATCCATAATTTAGCATTTCTCCATACCCATTGACTCAATTACATCTTCTGTCCTGCTATTCAATTTTACAGTCGTGGGTGTCCTATCTGTTTTCTCTCGTGGAATTCCAATAGTCCTGCGGCAGGGTTACATGGTTCTTTTGGGGATAATTGTTGCCGCTTGCTTTACCAAATTGCCTGAATGGACAACATGGACGTTGCTTGTGGCATTGGCTGTGTATGATTTGGTCGCCGTCTTGGCGCCTGGTGGGCCCCTGAAGCTCTTGGTTGAGCTGGCTTCGAATCGAAACGAAGAGCTTCCGGCGCTGATTTACGAGGCTCGGGCAACAGTGTCTGGTAATTCAGAGGGTCGTGGGTCCTTGGGTCTTCCAATTGGTGAGGTTTCAGAGTCTAGTTCTATCGAGCTTCAGCCCGTACGACAGAACATTGAAGATCATCACAGTGCGATTGCATTAGAGAATTGCAGTAATTCTGATTACTCTACCATTGAAGTTAGAAATCTTCCAACTCAAGAAACCAATAATAATAGAGAAGTTGAGGAGATATCCCCATTGGTCACTAATTCTGGCCAGAGTCCGTCCACAAGAAGTGGAGGCTCTGCATACTCAACAATTGATGTTGGGTCTCCCGGGGATCGACAGTCTGGTAACGAGGGATCTGAAATTGTTGAGGAAATGTCACCTTTTGTTGATATTATTGATTTGGGGCACGAAACAGAAGCAACAAGGAGGAAGAGTGGCGGCGACGTCAGCACTGAGATCTCTACGATGGCAACACCAGGTATCAAACTAGGTCTTGGGGACTTTGTTTTTTACAGTGTTCTTGTGGGTAGAGCTGCAATGTATGATCTGATGACTGTGTATGCTTGTTATCTTGCGATAATATCGGGACTAGGGTGCACACTTATTTTATTGTTTGTGTGCCATCGAGCTCTGCCTGCTCTCCCAATCTCTATCGCATTGGGTGTCATGTTTTACTTCTTGACTCGGTTATTAATGGAACCATTTGTTGTTGGGACATCCACGAATTTGATGATGTTCTGACTGTGTTTCTTTTTGAGGATATCTCAATACTGTAAAGAGAAATATAATTGTTCAAAGATATATGGTTTTTGTATACACAGTCAAACAATTTCAGTTCACACATTATATCTTGTGATTCTTTTGGTCCTATATATCTTTCTCATGATTCAAATGTTCTAAATTTTAAAGTGCATTGACTTTGAGATGAAATGGTTTTGCCTAGTTTCTTTTCTTTTTTAATGGAAGAATGTGACCATCTGGATTTTGGATGCTTAGTCTCTTATATTATTGATTTCAGAACCAAGTTTGTGATACTAAGGGAGTTATTTATGTCAAGGCGTAAGCCTCAAAACTCTTTTTGAACTCTGCTGGGTAATGAGAAGCCCATATAAATGTACATTTCTATGCTATTTTTTAGATATGCTTTTTGTCCGTTCATGTCAACGTGTACATGGGGTGGTGCCACACATGGACACGAGGTGTTTGACCCAGCAAGCTTGGCAAACCTTACATGCCAGCCTGTCCATATATAATTTGTTTGACAGATATATTATTTCATTAGTTCTGGTTCTTATTAGCAGATAAGATGGAAAAACCATATCCATTCATGATATACCATCAAATGCAAAAGATGAAATTATAAGTTCTATCCAAGAAGCCATGTCGATTTATTCCCAATAAGGGTGTTCCACTTTCAATAGTTTTTTTCACCATTTGAATCCTCCTCAAGAACAGATTTCAAAAATAGAGGCATATCAGTTCAAGTACTAGCACTGTCAATTTTTGTGGCTCATTTTGACAAAACATGGGCTGCACTATTAGCTGTACATTCATGTTGGGAAGTAGGTAGCTTTTAGGACTCAGGCATACAAATTTCAAGGATTCTTTGATAACTCTCCTGTTATGATCCTAATGATTAAAATCTAAGTTTTACGCAGACTTAATTAAAGTGATTCTCCCTGCTTGGTTAAAAAGTTTTCCTTTCCAAGCTTGCAATCAAGTTTGGACTCTCTCCAAAACAAGTTGAAAGGCTTGATTTTATTTATTTACCAATAAATTGAGGCGGCCCTAATACTTGTCTTGTTTTATGGCCATTCTCATGCTCATAAGCCGTGGATGAAATTTCGAGTGTTTGTAAGGTGTAAAAAATTTATGTGCTGCCCTGACATGGATTCATATATTGTAAGCACCTCCTTTATGTTCCTCAAGTTCTCTAAATTGATACGAATACCTTCCTTCCCAAAATAAATAAATAGGGGGAAAGGGGTTATCCTTCCTTAAGCCTCTAAATGGTTTTAAAAAAATGTTATAATGACCGTTATAACGATAACGCTCCAACCCTGTTACGTTATTTGAAAAATAATGCACAATAATGGAAAAATGGGCTTAGCATTTTATAGCAGCTGTTATTTTGTCCGTTATCTAATATTTTACTGTTATCAAGGTTATTTTGAAAAAAATAATAATAATATTATGACCGTTTCTTTGATTCATATGTGACTCGTCCTAACGACCGTTATAAATGACATAACGGTAATGTTAAGTGTCCATTATAACATTAAAACGGACAATTTAAAACCTTGATTTAAACATCAAAACTGCATAAGAGAATTGAAGGATGTTGCTGTAATGCATTAAATCACCCAATTGATCAAACAGTTGGAGAAACCCGTGGCAATCATGACCCTTTTGAGAAAAGCCCCCTCCACCCTGTAATATGCCAACATGTCCAACTTAATCACTACCACATTCATTTCCATCTTCTTCTATTGCATTAAGGAGTTCTTGTGCCAGAGTGATTGTTTGAAATTTGTCTTGAAGCAACGAAAGCACTTTGAAATGGGGTTATATAATTTTGTTCCAAAGAGGCTTCAGTTTATTGGTTCTAGATTATTGAGGCCAACCTTTTGATCAGCATTCGAAGAGTTGGCCACTTGTCGACAGTTCCATACCATGATTATCATTTAGGGGGTGGAGGTTATTTGAGACCAACCTTCCTAATCTTTTCTTCCAGCTCGAACTCGTAGTTATCACATCTCAAAGGCAACTTTGCTTTGTTGAAGCTGGAACTTGGTCTTTCACCCTTATTGTCATTGTTTCTCTCAGCCCGGCTTAGTAAGCTACAGTTCTATTATTTTGGTCTTTAGTTAGAACCATTCTGAATCTCCTCCATTTGCTTTGAAATTGAACTTAAAACTTCCCTTTGTAATGATTTCCAACACCACTTCTTCCCTCAGGGTACCATTCTTTTACGATATACTTTGCAATCATCTCCACATTATATACCCAAGAGAAGGGCAAAGAATAGGTAGCTACAAATCCCATCCTTTCCTCTCCTTAGTTGAGATCTCTTCCTTGAATCTTGTAACTTTCTTATGCCCAGGTAATCAGTTTCTTCTTTAACTGCCAGTGCAATTACCAACAATGTTGATTTTTCAAAGAGAATAAAAAATACATAAAAGATTCACTGTGAGACTAATGTATAAGTTGATATAAAAGACTAAATCATAGAAAACCTCTCCAACTTCACTCAAATATTTTAAAGATCAAAATCTTTTGTGAATACCCGATGGATAAATGGAATTATTGATAAAACTTCGGTGATTACATTGACCCTAATCCAGGGTTTATATAAAGATAGAAACTAATATCCTAATTGATATTAGATATTATCTTACCTAATCTTGACAAATGAGAGAATATGTGATAAGATATACTAATAATGTCATGCCCAAATTCTCAACATGCGAATCGAGGGTGAGCGGGTAACCTATAATTGATCTCTAACCATTCAAATACCAGAGATTTGGTATACAAAATAGATAAGAATTAGCTAAGTCAATTCATTACGATCTATATTCTAATTACTTAATCAATAATTAAATGATTAAAGATAAAATAATCTAAAACAAACCAACCATGTCAATCATATATACATGATCAACATAATATAAATAGAACAAAGTGTGATACTAGTATATAAGTAATTGTGTAATTTGATACATCAATACAATTATCTCAAAAGAAGAAAGGACTAAAAAGACCCAAGAAAATGACAATGACTTCATCTTATCTATTCAGCACCAAAAAGAAATATATAGGGTATTGTTAGTCTATGAACTCTTTACTTAGGGGTCCACGTTTAAAGGAACCATAAGGTACTCGATATCTTCAACATATTAAGCTGGAAAAAAAAATAGAGTGCATATCTTGAACTTTCAACTAAAGTCTAGCCAGTGAACTAGATTAATAACATATGTAAAACAACCGAACAACCAAGAAAATAACAGTAATACTTTTATACTACATTTTCAGCAGTTAAAACCATTTATATAAAATAGAATCGTAAACCAAGATAGAACAATGTATAATCCAAAACTCAAAACATGATAACATTCTCAAATCTATCAGTATAAGTAGTAATATAAATAGGTGATGTAGAATATAGAGAATCTCATTTTCATGTTACTAATATGTGAAGTAAAATATCGTAGTTATGAGAATATAACAAAGTATCCACATTAACACACATTTAGGGGCAAATTCTAGTCATAGCGTGCATCGACAAACTATGTCTATGGTGATGATAAAAATGTGTGATTTCCAATCAATACGTGTATGGGTCCGCAGTTTCAATGGCGACCCTCTTGGATGTCTAGTATGCTTCCCTTCTTTAGAACACCATATTAGCGTACACCTGATTATATTATCTTTATGTGTTTTAACTTTACTTCTATGTATATTAAACCCCATAGATCTAACATATACTCATTATAAAATTTGTACGTTTGGTTATCTGATTCGAACTTCATACCAATTATAGGTCCCTCACTGCTAGAAACCATTGAAATTGAAGATTCGAATGCCACTACCATATTCATTCTTCATCCAAGGAATCATGGACTTCATGGTCACCCTCTAAAATTAATTACTCACACAATTCTTCATACATATCATTAACATCGAATGAAAATTCATTAACGTCAATTGAAAATTCTTTACTTGATGACTGACGAACGGAGGAGCATTGGCCTAGGGTCCGATGAGCGCAGGAGCAAGGTGGCGGTAGAATCGAAGGTATTTACCTTCTCACCGATCTGCAGAAGAGGTAGGGCTCTTATTCGTATCAGAGAAGAGGGTTTGAGGTGGGTGGAGGAAGCGGACGTTCCAGTCGAACTGGGAAAATGGTTGAGGGATCTTTTCAAAGAAGGAGCATCAGCTTTGGGTCCAAGAAAGCTGTGGAGGAAAACTGTAGTGAATGGAAGATGCTTCATTGCCGAGGAAAAACGCAACGACAAAGGGAGTTTCATCAGCGTTTCCGAGTTTACTGCCAATGGTCGCAACAAGAACTTTTGCTTTCCGGCAGGACCTAAGAGGGACGGTTGGAAATCGCTGTCTGCAGGATTGGATCCTTTGCTCCTACAACCTCTAGGTGGGTATTTTGATAGCAGAACTGTCCCTCCCAGGCGTAGGGCGGAGAATAACTTTCAGGTGTCCGGCCGTATCACCGGGGTTGGACTTTCGACTTCAATCGTAACCAGCTACCCCGATGGTGTTTCTGGAGTCTTCGGTCGTTGGAAGCAGGCTCTTATCTGCGAATCGTCCCTGGAGTTCCCATTGTGGGAAGACATCGTTGTAGCCCTTAACGTCATTACAGGTATCTCTCCTCTCTTCCATCTGGTGCCCTGTGGGGGGAGGAAGAGGTTATTTTATACTGACGATCCGACTCTCTTCAAGTTCTTATGCAACCTCACATCTTTAGAGTCGAGGAAGACATTATCTATGTTAGCCGATGGTGGCCGGCAGTGAATGCAGTAGCAGAAGGGAGGTTTTTTCAGCCACTATGGATTCATGTCCTAGGACTGCCCTTCCACTTATGGAATGAGGGAATCTTCCAATGCATTAGTCGATTGGCTGGAGGTCTGATAGAGATCGATCCAGCCTCTCTCTCTGGGAACGATTTTAGCATGGTGAGGTTGAAGGTTGGGGGCAGAGAGGAGAACATTCCCAGGAGAGTACTCGTCAAAGACAGAGGAACTGCCTTTTCGATCCAGATCTTGATCAATGGCCTTGATGTTTCAAATCTCTCGAAGGACCGACGGGGATCCCATGCTCAGCTGCCAGTCAGGGTCGTTTCAACCAATAGCAAGGAGGCAGGGGTGGTCGACGGCGGTAGGGACGGCGGAGCACCTGAGTAATCGCATGAGTTGAGCATCGTCGCTGACTCGCTGGAACCTGCAACAGTAGCTCCCGTGTCATCACCTAAAGGGAAGAGAGTTCTACAACCAACCCATGGTGGACATGAAGGCAGGGAGACCGTACGACGGGGATCCCGTATAGACTCCAATGTGCGAGATACTCGTGAACCTTCGGACTCTTCTGGAAGGAGATCATCATTGGGCGGGAGTTACAAATCTGCCGACGCGTGGAGGCACACTAAAGGCGACGCGTGGAGGCACACGAAAGGCATAGCCCAAAAGCTGATCGCAACTCGTGGCACTACGAGAAGCTGGCCCTCTATAGGTGTACGGGTCCGGAATACTAATCGAGTGAGGCGTCACCGTAGGAAAATCCACCGGGTACCCATAGAGCTGGGTTCAATACACTGGGTCGGGCACATGACGCTATTACTATCACGTGCTCCCATCCCCCCTCCCTTTTCTGGATTATCCTCCTGCACAGTACGCTGAGGGGCCCCCATCCTGTTCGAAGAACATTCCTATCGCCTGCTCTGCGACAGAAGAAAGGAAGGAGGGACCAACCTCTGATAAAGGTAAGGGCATCGCTCAAGTCCCTTCTCTTCTATCCGACCACTCCTTCTCCCCATCCAACGCCTGCTGCCCAATTACCTGCTCTGGTGAGTACTCCGGTCACTTCGATTGCTTGGGGCGCGATGATTTGGGCGGGGAGGTCATAGGGATCCAGGATTCTCTCCAAGCTCTTGATGTAGACTTAGCAGCTGTAATCAGAACCGATCTAGCTGAAGGTAAGTCTAAAGAGCACCCTCCTGTCATGGCACTTTTGATCTCGGACGACGGCACGCAACTTGTAGCTGAGGAAGGGAAGAGGCAGGGTTTTCTTGATCTCTCTTTGAGAGGCGTTGAAGCTCTCAATGTAGCTATCTTACCAACCGAAGACGTTTTAGCTGGTGCTCTAGTTATTCTTCCCTTGGATTCTATTATGATGGAGGTTGGCAGGGGTGTACCTTCCAGGCAGATCGGCAGTAAGGTTAGAACCTTGGGGGATGGGGAGTACCTGCCAGAGACGTTTCCTGGACCCAGATCAATCCTACACTCCTCCGACCTCGACCTTATTGCATGGTACAGAACCAACATCATTTCTCTAGCAGCATCTCTCGGTCTATCAGCCGATGGAAATGAAGAAGAGCTTCGAAAACTGCTATTCTCCATTCTGGGTATTCCGTCTGACCCCACAATTGATAATAGGCAGCCAGACCTCTATTGCTAGAAGGCACTACGAAGGAGAATGAGAATCCCAACACGCAGAGGGGGCTGATCACAGAACAGGGGGAGTTTATAAGTAAGGATGATTCGGCCATTAGTCAGAGGGAAAGGAAGATGGCATTGGAAGCCACTCCTAGTAACAGACCAACTAAAATCCACAGAGAACTACAACGTTTGGCTAGTCCTTTTGCTATGGAAGAGACTCTAGTTTACGGTAGCCATAGAAGAGGGCGAAGTAGGAAGGTGCCCAATGAAGCTTAAAATTCTTTGCTGGAATGTCCGTGGGCTGGGAAATAAAGACAGAAGGGTTGTTGTCAAAAGTCTATGTAAGAGATGGGGGGTTAATATGGTGGCTCTCCAGGAGACTAAGCTAGAAAAGATGGATTCTTTCTTGATTAGGGATCTTTGCGGTTTCTCGGAGTACGGTTGGCAAGATCTTCTGGCTATTGGGACCTCGGGAGGCATTGTTCTTATCTGGAATTGCAAGTTCTTAGAGGTGCTTGAGGTCTGGGTGGGAGCTTTCTCTGTGTCTATTCACTGCAGGAGGGCCGGAGATCAGTTCATTTGGGTTTTCACCGGGGTGTATGGCCCTTCGAATAACAAGTTTAGGGATCAATTCTGGGAAGAAATGGATAACATAGCGGGCCTTTGGGAAGATCCTTGGTGCCTTGGAGGGGATTTCAATGTTATCCGGTACCCTAGTGAGAAGAATGTGGGGGAAAGAGTGTCCAGGAGCATGCGGGATTTCGGTGCCTTCATAGATAGACACTACCTCATGGACCTTCCTATGAACGGGGCCATATTTACTTGGACTAATAACCAAGATAACCCCACCTTATGTAGTCTGGATAGATTCCTCGTCTCTAGCTCTTGGGAAGATCATTTCTCAGGAGCTTCCCTGCTTGCTATTTCTCGGCCTGCGTCGGACCACTCTCCCTTGGTGTTGGATTGTGGGGGCTTCAATTCCCGCCCTCTTCCCTTCCGCTTCGAAAACATGTGGCTCAGCAACCCCCAGTTTAAGCTCAAGGTGGAGGAGTGGTGGAAGTCCTTCTCCTACGACGGTAAGGCGGGGGTCACCTTCCGTCGTAAACTTAAAGAACTCAAAGGGAAGATCAAGCATTGGAACCTAGAGGTGTTTGGGAGAGTTGATCAAAGGAAAGGGCTAGCGCTAGAGGAAATTGCTATGCTCGACAGAAAGGAGGAGGATGGGCCTTTATCTATGGATGATCGTTTGAGAAGAGAAAATTTGAAGGCAGATTACCAACAATTGGTTAAGTTAGAGGAAATTAGCTGGAGGCAAAAATCTAGAATCAGATGGTTGAAAGAAGGAGATAGTAATACCAGATTCTATCACAAGGTGGCTAATGCGAATCGCAGAAGGAACAACTTATCCAAGCTCAAGGTCAGGGGTAATATGTTGGAAGAGGATGACAGCATTAGAGACGGAGCAGTGAGATTCTACTTTGACCTATATTCCAAGACAGCTTCCTTTAGACCTAAGTTAAACGATCTCGCCTTCGAGCAGATCAATGGCCCGGATAGGGAGCGATCAGAAAGACCCTTTGTTGAGGATGAAGTTTTGAAGGCTTTGTCCGAATTAGCAGGTGACAAGGCCCCCGGGCCTGACGGCTACACCATTGCTTTCTTCAAACAGTGCTGGGAGACAGTTGGTACAGACTTTATGAAAGTGGTGGCGGATTTCCAAGAGGAGGGTTTCCTGGATTTCCCTTCTAATAGTACTTTCATTGCCTTGATCCCTAAGTTCCAAGGGGCAACAGACATCACTAGTTTCAGGCCCATTTGTCTGGTGGGCAGCGTGTACAAAATTATAGCCAAGATGCTTGCCACTAGGATTCGGGAGGTCTTGCCCTCCATCATCTCTCCTTCCCAAGGGGCTTTCGTGAGAGGCAGACAAATCTTGGACGGTGTTCTGGTAGCAAATGAGTGTATCGACTCCAGATCTAAGCTAGGAATACCGGGTCTTGTCTATAAGATTGACATGGAAAAGGCCTATGACCATGTGGATTGGAGCTTTCTAGACTATATGTTGGAAAGGATTGGCTTCGGTTTAAAATGGAGAAACTGGATATGGAAATGTATCTCTTCTGCCTCCTTCTCTATCCTTATCAATGGATCTCCAGCAGGCTACTTTAAAAGCTTTAGAGGGTTGCGCCAAGGTGATCCTTTATCACCTTACTTGTTCCTAGTGGTGGTAGAAGCTTTGGGGAGAATGCTCTCAAGAGCCGTCGGGATAGGAGAACTGGAAGGCTTCACGGCAACCCTAGGCAACTGCACTATTTCCCATCTCCAATTTGCGGATGACACTCTTGTCTTCCTCAGACCATCCGTTCCCCAGGTGAGATACCTCAGAGGCCTCCTTTGTTGTTTCGAGGCAGTGTCGGGGCTCAAGGTTAATCTCTCAAAGAGCAAGGTCTTCGGGGTGGGAGAGGCGAAAAATATCTCCGATCTGGCACGCATCCTGAGCTGTAATGTCGATAAGTTTCCGTCCTTATATCTGGGCCTTCCTCTCGGTAGTGCTTACAGATCGAAGTCTTTATGGGAGCCCGTCATCGAGTGCTTTGGGAAAAGATTGGCCGCATGGAAGACAAGATATTTATATAAAGGGGGTAGACTGGTTCTTATTAAAAACACACTCTCTAGCCTTCCGATCTACTACATGTCCCTCTTCACTATCCCTTGCAGTGTCGCTAAGGCCCTAGAAAAGATCATGAGGAATTTCCTATGGAGCAGTAAGGAAGGGTACGGAAGTTCCATCTGGTAGGGTGGAAAGATGTCTGCAAAGCCAAAGACAAAGGTGGATTGGGGATTAAGACCCTTAAGGCGATGAACCAAGCTCTCTTAAGTAAATGGATCTAGAGATTTGGGGAGGAGATCTCTAGTCCGTGGCGGGAGGTCATTGCCGGAAAGTACGGTGTTTTCCCTTTTGGATGGGCCAGTAGACTAGTTCGCTCTCCGTATGGGTGCAGCGTTTAGAGGGGCATATGCAAGTACATCGATGACTTCAACAAGGGAGTTAGGTTTTCGGCAGGATCTGGAGATGGGATTCGATTCTGGGAAGACCTTTGGTGCGGGGAGGCTCCTTTCAGAGATGATTTTCCCGATTTGTACTCTCTATCAGATAGGAAGGAGAGGTCCATCTCGGATTGCACTCACATTGAAGGGGAGACAGTGGGATGGGACTTCGGTTTTAGAAGGAATCTCAATGACTGGGAGATAGAGCCCCTAGCTAGACTTCTACTGCGCTTAAAAGAAGTACACCTCACGCCTCAAGGCCAAGATAGACGGGTTTGGATCTGGACTAAAGGCGGTTCATTTTCGGTTCGTTCATTTTATGAGTTCCTACAGTCTCAGGAAGGTACCACTTTCCCCGCCTCACAGATTTGGAACCCCTATATCCCATCCAAGGTGGCTTTCTTCACTTGGGAGGCTTCTCTAGACAAGCTTCTGACCATGGACCATCTGCGCTCTAGAGGCCTCATCATTATAGACTATTGCTGGTTGTGCAAACATTGTGGTGAAACCGTCGATCATCTCTTGTTACACTATGACGTGGCCTCGAAGGTGTGGTCATCTTTCCTCTCCGAGTTCGGTATGCGCTGGGCGATGCCGGATACTCTTATGGCTCTCATCCTTAGTTGGCAGTCCAAAGCTTTCTCCAACAGATGTCGCATTCTCTGGAGGATGTTGCCCTTCGCCATAGTCTGGGGTCTCTGGAAGGAAAGGAACCTCAGGGCTTTCGAAGGCAAGAGCATAGAAACGGCTTCAATTATTCTCAACATCAAGGGGCTACTATTCTTATGGTCTAAGGCTTTCTCAGATTGTAGGGGTCTTTTCTTTGAGGATTTTGTCTTCCGTATGGACCTGCTGTGTTCTAGGGATTGACAGGAGCTGTGTAGCCCTGTAGTGTTTCTTTGTTTTCCTCGGCTGTGGCGGTCATCTCGACCCCTCCAGCCGCGTTTTGTAATTTCTTCTTGCTTATGAATAAATTTATACTTATCAAAAAAATTCTTTACTTTGCTTTTCATATTGTAAAGATAAGAACAACATAAATCTTATCTTAATGAAAATAATAATATAACATTTCAAAGCTATTTAAAAGTTACATCGGCTAATTTCAAGTTTCGCTTGACTATTATATTAGGTATTTTAATTTTTAAGTTTCAAGGTACTAAACTTAACAATTAATCGACTTAGTCCCAGTTCACGAGTTCCATATTTTACTTACATCATCACAAACAAATAGACGGTATGAAGAATAAAGGAAATTCTTATTCAACTAATTTAGATCTAAATTATTGACTATTGTAAAAGTAATTAACAAAAAATCATGATATCTTGACTCTGGCAAAAACAAAAGCAAAATTCCATGATTCAAGAGAAAAATAAGAAACACATAATTGTAAATAAGAAACCCAATGTAAGCCAAATACAAGAAAAATAAGCACTATACCCTATTTTTATTTAGGGTACTTAGTAATGAACCTCATTGTAAATGAAATGTAAACATACAAGCATGCCGATTATAGTACTAAGGAAAAGGCTTGGAATTAGCGGATCCCCTGTTAGTTGAATGAAGTACAAGTGAAGTGTTGAGATGCATTCATATTGGGTTGTTGTACGTTGTTCAAGTAAACACAACAAACATACCCACCATTTCATCTGTAGTTCTACGTTTGGAAGTAATATCTAACTCTTCATCAACCTATTAAATTAGAGCTTGCATATTTTATTAGGAGAGTCATGGTTCCAACAATACTAACATCTAGGTGTACTCTTTTACGAGAATAAATGTGCATGCTATCCAAATAAATTGAAAATAAGTGGTCTATTTGCACATCTAAGGACTATCACAATGCTATTTATGCAAGAAATGGATGGTTACATGTGACAAAACAAAGGGAAAAAAGTCATTGTTTTTCTGCATACAACCATGCAATGGCACTAGGTTTGGATCATCCTTGTTTGGCTAGTTTGATCGACCAATCGAGCTAGGTTTTCTACTAGACGTAGCCCAAAAAATTGCACCAACCTTAATCCTAACCATTCTATCATTCTATTACTTTTAGATTTGAACCATCGTCAACACTACAACTATGGACTACTTAAACCCTAACAAACAACCTAAATCTCAACATCAACAATGGCTATTAGAAACCATATCTAATAAAACCCTAAATTTTTCTAATAAAAAACCCTAAAATCTTTGCGATAATAAATGAGTTCGCATGCTATCCAAATAAACCAAAAATAAGTGGTTTATTTGCACATCTAAGGACTATCACAATGCTATCTATGCAAGGAAGTGATGGTTGCATGTGATAAAACAAAGGGGAAAAGGTTATTGTTTTTTCTGCATACAGCCATGCAAGGGCGCTGGGTTTGGACCATCCTTGTTTTGCTAGTCTGATCGACTAATCGAGCTAGGTTTTCTACTAGACGTGGCCCAAACAATTGCACCAGCCTTAATCCCAACCATTTCATCTACTACTTTTAGATTTGAACAATCACCAACGCAACTATGAACTACTTAAACCCTAACGAACAACCTAAATCTCAACATCAACAATGGCTATTAGAAACCATATCTAACAAAACCCTAAAATTTTCTAATAAAAAGCCTTAAAATCTTAACTAAGATATAAAAACCTATAATAAGTAAGAACCCTAACCACCCCCCCCCCCCCCCCCAAAAAAAAAAAAAAAACCTCTAAACTTAAAATCTTAACTCTTCATTTTTATATAAAACCTTAAAATAATAGCCTAAAAAATCTTAGCTCAACAACAATCCTTAAATTGAAATTCTTAACAAACCCTACCCCCCTTTTCACAGCAAGCCCCTAAATCATAAACAAAGAAAATCATTTGTAGAGAAAGAGAGAAAAAGGACGGGGAGGAGGAATGTATCCTAACATGCCGACTTTTTCATTTTCTTCGTGCGAGAGAGGGTGATTCATCTTCAGCTTCTTCTTCAAACGAAAGAGAGGGGAGAGAGGCAGAGAAGTATTTTTCTCTTCTTCCTTCTTTATTCCAACGACAGAGTTTTTCTGTTCGTTGCAAATTGAGTTTTAATTATGTTTTTAGTTAGTTTAGAAAATATCTTGAGTTAGGTTAGCTTTGGTCAACTAAAGTTAAGTTGGGGTACGTGGCAATATTCTAGGAGGGAGACTTCAAATTTGCCCCTGGGGACAATGAATATTTTCTCCCATTTTATTAACTAACTTTGAGAGAACATACAAATATTGTGACTCTAAGAAGTTTAGTGCGATGTCATTTATCATATGCTGCTACCCCACGAATAACTAAACAAAATATATATGCGCGGTTGAGGCTTTTGACAATTGGATTCAAGAGATCCATAGTCCACGAGGCAATATAACTATTTTACTGTTCGCAATTGTTGCCTTGTGGACCGTGGATCTCTTGAATCCAATGGTTCATGTCCTCGACCAGACATATTTTTGTCCAATAACCGTGGGGTAGCATTTTCTAAAAAAAGTATCTTTAAGAAAATGATTTACGTACAACCATAGTATGACAATTTAAAGACCAGAAACCCTACAACTAAAAGACCCCATGCGTTGTATTGTACTACTAAAGTCATCAAAACTATGGAATCTTTACTGTTACTAGAGACTGCCACGTGCGATGCACGTGCACCTTACACGTGGAACACTCTTAGAGATCACTGACCATATAGACATGTTTGGCCCATCCCTAGGTGGATTTACATACAAAAAAAAACATATTGATTAGTTATTTCTATTCGTTGGATTAGAGACCTTTTCATGTTTGTTTTTAACCGTGGATTTTGAGTATTATTTGGCCAATGACAAAGCAACACCACTATGCAACATGATAGCGTCTATGGCTCTTGGACACGTGATCATTACACTTTAAATGGTGTACATACATTACACTTAATTAACTTTTTTTTTCAAACATCAACGTTGATGATGAACCATATTATGAGCCACTTGGCATGCTCTTAGAGATCACTGACCGTATGGATGCTTGACCCATCCCTAGGTTGACCTACGTACCAAAATTCATCTGGATTATTAAGTTCTATCCATTGGATTAAAGTATTTTCCATGGTTTATATGTAACCATGGATTTCAAGCATTATGATCCAAAGGTTAGAAATCACTAATCATGCCAATTTTTGTTATGTAAGTCCATCTAGGGATGGGCCAAACATCCATATGGCCAATAGCCTCTAATAGTGTGCCACGTGGCTCACACTGTGGGTCTGTCATCAACTTTGATGATGGACATCATCGTCTATTTTTTTTTCTTTCAAAGATAGAGTTTAGGTGCTATGTGGGAATTCAATAAATACTCACAGTTGGGTTGAAATGTGAAAATATTGAATGACCAAAGCACCTTTATAAATCTAGAAATTTAAAAAAATGAAGAAAATAATGTTTATCAATTTAAGAAATTTGAGGGTCATATTAAGAATAAGAATTTTATGATTTTTTAGTAAGAGGAGCATTGAATGAGCTGCAAGGGTTACGTGGGCTTGTAGGTTTCGAAGATGAAGTTTTTTATTTTTGTTTGCATACTCGTAGGTGACGTATGCACTAAAAGACAAAAACACCCCTACTAACTGAATATTCTAAAGAATAAGGGCATTTTCGACATAACATGGGTATTTTTGAGATTTCATTCGTTTATAATGCAAGAAAGGCCGTTGTGAGATAGCACAATCCATCTGGAGGCACAAAAAAGGCCAAATCTTATGGAGTCGCCACCAACCCTTTTTTAATGGTGTGATTGGTCACCGGGTTTGAAAATAGATAATGTTATACCTTTTTAAAATGAGCAAAATACAAATTAGTGACTCCATTGATCTACTAATCATTTGAGAGATCATTAGGTAAGTGAGTCATTTAATTGGGAAAGGTATTAGGCATCCCAACTTACCTGTATTTAAACGGTTATCTACTCTTGTACCCTCAATATCCTCTTAAGTTACTATTTAAGAAAAAGAAGAATCTACATGTAAAAGAACATAAAAGAAAAATGTGGGAATACCCTACTATGCAAGCATTTCGGGTTCTCCACATATATTAGGGAGAAAAAGAGAGAACATAAGAGAAAATGCGAGAATACCCTACTATGCAAGCATTTCGGGTTCTCCACATATACTAGAGAGATAAATAAAAAAAGACAACATAAGGAAAGTAAGAAAGACAAACTAAAATAAAGAACTAACTAATCATACAATAATCTAAAGCTAAGTAAATAGAATAAAAGACAAATAAATAAAGAAAAAAGAATAGGGTGGCATAGCATTCTCATGTGGTTACATTGCTAGAAAGAGAAAATAAAAAAAAGACATCATAAGGGAATCAAGAAAGATAAACTAAAGTAAAGAACTAACTAATGATACAATAATCTAAAGCTAAGGAAATGGAATAAAAAACAAATAAATAAAGAAAAAAAAATAGGGTGGCATAGACTTTCCATGTGGTTACATTGCTAGAGAGAGAAAGTAAAAAAGACAATCCTAAAGAAAATAAGAAAAAAGAACTAAAATAAAGAACTAACAAGGCATATAATAGAAGTTAGATAGAAAATAAAAAGAATAAATAAAATAGGGTGGCTTAACCTTCCCATGTGCTTACATTGTTAGAGAGAGAAAGAATTTATGTTGTTTGCATTGTACCTTTTAAATAGTCATTCTTCTTTCCTTGGCCTTTTCTTCTTTTTTCTCTTCTTCTTGTTCTTGAAAAAAAGAAAAAGTGAAGTGAGCAAGAATAAAATTTATTCCTCCTTTCACATAATCTCTTAAAATAAGGGGGGTCTTTGGAGTATTTTTTTAGAGGTTTCTAAGGGTTTTTGGAAAGCTAAAGAAAATGGTAGTTTAGTCATTTGAGGGTAAAAAAGTAAAAGAGAGTTTGTCCTATATGGATATGTTAAGAAATTTTCTAATTTGTTAGGAAAAAGTTGGACAATCTAGAAAGTTAAAAAGTTGTAGGAAATTTATGTGTGAAGAATAAACAAAAAATGTGTGGATAAAATGGAAAAGTATTGGAGTTTGGTGAGTTTGATGGATAAGCTTGAGTAATATCATCAAAGTGTGTCATGATGTATAAACCTTGGTACATTTACACACATCAAGAGTTTTGATCAATCATTGATGAAATACTCATTTTAAGTCTAAAATTGACAAGACGAAAAAATTTTGAAAGATCTTTTAAAGTACTTTTCAATGATGGACATCTCATTAACATACAAACTATCAAAAATTGAGATCATTTACGAATTAGTCCGACAAAAGTATTAACCTTATGATCGAGCCATTAGATTTTAATGAAATCACTTTTTTAAAAAAAATGAAGGAGTTAGAAATAAATATTTTTGATTTTAATCAAATCTAACGGTAAAATCAAAGGTACAAATAATTTTTGATCATTTATCAACAAAAGTCAAACCTTTGATTAAATTCTCATAGCTTATGATGGGGTTACCTAATGATGGTTTTGGGTTCTAAAAGTGTTATCTTTGGTGGTTGATGGTTCTAATTATAGCTCTACGATTAGGTAGAAATATCATAAGGGTTGAGATTTGTAAAGTAATCCCTCGACCAATAAAGAAGAAGTTCAAGACCGTCGATTGCCAAGTTAAATGATCATGCCAAAATGGGGTGTCTACAGTCGTCTCTCTTTATATAGTAGAATAGATAAAGGGAACTCTCAAGGTAAATAATTGATCCATTTTTCGCCACATTTTTTCTAAGATGCCCTCTACTCTCTATTATCTTAAGAAAAAAAGTAAAAATGGTAAAAAATCTTTTACAGTATTTAATAAATATGAAACATTTTAAGAACCCTATATTCTTATCTCTTAAAACATGTTTATTTTATAACTGAAATCCATAATCTCTTTAAACTCGCCACGATCTCACATTCCCTTAATTCCAAGGACATAGTCTACTCTCTTCAACAGTTTCCACTCTTTTAAAACCATCCTCTCTCTCTCTCTCTCTCTCACTCATGGACCTTCCACTGGTCTAACTAATGTTGTATGCTTTTCATATTTTCATATGTTTTTCACTACTTTGAATACTTGATTGTTCAATTCTCTCTATAATCCTCTTTGTAACTCACTTTTTCTTTCTCTCTAATCTCGTGAACATCCACTTGAAACTTAACTATCTCATTCTCTCATAAACATCCATTTGAAACTTAACCAATCCAACTACTTAACAACATCTATCTCACCGATAGCAAGTCAATGACGACCAATTGTCAATCATAGAGCATTGTGCCATCATCCACTCACAACAGGCACAGACACTTTCTCTACTATATTCATGGTCGATCCTCATATATGATACGACCCTATTGTATCCTAAGCCTTGATTCAAATAAATAAAATTATAGAAAGAAATAAAGAAAATTAGTTTCTTCGAGGGGATCAAGATCTTCTAGACCACTTCGAGGGTGATCAACCTCCTAAGCCAAACTCCTTTTCATTTAAAAATAATCATGACATCTATATTAATAGACGCGAATCCTAGACTAACAATCTTACTTGCCAATTAAAAATATTCAGAATAGGAAACTAAAAGAAACACAAACCTAATGAAAATCATACTTTGAACCATGGTTTAAAAAATATTCTTTTTTTAGTCTAAAGATATATTAAAAGAAGATCAAGATGATCTTAAAAAGCATACAAGTAGAAACAGAGCAAAAGAAAGACAACAAACCCATACCCATTACTCACTCCCCAAAATGACATCGAATTGGAAAGCCATATCTCCAAAATAAACCCCTCTCATCTTTGGGAACCTATTGCCCCAACTGAATAAGAAAGCCTTGATACTGATAAGAGTGTCATGGAAGGAATTTTTCTTACCTCGAAAAATTCTCCCATTCCTTTCCATCCATAAATCCCACATAACCGCATAAGACACCATCCTCCAAAGTATTTTCCCAAAAGGGCTAGTTTAGGCCAGTCTTTGAACAAAGCCACAATAGACTGTGGCATAATCCATAATAGACCCAATTGAGATAAAAAGTAGGGCCAGATTTGTTTGGCAAAGTCACAATGCAGCAAAAGATGACAGAGAATTTATAGCAAAGCAATTACGTTAGTTGCAAAAAAAATATACCTAATGTTAACGACTATTATTTTGAAAATATCAAGTGTTATTATTAATCATTATGAAAATGAATTAAAAATAATAAAATAACATTATTCTGACCAATTTTTACTTTGATGTGACCCATTATAATAGTTGTCTCCTACCAGGTCACCTAATAAAATAATAAAAATCTTGGACCATATTATTCCACCTCTTTAAATAATTGTCCTCAAGGGTGAAATTTGAAAATCCTTCATTAGGTTTCATCCCTCCTAAGTGACATCTTCTAATTGTGTACCGGACCTAATGGTTTAACTAAATCATATATATGAGTTAACTTTCCTTGGATGTACTCAAAATTTGTCACAATAGTTGTCTTTGGCTCCAAAGCTTCCAAGATGGCCAATTGAGCTTTACATCGATGTCCAGACTTGAACTTCTTATCACAATTGAAACAAAGGCCCTTGTTCCTTCTTTTATTAATCTCCACCGATGTATATTTCTTAATTGGTGAGGCTCCATTTTTGGCTATCAGATTCATGGTTGGATTTAAGCCTTTAGAGATGGTGGTGTTAGGCATTATTCACACTCACTAGCTCCTCTTGCAACTTTGCAAGTCCAATTTGGGCGGGCTAGTCTAATATGATCCTAGCCCTTACCCCAGTCGGGCCCAGTCGAACTCAGGGTTCCTTTTGTACTATGTACCCAAAAACCAATTCTAACCCATAAAAAAGTAAATAGGGTTGTATTTCAATTGGGTTAGGTTAGGAGTGTCAATTTGTACTCGATTAACCAATATCTGATAGGAACTGATCCTGATTGTCCCAAATCTAAGACTAGCCATTTCAGAACCAAACCCAAAAAGACTCAGAATTGAAGTATGTAATTGGTTTTGGTTCTTGGTACACTACTATTAGGATCAACCTAGAGCATATAGGACCCAAATAAATGGTATTGACAAAGATGTAAAGTTTTTCAAAATTTTAGTATGAAAATTATTTTATATGTTTATTTTTTTGGCTCGGGCTCCGAGGACCCCCTTTTCCGACCCTTCTTGGGAGTCGTGTTCTCGACCGTTGATTCGTGAATCCAACAGTGGTTGAGCACTAGCAAAAAGTGAATGCCAACTCAGCACTATCAATCACTGTTGGATTCTCAGAATCACAAGCTGAGAACACGACTGCCGAGAGGGTCATAAAAAGGGGGTCCCTTGAGCCCGACCCTTATTTTTATAGTTTTTATGTAGCACTAGTGGACACGTGCGATGCATGTGCACCTTACATGTGGCATACTCTTAGGATAGATGACCGTATAGATGTTTCTCCCATCCCTCGGTGGATCTACATACAAAAATTCATCCTGATTAGTTATTTCTATCCGTTGGATCAGAGTATTTTTCACGATTTATTTTTAATTGTGGATTTTGAGTATTATTTGGCTAATGACACCACTATGGAACATTATAATATACATGGCTCTTGAACCATGTGATCATTACTATTTTAATAATGAGGTATGTACGGGTAACTTAATTAACTATCTTTTTAGTTTTTTTTTTTTTCAAAAGATCCACATTGATGATGGACCATATTATGAGCCACATGGCACACTCTTAGAGACCACTGACTGTATAGATGTTTTGCCCATCCCTAGTTGGACCTACATACAAAAATTCAACCTGATTAGTAATTTATATACGTTGGATTAAAATCCTTTTAATGGCTTATTTTCAATCGTGGAGTTCTAGCATTATTTGGGTTACTCAGATTCAAAGGTAAGAAATCACTAATCAGACCTATTTTTGTTAGGTAAGTCTACATAGGGATGGGTCAAACGTCTATACGACCAGTAACCTCTAATAGTGTGTCACGACTCACACTGTGGGTCTATCATCATCTAATTTTTTCCAAGAATAGAGTTAAGTGCCACGTGGGGGCTCAATAAATGCTTTCACAGTTGGATTGAAATATGAAAATGTTGAATTACCAAAGCACCCTTATAAATTAAGAAATTTTAAAAAAGGAAAGAATTAATGTTTGTCAATATTAGAAATTTGAGGGTCATATTAAGAATAATGATTTATCTTTGTTTTTTTTTTTATAAAATTAAATGAGTTGCCATTGGGGGACCGAAGAAAAAAAAAGTGTGTAAAGTCTAAAACACCCTTAAAAAGGTAAAATACTTAAAAATGTTAAAGAAACATAAAAAGGGCATTTTGGACAAAGTAGGGGTAATTTTGAGATTTCATCCATTTTAAAAAGCAAGAAGGGCATTCTCTTATACAGCAGAATAGATACATGTATGGGATACCCAAATTGGAGAACTAGATACTTTCCAGTTCTGAACCTTGTTAGCAATCATCCCTTTAATTCGCGAATTTTACATTTTTTTCAAGAAAAGTTTTATTCGTCAGAATATTTGAATAAATCGGATTTTTTCAAGCCCAGACGAATTGAACGCGTTTTTACGATTTTTTGAAAAATTTGGTAAAAAAACGACGGACTAGACTCGACGTTTCTTCCTAAAAAAATAATATTCCAAGTGTATTATTTTTCTCTGTCCCTTAGTCACTCTACCACTTGGGTAGATCTTAAGCAATCGCCCCTCCTACGTACAATGGAGGCTGTTAACCTAGGTCATGGGCCTTTTTGATCACCTATTGAGTATTGACCCCGTGAAGGTTAGTATATTTTCCCCCTTATCTTCTAGTCCTATTTATATAACTCAAACTCTTTTAACTATCATTCAGTTCTCCGATGTGGGATTAAAGTAGAAAAAATAAAAATTGCTTGAACCACACGTCCTTATGTTTTATTTAGCCAAAGATAAAAAATAATTATAATAAAATGTGCTTATTGGTTGGCTCAACTTAAGTATTATATTAACTCCCTTTCAAAATTGCTTGGATTTTTGGTAACTATATTATATTGGACTATGGTAACTATATTATTACATATATTAACTCCTTTCAAAATTAGTGTTTTAAAATCCATGGAGTCAACTCGAATCAAATAAACAACGGACTTGGTGTGTTGTTTTTCTGTAAAAAATGACACACCAAAGTACGTTGTTTTATAATCGATGCACCAAATAAGTTTTTCAGACGCCTTATCAACACAAACTCAACCAAATCTTATAAGTTCTGCTTAAAAAAGTATGATATTTATAAATTAATATATATGATATTAATATATTACTTGAGTCGAGTTACTTCAGGTCAAGTCCGGGTCTTCGAGTTAACTCAACTCGGTAGAGTTTCGAGTCGAGTCGAGTTTTCAAACACTATTCAAAATGTACCGAATTTTTGGTTTCTAAATTTTTAAAGTGAGACGTATAAATTGTATGCTGCATATTTGCCTTTTAGTGAACTTTGGACTGGATTTTTGAAACCCAAAATCGAATAAAACTAGAATTTTTACCTTATCGAATTTTTGCGGTATTCTGAATTGCTAACAAGGGATCTGAATTCTGTCTTGAGGATTTACTTGTTTTTACTTGTTTATAGGCACGTCATACCCAAACATATAGGTTCCCGTTCTGGGCTCATTGATACCCGAACCCGAACCCTTTGACACCCCTTCCGCTCGGGCACTTTAAGGATACGTGTCGTGCAAAGGACTGCCCTGAAGCTTCACTTCTCTCCCTTCGCTGAGGCTGACCGGAGCGAAGGTGGACGCACGGTGACAATCAAGAAACTAGTCGGTGCTGAAGAAGACCACCACACCTTCAATTCAATTTCTAGGGTTTTATTTCTTCTGAGATTTTTGTGTTTGTGCTAGCGAGAGAGAGAATGTCAGCTCTACCCGATGAAATCTGGATGCGAATATTAGAGATGGGCACCGAGAACTCGAAATTGAGTTACAAAGATCTCTGTTGCGTCTCGATTTCGTGCAAACGCCTCAACAGATTATCCAACGAACACACCCTATGGTCCACTTTACTAACCCTAGATTTCCCCCTATCGACTCTAGAACATCCTCACAGTTCCTCATTACAACCTCTTCAATCTCCTTCTAAGCCCCTCTACAAATCCAGGTTCGAGAGAGACAGAGACCGTAAGCTTGCTGCTCGCCGACGCGCTGTTTTTAGAATCCAGAGTCAAATCGCTGTTTATTCTAACAATGTAAAACGATTACAGCGTCAATCGATGGAGGAGAGAGAGAGAATGAATGCGACAGTAGCAGAATTATCTAATATAGAGAAGGCAAGGTACTAAATTTCATCTCTTATTCGTTTTTGGTGAAATCTTGTTTTGAGTTCATTCTTATGTGGGCCAAGTCATTCAACATGGTTAGATCTAATCAGTATCTCGTTTTTCCTTGTGCCGCAATCAATGATTCCAATTTCTTTCACAAGGTGAAGAATAACCAATCGCCTATATATAAAATTACAAAACTTTAGTCACTAATCTAATATAAGATTATAAATAGAATAAAAACTTAAATAGATCAAATTGATAGTTTATATACTTACATGGATGAATGTGTGACGTCATCTATGTTGCAATAACATCATTAAAAAAAAACTAGGATTTACTGGATTTTATTTCACTATTTGTTTGAGAAATTTGTTCTTTCTTCAAATTTTTGATAATTTGTTGGGTAATTCAGGCCATGCAATTTTTTTCCTTGATTCGAATGACTCCAATATCTTTGGGTGAATGAGTGTTGTCAATACTAGATACTTTGATTGCTTCCTTTGCTCGTTCCATTGCATCATATAGGTATGCTGTAATTGAACCATCACCATCAAAATAGTTGCGTACTCTAGTCAAAAGCTCTAAAATATTGATATTATCTTTGCATTGCCTCCAATGTGTAGCGCTGTACTTACTACAGTAGTTCTTGCTCCTCTACACAAATGACGCCGTCATCGAACCTCAGATATCATCTACTTGTAATATGATATAAAGCATTAGAAAGATATTAACTAATCAAGTCTTGCAATATTTGATAGCTTCATATAATTTGTATGCCTTTTCATTCAATGTAATACTTTTAAAGAAATCCATCTTCTTTCCACTACTGAAAGTATTTCTCATTCACTCAACTTTTTCATTATTCAAATCCATGGGTTAGCACATTTTAATTTGAAGATTTGAAGATGTTTTCCGTCTATTAGCGTACCAACAACTTCAAAGTTAGAACCATTATCCATCATAAACTGTATACATTGTTTGGACCTATATCATCAATCATTGAAGAGAGTAACCATTCAGGATGGATTTTTTGTCTTTTTCCGCTCTAGCTTCTTCAATAACCATAATAGCAACCCTGTCTGGAACTTTGCAAGAACATGGACAAAAAATGATTCTTTTTATCTCTCATGTATTCAACATTAACTTGCATCTTGATAGAGCTCTTGTTTCCTTAGTATTAGAAATATAGTCAATGATATACTTCTTAGCATCTTGTACAAACTTGGTGCGAGCAGTTGAATATCTAGATACAATACATTTATCGTAATTATCACATTCTCAAATTATTTCGATAATGGTGGTTATCGATAATGTGTTAAAGCAATGTTATTCAAAGTGAAACCATTTGCCATTGCTTTGTCCATTAAATCTTCATAATATTAACCCCAATAGATTGCTCTATAGGACATGTTGCATTCGATATGCATGGAAATAATTAGATGTTGTGCTTGTCGCAACAATTATGCTCTTCCTCAGAGGTTGTTTAGTGCCTATCCACGGTACCATGGCTAATTCTTGGGCGTAAGTAATTTAGTAGAAGCATCCATTTCGGGGTTTAAAACTTGGGTTCTTTAAGGTACAAAGAATCAACTATTTTGAGGTTTGCAAAACCATAGATAATACAAACAATGGATGAAAGCAGACACAATAGAAGAATAGCTTAGATGCAGTACTTCTCAAGGTTGAGAAAGGACATGATATATATATTTTTGATAGGTGACAAAGAACAAAATATTTATCATGTAGTCAAAGCTTCGCCTAGCCGGAACTTTAGTGCTTAAAACAGGGCCGAAGCAAGGGCTAGTATAAAAGTGATCGCCTAGGCGCTAGGTTTCAAAGCGTTCGTCCAAGTCTTATGTATAAAATTGGTTATATTTGCTTTATATATTAGGAGATCATGCATATAAGATCAATGTTATATGTAATTTACATATACGAAAAACCTTAAGGTATATATAAAAGTAAACCTTATAAACAAATCATTATCTAAACCCTAAGAAGAGGAGAAAGTAAGCCTCCTGGTCCTCTTATTTTGGGATGTTGAGTGGTGGGACTTTAAGAAGTTGGGGTCGGAGACTTTGACTTTGTTTGAAGTTTGAACACTTATTTGTTAGTTTTGAACTATTAGATGTGGCACTAAGTTACTGAAGTATTTTGCTTTTAAACTATTTGATGTGGCGCAAGTCACCAAACTATTTCATTTTTTGTGTTTATTTCACATATAGTTATCTAGTACTCAGCAATTAGCTTTGCTATTTCATTTCTACTTTGGTACTATGTGGCTATGTGTTTTTATTTCTTTTTTCCTTTAATTTTTTGAGCAATATTGATTTTATTTCTTTTTCGTAAAGTAAAGTAAATAAATAAAATAAATTATTGCCTAGGCTTCGCCTCGCCTAACTCTTTTGACTACACTGGTATTTAAAACTCAAATCATTATTAATGGCCTAATTGTCCACTTATTTATAGCTTATATATTCCACAAAACCTTACTAAAACCATGAACAATGAGATTTTGACACCTATTCACACTTAATTCTTCCTGAAGATGAGAAATTCAACACCTAAACTGCGGTCTACACCAATTACAAAAAATAGTAACTATCATCTAAACAACTTTCTGTTAACGATAACAACCTTAGGTTTCCAAAACCCATCAAGGACCATTCTAAAGATAAATCAAACGTGATGAAAAATTCCAGACACAAATTAGAAGCTTCCTTATCAAGGCATTGGAGATTTGACCATCGTGGGTCCCATTGATGTCATCATGACGTCATGGTGATATAACCATTATACCCCTAGTGTGACTGTTTCTCTTAGTAGAATTTTCGCTCCTGCTCCTTAATATGTATACTGTATTACTGGTTTGATTTAGGCAGCACCAATAGACGAGAGAGATGAAGATTTGCAGGTGAAAAAAACTGGGATGAAACGAGAAAGAAAAGTGAAAACATGCAAATGGAGATCAGGTTATTTGTTCATTAATTTTTATTAAAAATAAAACAAAATACGACCTTAATACTTTTATTCCTCAAAAAAGGAATGTGCATTTTCTTGTAGAAAGTTCTAAAACTCAAGCGTCGAAGTATGTTTTCTTTTCTTTTCTTTTTCTTTTGCTAAATAATAATGTTGTTTATAACATTATTATTTCTTTTTCTTTTTCTATCTTGGGTTATGCCGGACTCGATTGGGGCATTGCTAGGTGGGTGGCCCAAGATTGGCCTCTCGGCTAGGGGTAGGAGTATTTGGAGAAGGATCCCGTTTGCGGTCATCTGGGGATTGTGGAAGGAGAGGAACATGAGGGTGTTCAGAGGAGAGGCCAGCTCTATTTATGACATCATAATTAGTATTAAGGCTCTCCTTCATAGTTGGGGTAGCATCTCTTCCGAGTTGAGAGGAACGTTTTTTAGTGATTTGGTTTTCAGGTTTGAGAATTTGTTGTGTGGCTAGAGGTGGTTTTGCTTTTTGATTCTCTTGCTTGTGCCCCTTTGGGGGCCTTTCCTTTGTTTTCCCGAGATCCTCTTGATCTCCCTTTAATATATTTGACTTTTCAAAAAAAAAAAAATTAATGTTGTTTATAACAACATTTGCTAAACATGGGTGGTACAAAACCTTTGCTCCTCTAGTGGTGGATTTGAAATTCCAGAGGAACCTAATCGTTAAGAAATGAGGAGAGATGCGATAAAAGATTTTGTACTTCCCGAGTTAATCTCTGTTGCGTATATGGCAAAGAGGGCTCCTATTTTTAATGCAAAGAATCAAAAAAAGGAAAGGAGGAAGATGTGGTCGTAATTGAAGAAACTTACCTAGTTTTGTTAAACAAATTGTTTTTCTTGAAAAAGACGAAAGCATTTTGATGGTTTTGAACATTTTAAACACCCTTTCTGCACAAAAAAAAAACTTTTTTCTTTTTCAAAACAAGGTACCATGCTATTTTTATTTTTATAGTAAAAGTTGTAAAACTTGGTTACAATATGAGACTTTATTTAATTATTTATTTTTTGAAGAACGTCTTAACCTATCTCTATTATCTCATTTACTCTCATTCCATATATCCTCTTCAAGTCTTCAAGTTTTTTCTCTCCTTTATGGTTTATGCAAACCCTCAAATGAGGTGGTTTATGTAGTAGCTCTAAAAAAAACCCGAGTTCCAAATTGATGAAAATGGTGCTTGTACTTAAAGTTCAAGCATTAGGCACAAATCACAATGGCTATCGGTGAGATAGTTACCAAACAACCTCCAAACAAAGGCAACAATGTTGCAACAAATGCATAATCTAATTTATCTTTATGCATGTTAGATCACCATCATCTCATTGTCCCAACTATTTGGGGATGACAGCACAAATAATAGGGCTTTTTCCATTCAATTCTATCTACTAGAGCCATATCTTACGTTAAAGTGTGTATGAAAATCTTTTTGGTACTACCACAATTCACGTCCTTTTTGGCCTCCCTCTCGCCCTTTTGGAGCCTTGAACTTGTACTAAAGTTGCCTTTCTCACTGTTGAAGCATAATTTCTATGGCTCTATGCTTGTCAAATGCAATGTTAGCGCATACAAACGCTATTCACATGACACTATCACTTGCTACTTCTCATGTTTCATGTCTTATTTGTGTTTTATGTGTTTAGTTGTTAGTAGTCTCTAAATTATTTTGTAGAAGCAATTTTTTTTTTTATTTGTTATAATAAGTTGTTGACTAGGAGAGCTTAGTAAGTTTAGGAACCTTGAAAGTCAAGTTGGACTCTAGTGATAGTTAGAAATCAATATATATAAGGTATTCATGTTTGGGAGAGAGGGTGCAGAAAATGACATTGTTTTTGAAAGATTTCTTAGTCTTTTATGTGCGGTGCTGATTGCATACATTCCTTAATTGAAAAATTCTTTGTTTTGCTTAAAATTCATAACTTTCCTATGCTTTTTGGTTGTTTTGCACTTGTATTTGGAATGGAAACCTTTAGGTTATTATACAAGCTTTATCAATCTGACACTTTTGGATAAAAAAAATAAATAAGACTTTCAGTCAACCAAAATAGCATTTTTTTTATAAGTATGTATGTATTTAAAAAGGGGAAAACCCCACAGACCTACACAAAAGGTGGATCTACCTCCTCGAAAGAGAAGGATCATCACCTAACAATTCATCCCATCTATACACAAACGATTCAAAAAAATATCCTTTAATAGCATTGCAACTTGTATACAATAGAACTGAGAATGCGCCCTTATATAACCCCGCCCTGATATAAAGACTCCTTAATGTCTAAAGACGTTAAATAATAAAAAATAATTATTTGTCAAAATGGTAAGGACTTGTAAGTTTAATTATATAGCCACATTTGTTTTCCGACGGTTTTATTCATCTAGAAGATCATTATGTCATAGAATGTATTCTACTTTATGTACTTGGATTTAGTTTGGAACTAATCATTTCTCACTAATGAGATGTTGTTACTGCTTTGGTTCTTCTAGGCAAGCATCAGTAGCCTTGAATGTGTGGCAGCCAGAAATTATTCGATGTAGGCAAAAACAAATGGTTGAGCAATGTGTTGTACCTGTTGAGTCTCGTATCACTTCTCTACAGATGGAACTTCGGCTTTGCAAGCAACAGATTGCGGTGTTTGATAAGGCCTGTGTAAGTGTCAAGCTTCTACTGCACCTACTTGCTAAAGTTTCTTCAGCCTAGTGGAGGTTGGAGACCTTTGTTGATCTTATTTGTAGTTATTTTTAATGACAGAGAGTTGAAAAGCAGAGGCTTGATGCCGCAAAGGAACAGTTGGGATCTATGAAATATCACCCATTACGAGATTACCAATTGACAGGAACAGCTGTCGGTGAGCGTAACATCCAGAAGAAGAAGTTGAAGTGATGCGGACAGTAAGGCTCTAAACTGTTTTGCGGTCTATATTTAGTTGGTTCGTGCTGCCATTGTGTAGTTAAATTGATGTCTCTTCCTTTTTTAGTTTTTTCTTTTCGTCTTCTCATTTTAAAGTTATTGCTGGGGTAGATGGAATGACACCATGATTCTGTTGACTTATCTAAATCTTGCATTATCTTGCCCAAATAAAATTATAAAACCCCTCCTTTTCTTAGTTCAATCTTGTTTTTGTAAGAAGGGAAATTTCTTTCGAGAAATCCGAGCTCTTCCCAAAAGTTAGTACTTTCTTGTTTCTTAATTTCTAAATTTCTTTCGTTCTTTTTCTATAAGTATAGCTAAAAAGGAAAGAAAAAAATGTAGAAAATTTGCAGAAGAATGTTCACTGTGTGTAAGAAAGGTTCAGTTACACCTCTTTTAGCAAGAGAATTGGTAGTTCCATAGCACTCTTTATGCAGGGCAACAGATGCCAAATTGGACCAGTAGGATTTTCATCTCTTCTACAATTATGTATAGGAGTTAAGGTCAGGGTTTCGGGATGGGATGTGCAATAAGGCAAGTGTTCTACACCCATTAGGAAAATGTTCTACATCCATTGGGAAAGTTTTCTAAATTAGGATTATATTATATCTTGTTAGAGTAGGATTAGTTGTTTTTCCATATTAGGAATCTTGCGATCTCTATTTATTTTCCTGGCTTGATGTAAGCATCCAATTCAACTATCAAGAAGTCAGTTTGTTATCATGGTATCAGAGCAGGTCATCCAAAGACCTGTGTGATATTTCTCCGAGTAACACTGTCCTTCTGCCGGGTGGTATCGCGGTATCGCCCGCTGCCCGTCGGGTCTAAAATCTTCTCTAATCACAAAACCCACAAAATCACCATCATTTCATCCTTTCTTCATTTCTCATTGTTGGGACCAAGTTACTCGGTCTTGATTCACTGTATATAGAGAAAACCCATTGGTCATCCTTTCCTTCCCATTTCTCTATTTTTTTATAAGTATCATTAAAAAGGGAAGAATCCCAAGGAAAAACAAAAAAGGAGGCATATCTCACCGAAAGGGAGAAGAATCTCTATATAAACTCACAGCCATGATGGTGCCGTCCCCTCACCAGCAACCATCCTTTGTCGCTGGCATCTCATCATCACCATCAGTAGTGAGAACACTTTGATCATGGCTGAAAATTACAATGCTGCTGGTCATTTCCCCATAACACTGCCGTTCAAATCAGTCATCACTTTCGTCAGTCGGTTGCAATATCCACATGGCGTTACTAGTCATGAATCGAACAGCCACAGTCCTTCATCTTCTACCCCTTATTGGGTCTGCTGTTGCAACAATCATTGCTTAAGCTTAGCATGTTCATGCTATCCTCATCGTGTGACCACTATTGATGTCATGGCTAGCCAGAATCACAACCGTACATCATCACCATTGTCCTCAGGAATCAGGTTTCAATGATTCTTCTAATCATGCCGCCGTTGACCTCCACCATCGCTGCAACTGTGCCTGAGTCACTACCCCTCTTTCCAAGCACCATTGTTGTGCAACAGTTCTATTCCAATGCTGCCATGAGCGGCCTATTTTTTTTCCATTGACGCTGTGGCTATGCCAATACCCAATGTCCTCTTTTTTTCCTACTTGCAACCATAGCCGTCTTTTCTTCGCATCAGCTTGAAGTACAAAGTCTCTTCAAAGACATTGCCACTGCAACTCCAACCAATCAAATTGTCAATACACTCTCTCATGAGAGAGAGAGAGAGAGAGGATAGCACATGAAATCTGCTATTGCATTATGGAATGTTCCTTTCCTTGGAAAATGTGCTTGCAGTAGGAACCTTGCCTCATCCTGAAGACAGTTTTAATCCCTATGTTTCAAACAGATTGATCTCCTTACTTCATTGAACTTCAAAATACTAAAACAAGAACATATTTCTCCAAAACTACTTTGTAGTGGGTGAAAGATGTTATCAAAATTTCCCTTCTATCTTAGACATCTATTAGAGGGAATGTAACTCATCTATGGATGAGGTGGTCTTCCTTGCATCAAGATCTAACAAAGCAGTCCATACAGAGGTATCTACACTAGGAGGCACTTGATGCCTCCAACTCTACAGCCCACCTTCTAAATGGCTGTGCAATGAGAAAATGGTAAATGTGTACCTTGTAATTGGCAATGATCCTCATGTTCCTGTGTATATACATAGGTGTTAATTTTCAAATCCATCAGGTATACTACCAGTGCAAGAGAGCTTATTTCAGCCTATTTATTGGAGAACTAAGCAAACGATACAGTATTAACTGAGACTGCAATGGAGCTCCCATGAATGCTGGAACTAATTTAACGGGTGTAGCTTTGTGTTTGGAGGGCTTTTCTTTGGAGGCCCTTTTAGGTTGGGGTTTACCCCTTTGTTAATCATACTTATTCCAAAAAAAAAGGCAGGGGAGTAATTAGAGATGATACTGGTAATATCCTTTATGCTTTCTATGATCCAGTTGGAGAGAGGCTCAAGCGAGCATAAATTAGAACGATGTGGCAAGATTTGCATATTTATGATTTTCATTTTGATGGTCTTTCGATTGTTGATGCTCTTCACTATCTCTTGGGTCAAGGGAACGCAAGAGTGTCCTTGGAGGAAGGCTAACATCATAGGTAGGATTGTGCTTTTCGTACAAAGGGTTTGTTGCTTTTTGTCATACTGTTCTCCGTGCTAATGATCTTCCCAAATATCTGGTAAGAGATGGTGTACATAGAGATTATATATAATTAGGAAATTCTCCTTTTCTGGTCTTGTTTTTGCCTTCTTAGTTTTACCTTTAATTCGTTCCTTGTTAATTATAAGAAAGACCTCTGATTTTTGGCTTCATAAAGATGATAAGCTGCCAAGTGTCCATACCATTCCATAAAGAGTTAAAGAGTTTGTTTGGGAAATATTCAGGACGAACGACTCTATGCATTCACGTAGCTTTGAGTCCGGGCCCATTGACCAATGTTTGTTTGGCCCACCCCTTGGTGAGTTTTGAAATCACGGTGACTTCATGTTTCCCATAATTTATCTGATTTAAATTTAGCTGGGGAGTCTGTGGCTCACTTATGCATTTGTGGATGTTGCTAAATGCGCTGGGTCTTTTTTAACATAGAAGTGGTCTATCCTGAAGGTTAGTTGATTTATTGAGTGATTGGCCACTCTTCTCTTTTGGAGCTAGTGGAAAAACCCTTAAGGAAGTAGAAGAAAAGATCCCAACAAAACCCTGTTTTTGTTTCTTTTGCAGGGGTGCTTGGAAAGAATGAAACAATAAGGAAGAGCAGTTCCTATGGTAGGACCGTAGGAGTAGGTGGTGACTTTAGGTTTAAGGAGTGGTTTCCAGCAGTCCCCTCTTTGTATGTGTGAGGAGTAGCATCAATGAACGCACTTCTGTGTTAAAGGAGATTCTGTTGCTTGAGGTTTAAGCTAAGGACTAGGGTGTGGTTAAGTTACTTTGTTGCCTCTTTAGAAGAAATTGGACCTGGAAAGATAATTTAGCTTTTGACTGTAAATTGGTTGGTATTATTTATGTTTTGAAAAACAAATCCGAATTTTTTTGTCTTGTTTTATATTTCTTGACTGAAGGTGTTCTCAAGAGCAATGAGCAGTGATGAGGGCCTCATTGGAATGTCCAAAAATTTTCAGATCTTCCTTGTAATTCTTCTAATGCAGTCTCTTGGGCTTCTAGGAAGGCACTGAGTCCTAAGGGTGGGCTTACTTATTGAATCTCTTCTTTAACTTTTACAGGGATATAGATATCTCAGTCGTTCATACCTGTAGAAACAATACGTGTGTGCCTACTCATTAGTCATGAAGTTGTTTGCTAGTGGAGTACAAATTATGCACCTAGTTTAGAATTGAATGGAGGAACGGGATTTGTGTGGTGGGATAAGGCTTATGATGATGAATTTTCTATCTCAGGTTAGTTTGGTTTTTCCGTTTCTGAGTAACTCTAAAAATCTTTGTCCAAGACACCTTCGGTAAATTTTTATTTATTTTTTATTTCCATCGTAATCATCATCATCATTAATATTGCTTTATCCCAACTATTTGGGTCAGCAACATGAATCATGTTCTGCCATTAATTCCATCTAGTATTTCATTTATTTTGATACAGTACTTAAAAGGGAGACTAACCTCTCTTATTGCATGTTAGTAACTCTATTATCCTATAATTTTCTACGAAAATAGTTCGATGTACCTTTTCTGTTGCATTAAACTCTTTTATTGATTGGAATCGTAGTCTAAACCATTATTCTTCCATTCACTCTTGATAAGAAGGGGTGACAATCTTTTATCTTGCTTTTTTGTTTATCTTTCTGTGTTGGATTTGGCTGCGAAAGAAATATTAACATGGTTTTTATATTTGTATATCCAGTTAATGAGGAATTATGTAAAAAATCGAGACATGTGGCTGACCTGCATCAAGCTCCCGTCTTGCTTTTGGTGAGATCATCGGACCTCTACAAGTGAGATACCAAATCAATCACCTATTGATGGTATTGAAAGGCCTTGCGACGGTGTGTCCTCAAGTTTTAATCAATTTCCAAGAGGATTTATAATGTGCCTTACAAGTAAACTGTGCATTACCAACATTAATAAGCTGTTGTATGAATGTAAATTTTATATATAGTTGAATGTGTAGCAGAGATCTTGAGGAGTCTCCTGTAGAGAGAGAAGGGAGTTCTTTAAAGGAGAGTAACCACATCATGAAGATCACTCTATATTGTATAATTGACTCTTATCAGTCCAGACTCTTCAATTCGTATCACTTACAGTACTTGCGTGTTTTGGACTTACGTTCTTGCGTGGAGCATATCAGTAAATAAGACCATGGGACACCAAAAGCTGCCTACCAAATATTGTCGTCAACTATTGGAAATACGAACAGAAAGTGTTTAGGAATAAGATCAGCTGAAAAATTCCGTTCTTTCATAGCTCTATTAGTGGAGAGAATGGCCCCGTGTTTTGTGGTATGAGATCTGATGGGTCGCATCCTGTGACCTGCTATGGAGCAGACTCCATGGAACCCCTGCGCAGGTGTAACTGCCGGCTGTAGATTCATCTGTTGATCTGCTGATTGAATCCAAACAACCTTAATGCTGGGGAGGCAGGCATGTTACGTCCAGCTGTTGGGGATCACAATTTGTGTGGTCTTAAAAATTCAATGACAAGTGACAAACCCATGCGAGTGATCAAAATACGACTTTATTTTTTGTTGATCCCTGGGGTTACAACATGACAACGACCCATTTCTTTGGTGGTAAGCTCAAGTCTATCGCACAGAATGGTTCATTTTTCAATTGTTTTGTTCAGGGAAGCAAGAAAGAATTTGATTTTCTCAGAGAAAATTTTACTTCTTTCCGAGCTCATTGAAATCTGTCAAATATGAGCTGTCGAACAAGTAAAAAGTTATCATGAAAATAAATTTCGGATTTTTTTTTTCATGATTGACTTTCAATTTATTTTTTGAATCAGTGGGGGTGCATGCATTGCACGTGAGTGATTGTAGGGGTGTTTCTGGAGGAGATGGCAAAGTTGGAAAGTTAAAACTTAGGGCATGTTTGGTAGCTCACCGCGGCGGGAAAATAAAAAATTTGTGCGCACTAATATTCTCGTCCCCCCCCCCCCCTCCCCTCAGTTACTATTTTTAATAAAAATGAGTTTTTTAATATATAAAAAAAGATAAAAATGAGTTTTTTTTATTCTTTGACCTAATATGTGAGTCCCACACTTGCTTAACCCATATTTGACTTATTTTAATATTTGAGACCCACACAAATTGAAAGAAAATGAAGTAAGCAAACTGATACACGTACCAAATGTTGTTAAATATTGATATGCTCAAATATTTAGCAAAGATAATATTCGCCATTGGAACTCTTTTTCTCATGTACCAAACAGGCCCTAAGAGAATAGTTTTGGAAGTATAAGTAAAATAGGGACAGTTTTGGAAATTTAACAACTAATGGGGTAATTCTGGAAGATTAATTTGGAGGGGCACATATGAAAATTGTGGCAACTCAAAGGGGAGTTGGAGAAACAGAAATTTGATGTTAGAAAAGTCAATTTGTTTAATGAAATCATTTAAGTACCATTTTAAGTGCCATGGGTATTTTAGTAAAATATCCTTAAATTGATCTTTTGCTTGTTTCATTAACAATGAAACTCCTAACATGCCAAAAATTGCCACTTGGCACTAGGGCAATCCTTCTGATCTGATCAGGGTTGATCCATAACAGATCCAATACCTAATCAGATCATGATTCTCAATCCAAACCCAATTTGAAAAGCTACTTAACTTGTCGGCTCTGATTGGGGCCCAGTGAGCCCACACCGAATATATTCCTGGCCACTAGATTTGAGCATTTCTCATCATGCGCTTCGTGAACAGGCTTATAGGTGAAAAAACATTGGTTCCAAGACTGACTTGAAAAAAAAATCCCAAATACATTCAACGGCTACAAATCACTCATCAGGGTGATTCGCAACGTGGCGATTTCTGCCGTGACCAACATGCGGGACAGGAATTAATTAGCAACCATTAAGGTTGCCTCTGAGTTTCTCTGTGACATGCCTTGCTTGTGAAGATTTTCTCTTTTGCTCTGTTATATGTGTGTGAGGGTGTGTGCGAATTCTTCAAAGAATCGAGGCAGAATTGGGTTTTAGCTTTCTGGGTCATCAGAATTCTGATCGAAAGATCTCAAGAATCCTCTTGTTGGGGAGCTCAGGTGAGAATCCCTGTGTAACCCCATTTGATTTTGCTTTCTTTTGTTTGGTGGGTTGAATTGTAGGTTATTAGAATGCAGGTGTGATGGGTGTTGTTGAATTTCTTGGAGAACTGCTTGTGGGTCTGATACTAATTAGGTTCATGTATTGAAGTTTTTTGGAATTTTGGAGATTTTAGTGGGTGATTTTGAAAAAAAAAAGTAATGGTTTTTAAGAATTGTTGTATGTGTGATGCCATCTGTTGGGGTTTCGTACAAATTTGGAGATTTTTTATGGAAAATTTGGGAAAAAAGATATGGGCTTTGGTGAATTGTTGTGGGTTGGTTTGTATGTTAGCATCCAAATGTATTTTGTAAGATCTTTTTGGGGAAAGACAGATGGGGTTTTTAAGGGTCATTGCATGTTTAGGTTCATATTTTTCGTGTTCTATAGGATTTGGAAAAATTTGTGAGAGAATGTTTTTGGGTAAAGGAGAGAGGTTTTAGGAGCATTGTTTTGGTTCAGTGATGATTAAGTTACACTCGATAAGAGAGTTAGGTTTTCAAGAATAAATTAGGATAAAATGAGATGCATCTTTGCGAGTGTGTCATCTTGACGTTGACTAGTTTTACAATTTCTTAGCATTTTGTTGGATTTTGGGGTTTTTAGTAAAATTTTGAGAACAGTTTCATTGGAATTCTTGAAAACCTATGTTATTAGAAGAAAGAACTTTTTGAGACCCTTACCAGAAACTATATGAAGAAGATTTTACAATCTGAGATAATTACATCACCTGCCAACCAAAAAGAAGTTTACATAACCTGCCAACCAAAAATTTTCTTACATCACATTGTTTATCTCTTTATGTAGTAATGACCAGATTTTTAAAAGAAGAAAGGGGTTCCGTTGTTAGGCCTGTGAAGCCGGAGATAGTTATTTAATTTTTTTTTTTGTTTGGGTATGAGAGGGAAATTTATAAGAGAAATTAAAGGAAACTATTGGGATCTGTTCATAAGTAAAAAAAGACCTATTTGTACCAGTTTTTGCCAAAAAATTGACCTCCTATTTGGCACTATTGAAGATATACTTGTACAACATGGGGATGCCCATAGGAGACAAATGTCCAATCTTTTGTCTTTAAAGATTCTACTATTATGTTCTTGCCAGATTACTCAACATAGGGTGTGACGTGTGAGAGGGGAGAGAGGATTTCCCATAGCATTTCTTCCGCCTCTTACTAAACTCAAATATGGGGATGTCAACTCGTAAGTCTAAAATCTAATCTCCTTCGCCAAAAGCATAGGACCACTGGTTTTATGGAAGACCATTTACTACATTGGAAGGTAGCCTTCAACCATACAAGGAACTCAAAAAGTGAACTACAGATCTTCAAGTCTTCTAATGATGCTTGGCTATTTAGCTTCATTGGAATCTCTGAGTCCTATTGGCTTGGGAGAGGAAAAGAATTGACCTACTGTCGGGGAAAAATCCCACACCCCCTCGAGATGCGCGCAATGATTTGATCAGATGCTATATTTCCGCCTTCCTTTCCGACTATGTAGTCTTTTGATCCGTGCTAGCTGGCTTCCAATCCGAGAATGCCGCCTACCCCGCTGGGTGATCCGACTCAACAGCCGACTCCGCCGATTTCACCTGAAAATGAACTCCGTTGGTGGCAGATCCACCGTAGAGCCTCCGATGCTTAAGTCAGTATTTTCTAGCAAAGTAATACCGAATTCTCACACTAAGATTGCTTACCTTCTTCATCACTGTAACTCTCTATTTATAGAAAATGTATCCTATGACGTGTCTAGGGGCACGATTGAGACCGTACCAATCAACTTTAGAACCTTTGTCTTATATATGATCTGGTAGAGATCGTGCTTTACGTGAATAGTACAACATGTGGCTATTCTTCGTTTGTTACCTGTGTCTAATGTTTTCTTGTTACAATCTTACATTCCTTCTTGCCAACTAGCCGTGCGCCCGCCTCACGTTTCTGCCTGATTTACCGACAAAAAGGTCTAGGGGTGTAAGGCGTGGCACCGGCAATGAATTTGGTCGGAAAGTTGTTATTTCGGATATAGGTTGTCGGACTGGCCGCATGTCTCGATCACTTGGCCACGTAGTACATCATCCCGACCAGGGGGTTGTACATCATCCCAGCCAGGAGTAGAGACACGTGTTGCCGCTAAGATCATCCACGTGTATTGTCAGAAAATACCTCTTACACTTACGTCTTGAATTACCAATAGGGAACCCATCGGCATTAAGTTTCAACTTTCTTTTTCCAGGTTCTCCAAAACTTTAAATAAACTGTTGTTCATGGATGGACCATTTCGTAATCCCTCTCCAATTAGAAATAAAATGCACTATTACAATTTTTTTGTAATGGTATCAAACAAACTTGTGTTATGGGTATCCACACATATCATAATGTTTCCTTTTATTCCACAAATTTTGTATCCTCATAGTATCGGTATGGATTGGCTGATTCGAACTGATTATGCACATTTTCAACCTGATAAATTTAGTATGCAAGGGAATATAAAATTCCTCTGACGTTTTGTATCCTTAGTTCATAAACTGATGCATATCAGCTGATAAGCATCGGTATGTTTGATACTTCCAACCAGGCTACGATCTCTTATCTTGGAGGTTTTCGAGCTCCCAAACCTAGTGCAAGACCGTGATGCAAGATCCATTCCGAGTTCTTCTTTCCACCTTCTCCTTATCCATGGAGGAATAGCCATGATTCATCTCGTTATGTAATTTTTGTCAACCTCCATTGTATGTCTTTACGTCATCTGTGAGTCCATGAGCACAAGTAAGATGGATATGAGCACACCAACTGTCTCTCCATCAGGACTTTATATATAATTTA
Source organism: Euptelea pleiosperma (assembly GCA_035048495.1). NCBI lineage: Eukaryota > Viridiplantae > Streptophyta > Magnoliopsida > Ranunculales > Eupteleaceae > Euptelea > Euptelea pleiosperma. Next base: position 3,383,642 of record CM068544.1, read on the forward strand.
TAGAGGACATTTCGTTTCATGCAAAATAACAGTTAGATGGTGGGTGTCATGGTGTTGGATGTAACTTTCTGTATCTAAAAGTTCGATTCTTTCATTTAGTCGTTATTTCTTGTCCTAATAAGCGTTCTTTCAACTTGAAGATATATCAATGTGTCATATATCAAATTTCATTTTCTGAAAGCAGGCTAATTTTTTTATTTATAAGTAAAAAAGCAGGCTAAACTTGATCATGATAAGCATAACTCACCTATCAATTTTGTTGGTTGAAGTTCTGCAGTGTACTTGTTGAATAGCAAGTTTCACCTATCAATTCTGTTGTTTTAGAAGGATTATCGTGGTTGCTATGTGCTAATGAATGCATTTTCTATTGAACTCTGAGATGTGGAACGTAACTGACTCTATCATGTTACTTGTACTGTGAAATTGTAGTTTGATCAACCTGCCCTTTGATGTAAAAGAAAAATACTATTGTCACTTCAAATGAATGCTTTTTGCTGTTTTTTTAATGAAAGTTTTTATTTTATTTTATTTTTTTCTAATTTTTATTTTTATAACTGGCATAACTATTGAACCCCATAGACTTCCCATGGCAACGAGAACTTTGAGAAGAAGGCTCCATCATGGGGATGTTGATGGGAGAAAGCATGATCATTTGGAGAGCTCAGGATTGGATGGCTTAAATGAACCGTTACTAGGGAGCTGTGAGTATGATGATAGGTGCTCAGAGGTGAGACTTCCTCTCTCATATTTTTTAATATGCTGTTGGTAGAATAACAAGATGGAAATTATGATAAGAAGTTATTTCTTACTCTGGTTACTTATATGTCATAGGAATACGCTTCAGGAGACCTCTGGGATGATGACAGAAGAAAGGAACGCCTCCATTGGACATTTCTTTTTTCCCACGTGATCGCTCAATGGGCACAATGGTTAGGTGAGCAGTTTGTTTGTCATTCTTTTGGTGGCCGTGTTTGCCTCCTAGAAGACTAACCAAGTTATGGCTTGTTTGCCATAGTTTTTCTGCCAATATAGTGTGAAGTAGTAAAACATCTCATGCTTTCTTCCTCATCTGTGATCAACATGGCACAGATATGGAGGGATGGATCATTCATTTTGGGGGCCACCTCTTGGATTAGATAGAATCACAAAAATTCTATCTTGACTGATGATCCTAACCAGTGTTTTTAAAGGATGATGCGTCAGGCGAGGTATCAGGATTTGGAGAAGCATGGGGTGCAAGCTTCACACACCCACCTTTTTTAAATAAAAAATATAATAAATGATTGAGATGTACGATAACAGTAGGAAAATATAAAACAGCAATAAATAGATTTATGAATAGAACGTACGACTTGAGGCATGCCGCCTCAACACGTGAGGCATACACCTCATGTGTGCCTCACTTTGGAGGCATGTGGCTCACTGGACATATACCTTTCAGGACATGCCTCGAGACTTTTTGTTTACACCTATCCTTGAGGTGCAAGGTTCAGCTTGAGGCATACTCCTCTCACACTTTTTTAGACACTGAAACTAACCATCCAATAGAGGGTCTTTTTCTTTGGACTCTGGATTTGATGGTCCAGGGAAAGTCTTGTTTTTCGAATGGTTTTAGTCATCTGAATGAGGGTGGAAGCATGTGATTTCATGTTTAACTTAACAAAGTACAACCTCGTCTTTCTTCAATGCTGTCTCCCATGGTATTTACCTACTCAGAGGTAATCACTTTCTATCTTAAGATTCTGAAACTAAGTAAAAAATAAGCTGGAATTTTTCTGCATATTAAACCTAAAAAAGGTTCATTATTCGGTGAAAGTATAATCTCTATTCATTATACGTACTATGGCATTAGTGTACTACATAGAAAACTAACCCCAATGTAGGGATTAGTTTAACGAGGCATGGTTCTAGACTTCTAGTTATAATGCTGCATTAGTGGCATTTTGTTGAGAGAAAATTTCCTTAAATTTTATCCGGAATACCTTGACTTTTTGCTTGTACATGTGTTGCATATAGAGGTATAGAGGGGATTAAAGTGGCGAAATTTGTTTTCCAAATAGTGGGATCAATTTGGGAATGATGAATGATGCGAATTTGATGGAATAACTGATTAAGTGTTCTGTTTCAAGAGGGCATTTTCAGGAACGATAGGTATAAAATTTGAACTGCTGAGTAACTAAACAACAAGGTATTCTCGTTGTAATAATAATACAAGAATCAGGAGCAATAGAATGGATTCTTTTAATTTTCTTCATCAAATGATGCAAATAAATATTTAATCACTTATTTGGCTGAAACAACATGGTCGATCATGTGACATATTATAGCCATTTATATCCGAAGTGCAACATACTGCTTGTGTGGATCTCAGAGTAGTTTCTAGACTCATGGTCCTTTCCTTAAATTGATAATTTCATCTTGGTTTTTGTAGCAAATATCGTCCTTGGATCTGTATCACTTCTTGGAAGGCTTTTACCTCTTTCTTCCACAACACATAATCGCCAAGACAAGAACGTTGCACTTCCTCTTAGTCCTTTACAGGTAGATTCAGTGACTCATAGTTGATATACTTTATTTTTACTTTGCCATTTTCTATTTTCTAAGCTATGACAAGAGACAACGTTTGATTCTTTATTTTTGGTTTGATAATAGGTAAGAGTTAATATATTATTATTGATTCAAATATTTTTAACATATCACAGTTGCCTAGCTGCCTCTTATCTAATATGTTTGATTTTCTAACAATTATTCATTCTCTTTTCTGTCTCTGCCAATTTGTATGAAACATTTGCTATAATATATAATGAAAAACTATTTACATATTTTTAATTTCCACCATTGTTTTATTGCCCACGTCCCCGGAATATTAGACTTTTCTTTTAAAAGAATGAACTCATTATATTAGGCTCAGGCTCCAGTTACTGCCCGAAAATGACAGACTCCCATTACAGGACACAATATTTGCCACGTGGCACACTCTTAGAAGACTCTGACCGTATGGATGCTTGGCCAATCCCTAAGTGGACCTACAAACCAAAAATCAGCCTGATTAGTGATTTGTAGGTGTTGGATTGGACTTATTTTCATGGGTTGATCTCAACTGTGAGAATTTGAGCAGTATTTGAGGTACAAAGATCCAACGCCTAGAAATCATTAATCAGGGTGATTTTTGGTTTGTAGGTCCACCTAGGGATTGGCCAAACATCCATATGGTCAGAGTCCTCTAAGAGTGTGCCACGTGGCTCATATTGTGTCCTGTAACCGGAGCCTGTCATTTTAGGGCGGTAACTGGAGCCCGACCGATTATATTAAAAGAGACAGCGATACAGGAGGAGACTTGGGTAGAGAGTTTCTCTGTATGGGTAAGATCTTTATATACCGGACTTGGCCAATGATCTAGCAAATTCATTATATCATTTATGAGTATTAACAAAAGTAGTTGTCAAGGCTTACAAAGATGCCAGATATGATCCAGAGTGAAACCAAAAGGGTCATTGGGCCATTTGGAAAAGTATCTTATATTGTCATTGGCACATCTGGAAAAGAGAGCAAGTTTGTCGCTTTCAAAGGCCCAACAAACTCTAAATAATACTTCTGTAAATTCATAAATATCAGCCTGAAATCTGTTTTCATAAATTACTCGTAATTCAATCTTTCCATTCCCAAGTTTTTGAACGCATTGGGAGGAGCTCGCGCAAGCCAAGATGATTTAGGTAAGTTCTGAGTTGATATATGTTAGTTTTTTGAATATTTTCTTATGTGATCCATCTATTCAGTCATGGGAAGTTCCTCAATGACATCTCCTGTTCATTATATAATGCTTCTAGTGCAATAACAAAATAGGTCAATATATAAGTTCCATGAAGTGGGAGTAGCTTGGCAGAATCCATAAAATGTTAAAGAACTTTAATAAGAATGTCTTTCCATTTAAGGAAAATACAAAAAATGAACTTATTTCCTATTTGCATACAATAGAAAGAATCTAAAAATTTACATAATAGGAAATAGGTGGCAGTAGCTGGTGGGAGGTAGTGAGGGTTTCCAAGCATGAGCAGGAGCATTATATGAAGAAGCCCTCTGATTGTATGTCAAGATCCTAAACTTTTCAATCCATTCTTTGTCCTGTTCAGTGGATATAGGGAGCATCTGAATATATCATCTAGTGAGACCAAGACATGCTGTGGGCTTACCATGACATGACATTTAGAGACTGGAAAGCCTGTATCTTAAACCTTTAGGTTGATATATGTGCTGCTGCTAGTTACCAAAAGTAAACTTCTCCCATGTGTCTTGGAAAAAGTATTTCTAAAAGCCAGCTAGAAAAGGGGGTTGCTTCTTGTCACACATGCTGACCCTTGCAAACCCAGTACTCTGATACATCTATCCAGTTAATTTTTTCATGACAGTACAAGATACATGATCATATTAAGGATAAACTATAGAAGTGTATCTAGCTAAATTTATATAAATTGTATGATTGAATAATATCAAAAAAAAGAACATAGATAAGCTAATATTTGTCTTAAATCAGAATGCTGGCATGGGTTTGACATGGCTCATTTCTTTCTTTCCTTTTTTTTACTCATATGGCGTGTCCTTTTTATATAGATATATAATTTATCATGTTTTGCCATTTTTTTAGCATTTTCAATTTTGTGGAAAATATTTTCTTGTTCATCTTTTATAACCTTATCTGCAATATATGCTTTGCTTCCTTCCCATAGTTTACCTTCTCCTTGAAGGGTTTAAATTTATATCTTCTCTCTTTACAAAAGGACGTTGTGTTGATAAAATAATGGTGTACATGTTATAATATAAAATATATTATGTTTGATGCTTTAATTTGGTTACCCTTAAGGCAGAAAGACTGAGAAATCTACAGCAAAGGTTGGCAGTTCCCTTCGATGGCACTTGTGTGGAACATCAAGTAAGCCGTCATCCAAGATTTAATCCCTCTTCTTTATCAAGTTGTGTGCTGACGTTGTTTCTTGAACTTGTGGTAAAATGTCCTTGTTTTGTCTTCTATTGAGTTTGTGTTTATATTTCTGATAAATAAGAAAATTTGTCTGGAACACCCACTGCTTACAAAATGAGCTTTTCCGAAGAGTTTACCAAAGAAGGCATAGAAATCTTCTTCTGCCACTAAGTTGTTTCACTTTTCTAGTAAGTTTGATGTTGCAACTCTTTCAATGATCAGCAATGGACTAAAATATTGATTTGGGCTTTGGACATGTAACAATAAACACCGTGTATTGCAGTATCGCTATAATGTACACTATATCTAACTAACTATATATCTAGATATACTCATATACCCTATCAATGTTCATAAACATGGTATTTGTTGTGAAGAAAGGACGTGGTAGCCCTTTTTTCATTATATGTGACAACGGGCTTCCTGTTGTTTACATAGTGCAGAATCTTGTTGATCTGGACCATCAAATCAATGGCTTCCTCATTATTGCACATGGTCCAAAGATCATGTCAGTTGGATAATCATAACAAACTTTTGCATTCAATAGTTGGCATCTGGGAGTATGGTTGTTGTTAAGCATTTCTGGACCAAATGGATTTTTCGGTCGTGTGCATTCCAGGAGGGCGCCATGGCCTAGATCAATGAGTGTGTGGACATGATAGAAACACGATGTCGCTATCTTTATTATTTATTGCTATCATCTATAGGCTTTCTTTTATTTTTATCGTTCTTTTAATATATACATACAAACATACACACACGCATGGTCATGGGGCCTGCATTGAGATCATCCTCACCATAAATAGCCCATTTTGACATTTCTAGCCTTATGAGAAGTGGATTACAAGCTGAAAAATATTGGACTGTCCATTCCGACCATCAACATTTAGTCCGTATTGGATATGGGTTAGAACATATAAGTTTCAGAAAGGGCTGATTTTTTGTGAGGATTTATCCTCATAAAATTAGCCCTTACTCATTTTTATGTATGCCCTATGACACTTGTGTCATTTTATGTGTCACAAAAGCATGTGTCATATATATATATGTGTGTGTGTGTGTGTCCCATTATTTTGATATGCCAAAAAATAACATTCCTCGTGGGGCCCGTGGAGATGAGATAAGGGATGATCTCCTCACCTTTTATGATACCCGAATACCTGCACTAGTGCCTCGTACTAGTGTCATGTTGTGTCGATACGGATACGGACACTGGACACAGTATCGACACGTATCCCCACGTATCCTTCATAAAATGTTGAAAAAAATAGAAAAAAGTGAAAATTTTGAACTACAAAATAGGATACTCGTATCCGTATCCGTGTCTCTGATTATGGAAAATGTCGAGTCGTATCCCTGCTTCCCGTATCTGTGTCTGTATCCGTATCCCGGCATCATAGCTCTCCATGGAGAACATGACAAAAAATCAGCCCATTTTGAAACTTCTAACCCTATCAGATGTGTACTTCAAATTTACAACAAAATGGACGGTCCATATTTTCTTAACTTGTAACCCATTTTTTATGGGCTAGAAACTTCAAGGATTGAAATTTCGGGTTAAATTTCGAAATTTCACTGAAATCATGGAAACATTATAGATGCTAAATTAATATCCTTTGTTTATGGAAGCAAATTCGTATCCTTTGCCTCTCTATAATCTCTTATAAGATAAGGGAACTTAATTTTTGCCATTAATAAGGGAAAGAAGGCTCTTAATAGAGAAGTTCTCTTTAAATCTTGAATTATTTAAGATAGGGACGAAATTTTAGAGATTTCAATTTCAGTATAGCCCAAAACCGAAATTTCGAATCTTTCGTTGAAATTTAAAACCATGGATGGGATACATTGATGAGCTGATTTTTTGTGAGCATGTTCTCCATGGTGAGGAGATCGTTCTCACAAAAAAAAAATAGCTCTCAACTCATCACCACAAGGGCCCACAAGGAATATTATTTTGTGTCAGTTTTTGGCATGTCAAAATAATGGGATCCATATATATATATATATATATATATACCAACAAAAAGTCACCTCCCACCTATTAGTGTTTTGGGAAGCTGATGTGCTCAGCTTCTGGAATCCTTGGAATTACAGTAGAATGTACCACGGAAGTAATAGTACTTAGAAATGGCATTTGGTTTCAGGATGCGCTTAAGCAACTTTGGAGGCTGGCTTATCCTGATAGAGAACTCCCATCTCTTAAATCAGAACTTTGGAAGGAGATGGGTTGGCAAGGTTCTGACCCTTCAACAGATTTTAGGTATACAGAGGCTGTGGCCTGAAATGTTGGTGTTTCCTTAGCTTCTTTTGGGAGTGAATTTGAATATGAATATTGTTGATTCTTTGTTTTCAGGGGTGGTGGATTTATATCACTGGAGAATCTTATCTTTTTTGCCAAGAAATATCCGGTTTGCTCCCTTACCTTGTGGACAACATTATTATTTGTCTTTTGGTTGCTCTAGGTTCAACCAAAATATGTATGCGGCCCACGTGGGGAAAATGCATAGTTACAATAAGCCATCTTTGAACATGTTATTCAGTAACTTGTTTATTTATTTATTGATAGCTAGACTATTGTATTTCATTAATTGAAGGGGAAAAAGCCCCAGTATACAAAGTTATATACTAAAAGGTTTTCAGCAGGAATAATGGCATCGTATTAGAAAATGAGATACGATTCTTCAAAGATAGAGCTCCTAAGGCATAGCATAGAGTTATTCTTCTTATTTATTTATTTATTTTTTGATAAGGTGAAATTATATATAGATAAAAAAAGGGACTACAACCCAAAGGGGAGTTATTCTTCTTTATTAACCAAACTTTGTTGGCATACTTGTCTTTAAACTTTAAAGTTCTATTGTTCCTTCCTTACAAATGTTCCAACAAATCACCAAAGGAACAATCCTGACAATTCAGGAGACTGTTTATTTATTTTGCATCTAGGCATTTTCTCACAATTGGGGAAATATAAGGTTCTTGCTAGGTAAACAGTAAATGTGGTTTACCAACGGCCTAGCTGTACATTCTGTTCTTTTCTAACGGGGAGGGAACCACCATTTGGTGTCTGATCCAGGAGTTTTCCGCTGACAAAAATTAATTTCAGTTAGTGATTTTATATACTTTTTTGAAAACAGTTTACTAATTCTTAGTTCTCTACACAATTTTCATTTGCATGTGTATTTTGAAAATTTAAGAAGTAATAATATAGCAAATACTGTGGATATTTGATAAAAGTTTTTTTAAAGTAATGTATTTAGTATTATTAGAAATATTATTAAATTAAAGGGCACTTCAGACAAATAAAAAGTTCTTAAAACTTGAATTGTTGAAAGCATTGTAGGCACCCTGAGATATCTTGAAATAGAAGGAGTATTATTAGATACCATGGATGATGTTCAAAATTTTGTATTCTTATTCCTGCCAAAGTAATATGGAAATATTGAAGGTTCTTGAATTCTACGTGGTTGACCTTTCTCGCTTTAGTAATTTGAAATTCTGGAAAGCTAATTGGCACTTTAGGTAACTATAGTCTTTTACAAACTTCGAAATATTAAATTTAGCAATTGAAAAAAATGAGATTTTAAAATGCTTTCTGAGATTTTAAATAATATCGTATCGGGTCATTATCGAATCAGATCAAGGTTGACCCGAAGATCCGACCTGATCTGATCCTATAAAACTGGGTCTTGACCTAGAAGTCATGCTCCAATAAGCTATCAGATCGGTTCTGGATCAATCTTGATCTGATCCGATATTATTAACAAAATATATATAATGTTATATATTCATAATATTGTATATAATATTATTTTATATATTTTAAATCAAATATATTAAACCAATGATATGCACGTTGATAAAACCTTTTACGTTTTGTTATTTGACTTCAGAATTTGCTGCATTTATTTTCTTTAAGTCAAAGTTAACTGGCTTATCAGTCATATCAACTTAATATTGGGTCACCCTAATCCTATCTGATAAGTTCCGATAGTTTATTGAATCGGATCTGGACCTAGGAATGGTGATCCAATAAGCTATTGGATCGGTTCCGGATCAACCCCGATCTGATCCGAACCCCATCCATTGACAGCCCTAGGTATTGAGGAGTAATGCTAAAAGAATATGTAGAATCTTAAGAGTATGATTAAGTGTCAATTATTGAAGGCATAATTATTTAATAGAAGAAAAAGAAATCACGACTTGTGTTCCTTTGGCAGGAATCATTCCGGAGACTTTTGTATAAACAAGAAGGGAGGAGAGCAGAGTGGGAGTATCCCTTTGCTGTAGCAGGCATCAATATATCCTTTATGTTGGCTCAAATGTTGGATCTGCAGTCAGGTAAAAGCATTTGCAAAGGAAGTGATATTTAGGCCCTGCTTGGTTCCCTGCACTGGGATGCATTTTGCAGTCCAGTGCAAATGCAGTGAGTTGCATTGCATTCACTTGCAATTGCGTCACCTACACCTGCTTGGCTCACACCCTGTAAATAGATGCAAACGAAGTTTAACTGCGTGGTTGGTAGTGCATTGCAAATGAATGCAGTGGCTTATTTTATTGAAAACACATGTATAAGACATTATTCATCAATTAACCCACTTAATGTGGGTTACAACAAGCATGGTAAGCCTAGCTGCTTACAAAAAAAAAAAAAGCATGGTAAGCCCATAATCAATAGAAGCTAAAAGTGGGCCTCGCAATATTCACTAATTTTTTAGAAGTGGCACATGGGTTATTATATTATACTTCTATTTTTACTATTGATTGAATTGTCTTCTTTTTTTTATAACTCATTTTTCCTTTTTGCTTTTCATCTTATTTTTTACTTTATTAACAATTTATTGTGTGTCTCTTCTTTATTTTTGTTTGTTTTTTCATTTTCCTTTTTTGTTTTTCATATTTTTTTTATTTCATCCTATACTTCTATTTTTATTTATTTATTGAATGGTTGATTGACCTGAAACAACCAATTTATCTAAATTAAAATATATAGTATGTTAACAATGGTAGATAAGGATTTTTATTACTAGATTTTACAAAAAGAATGCACAAGTATTATTGTTATCATTGTTATTTCCCTTATTATAATTATTTTTTTTTATTATTATTATTTTGTTATCATTGCTGTTATTATTATTATTTTTTGGGAGAGAAAATGTTAAGCTAATGCAATGCACCCACTTGGCACGGTTTTTTGGCTGCACATGCTTGCGTCCATTTTGTTAAGGAGTCTGCAAGGGCTTGGCAACGACTTTTACAACAGCTCATTTGCACCCCTCCAACCAATCACATGCAATCCCAAAATCGTGGCATGTGAGTGCATTTGCACCCAAATGCAGCGAACCAAGCAGGACCTTAGTATTGTGCTGTTGTATGTCTGTGCCTGTGGTGCCTCAGCACTGCCCATTGCTTGAGAATGTGCAGCTTTACATGAATGGAGATAAGAGGCACTGCACTACCAAACCTTTCGGAACTTGGTCATTAGATTACTTTTGCAACAAGTATTTGTAGTATTTACTGCCCAAATCAAGTTTACACAGTAGATTTCAGGTGTATATTACTTATCATAGGTTGTCTCACCCAACTTGAAACCATAGTTTATTTACACTGAATCTCCAAGATGACCCTACCCATACACTGAAAGTCCGCACGAGGCATTCACATCCAATTACTTCAAAAAAATTCCTGTTGATTAATATTGCAAAAAATTTCCACACCATATTAATGAACTCCCACCCTTGTATTTTTACTATTTATTAATGAACTTCCACCCATTATATTGGATTTATTACATTTATTCTTTAAAATCTTCTCTCACATTAGTTCCTAGACCTCCAATCACAATCCCTACACCTGTGCAAATTGTATATTTCGTTTCCATTTACTTTTGGTCGGAAAAATATATAATCTAGGGTAGAGAGTAGTACTTGGAAGAAGATGACTTATGGGTCTTGAAATTTTCTTGCAGGCAAGCCTAGTTCTTTGGCAGGAATCCGATTCTTAGAACTTCTTAGAGAAGATGAAATGGCATTTGATAACTTGTACTGCATAGCGTTTCAGATGATGGATGCTCAGTGGCTTGTGAAGCACGCTTCTTATATGGAATTCAATGTAAATATGCCAACCAGCTTATTCTTTCTATTGGGTGATTTGACTTTTTCCTGATCTGTTCTGCCTTGGTCTTCTTTACAGGAGGTTCTGAAGTCTACAAGAACACAGATCGAACGCGAGCTCGCTCTTGAAGATGTCTCCACTGTGAAAGATTTACCGGCATATAACCTATTGAACGGATAGCTAAGAACCACATTTTATCTGGTTTAGTGGGCCAGCAACTTTCATTTGTTCTATAGCGGTTGTAAAAGAAACTGTACTTCCAGATCTGTAAAATGAAACATGAAAGAAAATATTTGGTAATCTTAATTGGGGTTGTCAAAGATGCAGGACCCCTCTCTCTTCCTCTCAATTATGTGAGCTTTTCTTATTTTGGGAATGAGAGGTATGCTGGAGTTCAGATTGGCCATGAGCATTTATGGTAGACCCCGTTGTTCAAGAGGAGCATTCTCCATTTTTCATCTGCCTATGTTTCTGAAGATTCAAAATAATAAATTGCAAAACAAGTACTGTTTCATACTAAAAAGTCAAGTGAGAAACAGAAATAAACACCCTTTTATGGGGTAGAGGGAATTCCATGTTCCATGAAGATTTCCTTCCCATCATCTTTAGCCAGTGAGTCAAGAACCATATAACCTTTCAGCCTTGAACAAAACAGGGACTCCATTCGACCGCACGCTTTGTATCACAGCTCCCAAACCTGATAATCCATTTTTCAGCTTCCCTTTCTCTTCTTTGAGAGGACTCGAACTTGATGGATTCTGATCAAACACCATGTTGAAGTTAAGATTTTCATGTTGCACTATTAACTCCTGCTACTACTGCTGCACAACCATTTTCAAATTGCACACACCCTTGTATGCCTTCGACAAGTGAGGAAGTTCATCTTGATACTTAGTTACATATTTCTTCAAGAAATCTTTCTCACACTTCTTCACCATAGAAACCAGCTCCCTATCTTCCTTAATCAGCCCCTTGGACATCAAAATCTTGTAAACCTCATATCTTGGGATGATCCTTACTTCCAAACTGTACGTCAAAAGTGTTGCATATTTGGAAATCACCGATGCATCCCAGTTCAGCGTCTTCGCGAAGAAATCCATCACTTGCCTCATCTTCTTCTCTGAACATGCTAAGAAGAATGGTCGACTCCTAAAGGCATAAAAAATTTGCTCTTCAGACCGTCCTAGGCTCTTTAACAGCTTTAGCTTTGCATCCCGAGTCGATTTGTTCATTGAGCTGATGGCAAGAATTGCGACAGTAAACATTCCCGACTCAGGTTTGAACCCCAATGTCTTGATGGTATCGATTCTCTCTTTCAGTACTTGAATCTTTACATTCAGAATTCCTGGTCTGGTCATGATCAGATGCGCAATTCGGGAATTGGACATGTGCTCTTGCAGAAGAGCGACATTGGGTTGCATCCGAATCTCTGGATTGCTGGACAGCAAAAATTTTGAGCGTTTTAAAGTTTTAATCACATTCTCATCTGTTCCGACAACGCTTCTAATGAATTGGATACTGGGGATCATCCGGGATTTGATGCTTGTAACCAAAACATTAGGATTCCATGCGATAAGTTCTGTGAGATTCGGAACGGAGAGACCCAAATCTTGGAACAACTTGATCCTGGGTTCGAGGGTTCTCTCCACATTGGAAAAGAGTAATGCGGGGATGGTAGAAATGAGTTTTGTGATGTGGGTTTTGGAGAAACCGTTTGTTTCAAAGAAGTTGAGGACTGAATTGGGTTTTTCTTCAGTTTGGAATCTAGTGTGTATCTTTTTGGCTGCAGAGACAGCTTTCTCTGACGATAACCCACATGAGTTTATGAGGTAATCTACAACGAGGGATGAATGAAATGGAGGTGGGTGTTGGGATTCTGAGATGTGAGAGATGTTTGAAATATGGGTTTTGAAGAAGATGGGTTATCGATTGTCTGGTTCTGATTTGGAGAAGAAGCATTTTGTAGGAGTTGGGAAGAAACATTGGTGGAAAAAGAATTTAGTTGAACAGTGCGGTTTCCTTTGTTTTGATCAGTTGGAATCCTCTAGATCTTGGAAAAATAGTAGGGAAGGAATGCGCCTACCCACTCTATACGCATATATCCAAGCTTGACTCCATTTGTCCCTTACTTCTTAAGACACGATCTTGAACTTTGAAAACGATCGCAGCTATTGACCCCAGTCAAATTTCCCCCTGAAACCTAACTTGAATCGACCGCCATTTTTGCGGAAAGAGAGAGAGAGAGAGAGAGGAGGGGAGGCCAGGCCCGGTAGGCTTTGGGAAAAGGCGGCGGTACGTGTGTGAACTTTATATACACTACGGGATCGCCATCGCACACCTTACAGCTTGCACCTGGCACACCTGTACAGATCACTGACGTATCGATGTTTGGCCCATCACTAGGTGGACCTATTGGAGTCGTTTCCATGGATTGATTTGTAACCGTCGGTTTTAAGTATTATTTGGGGTACTCAAATCTAAAGGTTTGAAATCACTAATCAAACTGATATTTGGTATATAGGTCTGCTTAGGAATGGGACAAACATCCATAAGGTCAGTGGTCTCTAAGAGTGTGCCGTGGTTTATACTATTGTCCCTGACGAGGGATGTGAGCATGCGAGACAACGGGATGTGTGAAGGGACATTTAGTGATTGAAGGTTTTACCTTGGAAAGTAGGGAGGCCTTTAATTGTGTCACATGAGTGGCAACACCAGTCGTTGCTTTATAATAGTATAGATATAATAGATATAGGCTTGGGTTGGGTCGGGTTGCCCAAGGTTACAACTCGAGCCCAACCCTTGTTTGATCGTGCTTTGAAAATTGGGCCCGAGCCCAAGTATTGAGGGGGCCAACCTAACCTGAGCCCAATGTCAAGTTGAGCCTGCCAGAGTTGCAACTGTAGTGTCAGTATAAAAGAAAATTTAAAATGAGTTTCTAACTAAATTTTATAAACGATTCCAAGTCCTATCGATTTCAATTCTAATTTGGAATGGGTACTAATGTACCTAGAACTGAAACTAAGGATATGGTCATATTAGGTTCGGTACTTTTGGGGTTTGATTTTAAAATAGCTTTCTATAATCAAGATAATCAAGACCGGTTTATATTATGTATCAATTAATTTGGTATCCATTGACACCCTAGCTAGAGACAAGAGTTACTCTGGATTAGTGGGGTTTACTTCAAACTTGATATGGCAAGTTTAAAACTTATTTTAAGGTCTGATATTTTAAAATGTTGAATATAATACCTAATCTTAAAGTGTGACTAAAAGTTTGAATAAACGGTTTGGTAAAATGGACTGAAAATATTATTGAGGTATGAGAATAAGTTTGCGATTGAACATTTAGTGATTGAAGGTTTTACCTTGGAAAGTAGGGAGGCCTTTAATTGTGTCACATGAGTGGCAACACCAGTCGTTGCTTTATAATAGTATAGATATAATAGATATAGGCTTGGGTTGGGTCGGGTTGCCCAAGGTTACAACTCGAGCCCAACCCTTGTTTGATCGTGCTTTGAAAATTGGGCCCGAGCCCAAGTATTGAGGGGGCCAACCTAACCTGAGCCCAATGTCAAGTTGAGCCTGCCAGAGTTGCAACTGTAGTGTCAGTATAAAAGAAAATTTAAAATGAGTTTCTAACTAAATTTTATAAACGATTCCAAGTCCTATCGATTTCAATTCTAATTTGGAATGGGTACTAATGTACCTAGAACTGAAACTAAGGATATGGTCATATTAGGTTCGGTACTTTTGGGGTTTGATTTTAAAATAGCTTTCTATAATCAAGATAATCAAGACCGGTTTATATTATGTATCAATTAATTTGGTATCCATTGACACCCTAGCTAGAGACAAGAGTTACTCTGGATTAGTGGGGTTTACTTCAAACTTGATATGGCAAGTTTAAAACTTATTTTAAGGTCTGATATTTTAAAATGTTGAATATAATACCTAATCTTAAAGTGTGACTAAAAGTTTGAATAAACGGTTTGGTAAAATGGACTGAAAATATTATTGAGGTATGAGAATAAGTTTGCGATTTACGCACAACTCGACCATTCAAGCCGTAGGAAAATATTCGATACTAATTGATATTGCTTTATCAAAGGATTGACCAATAAGTCTTCTTTGGTTACTTTTATTGGAGTGAAACGGAGCTTCACACATGCCTTACAAAACAGAAACAGTCAGAGAGATGGAGTTTTGCTTCTAGGTTTAAAGTTTAGTATTCGAATTGAAAATAAAATATCAACTTCATGAAAATAGTACTGGTTCAGCCAAGTTGAGAGGTTCTTTTGAAAAAAAAAATTGTTTCGCCATTGTTACATGAGTTCTTCTTTGAGATGCATTTTCCCATCATCTCTTCATTATAGTCTAACTGTGTGTGTGGTTTAACTAAGTTGAGCTCAATACTCACACTGAAAACAGAGACAGACATCATGAAAATGGTATTGGTTCAACCAATTTGATGAAAATGGTGTTGGTTCAACCAAGTTGAACGGTTCTTTTGAAAAAAAAATTATTCGTTTCACCATTGTTACAGGGGTTCTTCTTCTTTAAGATGCATTTTCTCATCATCTCTTCATTATAGTGTAACTATGTTAA
The DNA here is from genome assembly GCA_035048495.1 of Euptelea pleiosperma. NCBI lineage: Eukaryota > Viridiplantae > Streptophyta > Magnoliopsida > Ranunculales > Eupteleaceae > Euptelea > Euptelea pleiosperma. The sequence goes on from CM068544.1 coordinate 3,399,335, forward strand.
TGCTTCAACTAAGTTGAGCTCGATACTCAAATTGAAAATAGAGACAGACATCATGAAAATGGTACTGGTTCAAGTAAGTTGAGCGGTTTCTTTGAAATAATTTTTTTTTCCGTTTCACCATTGTTACAAAGGTCATATCTTTGTTAAGATATATTTTATCATCATCTCTTCACCATTGTCTCACTATATTATTAGTTCAATCAAGTTGAGTTCAATACTCAAACTAAAAACTACCGACTTTATGAAAATGGTACTGGTTCAACCAAGTTGAGTAGTTCTTTAAAAAAAAAAATGTTCATTTCGCCATTGTTACAGGGGTTCCCCTCTTCGTTGAAATACATGTTCCAATCATCTCTTCATTATAGTCTGTGTTAATGGTTCAAATAAGTTGAGCTCAATGGTCAAATTGCAAACAGAGACATACATCATGAAAATGGTACTTGTTCAACCAATTTGGTAAAAATGGTACTGGTTCAACCAGTTTCCTGAATATTATTACTAAAAATTGAGAAAAAATTATTTCTTAACGAAAATAAAAGTTGTAACCATCTTCTTCTTTCTTCCTTCTTTCTTCACCTTCTTCTTTCTTAACTAAACTTTGAAACTGGAGTCGCCTTCTTTATTCATCTTTAATGACGTATAAACAAGCTGAAAAGAGCGGTAGAGAATAATCGAGATGCTACAAAATGGACGATTGGAAGAAAATCTTTCAAATTAGTATCACCGTCATCTTTCTTCACCTTGAATGGAGCATAGACGAGTTGCGAAGAGTTGTAGATGAAAGAAATAGAATAAAATAACTATAGAGGAATGAAATGGAGGGAAAGAGCTGAACTAAACTTTGTTGCAGCTGACTGACGTACGGTACTGTGCATTAGTCAAACCTCAAATCAAACAGAGGTTATCAATTAAAATTAACATTAGCTAGAGGGTAGTATGGGCATTTCAGAGAAAATTAGATGGTAACCTTAAAAAAGACCTTAATGGGTAAACGGTTAAACCAAAGTGTCCATAGTTTTGTAGAGGAGACTTAATTGTCCGTTTTTTTGTAAATATGGACTTAAAAGTAATTTTCCCAATAAGTATTATGGGCAGAACATACATGATCATATTAAGGATTTTCAAGCAGGAGCGGGAGCAAGAGCATTATGGGAATGAGCCATTTGATTGATCTAGACAATCTAATCAATGGCTTCCTCATTACTGCACATGGTCCAAAAAATCATGTCAGATGGAAATATTGAAAAATTAGCCCTTACTCATTTGTTGTGTTGATTTCTCTTCATAAAATTAGCCCTTACTCATTTTTATGTACGCCTTACTCATTTTATGTGTCACACAAAAGTATATATATGTGTGTGTGTGTGTGACAAAGTGGAAGCGTTAGATACCTTGATTCCATAAGGAAGAAGAAGAAGACACGCTCATGATTCCAAAAGAGGAGAAAATAATAAAACACTAAAACAAGTTCTTATTTGATTGAAGATTGAATGCCTACAATGCTCAATGGACTCTATTTATAAATGAGAAGCCTTGCTCAACAAGAAAAACAATAAAACAACTTCTTAATCTAAAAAGGAGAAAATAAATAATTTTCCTAACTGAATTAAGAACTACTAAATCTAGAAAATCCTAACTAGAAAGCAAATTTCAATTTTAAATATAATATGAAACTAAATTTGCCGTGATTCTCTCTTCTTAGATTTCTCTTGAACCTTTTTTCCGGTATTCATGCTCTATAAAAGGTAAGAGCTAGATGTTCTACATCAGTCCTCCCATCTTGAAAAGAACTCATCCCCGAGTTCATCAAAGGTAAAGCAACATCATCCTCTCCATGCTAAGGGAAGGTATCATTAACGCTGAAAGTTTTCAAGATTGACATGTGGCCTAGAAGATCAACAACATAGGCATTGTCATTGATTTTGTGAAGAATTTTAAGAGGGCCGATATTTTTCATATGTAGTTTGTTGTATGTGCCAACTGGAAATCTTTCTTGGCGCAAGTGAACTATTACTAAGTCACTTTCCTCGAAGGTCTTCAATCTGCGATGTTGGTCAGCATCCGCGTTATACTTTGCATTAGGAACTTCAAGGTTCTTCACATTAGCATGGATTTGAGTGATATTGTCAACCATGTGATCAGTTGAAACATTCATGTCCAAAATCTTAGGCATAGAAACAAGGTCAAGAGTATGAGTGGGCACCTTTGAATAAACAATCTGAAAATGAGCATAACCGGTGGTGTGATTGACAGAAGTGTTGTAGGCAAACTCAGCTTGAGAAAGAGTAAGATCCCATTGTCTAGGCTTCTCGCCTGAAAGGCAACAAATCGGATTTCCCAAAGTTCGAATTACAACTTCAGTTTGCCCATCATGAGTTTGAGAATGGCACGTGTTACTGAACTTGAGGGAAGTACCAAAGCGCATCCATAGGGTCTTCCAAAAGTAGCTAAGAAACTTGCTATCTCGATCAGAAGTAATAGAGCTTGGAACACCGTGCAAATGAACTATTTCTTTGAAGAAGAGAGTGGCCATATGAGAAGCATCTTTAGTCTTCTTGCATGGGACAAAGTGAGCCATTTTGGAGTACCGATCAACAACCATAAATTATCCCTTAACTTATCTCCTTATGGAATCCACAAGGAATGTTATTTTGCGTCAGTTTTTGGCATTTCCAAATAATGGGACCCTGGAAGCTGATATGTGCTCAGCTTCTAGAATCCTTGGAATTACAATACGTAGAATGTACCGCGGAAGTAATAGTACTTAGAAATGGCATTTGGTTTCAGGAAGCACTTGAGCAACTTTGGAGGCTAGCTTATCCTGTTTGTCCTTTGGTTGCTACATGTTCAACTAAAATATGCATGCTGGTGAAAAATGCAAAGTTAGAATAAGCCATCTTTGAACATGTTTAAGGCACTGTAGGCAGTCTGGGATCTCTAGAAATGGAAAGAGTATTATTAGTAATTTGAAATTCGGGAAAGTTAATGGGCACTTTAGGTAACTAATTGTCTTTTACAAACTTTGAAATATTAAATTTAGCAATTGGAAAAAATAAGATTTTAAATGCTTTCTAATATTTTTAGATAATATTGGATTGGGTCATTATCGAATCAGATCAAGGTTCACCCGAAGATCCCACCTGATCTGATCCTAATCAGAAGACTTATGGGGATTGAAATTTTCTAGCAGGCAAGCCTACTTCTGTAGCAGGAATTCGATTCGTAGAATTGCATAGTGTTTCAGATGATGGATGCTCAGTGGCTTGTGAAGCGTGCTTCATATATGGAATTCAATGTAAATATACCAACCAGTCCGCTTATTCTGGCTATTGGCTGATTTGACTTTTGTCCTGATCTTTGCTGCCTTGATCTTCTTTTTAGGAGGTTCTGAAGTCTACAAGAACACAGTTAGAACGCGAACTCGCTCTTGAAGATGTCTCCACTCCACTGTGAAAGATTTACCAGCATATAACCTATTGAAAGGATAGCTGAGCAACATTTTATCTGGTTTAGTGGGCCAGCAACTTTCATTTGTTCTATGGCGGTTGTAAAAGAAATCTTACTTCCAGATCTGTAAAATGAAACACTCCTTGCACAAAGAAAATAGTTGGTAATCTTAATTGGGGTTGTCAAAGATACAGGACCCCACTCTCTTCATCTCAATGTGAGCTTTTCTTAATTTGGGAATAATCTCCTCAACCCGAGTGAGAGGTATACTAGAGCTCAGATTGGTTCACAATTATTTTTGTTAGACCCTTGTTTTTGGATCTGCCTATGTTTATGAAGATTCAAGATGATAAATTGCAAAACAAGTACTGCTTTATACTGAAAAGACAAATGAAAGAAACAGAAATAAACACCCTTATGGGGGTAGAGGGAATTCCATTTAACTTACAGATTTCCTTCACACCATCCTTCTCATCTCTGAGAGCATGGTAAAATTATGGATTCCTATCGAACACTGTTGAAGTCAAGATGATGAAGTTAAGATTGCAGGTTCTGCGATCGATCGTTTCTTTCTATTCTTCCACAGAGGTTCCCCTGGCTTCTTATCACACCTTGTATAGTTCACAATACAACTATTGACTCCTGATCCTACTGCTGGTCAACCATTTTCAAATTGCAGAAACCTTTGTATGCCTCAAACAAGTGAGGAAGTTCATCTTCATACTTAGCTACATATTTCTTCAAGAAATCTTTCTCACTCAACCACACCATCGAAATAAGCTCCCTATCTTCCCTGATCAGCCCCTTAGACATTAAAATCTTGCAAACCTCATATCTTGGGATGATCCTTACTTCCAAACTGTACATCAAAAGTATTGGATATTTGGAGATCACTGATGCATCCCAGTTCAGCTTCTTCGTGAAGAAATCCATCAATTGCCTCACCTTCTTCTCTGAACATGCTAAGAAGAGTGGTTTTCTCCTAAAGGCATCAAAAATTTGCTCTTCGGACCACCCCAGGCTCTTTAACAGCTTGAGCTTTGTATCCCTAGTCGATTTGCTCATTGAGCTCATGGCATGAATTGCGACAGTAAACATTGCCGACTCGGGTTTGAACCCCAATGTCTCGATGGTATCGACTATCTCTTTCAGTCCTTGAGTATTTACCATCAGAAATCCTGGTCTCGTCATGATTAGATACCCAATTCGGGAATTGGGCACATTGTGCTCTTGCAGAAGAGCGATATTGGGGTACATCCGGGTCTCTGGATTACTGCGCAGCAAAAATTTGGAGCGCTTTAACGTTTTAATCACATTCTCATCTGTCTGGACAAAGCTTCTAATGAATTCGATACCGGGGATCATCCGCGATTTGACGCCTGTAACCAAAATGTAGGGATTCAAAGCTATCAGTTCTGTGAGTTTAGGAACAGAGAGACCCAAATCTTGGAACAACTTGATCTTGGGTTTGAGGGTTCTCTCCACATTGGCAAAGAGTAATCTGGGGTAGCTAGAAATGAATTTTGTGATGTGGGTTTTGGAGAAACCGTTTGTTTCAAAGAAGTTGAGGACTGAGTTGGGTTTATCTTCAGTTTGGAATCTAGTATGGATCTGTTTGGCTGCAGAGACAGCTTTCTCTGGTGATAACCCACATGAGTTTATGAGGTAATCTTCAGTGATGGATGAAGGAGATGGTGGTGGGTGTTGGGATTCTGAGATCTGAGAGATGGATTTGAAATATAGATTTTGAAGAAGATAGAAATTGGTTATTGAGTGTCTGGTTCGGATTCGGAGAAGAAGCCTTTCGCAGGAGTTGGGAAGAAACATTGGTGGAGAAAGAATTTAGTTGAACAGTGGTGTTTCCTTTGATTTGATCAGTTCGAATCATCTAGGCTCAGCAGCACAAACCCTAGATCTTGGAAAAAAAAAAAAGTGTCCGTCCGGCGTCCCTTCATGTAATGACTAGTAAATGGCCTGTGCCCACACCCAAAATCATTTGCAAAAATTGGGTGCCTTTGGCACTCAAACGGTTTAACGGAGAAGCGTTACCTTTTTTCCGTTGCAACGGATTGTAATGCACGAGCAAAAATGGAAAAGAAAGGAAATAACAGAACGTAGTGAGGGAGGTCCAAATCCGTTATGACGGCCGTTTTAAACCATGGTCTAACAGTGTACTGCGTGTCCCATATTGTGGTTGGTCATCAATGTCTATCATGAAAGATTTACTCCTATCTATCTACGTTCATGCCATTGGTGGGCCATCCTAATGATCTAGCTTATAGATACTATAGATTGAGTACATATACAGAAATCGTCCTAGCATGAGATCCCAAGATCCAGACCATCAATTGTCATCGAGATTCTAACACAAATCCCAATGATCACTACATGAACCCCCAAAAACCACACACAAATTTCAAAGAGCATCAAAATGGTTTGAATACACGCTATAGTATCGTCCTAAGGCTGCCATGTGTCATGCTTTTGGGCCCATATATTGACCTCATTTATGTTTGGCACATATTTGGTAGACCTACACCAAATCCTAGCATGTACAATGAAGTTTCAGGTTTCCACAAAAATCATAGCCTTAAGCGAATAAATGAGTGGAAGTGAGTGGCTAAGATCTGACCATCCAACATAGATGGATGGATCTGATCTCAACCACTCTTTATCTTTATGAAGCTGGATAAGATAAGGGATAAGACAATTGAGCTGTTTTATAACACGGGGAAAAACTTCTTGTATACGATGATGGCCATCTTACATGGATAAAAATTTTGACAAGTAAATTGGAGATAATATTTGCTGTTTTCCCAAAAAAGAAAAAAAATGCCACGTGGTGCTCAATTTAGGCCCACTTACTTTATAGAAGTTGGTCCACCTCTTAGTGGACTACATACCCAAACTCATCTTGATCCATGATTTTTAGCAGTTACAGTTACCATCTAAAATGAATGCTCAAATCCAGTGGCCAAAAATGATGCTATTAGACGATAAATCCAATGACTATAAATCGCCAATTAAACTGATTTTTGATGTGTAGATCCATCAAGAGGTAAAACAACCATCCATAAGGTCTGTGGGCCCCAAAGACTAATCTAGGTGGTGGCATTTTGTGAGGGAGACTTCAGACTTTGAACTCCCCGGGGGACATCAAATTTGAGTTTTCAAGAAATGATATTTGCATACAAATTTCATAAAATATTTTCTATATCAACACTTTTAACATACAAATCCTTTTTCTTAAAAAGTTCTAGCAATATCAAAACTACCATTTTGAAGCTCCCAAGTCTTTTTTATATGCATTAACTATTTTTATGGGTAAATAGGTATTTGCCACAAAAATCACTTTTTTACCAAACACCATCGAAGAGCTTTTTAAGAAAAGAAGCACTTTTCTTGTATGGTTACCAAACGGCCAAAATAACTTAATTCAAGCTCTTTACATATAAGTGCGATTGGGTAAGCACTTAAAGAGAACAACCCTAAACCTTTTGTTTTTGGTAATCTGCGTATTCTTCTCCCCTTTCCTTCCTGCAACTTGAATCCCACTTCTTCAGCCATACTCTTTGTGGCATTTTTCTCACCAGGCGAGAACAACCCTAAACCTTTTGTTTTCTCTAGGCCATTTTCTCGTTCGTCTCCATTTGCTCTTCCCCTGTCCCTTCTTGCAACCCTAAATCCCTTCTTCCTCTCTCTTCTTTGAGTCAGTTTACTCATTCAGCAAGAACACCCATGATGCAAGGAAAATATAACCCTCTAGCTGACAGAAATTACCCATTATACAGTGGCTAGTTGTTTGGTTCCGTTTTGCTGTTATATGCTATTTTGCATCTTTTCAGCCTTTCCCTCTTTTACAGTATTTTAACGACTTTTTTTTAATGAACAAATGAATTATTTTGTGGAATCTCCCTTGTAATTTTAAAGATTCTTTTAATTCAAGTAATTAATTCGATGGTTAGGATCAAGGTTTAAAGGAGGCCGTTTTAACGGTTAAACGGACTGGGGGCATTACTGTTTAAACAGTTTAAACGGCAGTTAAAAGGATTGAAACAGCCAAGGGCAAAAATGGAATTAAACGATTTTAACGGAAAAAATGGCTCTGAAATTCAAAATTTGAAATTTGAAAATTAAAAAAAAGAAGGAATTTAACGAAAATTAAATGGATTTTAATGGAATTAAACGGATTCAACAGCCATTTTTTTTACAAAATTTTTCAGAATTTAATGGCCGTTAAAACAAAAAAAAAAATGGCCGTTAAATTCAAAAGTGTTAAAATGTGTTTAAACGGTTTTAAAGGAAACAGGCTTGGGCCGTTACAGTTTAAACGGCTGTTAAAACCATTTAGATGGTCGTTTTTAAAACCATGGTTAGGATCAAGGTTTAAAGGAGGCCATTTTAATGGTTTAACGGACTGGGGGCGTTATCGTTAAAACGAATTGAAATGGCCAGGGGCAAAAATGAAAAAAATAGCATTTAAAGAATTTATCGGAATTTAACGGAAAAAATGGCACTGAAATTCAAATTTTGAAGTTCAAAATTTTCAAAAAAAAAAAAAAAAGATTTTAATGGCTGTTTTTTTCACAAAATTATCCAGATTTTAACCAGCCGTTAAACGAAAAAACGGCCGCTAAATTCAAAGCGTCAAAACGTGTTTAAACAGTTTTAACGGAAATGGGCTTAGGTCGTTAACATTTAAACCGCAGTTCAAACCGTTTAATTAAATTTTTTTGTTAAAACCATGGTTAGGATATCTTGTCTTGTTTTATGGCCGTCACTTGGGTGGCATGGATCAGAGACACAAGGCATGGTTAGACATGATTTAGCCATTTATACATGACTGTCACCAAACATTATGCCTTTCAAAATTAATCCCATACAATCCATTCAAATTGTACAAAACTTGAAGAGGGTATCACTAAAGTTTTGGCTAAAATTGTACAAAACTTGAAGAGGGTATCACTCAAATTGTATGAGGTTTAATCTTGAAGTCGATCACTCGCTGTCCAACCGCTAGTAGTGTCTTTGATCCAAACTGACTGTGACGGATCACCTCACAAAATGGTTCATATCCCAAAAAATATGGCGATCAGATGATTCTATCCATCCATTTCAATTGTTTGATTTCCAATGGTCATTAATAATACAAGAAAACAAGTACACAGAAATGTCTCAAATATTTTCAGGAACTCACAGGAAGGCCAGTATAAACAAATATTTCCATGTAACACAGTGGACATTTTGTACATTCGATCAATCAGTCACGAGGACGCTTCAAGATCTGCGAGAATATTTATTTACTCTCTCTCAGCATACATATAAAACAATGAAACTGATGCCTGCAACAGTATAATTCTGCTCACATAATACATATAACACCCAATCACTCCAGCCATTGCACATGCATACATTCACACAAACAAAAGAAAAATGAGGGGAAGATGAAGTTAAATGTTTCTGCTCGAATCTTCCTCTAAGCATCTTCAAAACGATGAAAATCCTCGATAAAATGATTGCTTTAGGAAGCCAAAGGAAGTGACCGCATCCTCTATGGATCCACAGGACCCCCATTGTCAAACAGCAAATCTGCAGACCATAAAGTCATTAGAACAGAAGTATATGGACTAACTTCAATGGATTAATATAACTAACCCATTCTTGCGTTCTTAAGCTCACATTATAACTGAAACATTTGGGCTAACTGAAGAATTTGTGATCTTGTTCTATCAAATAAATTCGAACAAATGGAGTTACCTCTTATTGTTCAGAAACTAGTGGGATTGTCTCACAAATTCCTTCAATTTCAACTTCAATCTGCATTAAAGAAGCCAAAAACTCAGAAGCATGCATTTTTAAGTTTTTTAAATAAACATAGATATATAGGCCACTTTGACCTAATGATGTATAGTATCAACCTCAAGGACCATCCAACATTATGGACGTGGAACTTTAGATAGGCTGCTCACCCTGCTTTCGACTTTTCTAATTGCACTAGTTTCTAACATGGTTGGGGAAGCAAGGCAAATAGTTGAGAGGCAGAAATAGATACAAGTAAAAGTGCTCAGTATCAGAAAAATATCTGGATTTGATGAACCCAGAAGTGCAATCCATTTGCCTCAGCAACTCCCCAAGTGCAAACCTTTGGGTTGCAATTCCCCTGAAATTTTAGAACCGCTCTTGTTGCCATTGAGATCCAGCTTACCATTGAGATCCAGCAACAGAGAAAACCACTAATATCAAAGAAGTGCATCTCACACAAGAAGATTTGTCAAGGTACCAAATAATATAATCAACTTGAAGTCTTGAACCAACTCCGACTTACAGTAACATGCTGGATCCAGTATGTATAATAGACTTGCCATTCTTATCAGAGCTGATATTCCCACTCCACAAGTCTCCAAGTAGCAAGCATGGTACAATTACAAAATTTTCAAAAAGAGGTCCCAAATTCTTCATCAGTCTTTGACCTGTTAGATTTGAAATCCACAATATCAAGCACCAACAAATCTGAACAATGTGAATACTAATGGGATCTCTCTATTTTAATGCATCTTTTGGACTCCTATCAAAAAAATACTAATGGGATAAATGTTAGCACAGAAATACCTAGCCATTTCAAGGAGTAGATTACATTTTTTTCATAAATGGTGGAATCACCATATTGTTCCAGTATTCCTTCAGTGGAATCATCGTATGACATATTGTGCATTTTCAAAGCGCAGGTATACATACCCAACACGAGAGGCAAAAAGAAAAAGGGAACGGCGGAGTGTTGTTCTCTTCTTGGGTTTCCATTCTAGGATTCAAGTTGCAGGAAAGAAAGGGGAGAAGAATACGCATATTACAAAAAATAAGGGATTTCGTGGGATATTTTGTTTTTATTTAAACAAAGCTGAAAATGGAAAGTAAAAAAAGATAAAAGAAAAATAAAGTAACCTTCTTACCGGCTGGTTGAGTGGCCGAGAGTGCCATTTTACTATTTATATACGTGGCGCAACTTGAATGGGGCCGTTCTATTTGGTTAGAACGGTCCTGGCACATAAAACCCGCTCCCCTTTAAAAATGCAACGTAGAACTCTTTTTGAGACCACTGACCGCATGGATGTTTGGCCTACCCTGTGATGGATATATACAACAAAAATCAAGCCGATTTGATTATATTTGGTCGTTAGATTCTTGCACATGGAATGATTTTAGCCGTTGGATTCAAACATTTATTGTGTATTAAATTCAACATCTAGATGTCATCAATTAAAGATGATTTTTGGTGTGTGGAACCACCAATGGGTGGGCCAAATATCCCATTTACTAAATTTCACTATTTTTCCACATTGATTGTAAGAAATATTTTCATATTCAATTTAGCAAAGATTCCGTTTGACATAAAACATTCTTGTATCCGTTCCTACGAGCATCAGTGTAGTTTGGAGTTGTCGTGGTACGCATACTTCACCGACTACTTGAAGACTAGAAGACAGAGACAGCAAGAATCAGACGGTTGACGATAGGAGTCATCTGAGTAACTGCCCATTTGTCAGTTAAAGATCGTGTACGCTCGATTAGGAAGGTAAGTGACTTAGTGGCCATAGGAGTAGGTTTAAAATGAATAAAATATAATGGTCAAACCTAGTCATTGGACAGACCCGAGTCTGAGTCAAAGATTGACTAAATGGGAGAGTCCGATCGATTGGAACTTGTCTAATCGATTGGACATAGCCCAATCGATTAGAGGACTCTATGTAATCGATTGGAAGCTACGATACAGAACAATATATTAGCCCAATCGATTTTTGAGCCTTCGGGACCGAAACTTATTTGAGGCCAATCGATTGAAGACCCCTGTGTAATCGATTGGAGCCTACGGAACATGAAACTTATTGAGGCCAATCAATTGGACACTTATACCCAATCGATTGGACATGGCCCAATCGATTGGAGACTTAGCACGTCTCAGTCTTTTTCAGATCCGAAATTTTTAGTTCCACTCTCCCACGTCCTACACGACTCAGGGTCACGAATTCTATAAATACAATCCTTCTATACCTTCTCTAAATACACACAGAGATACAGAGTGACTCTATCTTTCAAGAGAGGGAAGAAAATGTTTATTTATTAAAGTGTTCATTAGAAGAGCAATAAGCTTGTTTCTCATTCACATCTTGTAAGCTTGTTCCTCTTCTTGATCAAAGCCAAGTGCTTGATCCATCCCTCAGTTTAAGTCTTCCACTTATATATTCGACCTAGTAGCCTGAGTGTACCAGTGTGACTCAACACCTTTTGAGTAACCTAGGGTTCAAGGTATACTGAATCTTTCACCTTTTGCAAAGGCAGGAGTGTTGAGAATTAAGATCGGAGCAGCCGATCGATAGTAGGTTTGGGGTGTACCAAACTGAACAAGCAGACAAGGCTTCTTGGCTGGAAGGGCGCGCGTGGATTCGTAGCGTTGATTCAGAAGACGTGGACGCATTGGCAGTAGGCCTTGGCTAAGGTTGGAAGCTGTATTTACAACGATGCCGTGTAGGTAACCTTTGTTTTGTTTAACTTTTCAATTAGTGATACTTTCCGTCTGGACGTGGTCCCTTGGTTTTTTCTTAGCTAAGGTTTCCACGTAAAAATCTCTTGTCTTGTGTGATTGTTTGTTTGTATTCTGCTATCTATCTTGATTAGACAAAACGACGAAAGAAAATATACCACGGAGGTATATTCGATTTGAGTCGATTGTGATAATCTTTTATCAAACAACTAAGGCATGTGATTTTGTTCCCCTACCATAGACCATTAAAACTGTATAGGTATAATTAATTTTTAAATACCTAATCAACCCCCCCCCCCCCCCCCCCCCCCCCCCCCCCTTCTAGGTATATTGGATTAAAGAGAACGGACCGGTGTTATTTCACTGATGACCATAAACATGCTCTAGCCAAGCTAATTTTGAACCGTTGTCTATATCTTGTCCATACTGTGGAGGCCATCCTCGCAAAAAGCAGGTCATCTCTATCATTTAACCTCGAGAAAAATTGACTTGAATTTGACGAATGCAGACCATTCAAATAAGCAATTATTTTGGGTCAATTTGTTATATGGTTAGTAATGTCGAAATGAACTGATTTTTAGTGATGATCATCATGACAATTACAACTCAATGTATGGTTGGATTGTCCAACATGATCTCTCTGTCGGCCACAGCACCTAGTGTAAGAATTAGATGTAAGAAATCGGTGTAGCATTAGACGAACAAAATAGGAGGGGGAAAATCACTACCAAATTCAAATGGACTTCAAATGAACTCCAAGATGTTCAGTGCTAGATCAAGATAACATATGTGGTCTACCCCATCCTTACTTTTGTGGCATTAGAATAAGAATTAGATGACAGGTAGAAGAATTCAATTCGATGATTTATAGTCTTCTGTTATGAATATAAGATGAATTGTTCTCATAGTTTCTTTTGTCACAGCCATCTACCACTCTTGAGCAAAGAGAAATAGAAATATCTTCCTAGGTAAGGAAGCAGATGAGCTCGATCTATGTTCTAAAATCTATCGTTCTGATGTCCGCAAAAGATGTATAATGTAACCTAAAATATTAAATTATATTGTACAAATCATATCAAAAGTTTGACAATTGGTCCTATGAAGAAAGATTCTCAGGATGAATGCGAAAAGCATTTTGGTGCCCCTTGATTTTGAATTAAGGCCTTAGTCAAAATTTGAGAGATAAAGTATTTATCACAAAACTAAAAATTTTGTAAAGAATTCTGATGAGAAAATTGACTTCACCATTGAACTCAGAAGCATCAAGAAACATAATTTAGCCTGTGATCATGCTAAAATCTGACTTTTCTATACAAAATCGCATAAAACACACAACAAAAAAATTAAAAGTTGATATTTTAATTGATTTTTTAAGAATATCAACCATATATATGGATAGATCATTAGAAAACATGAGCATAGACTGTTAGTATGCTCAAATTAGAGGTCGATAGAGTCTCGATCGAACGATTGAAAATAAGACGATAATAAATTATATTAATAATTAATTAATAAAATATTAGGTGCAAGGATTAGGTGCTCGTGTCGAACACCGTAGCGGAACTCGAATTAAAACTCATCCGAATTTAAATTAGAGAGAGAGAGAGACTGCTTTAGCCCACACAATGCCTTTTTTTAACCAACAAACCTTCTCTTTATTACTAAGAAACTAAAAAATGGGCAATATCCTTTTCTTAAACCGTGGGTATCCAGGCCTCTTCGGGCATCCAACTAGTCCCCTGGGGCATGATAGTCACCCCAGACCTCCTACTTTTTTGAGTGGAGTCCTTACCACCTCATATATTCTTCCTCTTGAAGGTTACAATAGAGAAATGCATTCTTTACGTCTAATTGATATAGAGGCCGTGACTAATTGGCTGCAAGTGAAATGATGACTCATAATAGAATTCTTCTTTGCTACAAGAGTAAAGCTTTCTCGGTAGTCAATCTCGTAGGTCTATGTATAACCTTTAGCAACAAGTTTTTTTTATACCTTTTGATTGTCCCATACCGAATAACACCTAATTATATCCAACGGGTTGTTTCCCTCTAAGAAAGTCCATCAACTTCCAAGTGTGATTTTTTATTCTCTAAAGCTTTCATCTCCACACATATATGGCCTCTCTCAGGTCTCCACTTTGGTTGAGTTGACGCATTTAAAATATTGAAAGGCAAGGACACCGAAGAAATGAAAGCAACGTTTGAATGGTAAGAAGGAGACATAGAATGATACAATATAAAATTAGAAATAAGATGTTGAATAGAAGACCGTTTCTTTTTACGAATGGCAACCTTGAGATCCAACTCATTAACACAATTAACAGAAGATGAATCATTACCTGAGTTCGAGGGGATTACTTGTAGTGGAGAATCAGTTATAGGTTTTCTTCTTATATTGACTCATAAATTCTTTTCCAACATGCCTACAATATCTGGTGACCTAGTAGTACTATTAGAGTCAAGTATGGATGATGAAATAGACACAAGAAAATGAAGATTAGGGGATCTCTCTTTTCTTTCACCAAGAGGAAGATTAGGGGATCTCTCTTCTCTTTCTACACCCCCTTTCTGAAGAAAGATCCTATCAGAAGAGAAAAAAGGAATGGATTAAAAGAAAGTAACACCCATAAAAACATCTCTTTTTTTTATATCTAAGATTATAGCACTTGTAACCTTTCTGGATAGATGGATATCCCAGAAAGATACATTTAATGGCTTTCGGATTAAGTTTAAAGTGACCAGTATTATGAACATGAACATAACAAACACAACTAAAGACTTTGGATGGAAGAGAAAAAAAAAAAAAAAAACCTCGAAGGGTTGTTTGGAGTTTTACATCCATAAAGGCATCCAATTGATGAGATAGGATGTTGTGAGAAGAGCTTCAAACCAACAAGTTTTTGGAAAATTCATAATGAAAAGAAGAGAACATGAGACTTCAAGGTGTTTTTTTCCTTTCATCAACCCCATTTGGGGTGTGCTAACACAAGTAGTCGGGTGTTCGATTCCATTTTCAGTCTGAACGAAGAATTTTGTTTGTTTCAAAATTGAGTTCATATCATCTTATGAAAATTCTAAAAAGGATATAAACTTCATCTTTTCATTTCAAAAGATAAACCCACGTGCTACGAGTAAAATCATTCACAAAACTCACAAAATAGTGATAACACAACAACAAAATTGACTTTTTATGGCGTTCAGAAAATGCCATAAAACATATTTTATGGGGTTCATTGAACGCAATAAAAAACGCTGTAAAAGGCTATGCCATGCTTTTCAGAGTTGAACGATGGCATTCTTTAAACAAACACCCCATTCACATTCCAAGCAATAAAAAAATGATTCTATCATCTGAAGACAAACACAATACTAAAATATAAATTTTACAATTTGATTCAAGTGCTAAATATTACAAGCTATATGTACACAATGAATACAAGAACTCCCCCACTATCCTCTCCCATTAAAAAAATACATAAGATGACCCAATGACTCTTTTCCCGGCCCAAAAAAAGAAAATAAAAGTTAATAAAGATGTCCACCATGGTCTCTATTTCATAATATATAATATGTAACATTGCATCGATTCCTTTATTGAAGAAGACATGAACCTGTTAGGAAAATTTAACCAAACATGCATCATTATTATATCAAGATCAATAAGGATAGACAACAAACACTAAGCAGGCTGCATTTGGGTAAACTTATTGCTTATCTTAAGTGCTTACACAATGTAACACTCATATGAATGTGCTTAAGTTGTTTTGGCCATTTGATAAGCCATATAAAAGGGCTTCTTTTAAAAAAAAAAACATTTTAAGTGTTTGGTAAAAAAGTGCATTTTTGGTGGAAAATGCCTATTTTACCCTTAAATTGCATAAAAACATTGATCAACTATGGAGGGCCTGACCTTTGGGACATTTTTTGAGCTTTGTAATGACCAAAGAAAGGTGAAATAGATAAGCTTAAATACAAAGAGCTCTTTGTTGTAGCTTCTTTATTCACAAAATTTTTGTTACTGAAAAAGAATTACTGCAATCAGAATCCTAAAAGCAGACAAACATAACTATGCCATACTATACATAGAACAAAGTAAGCAAAATTATAAAAAAAGAGATAAAATCAATATAACCTCTTAACAACTGTTATACTAGTTCCTCAAATCCTTCATGTCCTTCCTCTACCCTTCGAAATTCCTTCATCCAACTTTACATTTGCAAAGACCAAGAAAATACCAACACAAACCAATAAA
Source organism: Euptelea pleiosperma (assembly GCA_035048495.1). NCBI lineage: Eukaryota > Viridiplantae > Streptophyta > Magnoliopsida > Ranunculales > Eupteleaceae > Euptelea > Euptelea pleiosperma. Next base: position 3,415,570 of record CM068544.1, read on the forward strand.
TTTTAAATATTTGGTCAGACCGGCAATTGAGCATGTATGAGTGAGAGATAGATCAAAGCTTAACGTTTTCAGATTAATAAAACTCTTCTAGTGAGGGTCTTGCCTTCGTGAAGGTCTTGCCTTGTGGTGCAAATGTCCATAGTCATGCTTAGATCACTTACAAGTCTAAAGCTCAGGAAGCGCATTTACAATAACATTAGTGAGAACTCAAGTGTCATTATAATACTTCACCACATAAGCGTCTGCTTATCATTATGTGTACCATGATCACTATAGCATGATTTTATTCTATAAACCCAGTGCCTATTGTACAAACAAAGACTCATCAACATGATCTCTCTTCTCACTAACCAGTAAGTTTAACTCTGTATGCAGGGATAGTAGAAAACAAGAAAAGACAAATCAAGGTTCAAGTTTTACAAGCCATCTAAACAAATAACAGAGCCAATAGTGTCATTTGATAGGATCCCATCCTACATGGCATGCCAAATGAAAACATGCCTGGCATGCATGCTGAATGTGGGAATCTCATTCTCCCTCTCTTAGAATCCTACTTAGCAACTTCTCTTATTTAGTTACTAAGTTCATCTGTTATCAGTTAGTTCCGTTTTGAATAACAATGTAAGATTTTAGGCAATCTCTACTAGTTGACAAGATCCTCAAATTGTATAGATAGAATGCTATTTAGGGTTGTAATTTTTGATAGATCGTTATCAAGAAAATCATCTAGTTTGTTAAGAGGAACGACCCCACTCTACAGTCATCATCCTTCACTCCTACTTCATATCGCTTTTTGTTATAATTTACTACAAAATCTCATTGGACTTTGGGACCAAAAGGCATGGGAAATCAGAGCCTTGATGTTATGCACCAAGGACTCTGAAAAATAATTTTGAGTAGTTTGTTGGCTATGAGTATCTAAGTTGTGTTTCTGTGCCGTTCATTAGAATATGTAACATAATAAATAAATAAAAAAGAGAAAGAGAATACAAAATAACAGAAATATGTATTTTGAAGTCCTACAAATGAAAAACCTCAGTAAGAGAACAAAAAACAAGCCTTCGTGAGGGTCTTGCCTTGTGGTGCAAATGTCCCTTGCCACGGAGACCCCTGTATTTCTTACCGAAGTGAGCCCGCGAAGCTCCTTATGTCTGTGGACAGTCTTGCAGATCCACTGGATCGACCTGTCACAAAGAGTAAAACTTTAGGCCGTGTTTGATTGCCAAGTGGGAAAATTGCATTTTCCTTGGGAAAACACAACTGTCCATTGTTAGATAGCCATTTTAAATATGTAAAATTTACCCTAGCAAGCCATTTAAATCTGGAAAATTTTCCCTACTAAGCTCGGAATTCATTTCCCATCCAGATAGGTGAGAATTCATTTCCACCTGAAAATAAACCTTCTATTTTCTCACATGATTGAAATGTGTTCTCAGTCGCAATCAATCAGCCATTTAAGGCATTTCCCGGACGTATTTTCTCGGGAAAACTTTCTGTGCAATCAAACACACCCTTACTGTCACAACATTGAGAGTAAAACTACTGCCACAAAGCACAAAACGAGCCATGTGGCACACGCTGACCATATGGATGTTTGACCAGTTCCTTGGTGGACCTGCAAAACCTGATTAGGCTGATTTTTTGTGACAGAAGCATCTGTCACAACGTTGTGACAGATGTTTACTCTTCTATCACAACGTTGTGACAGATGCTTCTGTCACAATGCACTATACGAGCCACATGGCACACTCTTGGTGGACGCTGACCGTATGGATGTTTGGCCAGTCCCTCGGTGGACCTGCAAAACAAAAACCAGTTCAGTGTTATTGAGAAAGAAAACAAAATAAATGATAGCAAACCAAGTCTGAAGTGAAGTTGCCAGAGATTATTGTTTTCCCAAAGCATATAGCAATAGCACAATCTTACCATCCCCTTGAAAAGATTATAAAAAATAAAATAATAAAGGTGATAATCAAATCTGAAGTAAAGTTGTGTAAACACTAAAAACATACGCTAGGGATGTGAACATTTAGGCTAGGCCCTAATTGGTTCAATGCAAATCAGATGCAATGCACTCACTTGCCACGGTATTAGGATTCCAAGTGATTGGTTGGGGCGTGCAAATGAGTTGGCGTGCAAGTGGTTGCAAACTGAAGAGAAAATATAACTCAAAAAGATACTAACGAACAAAATACTTCACTCACTTTAAAACTAAGGAATACATGGGTATAAATAGATGGACTGGACAGCAACCAAAATCTTTCCTAATTGCACTCAAACATCCCTAAACCGAAAACAAAAGCTGTCTTAAGGACTCTACAATACTCAGATCTCTCAGTTCTGAAATGCACATAACATTTTAGGTAACAACTAAAATTTCAAGTATAGATATATTGCTTTGAAGTGTAACTAGCAAGCTATACTGGATTGTTGGGGCAATTGAGAAGATCTCATGTCATAACACACTTACCGTCAAAATTTTATTGCCCACTTTCTTTTACACTTCCACACCCGTAGCATAAATTTCTTTCTTTTAAATTTATGGTTACAAATCTACATATGGCAGCACCTGAGATTGCCCCACATAAAAAAAGGTCCGCACAAAATCTTTTCTCCGATCCTTATAAGTTTACCACGTACCAAGCAGAGCCTAAAGCTTCACGGTTCACTACTTCTCTTATCACTAATAAAGTAAGCTTGTCTAATAAAAATGGATCTATCTTTGGACCCTGAGCCATCCCAACTAATAAAGGAATTAGCCCGTATCCATTCTAATCATGTCAGGCCAGAGTACAAAGGTATATATTCTTACAAAAACATTAGAAACATTACAGAACATACATAGTAAGGCATCATTTGGTTGAGAGAAATACTTAGCGAAAATAGTGAGAGTACCAGAATGTGAGCCACGTGGCACACTCTTAGTGGATGCTAGCCGTATGGATTGTGGCCAGTCCCTTGTTGGACCTGCAAACTAAGAATCAGCCTGATTAGTGATTTACAACCTTTGGATCTTTGTACCCACATAACGCTCAATAATGGACAAATTCCTACTGTTAAAATCAACCCCTGAAAATAACTTCAATTGAATCACTTAGAAATCACTAATCAAGCTGATTTTTGGTTTACAGGTCCACCGAGGGACTGGCCAAACATCCATGCGGTCAGTGTCCACCAAGAGTGTGCCATGTGGCTCTAGTGTGCCATGTGGCTCTTCACTTTCTTCTCATATCCAACTCCAGCCAATGAGAAAACTTAAAAGGTAAAAGAAAAGAAGAAAGAAAGATAAAGAAATCTACAGAACTTGTTTATAGTTATTCAAGCACAAAATTAATGTTACAATCACTACAATAAAAATTAGTCAACTCTTCATCAACCAAAAGCAGCAAAACACAACCATAAATAATTTCTAGTGTTTTTCTAATAAAAAAGATCAAAGTGCCCCAATCACATCCAGTAAGTCTCCAACATAAACGTCCACCAAGAGTGTGCCATGTGGCTCGTATTGTGCATTGTAACATATGCTTCTGTCACAACATTATGACAGAAGTTTTACTTTATTCCTTGAGAGTAAAACTTCTGTCACAATGTTGTGACAGATGCTTCTGTCACAACGCACAATACGAGCCACATGGCATACTCTTGGTGGACGTTGACCATATGGATGTTTGGCTAGTCCGTTGGTGGACCTGCAAACCAAAAATCAGTTCAGCGTTATTCAGAAAGAAAACAAAATAAACAACAGCAAACCAAGTCACAAGTTTGGGTGATATAAGGTGATTTAAGTTATTCTGGGCGTTCTAATGGCACGTAACGTAACGGGGGAGGTCCGAATCAGTTATAACGGAGGTTTTTTAAACCATGATTATAGGGACTTCTAGATAATTCTGCAATCTACTGGGGTTTGAACTGTGTTCATGTAAGCAACCAAAATGTTTATTTCTTAGACCAAACAGGCTTTTAAAAACAATGGATTGCTGGATTAGATGTATGGTGGAACTCATGAGACAATTTAACTTGGTATGCGGAATAAATGTATCATTTAGCAAATAGAGAGATGTACACTGAAAGTACATCTAAATCAGTCAAGAAAGTAAGTTCCTGGTCTTTTTTGAAGGCATAACATTTGATGTGAGTTATTCAACTAAGCATACCTAATTCTAACACAGAAAGTAACACATGAAATAAGTAGCATACCCTGTGCTTTGTACAACTTGACCTAGAGTTGCTACAGCCACTTCTTGTTTAGTAACAGCAGCTCCATCCAGAAGAGCGTCAACAATTAATGGCATTAGTTCAGGAAGATATTGCTTCATTGCAAAACCACCCTATACCAAAACCCACAATGACAAAGTATGAATTCACCAGCCAGAGTAAGCTAACAGGTTACTCTTTGTCAGTAGATAACTTAAACATGTGGAAACACCATTTAATTCTAGTTCAAAATTAATATTGTAAAGGCTTCATCATCCTTCTCAAGGTATTAACATCCAGAATAAGACAAACCCACATAAATAATTAGAAGTAATATTTAACATCTGAAGAAGCATCAATCTTTTATAATTTATTTGAAAAAGGTAAAACCCTGATATTGTGTTAGAGCTACGACAAAGAGAAACCTACATGCTAGCACACTACAATGTGTGGAAAAAAAGTAAAGGGAAGTTTACCCACCACTCTAGCAAGCTCCCCAACAGTTACAAGATCTCCATTGAAAGGAAACATGGAGGATTTTGGTGTCGCACAGAAAGAGGTAAGTCTAGAAAAATGTAATTCTAAACTGGGTACTACCGAGTTTAAACTTAGGCCCTGTGTGTTTATGGACATCTATGAGCAAAAATCATTCGTAGAAAACTTTTCCAAGGGCAACCATACAGGACCTAAGAACCATAATTATGTATAATACATATTCTTATCATCCTGAACTTTTCAATCAGTGGATCCATGTAGGAGACCTTTAGACAAAAAAGTAGCGAAGATTGGATGATTTTAACCATCTGATTATGAGTCTAGAGAAAAAAAATAAGCTTTTTCTCTAGACTCATACTCTTATATTTCTAGCTGTCCAAAAAAAAAAACAATTGGTTAGATAATTAGGATCATCCAGTGGGGCTGAATTTCAGGCCAGGAAAACTTCTAAATGGAACCCGAAATTTAGACACTTTTTCTTAGCAAAGAAAAAAGGACACTTTAAGTCTCTGTATGGTTGCCCTGAATAAGTTTTCTAGAAATGATTCTTGCATGCAATGTCATAAAAAAAATTTTGTGTCAACACTTTCTGATATACAAATCTTTTTTCTATAAATTTTTTTGTTGATCACCATATAGAGCCTAGATGTCTAGAACTTTTTGTATCAAGACTTTCTGAAATACAAATCATTTTTTCATAAAACTTTTTGTTGATCACTATACAGAGCCTATATTGATAAGAATATTACCCCTTGAATGGGGAAAAGCCAACCGGTATGTCTCCTTAAGCTAATTAAATGCTACAAGAATTGCTGAGAATTAATTAGAAGAAATTCATGTATAAAGGGGACTTTTTATACATTACAGATTCTTTCTACTTTTGGAACTAGTAATTACATCCCAGAAATTCATTTACATCTTATTTATGTAGTAGCTTACTACAATATGGGACACTTCTAGATGCTTATCACTCTGATGGATATGTCAAACTGCTGGAAAAACATCAATAGTGCAGACAATCACTGATGTAGACAGTGATCTATAACAAACCATTATTCAAAAAATGTAAAATGAATTTTTTTATATGCAATAGTTTTTAATATGAACTAGTCTTTTGGTCTGGCTGAGTCAAGTATTGGTCTAGCTGTAGTCTTCTCAAATGTAATGTTTTATAAAAGAAGCAATTTTTTCTAGTTTCCTTTTTCTGTCTCTTTCTCAACAACTGTGCTAGTCACAGCTATAGTTTTCCATCACCGGTTATCAATTTCTCTTATTACTCCGCATAGGACTGAACCTCAGTGGGAAAAGTTCCCTTTCATGATCCAAAAAGTTCCCTTTTCACAAGCTACTATGATCCAAAAAGTTCCAATGGAATGAAATAAAGGCAACTATCTTTTCACTAGGAGGAATGCCTCACTTAACAAAGTACTGTTGCAATAACTTCTCCAATCAAATCATTTCCCCCTAGATTGGAGTCTAACATCATAAAAAAAAAATTATGTGCTAGAATAAGTTTGTTACTTTTTACAGCCAAAGCATTTTACCCTTTCTCTTGTTCTGAAAAATATTTTGGCATTTATTATGTACACTTGCAAGGTTTTTTGGTTTGTTTTGTTTTAGTTCTTTTTTCACTTTTCTATTTCTTGTGATTCCAAGTTCCTTTGTTAAGCGACCTGTACTTGCACTACCAATGGCTAATGTGATTTCTGCACCAGCTACGGGTTGGTAATGAGAGAAGAACCAATTATTATTTTTTTCTTTTCTCTCGTTGATAATTTAGATATCTCTTTTGGCCAGGTTTGCTTTTAAATGAGAGCAGTATAGATAGTACAATGAATTGTTTTCAATTTCAAACCATCACAATTCTCTTGTAAGAATTGTTTTCCTTGGGGTGGATGCTTAATTTTGGAGCTGAGCTGATAGTCAACAACACTGTTGTGGACCTCAGGTCTACTCTTAAAACTCACTAAATTATTGATTTTACTGTTGCTATTTTAATAAACTGTCATACCTTTGTTTGTATACTATTTCCTTACTTCTTTCATACCCTGGTTTGTAGTTGCTAGTGACATCTAATATTATAGTTTTCGGGCTGCACACCAAGCAAGTGATGTAGGAAGCCTAACCTATAGTTGTATGCTACAATTAATTCGAGTGAACAAAACACATATACAGTCCACATACACGGGGTACGTTTCAGGTGAAGAAAGCATGAGAAACTGCATAAAAATTCTTCTCTGTTTTCTATAGAAATACATAAACTTTAAGTGGAGCAGAAGAGAGAAAAGGATACAAATTTTCAGCACATACATAACCCAAAAGAGACTGCCTAAAGAAAAAGGAAGAAACAAACAAAAGAAAATGCTTCATCCTTCTAGGCCCCACTATTAAGTTGAGTAGAAAATGCATTTTCATCAATCATCATCATAATCATCATCTAAACCCTATCCCAAATATCTAGGGTCAGCAACATGAATCATAGTTCTCCATTTGACTCTATTAACAGAAATATCTTCTGGGAGCCTGGGATAGCCCAATGAGGCATGCAAGTTCAGCCTTCTTTTGGGATTGCATGCTAGCACATGGGCAATGTAAGGCCCAATACATAAATGGGCAGGAACTGTTATTTTGGCCCAAGTATTTAGCCTTTGGCCAAGCTTTTGGCCATGCTAATTCAGCAGGATTGGACTAGGGCATGGCCTTGTGACCACTTGTCATAAATAAAGATAACAGTGATGGGCTAGACCAGGCTAGAGCCTAGCCCATGTGCACCTCCTTTTGTTACTAAAGTGTAGTTTTCAAACCATCAATTCGAAAGAGATGACCTAAATTGACTAAAATGAAGGCAACTAATGAAGAATGTGCAGAAAATCACAATAATCTGATGCCAATCAGCAATAAATGTAGTGATACAATGCTAAACATGGCCAAGTCACAAGCTGATTTCATAATCCAGTAGGACTGTGTTTTAACAACTTCCATGCAAATGACCTACTTCTTAAGCTTTTTCTTGACATTTAAAGCAAACATTATCTAAGGACAAAATGTGGATAACATTTAGAACTACCCGTTAAAGAAATAGTTTAAGTAAAAAGATACCGGTAGCACTTATGATGTCGTTCCCCTTTCTTTTAATTCAAAGTCAACACAAACTTAGCAAAAAAAAACCTATCACTTCAAGTTTCGTGCACTAGAATTTGAAAAGTTAAATACACTATAATCTTAAAAAGAGGAACACAAAAACCCAGTGCTTTGTAAGTTAATTGACATGAATTCTTATAAATATAGTACATCTAGCAAGAAACCATAAAGAGCATCAAACACAACATGTCTCTTTGATGTTTCTTTTACGCTAAAATTCATAAATAAACAAAAGAAGGATCAGGCTAAAAGTTACAAAAATCCCAAATATAAACACACAGATCCTAATCAGCAAGGAGCTCAATCCTCTAAAGCTTCTCCTTGGAAAATTTTGCTTGGGAGAACACCTAAGCGTGCATACAAACTAAGGTAATGATTTACCTGCAAAAAGCACAAACCGCGTTTAAAATTATCCTGCCAAATACATTATCATGCACAATTTTCATAGACGTGCTATCAGGCACAATTCATGTAACTATATGTTCTGCATTTAAAAATCAAGTATATCATATGCAAGTGGAGTAGTGGTACAAAATCTTAGCTGGGCACCGAAGTGTCACATAAGCAGGCTTTGTGCATGACCATGCACGGCATTGAATTAAAAGCATACAAAATAAATTAGGTGCATGAACCGTCCCAACAATCCACAAGCAGAAAATTCTAAACGAACAAAGAGCAAATAGGTGAGCTACCTTAAAGAGTTGACGAGAAACGATATCTGGCAATCTAAAGAGGGACTTAAGTATGAGCAGTTCATAATCAGAGGTGACCCATATAACCAAAACAGCGGCAATGAGGAACAATCCAGCCCTAAATCTTCAACCCATTACCAACAAAAAACAGAAGAAAAAGAGATTCAAAACAAAATGCAACTTTAACTATTTGGCGGAAGAGCAATTTTAACAAAAACCAATGCAAGTCTCTGTAATGAATCCAATTAAAAAGAATTTAGGTTAAACAAAAAAAATTAAAAACCCTAAACTTAATTGAAACCGCAAAATCGTCCCTCCCAAGACGAAACCTTAAAGCTTAAATAGCACATTCATAGCCCTGCTTCCGAAGATCACGGGGGCGGAGGATATCTCGGACTACAGGCCCATTAGTTTGGTGGGCAGCGCCTACAAAATTATAGCAAAGGTGCTGGCTTTAAGATTCAGAGAGGTGCTATCTTCGATCATATCGCCAAACCAAGGAGCTTTTGTTAAAGGAAGACAGATTCTTGATGGTGTCCTCCTAGCCAATGAATGTATCGACTCGAGAATCAAGTCTGGTAACGCCGGTCTCGTCTGCAAGATTGACATGGAGAAGGCCTACGACCATGTCAACTGGGCTTTCTTGGACTACTTATTGGGTAGGATGGGTTTTGGGGGTAAATGGAGGAAGTGGATATGGAGATGCATCTCTTCAGCATCCTTTTCTATCCTTGTCAATGGATCCCCCGCGGGTTATTTTAAAAGCACTAGAGGTTTACGTCAAGGTGATCCGCTCTCACCGTTTCTTTTCATTGTGGTGACGGAAGCCCTTAGTAGACTGATATCTAAAGCCGTGGCTCTGGGTGAGTTGGTGGGTTTCAATACAGCTCCTGGTCTTCCTAACATATCCCACCTCCAGTTTGCCGATGACATCTTCATCTTTCTTAACCCGGATTTGCCTCAATTGAGATTTCTTAAAGGAGTTCTAGGATGTTTTGAAGCTGTCTCAGGCCTTCGGTTGAACTTGGCAAAGACTAGATTGTTCCCTATTGGAGAGGTTAGGGAAATGGAGGGTATGGTTAACATTTTGAATTGCCGCAGTGACAAATTCCCCTCGACTTATTTGGGGTTGCCACTTGGGGCAGCATATAGGTCTAAGGACATGTGGAGGCCGGTTATTGATAGCGTTGGGAGAAGACTAGCTAAGTGGAAATCCAAATATCTATCAAAAGGGGGAAGATTGGTGCTGATAAAAAGCTCTCTATCAAGCCTAACCATCTACTTTATGTCTCTCTTTCTAATCCCGAGAAGTGTGTTACTCACTGTAGACAAGATTATGAGAGATTTCTTGTGGAAGGGATGCTCAGACGATCACAAATTTCACCTGGTGAGATGGGACAAGGTGTGTAAGGCCAAGGAGGAAGGGGGTTTGGGTATAAAGCATCTTAAACACATGAACCTGGCCCTTTTGGGCAAGTGGTTATGGAGATTTGGGTCTGAAGACACTAGCTTTTGGAGAAGAGTTATAGCTGGCAAGTACGGGGTGTTACCCTTTGGTTGGAATAGTCGGGAGGCGAGAAACCCGTATGGGTGCAGTGTGTGGAGGGGGATTCTCAAGGTGGCCAAAGCTTTTGACAAGAGCGTTCGATTCGAAGTTGGAGCGGGCAATAGAATCAGGTTCTGGGAGGACATCTGGAATGGAGACAATTCCCTTAAGGAAGACTATCCGGAGTTATATTCCATATCTGAGAAGAAAATGGGATCCATCAAGGACTTGTCTCAAATTGATGGAGATTCGGAAGGGTGGAATTTGGGCTTTAGAAGGAACCTTAATGACTGGGAGATAGATCCTGTATCCAGTCTATTATCGAGACTTCAGGATATACACCTTAGACCCATGGTGCAGGACAAGAGAGTCTGGATTTGGAACAAAGGGGGTGCTTTCTCTGTGAGATCTTTTTATGAAGCTTTGCATAATAATGAGAACGGGGCCTTCCCAACTGCCATGGTGTGGAAATCCAAGATCCCCTCCAAAGTTGTTTTCTTTACCTGGGAAGCGTCTCTTGACAAGATTCTCACGGTGGACCATCTCATAGCTAGAGGGATCACCATGGTTAATTATTGTTGGATGTGTAGGGTTGATGGGGAATCAGTGGATCATCTCTTGCTGCATTGTGAGCTAGCTACGGTTGTCTGGAGTTCTTTTTTGAAAGAATTCGAGGTGAGCTGGGTCATGCCGGCATCTCTTAAATCCCTTCTTTTCAGTTGGATCACAAAAGTCTTCTCATCAAGAGGGAATATTTTATGGAGAATGACCCCCTTAGCGATCATCTGGAGCATTTGGAGGGAGAGAAACCAGAGAGCTTTCGAAGGGAAGCAAGTGGATGTGCATTCTATTATTCTCAACACCAAGGGCTTATTATTTATGTGGTCTAAGGCCTTCTTGGAGTGCAAGGGTTTGTTTTTTGAAGATCCCGTTTTCCGCTGGGATTCTATTTGTACTAGGGAGGGGAGTTAATCGGGTTGTTGGTTGTTAGCTTGTTCTTGTTTTTTTTTCCACCTTAGGTCATCTCGACCTATAGGCTCTTGGCTGTATGCCCTCTTTGCTTTCGGCCTTTTCCGGCCCCCAATAAAGTTTAACTTATCAAAAAAAAACCCCCAAATGAAACCCTAAAAACTTAAAAAACCCCAAACGAAACCCTTAAGCTTAAAACCCCCAAACAAAACCCTAAACTTAAATCCCCCAAGAAAAAACCCTAAAGCTTAAACCAAAAGAGAGAGTTACCTTAGCAAGGAGTTGAAGCCGCGACGACGAGGAGTTGCAGCGCGCATAAGCAAGAGAGATTGAGAGCGAGATGGAGAAGAAATCGAGAGAGCTGATCTACAGCAGCAACGATTTACATCGCGGTCGCGGGCAAGAGATATCGAGAGAGAAATGGAGAAGTGAGTGAGAGAGAGAGAGAGTTCATGAGTTGTGGGAAATAGATATCGATTGGTCGGGTTTGTTATATTATAACTTATTGCTGTTCAGAAAATGACCGCCGTGAAGTATTCCTTATAACCCCCCGTCCCAAGTGTTTTAAGTAGTGGTATAGGTTAAAATTAGTTATTGACGACATTTAGAAAGTGAACGCCATAATAAATATGAAATTTAGGCGTTTTTATCTAAATACCATCAATTTAATGCCATTATAGGTGTTATTTGTTGTAGTGTAAGCAAGCAAAGATGTGGTAGGACCTAGTCCCCAAACATCAGAATGAACAATCCCAAAAGTAATATTACATTTATTATTGCTCAAATGATAAGAAGAATGACACTGTTTTATTTTTTTGACAAGTAAAATGACAATATTTTGCAAACTGACAAACTTCACACTGATTATTCAATGCAAGAGAAACATATAAACTAGGAAATAAATGCTGCAGCGACCGAAAGCCAAATGACTGAGTTGATAATGTCAATGTATCAATTGGTACGGTCTTTATTAGTACTACTAGAACTACTGGATTAATGGACAACATGGATGGATGGAATCTCATCAAGAAGGTATACACCATTTACTTCACAACCATTGTCAATCCTTTCTTTCGTGCTTAAGTCCTGTAAACACAATGAGTAGGACTACAATTCAACTTCTTAGTACAACAACTGACAGATAATGAGTTCGTTGAGAAATTAGGAACATGAAGATCAGAGGATAATATATATAAGGTTAGGACGAATGTTAACCATTCCCTTTCCAGAAACAAAAGAAAGAGAGACATCAACAACTTTAACTTTTTCCCTTTCAGAACATGTATAGTATGAAGAAAAAAGGAACACATACCAGTCGTGATCTGAAGCACCAGAACTAATAATCCATGACGGAGAAATGGAAGGATGAAGGGTGGCATGAAGAATAGATGCATGAATACCCGAGTGAGCAAAGCATTTGTGGCTGTGCCCTCTAAGACATCATGTGACGAAGGCTCTTGAGTCCATCTTCAGGAATGATAATCTTCTTTGAGGGGACAACCATCGTAACTGATATGTTATGAGTCATGTGTTGAGACAAAGGATGAACATCCATTGAAAATGAGCTACTAGCAAATGAGACAGTTTGAGCAGTAGAAGACCCAGGCTTGTGAAACATAGGCGGACAACACACTAAGTCGATCACAACATCTCTCTGGAATGTTTTATAAGTGTGTACCAACAATCTAGTTCACTTGAACAAAGAAAATAGTCAGTAATCTTAAATTCTTAATTGGGGCTTTCAAAGATACATGAGCCCTCTCTTCCTCTCAATGTGAGCTTTTCTTATTTTGGTAATGATCTCACCGAGTGAGAGGTACTAGAGCTCAGATTACTCCACAAGCATTTATATTAGATCCGTTTGTTCAAGGGGAGCATTTCCTTCTGTTTTTTCTTCTGCCTATGTTTATGAAGATTCAAGATAGTAAATTACAAAACAAGTACTGTTTTATACTAAAAAGACAGTGAAAGAAACAGAAATAAACATCCTTTCACAACATCTTTAGCTACTAAGTCAACAACCAATTAACCATCAGAATTGTAGGCTTACAGTCTTGAGCAAAACAGTGACTCCATTCGAAAGCATGCTCTGTATCAAAGCTCCCAGACATGATAATCCATTTTTCAGCTTCCCCTTCTCATCTCTGAGACCAGTCGGTATTATGGATTCCTTTGAACGCAGTGTTGAAGTTAAGATTGCTGGCTTCTCCAATCGATTCCTTCCATTCTTCCAAAGACAGGTTCCCTCTGGTTTCTTCACACACCTTGTACAATCCATATTACTACTATTGATTCCTGCTACTATTGCTGCTCAACCATTTTCAAATTTTACACAGCCTTGTATGTCTTAAACAAGTGGGGAAGTTCATCTTCATACTTAGCTACATACTTCTTCAAGAAATCATTCTCACACAAACTCACCATAGAAATCAGCTCCCTATCTCCCCTAATCAGCCCCTTAGACATCAAAATCTTGTAAACCTCATATCTTGGGATGATCCTTACTTCCAAACTGAACAATAGAAGTAATGGATATTTAGAGATCACTGATGCATCCCAGTTCAGCGTCTTCGCAAAGAATTCCATCACTCGCCTCATCTTCTTCTCTGAACATGCTAAGAAGAGTGGTGTTCTCCTAAAGGCATCAAAAATTTGCTCTTCGGACCACCCCAGGCTCTTTAACAGCTTGAGCTTTGTATCCCTAGTCGATTTGCTCATTGAGCTCATGGCATGAAGCGCGACAGTAAACATTGCTGTCTCGGGTTTGAACCCCAATGTCTCGATGTTATCGATTACCTCTTTCATTAATTGAGTCTTTACCATCAGAATTCCTGGTCTGGTCATGATCAGATGCGCAATTCGGGAATTGGGCACATTGTGCTCTTGAAGAAGAGCGATAATGGGTTGCATCCGAATGTCCGGATTACTCCGCAGCAAAAAATTTGAGTGTTTCAAAGTTCTAATCACATTCTCATCTGTTCCGACAACGCTTCTAATGAATTGGATGCTGGGGATCATCCGGGATTTGACGCCTGTAACCAAAATGTAGGGATTCAAAGCAATCAGTTCTGTGAGTTTAGGAACAGAGAGACCAAATCCTGGAACAACCTGATCTTGGGTTTGAGGGTTCTCTCCACATTGGCAAAGAGTAATCTGGGGTAGTTAGAAATGAATTTTGTGATGTGGGTTTTGGAGAAACCGTTTGTTTCAAAGAAGTTAAGGACTGAGTTGGGTTTATCTTCAGTTTGGAATCTAGTATGGATCTGTTTGGCTGCAGAGACAGCTTTCTCTGGTGATAACCCACATGAGTTTATGAGGTAATCTTCAGTGATGGATGAAGGAGATGGTGGGTGTTGGGATTCTGAGATGTGAGAGATGGATTTGAAACAAGGGTTTTGAAGAAGATGAAGATGGGTTATTGAGCTTCTGGTTCTGATTTGGAGAAGAAACATTTCGCAGGAGTTGGGAACAAACATTGGTGGAGAAAGAATTTAGTTGAACAATGGGGTTTTCTTTGATTTCATCAGTTGGAATCTTCTGAAGTCTGAACTAACCAGAGCAATACAAACCCTAAATCTTGGAAAAAAGGGTCGGGCTCCGTTGACAGATCTAAAATGACAGGGACACAATATAAGCCAGGTGGCACACGGTTACAGGACTCCGACCGTACGGATGTTTGTCCTGTCCCATGGTGGACCTGCAAACCAAAAATCAGCCTGATTAGTGATTTATAAGTGTTGCATCTTTGTACCTCAAATACGAGTAAAACTTCTGTCACAATCGGATTGCAAATCACACAAAACACAGCCAATGAGTTCTCGGCACGTACACCTAAGAAAAGCACATGGTACGTTGAAAAACACTTGTGTACGTGCCGAGAACTCATTGGCTTTGTTTTGTGTGATTTACAATTTTGTGATGGAAGTTTTACTCCTCAAATACTGCTCAAATTCCCACTGTTGAGATCAGCCCATGAAAATAAGTCCAATCCAAAGCCTATAAATCACTAATCAGGCTGATTTTTGGTTTGCAGGTCCACCATGGGATAGGACAAACATCCATACGGTCAGAGTTCTGTAACAGTATGCCACGGAGCCCGAACCTGGGAAAAATAGGTGCCCTCCCGTCCAGCGTTCCTTTATGTATACGATGATGGCCATCTTTTATGGGAAATATTTTTTGATGTCGAAATTGTTCCAAGTGTCGATGTGCGCCCCTTTAAAAATGCCATGTACTACAAGTTTTAGGGCCCACTGACCGCTTTGATGTTTGGCCCACCTCTGTGGATATACACACCGAAAATCAGCCTGATTGATTATATTTAGCCATTCGATTTTTTACACTTTTATGGAATGATTTTAACCGTTGGATTCAAAAATTTATTAGGGTACTAAATTTAACGGCTAGAAATCATCAATTAAGATGATATTTTTGTTTGTAGTCTCCCTAACACGTGGCACACTCTCAGAGATCATTGACTATATGGATGTTGGGCCATTCTTAGGTGGACCCACATGCAAAAAATCAGCCTTATCAGTGATTTCAAAGCATTCAATTAGAGTTATTTTCTTGGGTTGATTTTTAACCGTAGATTTTGAACATTATTTTTGGTACAAAGATCAATATGTTTAAGATCATTGAATGACATGAGAAGTAATTAGGAGTTCATTTATAGCTAGTATTGAAGATTAGGGAGAGATCTCATTAATGATCTTTTGTACGTTGACGAGAGATAGCAAAGAAGTAGAACTTTGATGATGATGTCACTCGTCAACGATGATTTGACTTTCCACTTGTCATAAGTAAGACTTTGTACATCTAGCACATTTACCCCTCCATTTATGTAGCCAAGTTTGCACCTTCAAATAACATTCTTGTTGATTGTGATCATTCTAGGCAATTCGAACCATTCAAATTTGCAGTTGTAATCAGTAGATTTTATTCTATTAAACTAGTCGTAAGAGAAGAACCTCCTTGGGTCAGAGAACGTGGACATCTTAATCACTTCAGATGAGTATATACTTAAACCAATTTTGTGGGATTTTCTGATCTCCCCACACTCCTTATTCGATCGATGCCTCAAGTTATGCAAAAGAAGGAAAGCACTACTTGTAGGCAGAATGCAGGGTGTCACGCCCCGAGCCTAGAGTCAGAACTAGGGATACAACTTGGGCGAGTTCCACCTGAGCTTGACAAGCTCAACCTGAATTCAAGCTCGAGTTGGGTTGGCCCCTTCAGTATGTGAGCTCGGGTTCAGGCCTTGTTTCCAAAATCCGGTCAAAATCGGGTTGAGGCTCCATGAAACCTGACCCAACCCGAGCCCAATCAACATATATATATATATATATATATATATATATATATATATATATTGGACAAATACATCTATAGATCATCATTCTAATTTGTTTAATGAGGACCTTATGTTTATGAATCTTGTATTAAAACTAATATTTAGTGTTTTTTATTTTTTTTATCTTTCTGAAATTGGGGGTGAATGGGTGGCCTATGAATCATTGATAGATACCGTTCTTCCCTCTGAGAATCTCTTTGTTTCTCAAGTTAACTATGGGAGGTAGCCTATCACACGGTGAATGAGACCTTCCATCAATGGATCAACTTGTCCCAGGAAATTTTTTCTTTTCAAATTACTTGGTCGATGTTTGCTCTTTTCAGTAACCCAACCAACCCAATCAGGTTGAGCTCAGGCTGGGATTCTTAGGCTCAACTTCGGGCTCAAAACCTTGAAGGCCCAATTGGGCTCGGATGGACTCCCAGCCCATCCCAACCAGCATGAATTACAACAATATCCATGATTTGATCTGCGACCCACGACCCGACATGCAACCCATGGGTCATGCCATCCGTGATCCGCAACCCATGACCCAGGGTCAAGGCAAGAGAAAATGAAAAAAATAAAAATTCTCCACCCAAAAATTCCATTTATGAGGTCCATTAAATTTATTAAGTCAAAATTAATCGTCTTGGCCAAAAAAGTTAAAATTCAGCCAAAATCCTTTTTAAAAAAATTAAAATTTGAAGCGGACATCCGCCCTAAAATCACTGGGACTGGTCCAACCTATGTTCATTGAGAAAATCAACTCTGTTCCGATATCCGGTTAAGACGTACTACCCAATCTGAAAACTAGCAGAGAGTCCTATCAGATCAAGTAAAAGAAATCTTACTTCCAGATCAGTAGAATGAAAAACTCCAAATTCTATTGATGAGAAATCTAGTTCACATGATACTTAGATACATATTTCTTCAAGAAATCTTTCTCACACAACTTCATCATAGAAATCAGAATTGTAGGCTTATAGCGTTGAACAAAACAGTGACTCCATTAGAGTGCTTTGTAACACAGCTCCCAAACCAGATAATCCATTCTTCAACTTCCCCTTCTCATCTCTGAGAGCACTCGGTATTATGGATATTTATCAAACACTATGTTGAAGCTAAGATTGCAAGCTTCTTAACTATCATTCTTGCACATGGAGGTGTCCCCTGGTTTCTTGACACGTCCCCTGGTTTCTTGACACACCTTATACAGTCTACATTACTACCCATTGACTACTTCTACTATTGCTGCTACCCATCCATTTCCATATTGTATTCCCCCTTGTATACCTTGAGCAAATGAGGAAGTTCATCTTCATACTTGGCTACATATTTCTCCAAGAAATCTCTCTCACACAAATGCACCATATGAATCAGCTTCCCATCTTCCCTAACCAATCCCTTAGACCTCAAAATCTTGCAAACCTCATATCTTGGGACAATTCTTGCTTCCATACTGAACAACATAAGTGATGGATGTTTGAAGATCACTGATGCATCCCAGTTGAGCGTCTTCGCGAAGAAATCCATTACTTGCCTCATCTTCTTCTCTGAAGATGCTAAGAAGAGTGGTTGTCTCCTAAAGGCATAAAAAATTTGCTCTTCGGACCACCCCAGGTTCTTTAACAGCTTGAGCTTTGCATCCCAATTAGATTTGCTCATTGAGCTCATGGCATGAATTGCGACAGTAAACATTCCCGACTCAGGTTTGAACCCCAATGTCTCGATGGTATCGATCATCTCTTTCAGAGCTTGTGTCTTTACCATCAGAATTCCTGGTCTGGCCATGATCAGATGCGCAATTCGGGAAATGGGCACATTGTGCTCTTGCAGAAGAGCAATATTGGGTTGCATCCGAATCTCCGGATTACTCCGCAACAAAAATTTGGAGCGCTTTAAAGTTTTAATCACATTCTCATCTGTCTGGACAAAGCTTCTAATGAATTCGATACTAGGGATGATCCGGGATTTGACGCTTCTACCAAAAATGTCGGGTTGAGAAGCGATCAGCTCTGTGAGTTTCGGACCGGAGAGACCCAAATCTTGGAACAACTTGATCTTGGGTATGAGGGTTCTCTCCACATTGGCAAAGAGTAATCTGGGGTAGCTAGAAATGAATTTTGTGATGTGGGTTTTGGAAAAACCGTTAGTTTCAAAAAAATTGAGGACTGAATTGGGTTTTTCTTCAGTTTGGAAAGTAGTGTTGATCTGTTTGGCAGCAGAGACAGCTTTCTTTGGTGATAACCCACATGAGTTCACGAGGTAATCTACAGTGAGGGATGAATGAGATGGTGGTGGGTGTTGGGATTCTGAGAACTGAGAGATAGATTTGAAATATGGGTTTTGAAGAAGATAGAAATTGGTTACCGAGTGTCTGGTTCGGATTTGGAGAAGAAGCCTTTCGCAGGAGTTGATAACAAACATTGGTGGAGAACGACTTTAGCTGAACAGTGGGGTTTCCTTTGATTTGATCAGTTCAAAATTCAAATCGTCTAGCCTCAGCAGCACAAACCCTAGATCTTGGAAAAATTAAGTGCCCGTCCGGCTTCCCTTCGTGTAATGACTAGTAAATGGCCTGTGCTACGGCACTCCCACCCAAAAGCGTTTGCAAAAATTGGGTGCTTTTGGCACTCAAATGGTATAACGGACCAAAGACGCAACTATTTTTTCCGTTATAACGGATTATAACGCACAGGGGCAAAAACGAAAAAGAACAGAAACAATAGAAAATAACGATGCTAAAATTTAAAATTTGAATAAAATTTGTAACGGAAAATAGCTGTAAAATAACTGAAATAATGGATGTTTTTCAACATTTCGTTTTCAAAAAATAGTGGTCATTATTTTTTGTTATAATGGAAAAACAACAGAAAATAAAGGACATTATTTTCTGAGAGTTCAAACGGTACATAACGCAGTGAGGGAGGTCCAAATCCACTATGATCTCTAAGAGTGTGCTGCATGTCCCATATTGTGGTCGGTCATCAACATCTATCATCGAAGATTTACTCCTATCTATCTACGTTTGTGTCATCGGTGGGCCATCATAATGGTCCAGCTTATAGATACTATATTTTGAGTATACAACAACTTAGTATCGTCCTAGTGTGGTACAGACCACCAATGGTCATCGAGATTTCCACACAAATCCCAATGATCACTACACGAACCCCCAAAACCACATACAAATTTCAAAGAGCATCAAAATGGTTTGAATACATGCTACAATATCATCCTAATGTCACCATCTGCTATGCTTTTGGGCCCATATATTGACCCCATTTATGTTTGGCACAGATTTGGTGGACGTACACCAAATCCTAGCCTGTATAGTGAAGTTCAGATTTCCACAAAAATCAGAGCCTGAGCCGAATAAATGAGTGGGAGTGAGTGGATGAGATCTAACCATCCAACATAGATGGATGGATCTGATCTCAACCACTATTTATCTTTACGAAGGTTGTTTTGTTATATAGATGGGTATCTTATATATGGGAAAAAAAATTGACAAGAAAATTGGAGATAATATTTGCTGTTTTCCCCCAAAAAAATGTCATGTGGCGCTCAATTTAGGGCCCACTTACTTTATAGAAGTTAGTCTACCTCTTGGTGGACTACATACCCAAACTCAGCTTGATCCATGATTTTTAACAGTTACATTTTAGCATCTGAAATGAATGCTCAAATCCAATGACCAAAAATGATGCTATTAAATGATAAATCCAACGACTAGAAATCACCAATTAAATTGATGTTTGATGTGTAGATCCATCAAGAGGTAAAACAACAATCCATAAGGTCTGTGGGCCACAAAGACTAATCTATGTGGTGGCATTTTGTGAGGGAGACTTCATACTTTGAACTCCCCTGGGGACATCAAATTTGAGTTTTCAAGAAATGATATTTGCATACAAATTTCATAAAACTTTTTCTATATCAACACTTTTAACATACAAATCCTTTTTCTTAAAAAGTTCTTGCAATACCAAAACTATCATTTTGAAGATCCCAAGTCTTTTTTATATGCATTAACTATTTTTAAGGGTAAATAGGTATTTGCTATAAAAAAGCACTTTTTTACCAAACACCATCAAAGAGCTTTTTAAGAAAAGAATCGCTTTTCTTGTATGGTTACCAAACGGCCAAAACAGCTTAATTCAAGCTCTTTACATATAAATGCGATTAGGTAAGCACTTAAGAGAAGCTAGAGCTTACCCAAATGCAGCCTTTAAACGGCACTTCAGAGTAGTTCAGACAAATAAAAAGTTCATAAATTCAAGCCAAAGGTAATTTGGAAATATTGAAGGTTCTTAAACTCTACATGGTTTGAGTTTTCTTGCTTCAGTAATCTGAAATTCTGGAAGGTTAATGGGTGTTTTAGGTAATTAATGGGTGTTTTAAGTAATTTGGTGTCAAAAATTAAGTTAAGATCAGTAAAGGACGATCCTAAAAGAATCCAGAAAATTTGGGATATTAAGTTTAGCAAGTGGAAAAAAATGAGATTTTTTCGATGGCCATGGCTAGCGAGATTCTGCCTTAGAGAGATCGAAGCCATCGAGAATCATTTTGATGAAATGAAGTTTCATTTCATTTCAACTATAGAGAAACTAACCGTGCTGCTGAATTTTCAACTTCTTTTTGTTCTTTTGTAAACTAACGAGGGTTGATTTCCCTGGTGATCTTTCGAGAATTTTTGAGGAAGACGCTAGGGGGTGTAAATACTTTCATTTGTAAATACATTTTTCTTTTCCTTTGGCAGGAATCATTCTGGGATCAATATATCTTTTATACTAGCTCAAATGTTGGAGCTGCAGTCTAGTAAAAGAATTCGCAAAGGGCACGCTATATGGTATTATGCTGCAGTTTTTGTGGCGCCTCAGTACCGACCATTGGTTGAGAATGTGAAGCTTTACACGTATCGACAGGTGATAAGAGACACTGCAATACCAAAACACTATGGTACTTGGTCATTAGATTACTTGTGCAACATGTATTTGTAGCATTTATTGCCAAATCAACTGAACACATTAGATTAGAAGTTTATATTATTTATCATAGATTATCTCGCTAAATTTGCAACCATATTAAAGTATTTACATAGCCCCCTCCATCACTCCATGGGTGCAAATACATTTTTCGTTTCATTTTTAAATTTTGGTTAGAAGCAAAGAATTTATTGGAGAAAAAGAAAAAAAAAATATAATCTAGGGTAGAGAGTACTACTTGGAGAAGAAGACTTGTGAGACTTGAAATTTTCTTGCAGGAAAGCCTACTCCTGTGGCAGGAATCCAATTCTCTGGTTCTTAGAACTTCTTAGAGAAGATGAAATGGCATTTGATAAATTGAACAGTGGAGCGTTTCAGATGATGGATGCTAAAAGTGACTTGCAAACCAGCTTATCACTTATACAAACAGAATTTATTTGATAAATTTTGTGTTTTCTTAACTTTACAACCTTGGCCTTCTTTTCAGGAAGTTCTTTATTAGTACTACTAGAACTACTGGATTAATGGACAAGATGGATGGATGGAATCTCATCAAGAAGGTATAAACCATTTACTTCACGACCATTGTCAATCCTTTCTTTCGTGCTTAAGTCCTGAAAACACAATGAGTAGGAAAGAAAGTAAGACTACAATTCAACTTCTTAGTACAACAACTGACAGATAATAAATTTGTTGAGAAATTAGGAACTTGAAGATCATGTGACGAAGGCTATTGAGTCCATCTTCAGGAATGACAATCTTCTTTGAGGGGACAACCATCGTAACTGACATGTTATGAGTCATGTGTTGAGGCGAAGGATGAACATCCATTGAAAATGGGCTACTAGCAAATGAGACAGTTTGAGCAGTAGAAGACCCAGACTTGTGAAACTTAGGCTGACAACCCACCAAGTCCCAACATGTGTCTCTGGAATGTTTTATAAGTGTGTCCCAACAATCTAGTTCACTTAAACAAAGAAAATAGTTGGTAATCTTAATTGGGGTTTCAAAGATACATGAGTCCTCTCTTCCTCTCAATGTGAGATTTTCCTATTTTGGTAATGATCTCACCCGAGTGAGAGGTACTAGAGCTCAGATTGGTCCACAAGCATTTATATTAGATCCCTTTGTTCAAGCCTTCAAGGGGTGCATTTGCTTTCTTTCTTCTGCCTATGTCTATGAAGATTCAAGATAATAAATTGCAAAACAAGTACTGTTTTATACTAAAAAGACGGTGTAAGAAACAGAAATAAAGATCCTTATGATGTAAAGGGAATTCCATGTCACATAAAGATTTCCTTCACACCATCTTTAGCTAGTGAGTCAACAACCAATTAACCTTCAGAATTGTAGGCTTACAGTCTTGAACAAAACAGTGACTCCATTCGAAAGCGTGCTCTGTATCACAGCCTCCCAGACATGATAATCAATTTTTCAGCTTCCCTTCTCATCTCTGAGACCAGTCGGGCAGTTGGTATTATGGATTCCTTTGAACGCAATGTTGATGTTAAGATTGCCGGCTTCTCCATTCGATTCCTTCCATTCTTCCACAGGCACAGAGAGGTTCCCTCTGGTTTCTTGACGCACCTTGTAGTCTATATTACTACTATTGACTCCTGCTACTATTGCTGCTCAACCATTTTCAAATTGTACACACCCTTGTATGTCTTAAACAAGTGGGGAAGTTCATCTTCATACTTAGCTACATACTTCATCAAGAAATCTTTCTCACACAAACTCACCATAGAAATCAGCTCCCTATCTCCCCTAATCAGCCCCTTAGACATCAAAATCTTGTAAACCTCGTATCTTGGGATGATCCTTACTTCCAAACTGAACAATAGAAGTAAGGGATATTTAGAGATCACTGATGCATCCCAGTTCAGCGTCTTCGCAAAGAAATCCATCACTCGCCTCATCTTCTTCTCTGAACATGCTAAGAAGAGTGGTGTTCTCCTAAAGGCATAGAAAATTTGCTCTTCGGACCACCCCAGGCTCTTTAACAGCTTGAGCTTTGTATCCCTAGTCGATTTGCTCATTGAGCTCATGGCATGAAGCGCGACAGTAAACATTGCTGACTCGGGTTTGAACCCCAATGTCTCGATGTTATCGATTATCTCTTTCATTACTTGAGTCTTTACCATCAGAATTCCTGGTCTGGTCATGATCAGATGTGCAATTCGGGAATTGGGCACATTTTGCTCTTGAAGAAGAGCGATAATGGGTTGCATCCGAATGTCCGGATTACTCCGCAGCAAAAAATTGGAGCGCTTTACAGCTTTAATCACATTCTCATCTGTCTGGACAAAGCTTCTAATGAATTCGATGCTGGGGATGAGGCGGGATTTGATGCTTCTAACTAAAATGTGGGGTTGCGAAGTGATCAGTTCTGTGAGTTTGGGACCGGAGAGACCCAAATCTTGGAACAACTTGATCTTGGGTTCGAGGGTTTTCTCCACACTGGCAAAGAGTAATTTGGGGTAGCAAGAAATGACTTTTGTAATGTGGGATTTGGAGAAACCGTTTGTTTCAAAGAAGTTGAGGACTGAGTTGGGTTTTTCTTCAGTTTGGAATCTAGTGTGGATCTGTTTAGCTGCAGAAACAGCTTTTTCTGGAGATAACCCACATGAGTTTATGAGGTAATCTTCAGTGATGGATGAAGGAGATGGTGGTGGGTGTTGGGATTCTGAGATGTGTGAGATGGATTTGAAATATGGGTTTTGAAGAATATAGAGACTGGTTATTGAGTGCCTGGTTTTGATTTGGAGAAGAAGCTTTTTGCAGTAGATGGGAGCAAACATTTGTGGAGAAAGATTTAGGTTGAACAGTGGGGTTTCCTTTGATTTGATCAGTTTGAATCCTCTAGCCGCAGCTGCAGAAACCCTAGATCTTGGAAAAAAAAATAGGTGCCTATCCGGCGTCGCTTCATTTATCCTATGATTCCCATCTTATATGTGGAAAAAACACACTCATGTAGTTGGCTCCTCGTGTCGATGTGTGCACATTTAAAAAATGCCACGTAGCACACTTTTTCCTGCTCACTGACCGCATTGATGTTTGGTTCACCCTTTTGG
The DNA here is from genome assembly GCA_035048495.1 of Euptelea pleiosperma. Lineage (NCBI taxonomy): Eukaryota > Viridiplantae > Streptophyta > Magnoliopsida > Ranunculales > Eupteleaceae > Euptelea > Euptelea pleiosperma. Next base: position 3,440,004 of record CM068544.1, read on the forward strand.
TGGATGGACACACCAAAAATCATCCTGATTGATTGTGTGTAGCCATTAAATTTTGCAATGTTTATAGAGTGATAGTAGCCGTTGGATTCCAACATTTATTGGAATACTATAATCAACGGCTAAAAATCATTCATTAAGTACGATTTTGGTGTGTAGAACCACCAAGGGGTGGGCCAAACATCCATGCAGTCAGTGGACCCAATTTCCCAAGGAGCACAAATTTACACATCAAGCAAAAAGATTTACCATGGAGGAGAATTAGTGCTCATTACACAATTTTTATAATAACTAGTAATGAAATCCCGTGCCCGTGCTAAAGCACGGGTGGAAATAGAAAATACAAACTAACAACAATTAATTTTTATATCTTCATCTAATTGTAGTAGGAAATAATACATAAAAATTGCTTAACTATTTCATTTCTCTTCATCGTCTCTGAACATGATAAGAAAATGAAAAAAATTAATAACACCAAAAGAAAATAAAAAATAAATTTTATAATCTTCATTTTTATATTCAAGCATCGCACAACAGCACATCCACTATGTCCATAATAGTAATGACCTTTTCATCAGTTCTCCCCGTCTTCATATTATTTTTATTCACAATCCTCTCTTCGTTATCTTCAACAACATCCTCTTATCCTGTAAAACATGATAAGAAAATAAAAAAAAAGCTAACAATGGAAGAAAATATAAAAAATTCATAATCTTTGTTTTTACCTTCAGAGATTTATACAATCTTAAAAAACTCAAACCCTATAAATAAACAAACAATTATTCTAGAGTCTAAACATAAACATGAATGTAAATAATTGAATAACAATTCTTTTAGAGGCCCAAATCAAGTATTCAGTAGAGACGACTCATTGAAGGAAAAAAAAATTTTAGAAGAGATGATAAAAATATCGAACCATATTGGCTTTTCTCTTGCTTTTGTGTCTTCGTCATACGAAAAAGCTCAGTCGATGAGAGAAAATGTGAGAACCCTGCCTAAACCCTAATATTTATACATGACCGAATTAATGGCTAATTAAATGGATATTTATTTATTAACGAAATATGGAGAGACATTAGATGTCAATAATGAAAGTGATGTTAATGGGAAAAACGTTTCAATTGAAATAAAAATAGAATGTTGTGAAAATTGAAAGAAGGAGATGAAAAGCCATTAGAAGGCCATAATGGAAGCGGTGATAATGGGATAAACGTTTTGATTGAAACATAAATAGAAGGTTGTGAATGTTATGTTTTGAAAAATAAAAAGGTGTTAAGAGATTTTGAGAAAGACGAATTTAAGAACGAAGGAATAAATAATTTAAGAATGAAAGAGAGAATTAAGGAATAAATAATTGAGATTTTAAAGAAAAATAAATTGAGTTGGTTAAAAAGCCTAAAAAGTCTTTAATGTTTGAGGTGCATTACTTAAAGTATCAATGGGTGTTTTTGGAAAAGACAAAAAGATAGGGTAGAGTCAAGTGGATGAGAGAGGAAAGAGAATTTTAGGTAATTGACATGGCACTCTGCATGAGGAGAGTGCCACGATAATTTGATGTGGAAGAGAGAGAATGACGCTGCTCGCTTCTCTGCTATAGTATAGATATATAGATAAGGTCAGGATCGTTTGACAACCATATTGGTGTACCCACATAAAAGATGAATCATTGGTTGATTTTTGGTGATGATGATCTCCTCACCACATAGATCACACAACAAAAAATCAGCCCACTCTGAAATTTCTAACCCCATCAAATGTAGTTTTCAAGTTACATAGTAAAAATAGACGGTCCATAAATCAGTCTACGAATATCGGAATTATTTGAATTTTTGTGAGGATGATTTCCTCACCATAGAGATCATCCGTAATATGAGCCACATAGTACACTCTTAAGGACTCTGACCGTATGGATGTTTGGCCAATCCCTACGTGGACTTACAAACCAAAAATTAGCCTGATTAGTGATTTCAAGCCTTTGGATCTTTGTACCCAAATACTGATAAATAATGCTCAAAATCCCATGGTTAAAATCAACCCATGAAAATGACTTCAACTAATGTTCTCTATCACTGATCAAGTTGATTTCTGGGTTTAAAGATCCACCTAAGGATTGGCCAAACATCTATACAGTCAATGTCCTCTAAGAAATTGCCACATGGCTTATATTGTGGTTGGTCAGGTAAGATTTACTGGAGAGAGAGGAGGATGGTTGCTGGTGTCAATCTGGTTTGGGAACCTATGTACCTAGAATTTGAGCCAATAAGTATCTCGTTCTCCTTTTGGGTGTTAGGTAGGCTTCAAGGACCCCCTTTTTCTGACCCCTCTTGGATTCTCAGAATCCACGGCCGAGCACACGACTCCTGAGAGTGGTCACGAAAGGGGGTCCCCTCAGCCCGAGCCTTTAAACTAAATTTTAGAGAAAAAAAAAACTTGACATATTTAAAACTATTATATATATATCATTCCAAGTCCTATCGGTTTTGGTCCCAATTCAGTCTAGGTAGTTGGTTCACTTTTGGACATGCTTCATTTGCTTTGCTTTTCTTTTTCAGATATATTTGGCATGGTGCTAGAACCTTGTTCAGAGATATTTTTGCTGGTATCGACCCAGATTTGGATGCTAGCTCAAGTAGAATTTGTTGCATTCCAAAAACTTGGAGATCCAACTACAAGCAGACAAGTAGTCTGATACAACATTGCTCTGGTATCTTTTGCCTCTATTTCCAGAAAGCGAGAATAAAAAAAGGATAGGTGCGGAGACTCAATGGAAGTTGTTCTAACGAATGGAGTTGACTGCGTTGCGTTGGTAGAGGAATCCTTCTATTGAAACTCCAGAAAGGATATCAAATGATTAATGATGACCCGAATCTGTATTTTTTTATATGAAAAATTGAAGAATTATTGTGAATTGATTCCAAGTTGAAGGAAGAATCGAATATTCGTATACTTAGAACTGAAACTTTTTATAAAATGCCGATCAATTTTGATATGCTTGATTCTGTCATGCTGTATGGGATTACGAGGGAGGGGACCCCGTATGAGCCATGTGCAACACTCTACCTGATCACACAAGAGGTTCAGTTGTTTAGTAATGATTTTCACAAGGACTTTATGACTATGTACTACGATATTACGTTAAATTATATGGTCGTGGATTTGTAGAAATTATTAACTTGATTATGTGTGCGGCATTATACAATGTTTCGATTTGATTTCATACTCGTAATTTAAATGACATTTGACCACTATATATATTTTGTCATACTCTGCAATTATTTTATTTACGGAAAATTGCAGAAAAGAAAATAAACTTTAATTTATTTACAAAAAAGAATACAACTTTTAGCAAATCCCAAAAAAGAAAACGAAACGCCCTTTCAAAGGGCGTTTCGTCTGCTGTCAGTCCAATCAGTCGTCGACTGACTAACGAATCCAATCAGTCGTCGACTGACTAACGAATGACTGATGGCTGACACGTCTGACAAACGCCCTTTTAAAGGGCGTTTATTCTTGAGAAATTTTAAAAAAACGTCCCATAATTCCTCAACTTCTAAACCAATCTACGAATATCGGAATGATCTGAATTTTTGTGAGGATGATCTCCTCACCGTAGAGATCATCCTCACCAAAAATCAGCCATTGATTCATCTTCTGGGTACGCCAAAATGGGCGTAAAATTTGGGGTATCAAAAAACGCTCTTTAAAAGGGCGTTTGTCAGTAAAAAACGCCCTTTAAAAGGGCGTTTTCTACTGACACACGCTGTCGGACTGACACTGACAGACGTTTTTCAAAAAGGCGTTTATTACTGAAAAACACCCTTTAAAAGGGCGTTTGTCAGAAAAAACACCCTTTTAAAGAGTGTTTTTTTAATAAACATGTGCCACGTCATGAAACGCCCTTTTAAAGAGCGTTTCGTTTTCTTTTTTGGGATTTGCGAAAACTTGTATTCTTTTTTGTAAATGAATTAAAGTTGGTTTTCTTTTCTGCAATTTTCCGTTTTATTTATTTGTCTTTGTAGCCACACATGAACGCATTTATATGGGCTGATGATATTCAGGACCAACTAGGCCAACTACTGATCAATGACCAAATGGAGGTCATGAGCCAATTAGGCCAATCGCTGCCCAACGATCACATAGAAGTCATGAAGATTCTAGAGGAAAAAGAGAGAATGGGTGCACTATGTTCTATGATTGTCTCATCTGAACAACCATCATGATGTTATTTCAGATAATTTTGTTAAATTAACGTTTTGGAAAAATGATGTAAATAATTTCTATATGGATATTGTCAATTTATAATTTTTTTTAAAATTCAACATCATTCTATTATATAAACTGACCTTTTTGTCAAATCAACACCAAACAGACTTTTTGACTTATAAGTCAGTGTTTTGCAAACTAACTTCTGACTTGACTAGCAACTTCTACTATAAGTAGAAGTGCTTCTACTTCTTGTTCCCAAATGGGCTCTTATAGAAATCAATGCCATGAAGAATCATTTTGATGGAAGTTTCATTCATCTATTGCCTGAACACCTTAGATTGGAAGTTATATATTTTTTGTCGTAGAATATCTCGCCAAATATGCAACCGTATTTAAGTATTTATGCAGTCCCCTCCATCACTCCATGGATGCAAATACATTTTTCATTTCGTTTTTTAATTTTGGTTAGAAGCAAAGAATTTATTGGAGAAAAAGGAAAATTATCTCTAGGGTAAAGAGTACTACTCAGAGAAGAAGACTTGTGGGACTTGAAATTTTATTGCTGGATACTTCTGTGGCAGGAATCCGATTCTCTGGTTCTTGAAACTGCTTAGAGAAGATGAAATGGGATTTGATAACTTGTTCTTCTTTTCAGGAAGTTCTGAAGTCTACAAGAACCTCACTCTTGAAGATATCTCCACTGTGAAAGATTTACTGGCACACAACCTATTGAATAGATAGCTGAGCCACATTTTAGCTGGTTTAGAGAACCAATAAGTTTCTTTTGTTCTGTAGTGGTTGTAACAGAAATCTTACTTACAGGTCTGTATCATGATACACTACAAATTCTATTGATGCGAAATCTAGTTTACTAACCTGGGATGATCTGTTTGAACCGACCGACGTCTACCCAAATTCATACAATGACTATGTCTGCAACCTCAAGCCAGCCCAATCCTGACCTGCCAACCATCTCTATGGTTGTCTCAAAGAATTTGAAGCAAAGAATTTATTGGAGAAAAGGGAAAAATCTAGAGTAGAGAGTACTACTTGGAGAAGAAGACTTGTGGGAACTGAAATTTTGTTGCAGGAAAGCCAACTCCTTTGGTGGCAGGAATCCGATTCTTTGGTTCTTAAAACTACTTAGAGAAGATGAAATAGCATTTGATAACTTGTAAGGTGAAGCGTATCAGGCATTTGATGTTAAGTGACTTGCAAAGCGCGTTTCTTGTATGGAATTCAATGTAAATATGCAAACCAGCTTATCTTTTTATACAAACAGAACTACATATTGGGTGATTAAACTTAACTGTGTTTCCTTATCTTTACTACCTTAGTCTTCTTTTCAGGAAGTTCTTAAGTCTACAAGAACCTCACTCTTGAAGATGTCTCCACTGCAAAAGATTTACTGGCACACATATGGGCTTACAGCCTTGAACAGAAATGCGACTCGATTTGACTTTGTCTAACAGCTCCCAAACTTGATCACCCATTTTTCAGATTCCCCAGAGCTACCCAGAGTTATGAAATCTTTCCATTCTTCCATGAACAGGTTTCCCCTGGTTTCTTGACACACTTGTACAGTCTACATTACTACCCATTGACTACTGCTACTATTGCTGCTACCCATCCATTTCCATATTGTATTCCCCCTTGTATACCTTGAGCAAATGAGGAAGTTCATCTTCATACTTGGCTACATATTTCTCCAAGAAATCTCTCTCACACAAGTGCACCATATGAATCAGCTTCCCATCTTCCCTAACCAATCCCTTAGACCTCAAAATCTTGCAAACCTCATATCTTGGGATAATCCTTGCTTCCATACTGAACAACATAAGTGATGGATGTTTGAAGATCATTGATGCATCCCAGTTGAGCGTCTTCGCGAAGAAATCCATCACTTGCCTCATCTTCCTCTCTGAAGATGCTAAGAAGAGTGGTTGTCTCCTAAAGGCATAAAATATTTGCTCTTCGGACCACCCCAGGCTCTTTAACAGCTTGAGCTTTGCATCGAAAGTCGATTTGCTCATTGAGCTCATGGCATGAATTGCGACAGTAAACATTGCCGACTCGGGTTTGAACCCCAATTTCTCGATGGTATCGATTATCTCTTTCAGTCCTTGAGTCTTTACCATCAGAAATCCTGGTTTCGTCATGATCAGATACCCAATTCGGGAATTGGGCACATTGTGCTCTTGCAGAAGAGCGATATTGGGTTTCATCCGAGTCTCTGGATTACTGCGCAGCAAAAATTTGGAACGCTTTAAAGCTTTAATCACATTCTCATCTGTCTGGACAAAGCTTCTAATGAATTCGATACTGGGGATCATCCGAGATTTGACGCCTCTAAAGAAAATGTGGGGTTGCGATGCGATCAGTTCTCTGAGTTCCGGACTAGAGAAACCCAAATCTTGTAGCAACTTGATCTTGGGTTCGAGGGTCCTCTCCACATTGGCCAAGAGTAATCTAGGGTAGGTAGAAATGAATTTTGTGATGTGGGTTTTGGAGAAACCATTTGTTTCAAAGAAGTTGAGGACTGAGTTGGGTTTTTCTTCAGTTTTGAGACTAGTGTGGATCTTTTTGGCTGCAGAGACAGCTTTGTCTGGTGATAACCCACATGAGTTTATGAGGTAATCTACAGTGAGGGATGAATGTGATGGTGGTGGGTGTTGGGATTCTGAGATGCAAGAGATGGATTTGAAACAAGGGTTTTGAAGAAGATGAAGATGGGTTATTGAGTGTCTGGTTCTGATTTGAAGAAGAAACATTTTGCAGGAGTTGTGAACAAACATTGGTGGAGAAAGATTTTAGTTGAACAGCACAAACCCTAGATATTGGAAAAAATTGATGCCCGTCCGGCGAACCTTCATGCGGTGATAACCCACACTTTTCAAGACAAATCTAGTCTGCAACCATTTACAGACTTAAAAGTATGTAACATCGCATCCACCATTGATTGCACATTGAAAAACGTGTTTTTAATTTATAAAATATATTTTTTTTTAAATATTGAATTAACACATTTTTTCCGGGGACATCCAACCGTATTAATGTTTACATACTTTTAAGTCTGCAAATGGTGGCAGACTAGATTTGTCCCACTTTTCAGGACTACTGACGGCATGGATGTTTGGTTGGCCTACCCTGTGGTGGATACATACACCAAAAAATTAGCCTGACTTGTAGCCGTCTGATTTTTGCAGTTTTTAGAATGATTGTATTGTAACCGTTTGATTCTAGCATTATTGGGTACTAAATTCAACGGCTAGAAATCATCAACTAAACATGATTTTAGGTGTGTAGAACCAGCGAGGGATAGGCAAAAATATCTATGAGGTAAGAGGACCCAACACTAAATGGCATTTTTAGAGGGGCTCATCAATTTTTTCCTAGGATGATGTTCAGGCCACTGGATGTTCTTTTCAATCTGTGTGATGGTCTTTGGGATTCATGTAGTGATCTTTGTGATTTATGTTGTGGGAATCTCGGATTACCAAAAAACAAAAAAAGAAAAAAATGTTGTGGGATTCTCACTGACCATCAGTGGTCTAGATCTTATCAGGCTAGGGTGATGCTGAAACCAAGGTTTAAAAGGGTCCGTTATAACGGTACAACGGATTAGGGGTGTTACCGTTTTTTCCACTACAACGGCAGTTATAATGAATTATAACGATCAGGAGCAAAAATGAAAATAACGAGAAAATAACGGAAAAAATGGCTCTGGAATTCAAACTTTGAAATTTCAAATTTTCAAAAACAGAAAATAACGGCCATTTTTCTCACAAACTGTTATTTTCGTTATAACGGAAATTAACAGTTGTTATAACAAAAATAACAGCCGTTATTTTCATTATAACGGCCTATTTTTAAACCATGGCTGAAACTCCTCTATAATAAGAATAGAAAAAAGTGTTTATCGTTTTCACTTTGAAAAAGCTGACATACCCCCTATGACTTGGTCCAAGGTTAGTTGACCAATGTTGACCTAAGTTGACCAACATATATTACATTAAAAGATAGAAATACCATTGTGTTCAACCTTGGAACAAGGGTTTGGACCAAAACTAAACCCCCAAATCAAATGGCTGTGGTGGATAACAAGCCAAATCAAATGACCGAAGTCTCATGCCGGTCATCCACCACTCCGACAAAAATTAAAAAAACCATTGGGTTGTTCAACCATAGACTCGGGCTTGTATTTCCCATCCAATTTTAGCTTGAAAGTGGATGACCTCCTAACTATTATTGTTCAAAAATATCCAATCAATATATATGGAGTGGGAATCCCCGATGCTAGTTGAGATATTAAAAAAGATTCAGCGCTTAATATTTGTATTACAATGCCACTTCAGCCCTTTTTTTTTTTTTAAGTCAATGTTTCAAAAAACGAAAAAAAAAAAATGATACTCCAGATACCAATGGATTTTTAATTTTCGTTGGAGTGGTGGATGACCAGCATGAGACTCCAGCGGGTTGGTCTCCGATGATGGACAACTAACCCATTGGTATCTCTTGGCCTGCCGTCCACCACATCCATTTGATTTGGAGGTTTGGATCAAAACCAAACCCTTGTTCAATGGTTGAAGACAAGGGTACTTTTGTCTTTTAATGTAAAATATTGTGATCAACTCGGGTCAACATTGGTCAACTGACCTTGGACCAAGTCATAGGGGGCTATGTTAACTTTTTTAAAATGTGCGGGGTATGTCAAACTTCAAAGATAACATGGGGGTATGTCAAAAATCCCCTATTTTATTTTGAATAAAAAGTGATAATTGTCAATCCATTACTTGGTCAACAAAATTATCTTTTTTACTTATGTGTCACCCAAGAAGCCGTTTTTGAATGGCTTCTACTAATTGCTTTTGCAAGAAGTTGTTCTTAAAATAATTTCTTTACAAGTTTATCTTTAAGAAATCTTGCAATGTCAAAACTACCCTTTTGAAGCGCTCACTTCTTTTTTAATTGAATTAACTATTTTTAGGGGTAAATAGGGATTTGCCACAGAAAAACATTATTTTACTAAACATTATAGAAGTGATTTTTAAGGGAAAAAAAAAGCACTTTTCTTGTATGGTTACTATAACTGTCAGAAGATAAGGCAAGTAACAAATGCTTGGTGAACAAGGAAGAGTAGTGTAGGAGATCTGCCTTAGCTAAGTCATTAGCCATTCGAGTTTCATCTTCCTCAGACTGAGAGAACATAAGAGATCAAGACAACTAGACATGGAGAGAAAAGAGAGAATATGGGTTTGAGCTGTGTAACTACTAAGTGAACAACAAAAGCGGAATTCAAGGGTTGCGGGGTGGATGTTAGGATTGAGCAGCACATAAAGATAGACGAGGGTGGTTGTCCATGTTTTGACTCTTGAGCTTGCAAAGAGAGTACATTTGACAATGTAAATGCCTAGATAGCTATAACATGCTGAAGTGGAAATCCTAGTTGGTCATGTTGGGGTCCACCGATGTAGCGCTACACACATACTAGGGAGTGGGGACGCACAAATTAATGGGTTAACACTAGGGAATCTCGGCCAAAGTCTACAGGATAGTCATTGAAACTATTTATCACTATGGTTTTATAGTTTATAGTCCTTATCAATAATTTATTAAAATATTATATGTATATAAATTTAAATGACTTGATACATGCCAAACTAACTTTTTGACTTATATGTCAGCGTTTTACCAAACAAACGTTTGCTTTCAAATAACAACTTTTAAAATCAGTAACTTAATTTAGAAGATACTTTTTGCTTCCATTGGTTTGCCAAACGGCCCCTAAGGGCCCATTTGGCAACATAGTAGAAGTAAAAAAAAAGGTAACTTCTAAATTAAGTTGATGATTTATTACTACCTGAAAGCAAAAGTGTGTTTGGGAAAACACGACATATAAGTCAAAGTCAAAAAATTAGTTTGGCATGAATTAAGTCAAGAAGTCATTTTCTTACAATATTATATAAATAGTATATTCTATAAAACCATTGATAAGGACTATAAACCAATATCATATATGTATGATTTTTTAAACTTTTTCAATTAAAAATGATCAGCAAATGCTGCACTACGCACCAGGTGCGTCGTTTTATGGGCAATTTGATGCACAAATTAGTAACAACATCACCTCTACATGGCTTCTTTGGTGCCTGTGAATGATCTCCATAAGATGCATGAAGCTGCATGCTCCTATTGTTTGATCTCCATAGTAACAACACCACCTTGGGTGGGCTGTTGCAATACAGATGATCCCTTGCTCATCGCATTTTGAGTGGTCCTCTCTCTGCTTACTCCTATTGTTTCAAAGGCTTAAAGAAGATTTTCCTCGATCCTATTCGAGAAAGAAGCACTCAGTTGCCGACTGAAACAGTTATGATTGAAGATGAATGCATATCACAAGTATGCCCGGGCAGATTATTAACCATGCTAAGAATATATTCAGACAACACAACCAAGAAACAAATATCAAAGTAGTACGTAATGGAGCAAATACTGCTACAATCATATAACCTCTTGGCAATCATAAACAGCATGTTTCTGTGAAATGTTGTGTTCAATACATGGTTGGTTCTTAGAGGCCCGTGATTTTTAGAGAAAAATCTTAAAGAGCTCTTAACAGGGTACATTGATTCTTAGAGAAAAATCAATGAAAGGGTATTGATGAATGGATCTGCCTCTGTTTCAATAAAAGGGTACATTGATTCTTAGAGAATCCAGACCCATGTATTGTTTTTCTTTTACCCCAAACAATACAAATTCACTCCCACCCTGCTTATATATTTTTTCATGGGGTTTAAGTCCTAGGGTAGGACAGATTTAGGGAAAAATCACAAGACTCAAGTGCTCTCTCTCTATCTGTCTATCTCCCTCTCTCTTTCTCTCTTCCTCTTTCTATCTGAATCAGAGGTGAATGAGGTTAACATGAGCTCAGGAAGAAAAAACCAATACAGAGAAGAAGAGATCAAAGGCGCAGGAGGTTAAGGCAAGTTCTAGAAAACAATCAAAAAAGAGAAAGAAAAAAAAAGATAGACAGAAAAAATGGAGAAGAATGTACCTTCAGAGCCCTTTCACCTTTGGACATGTTTTCTCCTCTTCAGAGAATCAGGTAAATATTATTTAAATCAGAAACACTAAAAACTCAGCTTCTCCATGAAAAGAGCAGTTCATGCAAGGAGTTTTCAGCTAATAATCGAACCAGTTTGCTGTTGTAAGGAGTTTTCAAAAGGATAAATGCGTTCCGAAAATTACCAAACATCTATTAACATGTCCGGAACTAAACTGACACCTGCTGGCCGTGTTTTTGGCCTATCCAAAGTTCCAAACACGCCTTAAAATAACTGCCTTGGTCTTCTTTTCAGGAAGTTCTGAAGTCTACTCTACCTCACTCTTGAAGATGTCTCCACTGTGAAAGATTTGCTGGCACACACCCTATTGAATAGATAGTCGATCCACATTTTATCTGGTTTAGAGGACCTGTTGTAAGAGAGCCATTTACCCCAAAAGATCAACCTGTTGGGGAAAGGAGCAACAATTATGTATATCAACAGGTCGTCAGGCCAACACAAGATGTGCACGGGGAAAACACCATCCGCTAACACCTGTAACTTTTTCACTTGTTCAGTAGCGGTTGTAACAGAAATCTTACTTCCAGATCTGTAGCATGATACACTCCAAACTCTATTGATTTCACAAAGAAAATTGTTGGGAATCCTAACTGGGTTTGTTGGTCTACAAGCTTTAATATTAGATCCATTTGTTCAAGCAAGGGTAGCATTTCCCCATTTTTCTTCTCTTACCCATCTTAATGAATATTGAAGATACAAAATTGTAAAACAAGTACCATTTTATACTAAAAGAGAAGTAAATGGAAGAGAAGTAAATACATACATGGGGTGGAGAGAATTTCCCAAATTACATCCAGATTTCTGAGTCAACAACCAATTAAGTTTATGGCATTCTAGGTTGTAAGCCTTGAACAAACTCGATTCGACTTTGTATCATAGCTCCCAAACTTGATCACCCATTTTTCAGCTTCCCCAGAGTTATGAATTCTTATATTTGTCAAGGTTAAGATTGCGGCGCTTCTGCGATTGATCGATTCATTCTTCCATGAACAGGTTTCCCTTAGTTTCTTAACACACATTATACAGTCTATATTAGTACCATTGACTAATGCTACTATTGCTACCCATCCATTTCCATATTGTATTCCCCCTTGTATACCTTGAACAGATGAGGAAGTTCATCTTGATACTTGGCTACATATTTCTCCAAGAAATCTCTCTCACACAAATTCACCATACTAAGCAGCTTCCCATCTTTCCTAACAAATCCCTTAGACCTCAAAATCTTGAAAACCTCGTATCTTGGTATAATCCTTGCTTCGAAACTGTACGTCAAAAGCTTTGGATGTTTGGAGATCACTGATGCATCCCAGTCCAGAGTCTTTGCATAGAATTCCATCCCTTGCCTCATTTTCTTCTCCGAACATGTTACGAAGAGTGGTCTTTTCTTGAAGGCATAAAAAATTTGCTCTTCTGACCACCCCAGGCTCTGGAACCGATTGAGCTTCATATCCCAAGTCGATTTGCTCATTGAACTCATGGCATAAATTGCACTGGTAAACATTCCGGACTCGGGTTCGAACCCCATTCTCTTGACCGTATCGATGATCTGTTTCAGTCGTTCAGTATTTACCATCAGAGTTGCTGGTTGGGTCACGATAAGATACGCAATTCGGGAATTGGGTACTTTGTGCTCTCGCAGAAGATCGATGTTGAGTTGCATCCGAATCTCCACATTGCCGGACAGGAAAAATTTTGAGCGTTTTATGGCTCTAATAACATGCTCATCTGTTCGGACAAAGCTTCTAAGGAATTGGATACCGGGGATGATCCGGGATTTGATGCTTGAAACCAAAATGGTGGGTTTCGAAATGATCAGTTCTGCGAGTTTCGGACCGTAGAGACCCAAATCTTGGAACAACTTGATCTTGGGTTCGAGGGTTCTCTCCACATTGGCAAAGAGAAATCTGGGGTTGCTAGAAATGAGTTTTGAGATGTGGGTTTTGGAGAAACCGTTTGTTTCAAAGAAGTTGAGGACTGAGTTGGGTTGTTCTTCATTTTGGAATTTAGTATGGATCTGTTTGGCTACAGAGACAGCTTTCTCTGGTGATAACCCACATGAGTTTACGAGGTAATCTTCAGTGAGAGATGAATGAGATGGCGGTGGGTGTTGGGATTCTGAGAACAGAGAAATGGATTTGAAATATGGGTTTTGAAGAAGATAGAGATGGGCTATTGAGTGTCTGGTTCTGATTCGGAGAAGAATCATTTTTGCAGGAGTTGGGAAGAAACATTGGTGGAGAAAGAACTTTGTGGAACAGCGGAGTTTCCTTTGATTTGATCAGTTCGAATCCTCTACCCTCAACAGTCCAAACCCTAGATCTTGGAAAAAATAGATTCCCGTCCGGATATTTGGCCAATCCCTAGGTGGACCCACAAACCAAAAATCAGCCTGATTAGTGATTTCTAGGCGTTTGATTGAGCTTTATTGACCATTATTTGAGGTATAAAGATCTAAAGGTTTGAAATGACTAATCAAGCTGACTTTTGGTTTGTAGGTCCACGTAGGGATTGTAAAAACAGCCATAACGTCAGAGTCCTCTACGAGTATGCCACGTGGGTCATATTGCACGATGTCATCAAAGTTTTATGGAATGATTCTAGCCGTTGATTCAAACATTTATTGGGTACTAAATTCAACGGCTGAAAATTATCAATTAAAGATGATTTTTGGTCAAGAGTGTTATATCCATGCGGTCAGTGGACTCTCGATCAAATTAATTATTTCCAATGTTTTATTTATATTTTACTCACAATGCTCGTCTGATCTTGCATTGTCCTAGACTTGGTTTGCCTCTTGAAGCCCATGGGCTTGAGAGAAGCTACTAACCTGGGATGATCTGTTCGATCTCTATGGGCTCAAGCTCGTTTCTAGTCCAAACCCAGTTTACATGTATCAAATGCGACCCCATTATGTGCCCAAACCCTATCAACATAGTCATTTTAAATCAAGCCCAAGCCCATTTTCAGGCAAATATGAGCTAGGTTACCGCTAATTATGAGACAGTTTTCTGTTGCAAGAAACTGGTGAGGTTTTGGCAAAATGGGGCCCAGGCCTTTTGCTACCTCATCCTTCAAATGGCAATTTTCAGCGCAATAGCCATCTGCCATGTGGCATTTTTTTTGGCTTTTTTCTATTTAAAAAATTTAATGTTAAATGACTGCAATTTGTAGGGTAAAACGAAAAATACAATACATGGTAGGGCCCTAAAGTGAAGTCTGTGGGCCCTAAAGTGAGCTCTACATGGCATTTTTGAGAAGGGGAGACTTCACTTCTCAAAAATGCCATGTAGAGCTCACTTTAGGGCTCACAGACCTTATGGATGTTGGGCCCATATGGTCAGGATTTTCTTTTAAATGGACAGTCTGGATTGGCCAGGTCAGCGCTCCACATGGAAAGAAAACCCCACCCTATGGTGAAGATTTCTAAAGTGTAGCTCCAGAAAACCTTTTGCAAACGTTATACATTTATGGTATAAATGGGTTACACCAGGCTCTTGGATCTTCAAATAGGACGTTATTCGGTTCGTTTTTTGAATAATTTGTACGGCGAACAATTCGAGAATTTACTAGGAAATTTTTGCATCGCCGTACGCCGTAGGAAGGTGGCAACGCAACAGTCAACAGGAGAAATTTCCAGAAACTGCTGTGGGCCCACCCCTCCATGAGCCTATGAATTGCCGATACCCTTTGGGACCACCTCCCCATGAGTACGCAGCTGCTGAGATGGTGGCGAGCAAAATGGGTTTCACGCCTTTTGCCACGTGTGATTGAAATTTGAAACCTCTTTTGGTTACTTGATTACCTTTCGACCCAATAGTACTCTGCCATGTGTCAAAAGAGATTTTTCTATTTACTTTTTAATCTGATGTTCAAAGGCGTTAGGGTTTGAAAAAGGCACTACCCACACCGCCAAGTCAGCCCTCTACGTGGCAAAAAAACCCCACACTGCGCTGAAGATTTCTGAGGTGTAGCTATAAAAACCTTTTCAACCAAATATTAGAAGGGTGGCAATGTAACAAGATGTAAATTAGCACCATTTTTAATACTCACCGTTGCCATCTGGGTCCACTGATCGTATGGATGTTTAATTCACCCCTAGATGAAGATACGCATAAAAAATCACCACGATCGGTAATCTTTAGCCATTAGATTTTAGTAATTTTTAATTAAGGCGTGATTCTATCCATCGAATTCAACCATTTTTTTTTTAGTACTAAAACCGACGGTTAAAAATTATCAACCAAGCTGATTTTTGGCATAAATGTCTATCAAGGGGTGTGCTAAACATCCATGCAGTCAGTGAGTCCAGATGGAAACAGTGTGTAAAACAAATGGTGCTATCTTATGCCTTGGGAGTGTAAGCTGCAGCTTGTTACATCACACACCCATATTATAACATATTAGTGGGTGACCTGTGCCACGGCACTCCCCGACAAAGCATTTGCTGAGATCCACCGTCCAGTTAGGGAATAAGATCTTGGCTCTTCTTTATTGAAGCCTATAAGAGGGGGAGACAACTTCCCTGTTTTGTTATATAGATTTAAATGGGTGGGGTCACACCATCCTCCTAGATCTTCAAGCTGGACCCAGCCATGAATCTTGGGAAGTACTTGAATTGGGCCGCTTTCAGGTCCCATTTATAATATACAACCGGGACCATGGCCGGTCCAGAGCAGGCCCGTTGACTGCAACGCCAGTTTTTTTTTTTTTTTTTAATTACTTTTTGTAGAAAGTAGGAACAAAAGAGAATGAAGAACAAGAGTATGAACTATGAACAGAAAGAAACTATCGCCATTAAAGTAAATTGACCTTAAATCACCATCACTAGTTTCCTTGAAAACCCCAACCAGAAGAAAACCCTAATAAGAACCCATTTGGTCTTTTCCTGTCCTCTAACAAAGAAACCACACACACCCCACAGACACGGACACAGATCCCAACACCACCACCAAACACCAACCCCAACAACAATCCCAAAACCCAAACCACAAACATGTTTGTTCATCTAAGAACAAATGCTAATAGGAAATGGGTACGAAACCGATGTGGTTGTTGAAGTAGACAACCCCTCCCTCTCCACCGCCAGTGCACGTTCCTCTCCCTGCACCATACCACCCAATATATCCCCATCCATCCCAACTGAATTCTCAAAAATGCCATCCAAATTCATCCCATTTTCCTCCTCCACACTTCCTATCCCTTTGTTACTTGTCCCCTCAAATAGGAAGTCTATGTTCTCTTCGAACCCGGTGTCGTTGAACCAATCCGCTAATTCGCTCGACTTTTCGAGCCCAATTTCGGGTACAGGAAGTGGGTTGAATCCAGAATCCATGCATAGACTACTCCACGGGTTTTCTCCGATCGGGTACACAATTGCCGACTGATCGACGGTATTCGGGAGATCAGGTGTGAGGATCTGACATGGGTCCACCTCTTGTGATTCATTAAAATGGAAGGATTGTTGTAATGGTGGTGGTGCTTGTTGTTGTTGTTGTTGTGGGTATCTTACATAATGGCTGATATCGAAATTCGTCACCGCATTCAAGCCTCTGTACTCTATGGCCGCAATGTCGTATGCTGCAGCTGCTTCTTCTTGCGTACCTGTTACAAAATAAAAATCGACATTAGGTTATTACAAATCATCGAATCGATCAGACGACGATCCTAACCATTTGATCAAATACCCACTCTTGTGATCAGTTAATTGAATGGCTGGGATCATCTAATTGGGCTTTCAAAGGGGGGGGGCATGGCCTGTCATTGACTCTGTAGGAATAGATACCAATATTGGCGATCAACTTTATTCCCGGGTAGACTTATAGCAGTAACCAAACAACCCCAAAACTTTGTTCTTCCCTTTAACTCTGGGAACAGGGCATAGGGGTATTTCAGTCTTTATCCTAATGTCTTTTCAATTGAAAAAGACTCACAGAGGGGACGTTATGGTGTGAAGCAGACTCGAACCTAAAAATGGTCCAAACCAATCATGAATCGGAGTTCAGATTTGGAGTCACATCATATAGTGGTGGGCCCTACATTAAGACAGTATCTGACACGAGTTGGATGATGTGAGAGCTTTTACTTCACGTACATGCTTGCATGGCTCGGTACACGTGTTCGTGCACGTGCTCTAGCCAAAGTGCATGCACATGAACCTCACGTGAACAGGACCCCCGTTCACTAAACGACAGCAATGACACCTAGCCGAAAAATATAAAAGAATATTCCGGCGAATATCTGACACACGAGAGAAATAGAGAAAGGGGTGGAACGAGATTGTACTATAAGTTCCCAAATAGAGATATTTGTTCCCAAAAACACGTCCAATTCTCGCCTCCCACCGCCCGTTGTGATGGTGCCTGTCAAAATCCGGCAATGTGTGTCAGAAATCGGTAACCGCAGAACCCAAATTCCGGTAAGTGTCAGAAAATTTTGTACCTGGCCACCCCACGATACTTTGAGACTCCTCTAGAAAACCCACTACTCCTCCGCCTTAATGAAGCTAAATACTCTTCCTTGGACACATTCTGCATTTCTCCAAACTCCTTTGTGTATGTATTTATCTGCATTACACAACCAAAAAAAACCCACAAAATTAAAAAGATAAATTTTCCAAAAATATTTTTTTTGATATATTCAAGATATTCTAAGTAATTAAAATTTAATTTCCCAAAATAGAAATTTTGTGAATTAAAATAGATAAGCACTTATTTATTAAAATTCCCACAAAACAGACATATTTGAGTATATACCGGAAAATTCAAGATGGTATCTGGGCCCCAGTACTTGAGAGCAGCAAGATCATACGTATGAGCAGCAGCCTCCTCATCATCATAGGCACCTACATTTGAAAAAAAACAAAAATGACCATTAAAAAAAAATGAAGGAACAAGCTAAAATGTACCGAGAGGGGAGCGCATGTTAGCATTTTCTATTGAAAAAAGAAAAAAAGAAAGTGAAAGAGAAAGAGAGCTGATGCATTGCAGCTTACCCAAATAAACTAAGCAGCGACAAAAGCGGGAAACGAACGTTACAATTGCAGATCGCCAAGCAAGCAGAAGAATATAATATCATCATCAGACCCCAAAAAAACAGAACCCAGAAAAAAGATTTTAACCCATTAAATAATCAGAAAAAGCTCACAATCTACTCTGTTAAATCTTTCGCACCTTGTCGTCCCTTCTTGTTCTGAATAGGATTCCATGAGTTTTTGTCCCAGAGATGAGCTTCATACCTCCCTGTCCATCTATGCCTGATCATCATCATCATCCCACAATCATCATCATGATCAATGAACATGCAGAAAGATTTAGAGAATACCCAGATGAAAAAAACACAAAATTAAGCTAAAACATCTATATACCTGGTTACCCCTCTGTAAATGGAACTTCTCCTTCCTGGGCTGTTAGCAAACTGACGTTTCTCTGGATTCAGATTTCTTCTGGTTCGTTTGGTCTTGGGTTTGGCAGGTTGAAGAGAAGGAGGAGATGGAGAAGGAGAAGGCGGAGAAGGAGGAGGAGGAGGTTCAGTAGTAGAGGAAACAGAGGAGGAAGAAGAAGAAGAAGGAGACCTCTTCATTTGGGGGGGTTGTGTGCTAAAATGAGCTTGTAGTGTTGGGTGGGGTCTTATAATAAGTTGCCTACTTTTTTGGTTTTAGCTTTTTTGGTAACCTAAGTTGGTTTACCAAAGCAAAGAGAGGGACAGAGAAAGAGTAAGAGAGAAAAGGTAAGAGGGGGGGAGGGGGTTTATATATTTTTATATTGGGGTTTAAGACTTTTAAGGGAGTTAGGGTTTTAACCATGGGTTAATATCTTAACCAGGTTAATTAACCATGGGTTTAGTAACTACCCAACACTTGTCTCAAGGTCTAGCCATGCTCCCAATCAGGTTCCAACTCAACCTGGCCTCCCCTGTTTGGGAATCTAAATACCTCTCTCTCTCTCTCTCTTGTTTCTCTCTCTAGAATTTGAAGAAAAAAATGAAAATATCCAAAGGGAGTGGTTTTGTGGTTGTAAATTGTAATTAGAGAAGAGCTGTTCATTTTGCCCGGTTGTAAGTTAGTATGACATGCTAAATCAATGATGGCTGTTGGATGTGAGGTAATGACGTCATTATTCCTGTAGCCAATGGTTTTGTAATGAGGGTGGTTTTATATTTAGGGTCGGGCTCCGTTGACAGATCTAAACTGACGGGTATCTGTACAGGGACACAATATAAGCCACGTGGCACACTCTTACAGGACTATAACTGTATGGATGTTTGTCCTATCCCATGGTGGACCTACAAACCAAAGATCAGCCTGATTACTGATTTATAAGTGCTGGATCTTTGTACCTCAAATACTGCTCAAATTCCCACAGTTGAGATCAAGCCCATGAAAATAAGTCGAATTCAAAGCCTATAAATCACTAATAATGCTGATTTGTTGTTTGTAGGTCCACCATGGGATAAGACAAACATCCATACGGTCATAATCCTGTAAGAGTATGCCACGTGGCTTATATTGTGTCCCTGTACAGCTTTCTGTCATTTTATATCTGTCAACGGAGCCCGACCCTTATATTTAACCTGCTGGGATTAATTAATTTAAAAAACCTGAGAGACTGACACGTTGTGAGGTATCTGAGGGAAGGGAAGTGGAAGAAGCAAAAATGTCCTCATTTTTTAATTTAAATTACAAATACCCCCCTAACAAGATGGTTAATTAGAGTAAACTTACATCGAGGATGAGTAGTAAGGACACGTGGGGTACATGGGTTGGGTCTAACAGTTTGGTGGGTCTGAACTAGTAGCTAGGTCTCATTGGTTGACAGTCAACCTGATCAGGTGATGGAAACTACTTGATTTGAATTTTGATCTTCAACAAAGATCTTGACCGTTCTAAAGAATGCAATGGATAGGATTTTCTCTTACGTCTGATCACTTGATTTTTGTTCAAAGGGATATATTGTACTTTGGTTTTGAAGTCTGAACCCCCTAAATGGAGTAAATTAAAACTTTGATGACAGGGTCCTGTCATCAAGGCCGATGACATGGTACAATAGAGGACTCTGACTGTACGGATGTTTTTATAATCCCTAGGTGGACCTACAAACCAAAAATCAGATTGATTAGTGATTTCAGACCTTTGGATCTTTGTACCTCAAATAATGGTCAATAAGGCTCAAATTCACACGGTTAAAATCAACCCATGAAAATAATTCCAATCGACCATCTAGAAATCACTAGCTAAGGATTGGCCAAATATCCATACGGTGAGAGCCCTCTAAAAGTATGCCACGTGGCTCATAGTTGGCCCTGTCATCAAAGTTTTATTCCCCTAAAATGTGTATGACACAGGTGATATTGTGTTTGTAGATAACCATGACAGGTCAATAAATACAACATCATTGCTAGGGTTTTGTTTTTTCTGAATTTAAGATATGGAATTAATTTCAAGAGTTAAACTATTAATGGGATGTCTTAGTTGTGTCGTTTAATGATTCTCAGTCTAATCCTGGTGTTTTTGTAAATGACAAAAATACCCCAACTAAGAATGCTGATGGTGGGGTTTCCATAAGGTCAATCTGGTCAATCAGGTTATTGAGTTGGCTAGTAGATTCAATTCGTGGATATTTAAGATCTTCCAAAAGACACTAAACCAATACTTCTTCTCGAATCCGCCTTTGCTCCAAGCAACCCCTGAGAAAAGGGACCCCAGGGCATCTTAGGTTCAAGCCAGCCCCTAGACCCTACCTTTAATTAGTAGGGCCCCACCTCCAAACTGAGCTTCAGTAAGCTTTGATCTCCAAACGTCACAATATTAAAGGTAGGCCAACATTAGCCTACCTCAACCTACCAACTCGAGCCTTAGGCTAACATTGACCTAGTGGATTTGATTCAGGTTCATTTGAGAGTTTATGCTTCTCGATTTTACTAGTGAATTCAATTCGGTAATTTGATTCATTGTTGGTTCATGCCGTTATATTCTAAAACTTAACTCCTTAACATCTCTATCTTTATAATTATAACAATAATTGGTCGTTTGTGATAACGGTCGTTATTATCCTATAATATTTATTAAAGCTATAATATAAAAGGAAATTTTTTAATAAAAGCTATAATATAAATGAAGGTCCTCAGTCTTTTACAACTTCATTTAAGATATTTTAAAAGGCATTAACCTAAGGGTCGGGGCTCAGGGGACTTGTCTTTCCACGTGTGTGGTCAAGCATGGATTCCAAGAATCCAACAATGATTGATAGCTCTGAGTTGGCATTCACTTTTTTTACTTTTGCCAAAGCAGAACCACCGTTGGATTCATGAAATCCACAACCGAGGACATGAGTAAAAAAGAGGAGTCAGAAAGACGAGTCCTCGGAGCCTGAACCTTAACTTAATACTTCTTCCCTAATCTGTCTCCACAATGCTCAGGCATCCCCTTTGCATGACACATACCCTTAAACTACCCTAACCCAATATAAACTCAACTCTTGTTACTTATTTTTCTAACATGGGTTAGGGTAATTTTTGGGATATATCTATATAATAAAAGAGCTCAGTTGTCTCCCCCTCTTATAGGCTTCAATAAAGAAGGGCTGAGATCTTATCCCCCAACTGGACAGTGGATCTCAGCCACTCACACCCGATTTTGGTAAATGCTTTGTCGCGGAGTGCCATGGGCACGGGCTACCCACTAGTATCATACAAAAGAAAGCCACTAATAGTATTTTGTTAGACCATATACCATTGTAATTATTCTTTTAAGAAATGGACTTAATTTAGCGATTTATCTATTAAAATGACATTCCTTAGATGTGTTACTCCATTGTTTCTTTTCTTATTTTAATCATGGGTGTTTTCTTAAATATGAAAAAATTACGTCTACTAAGTATGTTGATGGTAAAGTTCATGGAATGAGTCATTTGCGGTAATGGTCGTTCTTGTCCTATAATATTTATTAAAGTTATAATATAAATAAAAATATTTAGTCTTTTATAACTTATAAAAATTATAACATAAATGAGGGTCTTTAGCCTTTTACAACATCATTTAAGATATTTTAGAAGGCATTACCTAATACTTCTTCTCTAATCCATCTTGGCAATGCTCAAGGGATCCCCACATGGCTGTACGCTAAAATTACCTTAATCCAATTTAAACTCAATTCTAGTTACTTATTTTTTTTTAACATGGGTTGGAGTAGTTTTTGGAATCTATATCATACAAAAAAAAATTTCTTAATAGTACTTTGTTAGGTCATACCATTGTAGTTATTTTTGTTTTAAAGAAATAGACTTAATTTAGTGATTTAACTATAAAAATGGCATTAGTTGTGTTGTTCCAATGTTTATTTTCTCATTTTAATCCTAGATATTTTATTGAATATAAAAAAATTACGTCCACTAAGTACGTTGATGGTGAAGTTCACAGAAGCTTAACTATGTTTATTTTAGTCATTAACTTATAGAGTTGGAGGGAGTTGCAAGTTGACAATAAATTTGATTCGACTTTTATTGAAGAGTTCAGGATTAACGGATCGACTAGTGAATTCAATTTATTAATTGGATTCATTGTTAGTTCATGTCATTATATTCTAGAACTCTTTAGCATCTCCATGTCTCCTATGTACTTACAATAACAATGAGTCATTAACTAGTGATAATGGTCGTGCTTGTCCTGTAATATTTATTAAAGCTCTAATATAAATGAAAGTATTTAGTCTTTAATGATTTATAAAAACTATAATGTAAATGAAGATCTCTAACCTTCTACAACTTCATTTAAGATATTTTAAAAGACATTAATATAATACTTCTTCTCTAATCCATCCTCACAATGTTCATGGCATTCCCTTTGCATAACACAATTTAAATATAACTCTAGTTACTTTTTAACATGGCTTGGAGTAGGTTTGGGAATACATATTGTACAAAAAAGAAGCCTCTAATAGTACTTTGTTAGATCATACTATTGTAGCTGTATTTCTTTAAATGAAATATACTTAATTTAACTATCTATATAACAAAATATGAAAGTTATCTCCCCATCTTATACCCCCTCTTATATGTTTCAACAAAGAAGGACCGAGATCTTATACCCCAAATGGACAGTGGATCTCAGCCACTCACACCTGATTTTGGCAAATGCTTTGACGGGGAGTGCCGAGGGCAGAAGCCACCCACTATCAATATAACAAGTGACTGTGGTTTTCTTATACCCTCTCTTATCTTATATGGCTTCAATAATGAGTGGCTGAGATCCACTATGCTTCATATCGATGGCTGAGATTAACTCCCACCCAATTTTGACAAACACTTTGTTGGAAAGTGCCGCGGGCATGGGTCACCCACGCATATAACAAGACAACTCAGTTGTATTGTCTTATCTTATCCATCCATCTAATGTGGACGTACGGTTAGATAAAGAGTGGTTGAGATCAAATCCATCGATCTAATGTGGACGGTTAGATTTTAGCCACTCAATCCGCCTCATTTGACCTCAATTTATTCAAAATTTGAATTTCAACACTGTTATTTTTTGTTATTTCTGTTATTTTCTAATTTCTCCCTCTCTGCGTTACAATCCATTATAACAGCTGTTATAATGGAAAAAATGGTAATGCCCCAGTCCATTATACCGTTTGAGTGCCAAAGGCACCCAATTTTTGTAAACGCTTTTGTCGGAGAGTGCCGTGGGCACCGGCCATTTACTAGTTAGATAACATTTCTTAGTTGTGATCTTCTAATATTTCTTTTCTTAGTGAATTCAATTATTAATTTGATTCGTTTTTAGTTCATGTCATTATATTCTAGAACTTAACTCTTTAGCCTCTCTATCTCTATTACTTATAATAAGAATGGGTCGTTTGTGATAATATCATTATTATACTATAATATTTATTAAAACTATAATATAAATAAAAGTCTAATCTTTTAAAACTTCATTTAAGATATTTTAGAATATATTAACCTAAGATTTCTTCTTTAATCCACCTTCGCAATGCTCGGGACATCCCTTCCCATGACATATACATTAAAACTATGTTAACCCAAATTAAACTCAACTCTAGTTATTTACTTTTTTAACATGGATTGGGGTAGTTTTTGGGATACATTGGAAGCCTTTATAGTAGTACTTCGTTATACCAACCGCAATAGTTATTTTAAGAAATGAACTTAATTAGCAATTTGACTTTTCTTAGTTGTGTTGTTCTAATGTTACTTTCCTCATTTTAATCTCAGGTGTTTTCTTGAATATGAAAAAATTATGTCCACTAAGTATATTAATGGTGTTCACAAATGATTAACCAAGTTTATATTAGACATTAACTTTACAGAGTTAGAGAGAATTGGAGAGCTCATAGTTGCAAGTTCACACTACGATTTGATTCGACTTTTTTCAAGAGTTAATGATTCACGAGTTGACTAATGTATTCAATCCGTTAATTCAATTCACTATTGGTTCATGTCATTATATTCTAGAACTAACTCTTTAGCATCTCTATCTCTACTACTTATAATAAAAAATATGTCATTTTTTATAATGGTCGTTATTGTCCAATAATATTTATTAAAGCTATAATATTAATGAATATCTATAGCATTTTATAACTTATGAAAGTTCTAATATAAATGGAGGTTTTTAGCTTTTTACAACTTCGTTTAAAATATTTTAGAAGACATTAACTTAACTTCATCTCTAATCCACCTTCGCAATGCTCAGGGCATCCCCTTTGCTTGACATATACCCTAAAACTAACCTAACATAATTTAAACTGAACTCTAGTTACTTATTTTTTTAACATGGGTTGGCGTAATTTTTAGGATATCATACAAAGGAGAAACCCTTAGTAGTACCTTGTTAGATCATACCACCGTATTTTTTTGAGGAAATATTAATGTACTTAATTTAGTGATTTAACTATTAATGACATTCCTTAATTAGTTATGTTGTTTTTAATGTTTCTTTTCTCATTTTCATTAGTTATGGAGTTTACCAAAGGTTAACTAGCTAGGTTTATATTAGTCATTAACTTTACAGAGTTGGAAAGCTGATAGTTACAAGTTCACACTACAATTTGATTCAGCTTGATTCAAAAGATCATGATCCACAAGTTGACTAGTGAAGTCAATTTGTGAGATTCATTTGGTTCAAAGAGTTCATGATTCACGGGTACTTGACCAGTGATGCCTATAGTTACCATTGATTCATTTGGTTTATGTTGCTAACTCATTATTACATCTATATCTTCATTGCTTATAATGAGAATAAATCGTTTGTAATCAATACTATCTACCACTTTTTTAACAAAAAAAATTCTTGCAATATTTATGAAAGTTATAATACAAATGAATGTTTTTAGACTTTTACAACTTCGTTTAATTATAAAAGACACTAACTTGTGACTCTTCTTTTCAAGTACCCCGCCTCTGCACCGAGCATCCTTAAGCATAGGGATACTTAGGACATCCCCTTTGCAAGACACTTAACCGCGAAACTTTCTTAAACCAACTTAAACTCAACCTTAGTTATTTTTTTTAACTTGGGCAATTATTAGGGTATGTCAACTACTTTATTACAACTTAAATAACTAATTTACCCCTCTTCCACTCTCTATTTAAAAATTTATTGAACTTATGTTTAAGACATTAATTTTGTCTTGAGATTTTTGAAAAGCTTATAACTTATTTTTTTGGTTCTAGTAAAATTAATATATTAGAAGCTTTTTCCGTAATATTTACAGTGATATCCGTAACTAAATATTTTTATTTAAGGCTCTGTATGGTGATTTTTTATTAGTAAAAAATTGAATAAAACATAAGATTGATGGCTCTGTATGGGTGATCAACATAAAGTTTAAAAAAAAAATGATTTGTTTGCGAGAAAGTGTTGATACTGAAAAATTTATCACATTTATATATTTGCAAAAATCTTTTTTTTCTAGAAAGCTTATTCAGGGCAACGATAAAAATTTATCACATGTATATATTTGATTTGTACTTAATTTATGAATGCTATAATGCGTTAAAACTTGATTTTTTATGGGTAATTTATGGGTAATAATAAGTTAGAGATCCATTTATCCTTTTAATAAATTATATATTATTTTTTATTCAAAAAATCATTATTCATAAAAATAGGATAATGCAAGGATTTGATATATTTTAAGAAACATTAACAAATTTTATACCCAAAAATATAATTCACATGCGGGTAGGTGAGGCCTATCATTCGGTATGTCTCATCTAAATATCAAAAAATGATCTAAACTGACATCCCATCATTTATTTTTTTATTTCAATGGTTAGACATATACTCACTAAAATGGATGGCTATGATCACTTGATTGAAACAAATTTTGTTATGGTCGCTTTCCTCGTGCACATGTGTAACATAAATGCATTGCTATTACTTGAGCGTCGCATGCACATCACATACTCCCTCCACTAGACAATGTGATTAGTTCAATTTCACAAATCCAATTAGTGTTAATAAGTTTTATATACGTATGATTGCTTATATATTAAGAAATCAATACTTTTATGGGTCACAGAAGTTAGTGGTGTCGGGTACCACATACCTAACACATTGGATCTCTATGTTGCATTGACACGAACTCGTGTGTCAGAGTCCAATATGGTTATGAAGTGTCGGACTCAACAAACCCCAAAAAATAGGATTCGGGGACTCAGCTGAATATTTAATTATTAATTTGTTTTTATTTTATAACAACAATTCCATGGTAAAATATCAAAATTTTCTCGGTAGATTGTGGAAGGTTTTTTTACCAAATCTTAGAAACAAAACCCTTTTCTCTCTCTACCACGAAATTCAAACCCCAAATTTCCCTATATTGAATATTTATTTTATTTAAAAATATTAGTATAAAAAAAAAAAAAGAGTCGGTGCCGGATCCATATCCACAAATAGGGACATGTGACTCGTCTACTGGTTTGAAGAGTCCATACAACACAAATAGATCCGTAGCTAATCAGTAATCATCGTTATCATAAACCTTTTCCCAATAGTATAGGGTCGGCTTGCAATCATGTTTAAAGTCATCTCTTCCGCTAATGCAAATTTCTTTAAATCTCCTCTCAGAACCTCATTCTTTATCCGTTTTGACATTTTCCTCGCCCTTTTAGGCCCTTTACCAGCTAATCAGTCATAAGATCCTAAATTTGTTCATGGTTTACTCTATGGACATCCCCTTGAAGGAACAATAATTTTAAAAAATAAATAAAAAGTAGTTTATCGGACTGTTCAATCTATCTAGAATACTAAAATGGTAATCAGTTTTCTACTAGTCGTCAGGTTGATCAACTCGTGAATCCAAGCAAATCGATCCGTAAAATCAATTTAAAAAAATTATATTCATTTGATTTAGGGCTAAGTCAATACATTTATGTTAGAGACGTCAGAGGGGAGGGGGGGTTTGAAGGTGGTTAGTCTCCTCTTCAACTACCTTCGTTTTGATTTTTTATGGTTATAGGAAATTAGGTTGCCAAATTGGTAGAGAGGTGTGGTTTGGTTTTCAAACATTTTTCTGAACCAAACTGTTTCTTGCAAGCCATGTTTAGTTAGAAACTGGGGTTGGGGGATGTTGTAGAGTGTAGACTCTAGTCCATGCCTCCTTGCGTAACTTACCAAACCCTCTTTTGGTCAAACCTACAAAAAGAGAAAAAGAGGGAGGCTAACTTGCTAATTTGCGCAGGTAGCGTCCATTGCAAAAATTTCCCCATTTGGATACTTTTGAACTCACAAAAGACAAAACCTGGCTGAAAGGGGAAGGTTCCGCGTAGTGCCCCGCTGCAACAGAACGCGACGGGGATTTTAAGATGCGTAACACGTATCTAAAATCCAAAAGTTGTGGACGACAATTTTAAAACGTTTACCTGAGTTAAAGCAAATTTTTGTTTTTTGTTTTTTGTTTTATTCTTCCTTCCCGAGTCCAGTTTTGCTCAACGACGTCTTTGAGCATTACAGCTTTATGAGCCACGTGGCACGTATAGATGTTTGGCCCATCCTTATGTGGACTAACAAACAAACCGCACGATGATGATTTCTAACTGTTGGATGTGAGTCTTTTTCACGGGTTATTCAGATAACGGACTAGGAATCACCAATCAGATTTACTTTTTTATCTGTTGATCCATGTAGTGATGGACCAAACATCCATACGATCATTGATCTCAAATGTTGCCACGTGGGCCTGCTCATATACACGTCGTTGAGCATTCTTCTCATTGAAGATGTGGAGTACATAGAAATGTGCTACCTGGCACATTCTTTCGAGCCCACTAACCCATTAATTGATTGAGTAACGACCACTCGATGGACCAACACCTCAGCCTATAATTTTGGACCGCGGCACGTGGCCCGGTCCGTCGGGCCAAAGCCAGGACAGTCTTGGGCTGGCCCATTAGGTCATTGGGCCGGGCCAGGCCAGGCCCATGAAACTCGGTCCGGTCCAAGGCTCAGTTCACAATCAGCCCGATCCAGCCTGACCCAGTCCAAAAATGGCTCATTTTTTTAAAATTCACCGGGCCTGGCCCGGGTTGGGGCCTCCCCTACAGGCCTTGGGCTACGCCCTGGAATTTGGTCCAACCCGACAGACCAAAATTACAGGCCGAGCCTACACACCAACAATCAGCCTAATTTTTGATCTAAAGTATTCAAGTGTTCAAATCCTCCAATTAAAAATATTGACCACTCAGGCGGATTGTTGGTGTATAGGTCTATCAAGTAGTGGGCCAACCATTTAAGGGTCGGTGAGCCCCAAAGAGTATGCCATGTGGCACATTTTTATTCGCTCCACACAGAAAACATGTAATATTACAACAACTCATGGTTCAAAGTACGTCCCGTCTAAGTTTCAGCTTTGTCTGGCCATTGTATAACAGCTGAGAGAGATGCCACTGGTACTATAGCTGCCTACCTGAACCGAGATCAGGTTGGTTGGTTGTCCAGTTATTTTATCGGATGGTTTACACTAATGGGGATCATAGCTTTAAGCAATTTGGTCTGAGAGGATATGTTCATCACTTTATGATCAACTTCACTAGATTTCCCTTATAAATTACATGCAGCTACAAATATTGTATAATATAGTGTTGAGCATAAGAATCCTCCATGCAAAATTTACAGCTCAAGCAGCACACAAATAAGTAGCATTCTTAAACTTCTTCCATGGCATTTAGATGATAGGGGCAAGAGAGAATCAAATTGTAACCCCCGTGCCACAGAGAAGCAGACCCCCAGATTCTATTCTGTTCTTAAGGATCACCCTGTCAAACAGCAATCTTTCAGACCGAACCTGCAACTCATAGTCATCTGCATTGTAGTAGCTCGATCTCTTACAGTCCCTACTGTCTTTCTGAATTTCTTTCTCAAACTTCTTTATGTAATTCCTTATGTCGTCGTGAATTCCAACAGCTTCTGTCAGTTCATCAGCAAAGGAGAACTGGAAATTCCTGCTTCCTGCCGTACCTGTACCTGCTAGGCTGTCCCGGTCTTTACTGGGATTCTTGCTACTGCTGCTGGCTGTTAAATCAGGGCCATTGGGGCTAAGCATGCTTTGAACTTGATTATCAGATTCCTGCAATTGTAATGATGAATTTAAGTAGTACACTTAATTCTTTCTGAAAGATTTTCATCTCTTATTCGGGTGATGGCTTTCAGAAATGGATTAAGAAATCAATTCAAAGAGAGTTTTGCTAAAGGGGTATCTTCATCAAACACTTCAAATGTTGACTGGAAAATGAAAAAATCTCACTGGAAAATCATTTCCCATGTTTTTAATGAATATTACTATACATTCTCTAACACCGATATTTCTAACGACAAGAAACTGCTGAACCAATAAATATATAGTTGACTAGGTGATCTTCAAGCGGGAACTAATTTCTTTGATCCCATTTTGAGTTGAATGCTTAGACTAGAGCTTAAACTAAAGGATACTGGTTGCAAGTATAAATCTGAGAGAATTGGATTGAAAATTTTCCAACTAAATTATGAGACCTGAATGTAAGAACTACCATCTTAAATACCTTCTGGAGACATGCAACCATAATTGCAAAAGCAGAGCTCTACTAACTGAGCTATAACCCCCTAACCGAGTGGAGCATGCATGAAGGATTCAAACACGTTGGACCCCTCAATCCGCAGGAATGAACCACATTTGGTTGCTCAAGTAAATGCAGTTGCAACATTGTTGGTTGCAGATAAGCTGCATTGGAATCCAATCTACTAAGGTAGCTCACAAGTTATTCAATGTTTGCCCTTAATTTACACAGGCGTAAGCAAGGACTGGAAAGTATAGGTTTATACAAAAGGGCACTGACAAATGGCAGAGTCGCATACAGAGACGAAGTGTTGGACACAGCAACTCAGATAAAGTACAATATGCCAAAAAGTCCATCCAAATAAAGTACTAATAGTATATTCGAAATATAACAGTATCAACACTTAAGAACTAAAAAAACATGAAAAAGTTCATAGGCCTAATTAGGGTTGAAGCTATTTAATTGGTGGAATCAACTTGTATCCTTTTCTCCTTTTTTTTTTTTTGATAAGTTCCTTTTCTCCTAATTTTTATCATTTTTGTAGATTTGAAAATTATAATTTTCCTAAAAAACCCTAGTCGCAAAAATTGACTGCATAATATCTACAACCAAATCAAGACAAGAAAACAATAAATTGAGATTGTCCTAATAAGAGCATCAGATGTCCTGTTTGCGGAAGTGAGAGCGGGTGCAGGGGTGGGAGTTTTAAGGAAGCCCTAGGGTTTGAAACGCCTAGGAAGCGTTCATATATATATATATATAGGGTCAGGATCAGGAGACAACAATTTTCACAACATTTTCTACAACAAAAAAATTGGCGAGAGCCAATATATAAATTATAAGTTTTGGAATTGTTGAAGAATTCTCACAAAAGTTCAAATCATTCTGACATTCGTAGACTGGTTTAGAAGTTGAAGAATTATGGACCGTCTATTTTTACAGTTAACTTGAAGACTACACTTGATGGGATTAGAAATTTCAGAATAGGCTGAAATTTTGTAGGAGTGATATATATGGTGGGGAGATTATCCTCACCAAAAATCGGCTATTGATTCATCTTCCATGTGGGTACGCCAAAATTGTTGTATAAAATGTTGTGAAAATTGTTGTATCCCGATCCTGACCATATATATATATATATATATATATATATAGAGAGAGAGAGAGAGAGAGAGAGATTTAAATTATTTGAAAAGGATATATATATGTTGTCATAGGTCCAAATAATATGATAAATTAATGATTAATAACTTCTATTTGAAATTTACTATTTTTGTGGTTGAATACATGATCTCCGTAACTTCTCAAGTTCGTCACATAAGAGAATCATTGAGCTTTGTTTTCGAAATTTCTTGTCAAATGCCTTGTTGTTTACCAAATCAAGAGTCCATCCCAAACAAGTTTGGGTTTCTATCAACTTAGAACCGTGAGTCCAAAGTAATCCCAAGTACGAAGCGTTGAAGCGTGGTTCTAAAGTGGGAGCATCACCCTACATAGGAGTTTCCTACAAATAAGGGTCACAAGTCTTGCATCAGAAAATTTCTCATAATGGAACATCTTCTTTTGGAGGGTAACCTTTGATCAGACCCATGATCTCCTGATCTCTGTACAGTCCATCAACTGATTGAGCCACGAGCTCAAGCATGTCCTTGTTAGATTGGTGAGATTAATAAGCTAATATTTCTCAGAATAGTATAGAGCATATGAAATAAATAAAAAAGATCAACCTATCAAAGAATAATAATAACAATAATTAATAACAGATCAGTTTATGTATGAAATGGACCTTATGATGGTTGAGGTGACCATTGATGCAGTAATTGGCCGAGGCACTTGAACTTGCGGATGGGAAAAATGTACTCTCACCAACTGGGGGAGCAACCGTAGCTAAACTGACCAGCGGGTCCTCTAGTGATGAGAAATCAGAACCATCAAAAGTTGATATTGATACACACTCATCAAAATAATTCATAGCTTCCTCTGTCAAACGCTTGGACATCTTCCGTCTCTCAATGCTAGTCTGTGTCATAGTTCCATGGAATCATTTCAAAATAAAGAAAAATCAGTCAAACGTCCCAACTTAGTAAAGTGGAAAATGGATGAAGAGTTCATATCCTCTATATGCTAGTCCCAGTGGTAACTTCCTAGCCTCCGTAACAACCATGTAGATCCATTCTGACAATCAGTCAATGGGCCACACCTCTATCCAACATGCTGAAGCATAGTGACCAAATGTGAGCCCATCCACCCTATGTGTTTTTCTTGTACACCTTGGCAAGATCTTTTTCTGTTCAACGGAATTTGCATTACTGGATGGGCTCCAAATCTGATCAACCTTATCTTTCGGGGACATTAATGCTGCAGGTGGAACCAGAGGTGAGATGGTTTGGATGGACTGATTGTGCACCAAATGGCAGCCACAGAGGACTCTAGGAAGTTCTGACTGGTATAGACTATAGAGATCTCAACTCATCAAAGAAATGTACAATCACATCAATTGTACTTTTCTCCTCGATCGAGATTTGGGCATTTCTGAAGTCTTTGGTTCTGGCAGTATCTCCTTCAGAATTCTACTGAGTTCTTGTCCACGGTGCTCCTCAACAGCCAGGTCCGCCCGGAGTTTCCTAGCCCTCTCATGTGACTGCAAATTCAATACATGAGGTCAACATTATGCAGGCTCTTATTTAGAAGAAAATAACAAAGAGGCACCAGGATGGAATAAAATAGAGTAAACACAATACGTTTCATTTTCGGGATCTAGATGGGTGGTATGGAAGAAAATGTTATCACGTACATCTCTATGCATTTCATGTTTAATGACAATGGAGATATTTTTATAGATAAGAATGACGTTGCTGGTGAAGGTTTTCTCTAAACTTGTGAGCAGGTTGACTACTATTGATGGATGAGAATAGAAAGGGAGTTAATGCAAAATTAGAACAATAGAAGAATACTTTAGAAACCAAGGGTTTTAAGATAAGTAGGACCAAAGCACAATGCATGCGGTATAACTTTAATAAAGACACTCATAGGGATGAGATAATAGTTATGATTGATAGACAAGAAATACCCCAAAGCAACCAATTTCGTATCTCGGTTTGACTATTCACTAGGATGGAGAAATTGGTAAGAATGTGACCCATGAAATTAGTATTGGTTGGCTAAGGTGGAGACATGCTTCTGGAGTATTATGTAATCGACGTGTAATTATCAAGCAAAAGGAAAAATTCTACGACAGCCGTAACACCAACTTTGCTTTATGGAGTTGAATGTTGGGCAATTAAGAAACATGTTCATAGAATGAGTGTGGCAAAGATAAGGATGTTGAGATCGATGAGTAGAAAAATTTGGAAAGACAATCAGAAATGCATTCGAGGAAACAGAGAAATAATCTCCAATATGAGATAAACTAAGGGATAGTTGATTGAGATGGTTTGGGCATGTGCAACGAAGACCGAAGATGGCAACAATTAGTAGGAGAGGTTTGGTGCAAGTTGAAGGCTTTAAAAGGGAGAGAGGAAGGCCGAAAGTGACATGGATGGAGGTAGTGTTTAAAAAAGCGTGCCTCATAGTATGTGAAGAGTACACCTCGAGGCAAGGGCATAGATTAAGCCTTGACTAAATATATGAGGCTTAAGCCTCACCCAAGTGAAAGGCATGGCATGAGGCACAGTTGAGGCTCAAACCTTAACTATAAGCAATAATTGGGCCATTTGAAAATTATAAAAAAAAATCATTTTTAATAAAGAATTTTTCACTTATTTTCCCAAAATACCCTATCCAATCATATTTATTATAAAAAAAAACAATCTAGAAGATGATTTCGATCATCTTTTTGAGAGAGTTCAAAATCCATCTCTTTTGCTCTTGTTTTCGCATTTTAAGAGATTGTTTATTGTGCTCTCATTTCTCACCCAAATTCAATTCCATTTCTTCCTATGGATTCTTTGGAATGAAACAGTTCAAAAGTAAACATTTTATAAAATATTCCTAGCTTTCTTCTCTAGAATTATGGATGCATGGAACCATGCATTATAGCTGATTCATTATATAGAAATTATGGATTGGTTGTTAACTTGTCTATCTTTCAGTTTCTATGATTTTTGAATTATGACTTATTCTCTTTATCTATGTATTTATCTATATTTGACTGTGTCTGAGTAATTGATTGTCTTATTATTGTTGATATACGTATATTTTTTAACTGTTGAATGTTGATGATAACTAGATATATCAAATGTTTGGCTTTAAACTGTCAAATATTTTCTTTTTATATAACGTAAAACATAAAAAAGGACTAGCAAACCACTTTGTATATGCCTCATGCTTTTTAAAACACAGGACAGAGGTAGTAAGAAAAGATCTTAAGACATACTTGACAATAGACATAGCTCTAACAGTGTCGAATGGTGAAATAGGATTCATGTTGCTGACCACAAACATATGGGATAAAGCATAGATGATGATGATCATTTGACATGCCTATGTGGTGCCCAGATTGAGATGATTTAAGGGATGATATTTGGTCAGAGGAGAATGGAGATCATCCTCATAAAAAATCAGTTATCAAATGTGGACTTAAAGTTAACAGTGAAAATGGATGGTACATAATTTCACAACTTGTAATCCACTTTTATAGGGCCAGAAATATTGGAATGGGTTGATTTTTGGTGTGGAGATCATCCTCAACAAAAATCAACCCTTGGCTCATCTCCTCATAGGCCCCACAAAGGCATGTCAAATGGCTGCCAAATATCCTAACCCATGTCTATATCTATAGGTTGACACCTTTTTGACACAATAAATGACATATGATCATGGGGCCCACATGGGGATAAGCCAAGAGCTGATTTTTGGTGACAATTATCTCCATCACCAAAAATAAGCCCATTCCAAATTCTAGCCTTATGAAGAGTGGATTAAGAGTTTAAAATTTCTGGACCGTCATTTCACTGTTAACTTGAGTTCCACATGTGATAGGGTGGGTTAAAAGTTTCAGAAAGGGCTGATTTTTGTGAGGATGATCGACCATGCCTAGGTCCTTTGATTGCTCTATCTTGATAGGGGTTTTAAATATTGAAATCTTATTATACCCGAGCTTTCCCAGTGCCAAATTGTAGCCGTACTCCAAACTTATCAACTAGGGTCTGTGTTAGACCATTCTAATGATTATTAAATGAGTTGAAATAGGTCGAGCACAGACCACTGAAAAGTACCCAGAAATTGATTTATGTGATGTTTCTTTTTTAAGATTTCTGAAGCACCTTGAAAAGGTCTGTTTAACGATCCAGATGTGGACTGAAGTGGACCCCGGGATGGATAAAATTAAGATGTATCTTTGGCCATATTGATGCATCCTTAACGGACTAAAATAGGTCCAAGATAGATCAATCAAAAGACCTATTCTAGAACTACAGTCCAGAATTCTTCTAACGAGTGGCAGTGTACTCTTTACACATGGCAGTTGAGGGGGTGGCTCAAATGGGCTCATGGGTTTCACCATCTTTGAATCTCCTCACAAGGCAAGTTTCATCCAAATAGCAATCCGCTATGTAGCAAAAGAAGGCACGTTTCTTTTGCAATTTTCTCCTACTTAAAAATTTTAATATTAAATGCTTGCAATTAGTAGGGTAAAAAGTGCAACACAAGTTATAAGCATAACATGGACCAGGGCATTGTCCACGTTGCCAATCCAGAGCTAGTCTATCAGATGATGGTCTGGATTAGCCACGTCGGCCCTCATGTGTTAAAGAAAATCCTGCACTACAGAGAAGAGTTCTGGAATGTAGCTCGACCAAAGAAGCTTAAATTGCATCATTGATTATGTACAATTTTGTGGTATGACACCAATAGCTTAATGACCAGTACAAAAAGTTAAGACCAAACCTGCTCAAGCTTTGCAGCATATTCCCTTCTGATGTCAGAAACTAATTCAATTGCATCTGGGTTCACCGATTCAGGAGGATTATCAGCAACATTAGCAGCAGCAATAATGGTTGGGTTCTTCCTTCCGATGGCCTGATATCAAAAGTTCAAGAACAAAATGAGAACTAACACAAGGCAATAACGAGGGGTCAACTGGATAATTTGATTAATAAACGTGTAACAAAGGACAACCCAATTTCAAGACCTAGGTAGCCCTCTCTCTCTCTCTCTCTCTCTCTCTAAGCAATATATTCATATCAATAAAAACCTATGATACCTGGATACCATAAGCAATATATTCATATCAATAAAAACCTATGATACCCGGATACCTGTACTAGTGCCTCATAGCAGTGTCGTGTCGACACGGATACGGATACGGATACGGATACGGACACCAAACACTATTGACACGTATCCTTCATAAAAAGTTGAAAAAATTAGAAACAATAAAAATTTGAACTATAAAATAGGATTCTTGTATCCGTATCCGTGTCCTTGATTTTGGAAAATGTCGAGTCGTATCCCTACTTCCCGTATCCGGCATCATAGATAAAAACTCATTATTCTAAGAGTGGTTAACCAACTCTAATGTCTCAGTAACAGTAGGTCCATCTCTACATGGGATGCATAATTTTGTTAAGACTTCAAATTTAACGAGATTATGGCCATTCCACATGTTTCTGCCTCGAAATCAAATATAATAATAATAAGAAGAAAAAAAATCCGTGTTTGGGTACTCCATGTATGTCATTTCATGAGTCATGGTGTTCTTTCACAATCCCAAAGAAGACACTCTTTTCAGGTGTCAGTCATGTAAAAAAGGGCATAATATGCATGCCTGCTTTCTTGCCTGATGATGGCCATGTCTTTACTTAATCAAAGTTCTCAAGCTTGCTCAGACAATTGTATTTCATTTAGAACATTTCATATCAACTGCCAATAGGCTTACTCTCAATTGTAACAAATGCCAAGAGACAATCATGGAAAATGGAATTATTTTAAAACTAGGAAATGGAACAAAATGGAAGCTTGGCAGCCTTCTAAGTTCTGACTAAACTATTCAAAGTCATAAAAAAACAAAAAATCATAGACCATAACCAAACTAGCTTACATTTTCGAGGTCAATTCGGATCTCAGAAATAGCACGTCTTACTTCAGATCGAACAGTTTCATATATGCCACCAGTTCCAGCATCACTGGCCGGATGCTCGCTCTGGAAAGACTGAGGATTTCATCACAAAGTAAAATTACAATATCAGGATATCCGATCCATTACCATCTGCAACCATAACCATTAAAGATAGAGAAACATTTCCATAAAACAAGGATTCAGCTTTAAGCAACTCAGCCATGCGTATCATGTTGTTATATCCAAACAGAATAATCAAAACAAGATCAGCACCTCCATCTGCTCAATAACCGCTTTGATTGTTTTCTCTTCAGCTTCAGAAAAAGAACTTGTAGATATCCCATCTTCCCAATTTGCAGCTTGCAAATATGACTAAAAGAAACCAAAACAAATCGAATAATATAGTAGTAATCCATTTCAACTGGAGAAGGTGCTGATCACAAGCAAAAAATAAAAATAAAAAGTTAAATGGGTTTGTATTCGACTTACGGCGAAATCATCAAAAGGCTCGGAAAGTGGGTGCTGACTAGACCATGTTTGCGGAGTCCTTGTCTCACTGGACGGTTCAGAAGCACTAGTAATTGCATTAACCTTCTTCTGCATATTGGGGGTTAAACTCCCATTGTTTTTATTTCTCAAACTTGAAGATAAAGTATACTTGTTATCATTTTCGCTCTGTAAAACCAACAATTTCAAGAATATATATCGAGTTCAGAGAAGTGAATAAAATTACTTGCACATCTCAGAATTGAATCAAATTCTTCCATGGAGATAGAGGAAAATCAAACCTCAGAGTTCTCATAGCGACCCCTTGACACTGATCGTTGGCGTCGTCCCGTGTCTACCCTTGACAAACTTCGACCAATTACCTTTCGAGTACCCGATAACGGACTCCCACATTCGGAGTTTCTCGAAACCGACCGCCCCCTTCTACCATTCGAAACACCACTGCCCACTAATTTCGAAGGTATGTCATCGAATTTGGATGCATTTTCATCGAATTTAGCAATTCCAACCAAGTTTTCGGACTCAAGGATATCTGGAGGTGATGAGGTAGTGCTACAGAACAGGGGATTATCCCTTTTATTCAAAAAATCTACTACGCTGCTCGACGAGTAACTTCTCGATACAGCACTTACGCTTCTCGATCTTCGAAGGGGGGCCTTATTACTCAAATTCTTCTCTGAATTACTTCCCTTAGCAGAGGAAGATGTGATATTGGAAGATGAAGAAGTTCCCAAATTCCCTCTTTTAGAGGTCGATTTGAAGGCAGAAACCGCCATTTTCTGATCAAATCAGGTGAGAAGAAGGAAACCCAGTATCTGAATTCCTTCAAAACTTCAAATCTAAGAAGGATACAAAACAGAGCAAGCTTGAGATACCCATGATGAACAAACCCTAGAAAATCCGTACAGAAACCAACAAAATGGAGAAATTCTAGCAGAATGTCGAAGACCCGACACGATTTAATTTGTCCGTCGCGAGGAAATGATTGGTAGCACAAGCCTACAAGGAACCAAGGAAGGATTTTGGTGGATTAAAAAAGAACCAAAAAGTTGAAAAGAGAGATTTGGAATTTCCAACCGTGCCTTTTTAGAACAGAGGATGGTGGGGCTTTCATTCGGGAATTATTGCAACGCTACTTTTTTTTAGAACAGAGGAAAGTAAAGTATAACTTTGCTAACAGAAGTCGGTTATCAACGTTGATGACGGATCACAGTATGAGCCACGCGGCACATTCTTAAAGATCGCTGACCGTATGGATGTTTAGACAACCGTAGGAGAGCCTGTAGACCATAGATTAGCTTGATTAGTGATTTCTAAGTATTGGATTAGAGTTGTTCTCATTGGTTGATTTTTTTTATCGTGGAATGTGAGCATTATTTAGGATACAAGATCCAGAGGTTTGAAATCACTAATCAGGCTGATTTTTGGTATGTATGTCTATACAGGGATAGGCCAACAATCCATACGGTAAGTGGTCTCTCAGAGTGTGCCACGTGGATCATACCAACCGTCATCATCAACGTTGATGACGGATTCCGTGAGCAAAGTTCTACTAGGAGAGGATTGTGGGGCTTTTACTTGGGAATTATGGCAGTCGCCTACTTTTTGACAAATGGGCGCTCTTCTCTCCCACAAAGTTGCTTATTTCATCGAGAAAAACAATGCTAA
Organism: Euptelea pleiosperma; assembly: GCA_035048495.1. Classification (NCBI taxonomy): domain Eukaryota; kingdom Viridiplantae; phylum Streptophyta; class Magnoliopsida; order Ranunculales; family Eupteleaceae; genus Euptelea; species Euptelea pleiosperma. The sequence goes on from CM068544.1 coordinate 3,479,612, forward strand.
TATGGGAAAATTTGTCTTTTCATTATTTGTGCCCAATTATCGAAAACTATGGTGCCCCAATCACTTCCGTTATTCTGTTGCTTTTTGGCATTACAAGATTATTACATCTACGGATCTACCTAGTGGATTATCCTGTGATGGCACGTGCCTTCCATTGGTAGGGCTGTCCATGGATCCAGTTCAGATTGGATTAGAGTAATTCGAGAACCTATCTAATAAGGAGTAAAACTTGCCTGACTGCCCACAATATGAGCTACGTGGCAAATTTTTAGACGACACTGATCGTATGGATGTTTGGCCAAGCCCTAGGTGGACCTACAAACCAAATATCAGCCTGATTATGGTTTCACACCTTTCGATCTTGTAACCCAAATAATACTCAAATTCCCACGGTTGAAATCAATCCATGAAAATGACTCCAATCCAACGCTTAGAAATCGCTAATCATTTTGATTTTTGGTTTGTAGATCCACCTAGGGATCGGCCAAACATCACTAATCAGGCATAAAGACCTTATCAAACTATCTAAATTTACAATAATTAAGCACTAGAGCTTTCAACACTTAAAATTAAACACTTTAAGCTTTCAACGCTGAATTTAAGTTTTTCCAAACACTACTTTTGTGGATGGGTATGATTTTTGGAATGGGTCGGGCTCCGTCGACAGATCTAAAATGACAGGCGTAAACGGCCGTTGGTTTAAAAAAGGATCGTTATAACGAAAATAACGACGGCCTTCGGATTTGGACCTCCCCTGTCCCAGAAAATAACGGCCGTTATTTTTTGTTATTTTTCCGTTATAACGAACATAACGACCATTATTTTCTGGAAAATTTTGAAGAAAAAATGGCCGTTATTTCCGTTATTTCTATTTTTTTTTTCGTATTTTGAAATTCAAATTTCAAAGTTCAAAATTTAAATTCCGGAGCCATTATTTTCCGTTATTTTCGTTATTTCCATTATTTCTATTTTTCCATTATTTTTCCCATTATTTTCCACTTTTGCCCCTGAGCATTATAATTTGTTATAACGAAAAAAATGATAACGCCCCCAGTCCGTTATACCGTTAAAACGGCGCCTTTTAAACTTTGATCTAAATTACCTGCCCTTTTGTAGTCTAATCTAATGACTCTAATCTAGTGTTTTAAAACTCAAAATTACCTGTCATGTTGACTCGATGAGGGTCGATTCATTGAATCAGTAAGATTATTATATATATATATATATATACCGTACTTTGACAATGAGCACCTAAGAAACTAAAAGATCCTACTTGCTAGTCGACTCTGCATGGAGCTACTACTAAACATCTCATCAATTTAGACTTGATTTGACCAAGTTTCATATCCTGTTTTAAAACTAAGGGGGTGTTTGGATAGTCATTTTTCAAAAAATATTTATTTAAAAAAGACTTCTCTAAAAATGTGTTTTTCTTAAAGAGTCCGTCTAGAGCTACACCCATTTCTTACATCCACTTCTTACACCCGAGGTTAGGGCCCACATGGACATCATGTTGGACAATCCAACCGCACAATGAGTTTTTCATACTATGGTTACCTTTCTCACAAAAAATCAGGACATTTCGACATTCTTAACATCACGAGAATATGACTTTTAATTTAAAAAATCTAGACCATCCAATTAAACCATTATTTTCAGTCAATTTTTTATATGGTTAGCAATGTTGAAGTGAACTGACTTTTGGCAACGATGATCATCGTGGCAAGGACAACTCATTGTCCGGTTGGATTGTCGAACATGATGTCCATGTGGGCCCCAACCTCCGGTGTAAGAAGTGGATGTAAGAAATGGGTGTAGCTCTAGATGGACTCTTTCTTAAAAATGCCGTATGTGTTGTATTCTTTAGTGAGAATGCTCACCAAAAAACATTTGGAGTTTCTCTCCAATTGATTGGAGTAACAGGTCCAATCGGTTGGGCTTCGGTCCAATCGATTGAACTGACGAACCGATAAATTTTAGAGATTTTTATTTCGGGTTATCCTATTTTAAGAAACCCTAGTTCGTCTTTAAAGGTTATTTAAGTGACCCAATATTACTCATTCTATTGAGTATGAGAGACTTCTGAAGATTGGTGTGAGAACCAATAGAATGCCCGTGAGAGGTTGTACGAGAGATTGAGAGAACAATCTTTGTACTTTATATATTCAATAATGAAGATCCGATCATCATCGCCTATGGATGTAGATTTCGACCGAACCATGTAAATGCTTGTGCCGTTGCTAGATTTATTTTTTTTCTGTATGTGGTGTGTGTTTATTGGCGGGCATTGTCGTTACTTGAGGGATTGCTTGGGGGTTTTCCGCAACAATTTAAATCATCGTTAATGCAAAATATCTTTATCTTCTCTTATATAGTGAGTCCCACCATTATGATTGATGAGAGTAATAGATGGGGAGCGGTAGAAATAGGGTTTCTTTGTTAATTATATGTTCATTGAGCTAACAAAATCTAAAAAAATCTTTTTTTACTTGAAAAATTTTTTGGCTTAAAAAAACATATTTTTATAGAATAAAAAGTTTTTAAGAAATGATCATCCAAAAGTCTTTTTGTGGGGAAGACCTTTTCAAGTTTAAAAATGGCGATCCAAACACTCCCTAAGGTTTAGCCTTATTTCTTCTCGTTCTAGATATATCATCGGATGTAGAGATGCTTAACGTGGGCCTTAAAGATAAGTGCCGCTCAGCAAAAATGAACTCCAATGAGGGCAATCAAGGTGGCGACCATCTAGCGCACAATGTTGTTCGTTCTAGCACGATCTCCGTGGGTTTGATGTCCTACCCATAAATGCCATATGAAACACTCTTTTGGGCCCACATGGCAAAAATCAGGCCTATTGGTGATTTTCAGTCATCAGACGAGTACTCCAAGAAAAAAAAAATGCTAGTTTCCAAATGCTAGAGATAGGGTTGCAAATGGGCTGGGCAAGTCTGTTGGGCTCTAAGGCCCGACCTTCCATGGACCTGTCTTGGGGTTAAGAAATATACCATATGGACCAAGCCTGGGATAGCTTCAAAGGCCCAATTGCTTATCAGGCTGGGCCCGGGTCTAGCTTGGATGGCCCTTGTACTATAGTCTAGGATATTTAACAATATAATATTGTTCTCTAGTATGATTATAGACAAATAGATGTGTTATTTGGACGGTTGACATTTCTATCAACTAATTTATTAAGTATAATATGGGCACAATCAAGGTCGGACCGGGCCCAACTTGGGCTGTTTAAATTTGTGGGCTGGGATGGGAGTACTGGGCCATCATATCCACCCCCATGTACTAGAGAATTGAAGGCTCGCCTGGGCTTTAGCCCGACCCATTTTCAAACCTAGCTAGAAATCACCCACTGGAAAATGCTTGTATCTAACGACCATAAATCACCAATCAGGCTGATTTTGGGTGTCTAGGTCCACAAATTATTCTAGTATTATTGAAACCCTGATTTTAAAAAATGTGAAAAAATGCATAAAAAAAATGTAGAGTAATTTTATTCTACTTTTTGCCAAATTTTTAAACCTATTTCTTAACGGGCAAATTTGAATTATACTCTTCAACTTTTCTTGTGCCATATTTTTCGTGTATGCCGAATTGTTAACTTTGTTTTGTGACTTTAGTTTCTTCTCTTTCCACTCTTTTGCTTTGGGTAGCAATATTGGCACCCCTCTTTTTTGTAGGCGCACCCACCCAGCTTAACAAATCAATAAGTGCACCTCCATTTGATTTGTGCACCTACAAAAGAACAGGTTCATTGTGGAGAATCGAAACCCTTTCTTCCATTGAAGCTCCCTTCCTCACTTCGTCCACCAACACCACCACCTACTTCCTTCTTATTTAGTTATATATTTATTTATTTATTCTTGCTCTTAAAAAAAACTAAGTGTTGGATGTGAAGAACAAAATTAAAATTTTTTTTTCCAAAGGCCATGTCAGCTCTGAACTGCAGACATAGCTAAGGTTATGTCAGCAGGGCCTATCGACACCATCCAGTCCATGTCGGCAGGGCCTGCCTACACCACCAACTCCGTGTTGGCAGTTCAGAGCCAACATGGCCTGTTGGCTCTGAAATATTGACATATATAGTTTGGATTTTTATTTTTAAATTGTGTTCCCCATTTTAATTCACATCCAACACTATGGAGAGAGAGAGACGGTGGGGTGGTGGTTATGGTCTGTGGGTTTCGTTCTTCATTTTGTTCTTTTTTTACTTAGGGGGTGTACATACCTCGTTTTGTTCTTCGTTTTTGGTTTGCATCCCCGTTATCGCTACAATGTGAACAACAAATTAAACCATAGAGGAATTGGAAGCTTGGTCGATTCAGCTACCAAATATTTCAGGCCAAGCCCAGAAAGAGGATTGTTACATTAGGGATTTTCTTTGTATTCTTATGTGGAGAATCTAATATTTACGCAATGATGAAGTTCATAGTCAAGAGCTAAAAAACCCCCATGGATATTCTCATATTTGTGAACTCCTATATTATTCAGGGGTTGGAGAAGGGCCCTAAATGTCCTACACAGGCTAAATGGAACCCACCACCGGTGGCCGGTGGGATGTTTTAAAGTGAACTCTGGTGCATCTTGGAACTCAAACACAGGATGTGCGGGTTTTGGCTTTATCCTTCGTGATTCCAATTCTCATTGTTTATTGGCAGGTGGAACTAGGTCCAACGGCCAATTTGCCGAAGAAGCCGATGTGCGAGCTCTGAGGTGGTGTATCTCGCAAATATCTCTTTTTTGTGCTGTTGACATTGTGGTGGAACTGGATGCTTGTATGGTGGTAGAGTGCCTGAAGGATGGATCCTTGGCGCTATCTTGTCGGTCTATAGCCCCTGCGGCTAATATTTTAAACTATCCTCACTCTTTCTCTTCTCTTTTCCTTTACCTATATCCTTAGATCTGCCAACGTTGTGGCAACATACAATTGCCTCCAAGGCATCTTCTTTTTCGGTGCCAGATATTTGGACATCTGATATCCCTCATTGGCTTATTTATGTGGTTAATAGTGATTTTTTTGTAATTTCTTTGGCTTTAATATATTACCTTAAAAAAAAATATTAAAAAACTAGGGATGGTTTTGTCATTTAAAAAGGGTATTTTATTAACACCACCTTGAAATTTGAAAGTAATTATCAATACCCCCTTATACTTTCAAACTTTAGGATTATCCCCCTTTATCTAGTTTAACCATCATTTGACTAACGTCAAATTGTGACATGCATCATTTGCCTGTTAATGCACTTATGAAGGTACCATAATATTGCAAGTACAATGCTGACCGCGTGTGATTCAAGTTCGTTTTAACTTAAAGTCAACCACTTCTTAACTAGGTCAATTCCTCGTAAGTGCTATCACAAAGAAGCCTGTTACAACCCACAATACGAGCCACATGGTGCAGTATTCGAGGCCACTGACTGTATGGATGTTGGCCAGTCCCTCGGTGGAACTGCAAATCATAAATCAGCTTGATTAGTGATTAACAACCTTGGATCTTTGCACCCAAATAATGCTCAATAATGCTCAAATTCGTACGGTTAAAATCAACCCATGAAAATAACTTCAATCTGATGCTTAAAAACCTATACTATTATAAAGCAACAATCGGTAGTGCCACCCACCCATGTGGCACAATTAAAGGCCTCTCTACTTTCGAAAGGTAAAACCTTCATTCCCTCGTTAAATGCCTCAGTTCTAAAGAAAAAACTTGAGTTGGAGTAAGCCCTGCACAGTTCAGGATGTCCAGCACATCTACATCCTTAGGTGGACCTATATAAGTCTGTTTAGCGATTTCAAACCTTTGGATTTGAATCCATATAATGTTCAAAATCTACGGTTAAAAATCAACCCGTGAAAATGACTCCAATCATATCCTTAAAATCATTAAAAGGCTGATTTTTTGTATATAGATCCATCGAGGGATGGGCCAAATATCAATACAGTGAGTGATCTCTATGAGTGTGCACCGTGTAAGGTGCACATGTATTGCACGTGGTGTTCCCTTGGTCACTAATAAGGCTGATTTTTGGTTAGCACGTCTACCTAGGGACTGGCTAAACATCTATATGGTCTTCTCCCTCTAATAATGTGCCATGTGGCTCGTATTGTGGGTTGTCATCGGCTTCGGTCACAAAATCTTGTGACATAAGTTGTACTCGTGCATTAACATCAGTAAACTAGTTAAGCCTATTTCCACTCAAGTCTTTGATTAATACAAGGGCTTTTTAGCTTTACCCCCTTACTTTATTGATGCAATTTGCATCTCACCCAATGTTTTTAAAATATTTGCGTCTCACCCTTTGACCATGACCATAAATAGTTTTGGATGGACATCCCAATATTTTTTAAATGACTATACTGACCTTGGGTGAGACGCAAATATTTTAAAAACATTGGGTGTGATGCAAATTGCATCAATAAAGTAAGGGGGATAAGCAAAAAAAATTCAAGTTTTTTTTTTTTTTGAGGATTGTGAACTATAAAAGGAATGTCTCTCACAATGATAACAAGGGACCACAATATGAGCGACGTGGCACACTCTTAGAGGTCACTAACCATACAGATGTTGGGCCCATCGCTAGGTGGAGCTACATACCAAATATCAGCCTGATTAGTGATTTTAAACCATTGGATCTTTGTACCCCAAATAATGTTCAAACTCTACGGATAAAATCAACCCAAGAAAATGACTCTAATCCAATGCTCAAAAAGTAACAGTCAGATTGATTTTTGGTATGTAGGTCCACCTACGGTTGGGCCAAAAATAAATGAAGGAAGGTTTTGAGGTCAAATCCTCAAAAAAAAAATCCTCAAAAATAAAAAAGGGTCATTTGCTTGTCCCCCTTACTTTATTGATGCAATTTGCAACGCACCCAATGTTTTTAAAATATTTGCATCTCACCCAAGGTCATTATAGTCATTTAAAAAATATTGGGATGTCCATCGAAGACCGTCTATGGTCAACATCATTGACCATGGTCAAAGGGTGAGACGCAAATATTTTGAAAACATTGGGTGAGATGCAAATTGCATCAATAAAGTAAGGGGGTAAAGCAAAAAAGCCCTTAATACACTCATCTTAAGATTCCTAAACACAAATCCAAGTTCCAGTCAACGGTCCATATTGCTCACTCCTTCGACGTCCACTACCCTCATCTCAACCGTAGATCTCTTAATTAATGAGCGGTGGAACCATAACAAGACCGCTTGGCCTTTCCTCGAGGGATTTTAAGTCGCCACCACCTCTGTCGACTTTTCTTTTCGGTTCTTCGTCTCTCGTTTTTGTCTCAATTTTTTCTGGCTCTAAATTTCTGATCGGGAAGTGTAGGAATTCTGCTGGAAGATCGCTGGAAAAAATTTAATCTCGGAGGTAGGACTGAAAAACCAAGTTCTCTCTGATCTTTTCGAAGAAACTTCCTTGATTTTTACGGTTTTAATTCGATTCGATTGGGTTCTTTCGTAGGAGCAGATTTCCCTTCATTTCCATGAAATTTGATTCTATATATCTTTTTTTTGTTTTCTGTCTCTGATTCTACTAGAATTCAGGGTTTTTATTTCTGGGTTTTATTTTTCTTTCATTTTTTGGTAGAATTTAGGTTTGTGCATATGCGGTTTTGGAAGAATTTAGGGTTTTGATTTCTGGGTATCTTCATTTTTTCGGAATAATTTAGTGTTTTTGAGAAAATTTTGAAAGAATTTAGGGTGGTTCTTGGGGGGGAATTTATGTTGATAGGAATTAGGTATTGGTTCATCGCAAATACGGTTTTCAGAGGGAAATTTGGGGCTTTTTTATTCATTATTATCTCCTGGAGGATTGGGGTTTCAGAGTTTCTTAAAATTTGGTTATCGAATTGTGTGGAATAAAGAGAATTTGGGTTTCCCATTATCGACGAAGATAGTGATTTAGATTCACCATTTTCTGGGGATTTCTAGGGTTTCAGTTTTTTGTACAGTCTGCATGAGTTGAAAGTTTTTTGGGGTTTTGACATTTCTTTGGTCTCAAGGGGAAGAGTGGGTTAGGGTGGGATTGTTGTTGTTGTCTGTCTGCATTTTTATGGCATTTGAATGCCATGACGAAGCAGGGGATGCATCGTCGAAGAATTCTTTAGTAGATTGTATGCATAATCCTTGGGATGAAGAAGTTGCGTCGACTGAGTTCAGATCCTATGTTCCTTGTGTTGTTTCAAGTAACTATTCCAAGAAAGAAACCCAGAACTCTGATATACTGAAACCCAATTCTGTATTTCATTCCAAGACGGGAGTTAAACTTACCACTTGTGATAATCCAAAACTTTCTCCACCCGATGATTCGGCTTCTAATAGCAGTCGGTCAATCACTGATCTTCCCCCAGCATTGGTATCCGAAATCCTCCACTGCCTAGATGCCAAAGAGCTTGGTATTGTCTCTTGTGTTTCCACACTTCTCCACAGGATTGCATCAGATCACCAAGGGTGGAAGAATTTCTATTGTGAGAGATGGGGACAGCCATTGGGCCTGATGCCTTTGGTTTCAGGATTTACAGAGGAGAAATCGTGGAAAGATCTCTTTATAGATAGGGAGTTTAGGAGCAAGACCTTCATGGGGCGTTACAGCATTGATGTTTTATATGGCCACACAGAAGCAGTTCGCGCAGTTTTCCTTTTGTCCTCCGCAAAGCTTATCTTTACTGGGGGTTACGACTCCATCATTCGGATGTGGGACATGGAAGAGGGGTTGTCAATTGCATCTTCTCGACCCCTTGGGTGCACTATCCGGGCAGTTGCTGCTGACACTAAACTTTTGGTGGCTGGGGGAACCGAAGGCTTCCTCCAGTGCTGGAGGGCAGTTGAAGGTCTCCCTCATTTGTTTGATCTTACAAGTTCCCATAACCAGAATTCTGAGTTCCGCCTTTGGGAACACGAAGGGCCTGTAACTTGCGTTGCATTGGATGCCACTAGGATTTATAGCGGTTCGTGGGACATGACTGTCAGAGTCTGGGACCGATCCCTCTTGAAGTGTTTAAAGGTCCTAAGGCACAGTGATTGGGTTTGGAGCCTTGTCCCTCGAGGCTCCACTGTTGCTAGCACGGCAGGCGGGGATTCGTACATCTGGGACGTTGATAGTGGGAATCTGTTCACTGTCATTCAAAGCGCTAATGTAGGTAACACTTATTCTTTGGCACGAAGTCACACAGGCAATCTACTGTTCACAGGAGGAGAAGATGGGGCAATCCATATGTTTGAGATTACGAGCCATTGCACCGACAATATTGTTTTGCATGTCGCGACTTGGATTCCTCACACGGGTCCTGTCCATTCCCTCGCATTTGAGTTCCCATGGCTTGTATCGGCTTCTAGTGATGGGAAGCTTTCGTTGATCGATGTGCGAAAGCTGTTGAGATCGAGCAGGCGTTCTTTGTTGAGAGACTTTGCCAGGGTTAACCAGTCGGTCTCGCGCAGTGTGGAGGCTCCACAGAGGATGATACATGGGTTTGGCTGCAATTTGTTCTCAGTGGACATCGGTGCTGATCGAATTGTATGTGGTGGCGAGGAAGGTGTTGTTAGGATTTGGAACTTCTCACAAGCATTGGAGATCGAGCGGAGGGTTCGGGCCTTAAGAGGCATACGTTTAGAGAATCGGATGAGGCGGAGGAAGGTCCAAATAGAGATGAATGGTAAGGGTGGCCGCCCCAATCAATGTTCAATTGCAGCTAAGAAGAACCAGATGAATGGTGATGGTAGGAGTGGCGTCTGGCATAGCAGGCGCGCGGTGAGTGGAAAGATGAAGGCATAGTTGCTGATCCAACAGTCACCATTTGCGCTTGTAGGCACTACTACTCTTTCATTGACCATGTAGCATAGCTACACTTTTAATTGTTTGATCTGGTACAGTTAGTTCTTGTAGTTTAGATTTCAAGACAAAATGTTATCTTTCATGGAAATCACTTGATGGGTGGTTTTCTTTTGTTGGCTCTAATATGATTGTTGCCATTTTCCTGCTCTGCGTCAAGGTTTAAAACTCAACAACTGACTGTACTTTTAGAATTTGTAACTAAAATGAGGAATGCTTGGGAAGAAGGGATTGACAATAAGTTTTATAATTGCATAGAATTATCATTATCTCTAAGGGTCTGTTTGGCCATGCATTAGCATGAATTTTCTCTTAGTTAAATTGTTTTGTGCATATCCTCTGAGAATGGTCGCCCTTTCAATCTTAACACTCCTCGAATAAAAATGGTTTGGAACTTAATTTTACCATTAGAATAATCCACGCCCATCAGTGCAATATATGCCGCTCCCTTTTATCGAAAGCTCATTCGTGATTTAACACTCCTAGTTAATAAGTCTGCGAATGATACACATTTATTTTGAAGGAACGCTTAATAGGGCCGTATAAAATAGAAAATCAAAAAAATCACGAATTTTAAGATTAAACGAATAAGACATGTATTATTCATGTTTAATACGTGAATTTTGCGTTTAAAAAAAAATAAAAACGTATTAAAAGCCATATAAAATGAAAAAATCAGTAAAATTCAGGCTTTTTATGGCTAAACGAGTACAACACTTCAACAATGACCGAATTTTTGAACTTATTTTTATATCCTAAAACCGAATTAAACTTGAACTTTTCCCATTCGGAATCTTTACTGTATTGAAATGACACATATACCCCAACATTAAAAGAACTAATATGGACAAATTATGCTATTTAGAAGAGGGACATTTTGGTACTTAAAAACTTTAAATAAGAGGTGGTAAAGTGGTTTCCCTCTTCTATAAAATCAAGAACGAAAGCAGAGGAGCGAAAGACAGAGAGAAGAGAGAGAGACAAAATGAGAAGAGCGAAAGACAACAACGAAAGACTCAGTCTCAGAAGCTTTTTAGAGAGAAAGAAGAAGATCAAGATAACAACATCAGTGCTTCTTCTACTTCTCTCAGCCTTCTTTGATTTCGTTTTTGGACACTTTCCGAATTTGCCCTCTGTCCAGAGTCACAGTCACTCCTCCGTCTCTGCTCTGTTTATCCTCGGCGACTCTTCCGTCAATTGCGGCGACAACAGCTTCTATTCTCTTCTCGGTGGTAATTCCTCCTTATATCCCTGTAACGGATCCGATACACGCCTTCTTCCCGATCTACTCGGTAATTCTCTCTCTTCCTTTTCATGTCTTTTCTTTCTCTGTTTTGTGTTCTTGATATTTCTTGAAAACCCGACTAAAACGAAGGGGTTTGGGGCTCGTTCGATCGAAAATTATGCTTCTTTTTTGTTTGGGCATTGGAACCCATTATTTTTTGGCAGAAACAAACGGACCCCAGTTCATCAATTGAAGCTATAGCAGCTCTCTGTACCCTCCTTTCCATGGAAACTTACTGTCCATGCAAAATATCATAGTGATGGGATGATCTCAGCCATTAATTTCATCACTCTTCTTATTTTGATTAATGGCTGGTTCAATTCGATGTCTGGGATCATCCAATTGGGTGGCTGATAGTTCTCGGCAACCCTTATATTGTGGTTTTGATTGAGGACACGTATACCTAATATGGGTATATACATTTATACTGTCATATTTCTTGAATTTGAGTTTTCAGACAAAAAGAGGAACAAATTCTATGAGAGAAAATATATGGTGGTGCCAGCATCATAGAGGTTGGTGATCCCCATGTAATCATAGACCATGATATGCCCCACCACCTTGATAAATCACCGCATGATTTTGAGATATGGCACATCCAACGGCTCGTTACCAAATAGCAGTGCTGGTTTGTTGAGTTTGGTGGGCCATCTATTAAATGGTAAAATGCCAAACTCGGACTGATCTAAAAATCTAAGGATTTTAGCCTTCTGATAGAGCTTAAATTTTTAGTGTTAGGATACAATATTAGCAACATGGTGTCAATTTTACCCGTTTAACCGAAACACTGGAACAAACACCCGTTCCAGTTCCTCGTTTTTTTGGGAACCGACTAAAAAAGAACCGGAACCGAACCGAAAATAACGACTCCTGTTATGGGTAGATTGATATGGACCCAAAACTGATAGGAATGGGAATCGATATATAAGTATAGTGTTAAATTTGTAATATTACCAAGATTGGAACCAATATACCTGGAATCCGAATCGGAACTGACCGGAATCAAATAATTGGTTCCGGTTCCATCATTTTGAGAACCGGAACTGATAAGAACCGGAACTGATAGTTCTGGTTCTGGGTACCTGAGGAACCAAACCGGAACAGACCCGTTGACACCCTAGCCCTTATAATGAAAATAATAGCCGTTATAACGAATGCCTCAGCTCCATTACGTTATTTTCTGGAAAAAATAGCCGTGACTGATAGGGGTGTCAATTTTACCTGTTTAACTGGAACCGACCCGTTGACACCTCTAGTGACTGATAACAGCCGGATATAATAGTAACATACTAACATTAAGAGGCCTTATAATGTTATAACGAATCATTTAAAACCTTGGTACAGCGGAGAAGATGGGCTTGCCAGTGATCCCTCGGTTTTACAGACAGAATGGAACGATCGAAGGGTTAGTGAGTGGTCTGAACTTCGGGTCAGGTCGAGCAACGATCATGAACCAAGGTGGCCTGGACATGGGCATGGGCTTCCAGGCTCTCAACCAACAGCTACGCCAAGCATTTGAGACTATTCAGTTGTTGCAGATGCAGTTGGGCCAAGACAAGGCTCAAAAGGTGGTAGAATCATCTCTCTTCTATCTCTCACTGGGCAAAGATGACTACATTGAGCTCTTCCTCCACGATTCCTCCGGTTTAAGGCAAAAGTGCAACAGCGAAGGGTTCGCACGCATTCTAGTGAACCAGATGACCCGGGTGGTTAAGGTATACTCTTGGTATCAGACAGTATCACAAATGTTAGGGGTGACTTTTGCTAGAGGCCCGAAGCCTGAGCCCGGCCCGAAACTCAGCCCTGAATCCTGGCCCGAAGCCCAATCATAGGTTGGGATTCAGGCTGAGCCTTGGGCCTCCCATTCTGACTTCAGCCCGGCCCAAAGGTAAATTGGGCCATCCCAGCACGAGACCAGAGGAAAGCCCAATTTTCGGCCCTGGCCCAGTCCTATTTACATCCCTAAGAAATGTGGGGCCACATGAGTCCCACCTGAGAATTCTACAAGGTCAAAAGTCAACCTGAGAGGATAATCCCTAATACTTCTTAAAATTATAGTCACCCCCTTGTGCATTAGTCAACATTGTTGACTAACAGTCATACCTACCTAGCAACCCCATCAGCTTTGTAGTAAAAAAGTTGACTTGACAGTTTAAGGCCGATCGTCCTAATTTCAAGAAGTACAAGGGGGCCTTACTAATTCGGCCAATTTTTAAGGGGATAGGGCTAAAACGCCAAATTTTCGTTTAATCTAATCTGACATTATGTGCTGTTAAGGACCTTTACAATGTAAACGTGAAGAAGATCATCTGCATGGGAATAGGGCCTTTGGGGTGTGCACCTCGCACACTATGGGAGTCCTACAACTACACGGCTGGGGCCGTGTCGGGTACTGAATATTGCGTCGACATGGTCAACGACGTCATCCTAGAATACAACGCGATGCTCTACAAAAACCTTCTTGACCTGAATTCGGAGTTGCTCGATGCGCAGATAATCTTCTGCGACGTATACCAAGGGATGATGCAGATCATGACTGATCCCGAACGCTTCGGTACATTCTTATTTCAGGGATACATGCATTATAATTAGGACGTGGTGCAGAGGCTTATGATTGTGTTACAATGCAGGATTCAAGAACATCAACCGAGCATGTTGTGGGTTGGGTCGATACGGTGGCATGGTTGGGTGCGTAGCGAAGGCGATGGCCTGTGACGAGCCGTCGACCTACGTTTGGTGGGATTTCTACAACCCTACACAAGCCGTCAACTCTTTGCTTGCCGATTCGATCTGGTTCGGGAAACCATTCGACATTTGCCGTCCAATCAGCATCCGACAAATGGCGTCCACATTTAACATCTAAATTCAGAATTGCCACATCAGCAACTGATTTCAGTGGGTGGATGGGGCTTAGCATTCAGTTCATGAAAGTTCAATTTTCTTTGTTTGGTGTCCCCATTTTATAAATCTAGGCCAAGACATTCAGTTCTTCCACTATGGTGTATCACCTAATAATCATACTGATTGGGCATTTCTAACCATTGATGCATCTGACCACGGAACAAATGAACAAATGAACAATTATACATTAAAATTCACGGAGAAAGTACTACCATCACATGGACCCATCCAATAAGAAACTGACTGTATAAAAATTTTGTTTTTTGTTGGACTCTAACCAAATTCTACCCTGATTATAACGCTGTAGCATCTACCTGTCCGTGCTACCTTGTACAGCATAGAAAAATCTCCATGCCTAGAATATCCTTAGGTTAATCCAACGAGGAGCTACTAACTTTCTTAGCCCTTGGTGACGATGACCGAGTCCGAGTCATCTTCAGATGGGACCACCCATCTATTCACCCATGCCTTTGCTATAGATACCTGCACCAAAAAAATGTTTTTAATGGTCCGTTATAACGGAAATAACGTTACCATTATGTCCATTATAACGAGTCATATGCTTCACATCTGAGTAAAAAGAAGTCAAAATATTATTATTATTTTTTTCAAAATAACCTTGAAAGCAGCTGAAATAATGGATAACAGACAAAAATAATGGCCGTTATCTTATAAATGACATAATGGGGTTGGAGTGTTACCGATATAACACAGTTTTTAAACCATATATTAAGTGGTAGATATATATCTGCTACATAATTAATTATTTTCAAAAATAAAATAAAACAAACAAAGGATTTTTATCAAATAAAATAAAATAACATATCAGTTTTATCGGCATTGGGCCGGCCTGGGTGATACACCCGATAAATTGATTTTTAAAACATTGTGACAAAGTAGACTTCTCTTGAACACACGATTTTTCTTAAAAATACGGTAGGATTTAAAAAAAAAAAAAAAATCACTTATAATGAAATCGACTTTTTTGCAAAAAATAAGAAAAATGAAATATATACAAAAAGAAAAATAAATAAAGGTGTTTACGTAACAATTCACCTGCTCATCCCATTCAGTCTTGTAAGTGAAGTATAGAAGTTCTAGGGTTTGAACCAAGGTTCCGCTTATCATTCCCATCTTTTGTACAAGAATCCAACAGTAGAAGATTATTGAGATAGCTGCCAACCATGTGATGATCATGTTCTTGCTCTGGGCTTGAAGGTACATTTGGAGGGTGCAAGAGAATAAATAAGAGAAGATTATAAGAATGTACCAAAGAGAAATGATGTTTGCCATTTGTGATATTTGTTCTGTTTGTCCAAGCAATTTTACAAACGGGCCACTGAAGATGAAAACAGGGACAAGGAGAAGTGTAAAACCTGATTCGATTAACCATGATCGTTGAAAAATAAATTCCCAACATGTGATATTGTTTTGCCCCGAATGCTTGGCCACACAGAGTTTCTAATCCACTTGACATGCTCATCGGCAGGGGATTTACGTAACGACTGTGTTAGAACTAAATAAAAATCATACAGTCATGGACAATCTGAAATACCTCGTGGTCTACCTTAGCGTAAGAGTAGTGCTTTACAAACGGACGTTGATGATGGACTACAATATGAGCCACGTGGCAGAATTTTAAAGACCTAAGGACTGTATAGATGTTTGGCCCCTCCCTAACCAAAAGAAGCATGATTAATGATTTTAAGCCTTTGGATATTTGTACCCCAAATAATGCTCGAAATCCATGGTTAAAAATCAATTAATGAAAAGAATCCAATCCAACGTTTAGAAATCACTAATCAGGCTAATTTTTAATCTGTAGGTCGGCCTAACATCCCTATGGTAGTCTTTGATCTCTAAAAGTGTGCCATGTGGCTCATAATGTGGTGGTCGGTCAAGTAATGCACGACCCAAAAATAAAAAAAACACTTCTAAAATTGGTTAACATGCATGGTCTCCTTACGTCATCCAAAGTGAAAATTACAACTTGGTCCCCATACGTCATCCGAAGGGAAATTGTTAAGTTAACGGTTGTGGACGTTAGGTCAAATCCTTTTGTAAGTTCTTCGAAATGCATGCCAATTGAAATTTTTATCTTATATGATGTGTATCTCGAGGATATACAACCCAAGGAGTTTACCCCGAGATCGGTTATCTATCAACACTTGCCCATTTAAATTTTGGGTCGGGTTCCCATGACCAAAAGTTAACAGAAAGGGTTAATGCTTTATCCCGAGAATCCAATGGTTGTTAATAGTGCTGAGCTGGCATCACTTTTGCAAAAGCAAAACCACCGGGGGAATCAACGCCCGAGAAAAAACGTTTTTAGGTTAACTTTTGTTGGTCATCGGAACCTGTTCCTTAATTAAATTTTTGTCTGATATGATATATACTAGGTGAACTACAAGGGTTTAGTGCAGGTGGCCAGGACTCCACTCCAAAAATTAGGAGGTTCTGAGTTCAACTCTCCTTGGGGCCACCCCCTGAAAAATGTAGAGGGTAATAAGTGGCTCTGTCCACATTAACTCTTCCAGTGGGGGGTGACTATCATGCCCCGGGGGACTAGTGGGGTGCTCTAAGAGGCCTGGATACCTACGGTTTCAAAAACAAAAATGATACTAGGTGGACGCTAGGTGCAATGGATGTGCACCTTACACATGGTGGCACACTCTTTGAGATCATTGACCGTATGTATGTTTGGCCCATCCCTAGGTAAAGACCTATACATGCAAAACATTAACCTATGATTTCTAAGCATTCGATTGGAGTTGTTTTCATGAAGTGCATGGTGTCTTACACTCCTGAAGTGCATGGTGTCTTACTAATTCGCCTTATTTGACAGGCGGGTGTCAGTAATTTAAAAAACAAAATAAAGTCATTGCAGGGAAGGATGTGCAGGTTACCAGTATTCCGATGGAGAATCGAACTAGGACTTGAAAAATAAGTGAAAGTGCGGCCATCTCCGTGTTTCCGATATGTCCGACAAATGCTTGTCCTACAACGAAGGTACCAAACATTGAAATTCTAGTGAAAATTGCAGGCCCTGCGACTACCCAGAGCTTCTTTGATTCTATCCACAATCTCTTCCATAACTTCTCCTCCTCCACCTCTCCGTTGTCTGAGTAAGGAAGAAGCTTCACATTTGCCTCCCTCTCCATTCCTCCCTTCACCTTGGAGCTTCTCTCTTCTTATGGGACTATATATAAAGACTAAAGAGAGACCGCCAACCTCTTTGATGTCCGCCGCTTTTTCTTTATATCCCACTCTTCTGATTTTTTATCTTAGTTACTGTCTTCATGTTCACATTTCTTTGCTTGAAAACTCGCCACGTGGCATACTCTTTCGGGTCTACTGACCCATTAATGATTTACCCGGCCACTTCATGGATTTACACACCAAAAATCAGCTGAATTGGTGATCTCTAGCTGTTGGATTCGTTTTTCATGGTCACTTTTAGCTAGGGATTGCAATTTATTTTGCGTACCAGATCGAATGGCTAGAGTTCACCAATTGTGTAGGTTCATCAAGGTGTGAACACTGGAATGCAGGACAAATTTTTTAAAGTGCTGCCCTACAAATGAGTCCTCGTTCGTAACAAAGTCGTGCTACCACACACAAAACCGGACAATCGTGGAATTGGATTCAAGAGATCTGCGGTCCATGAGGCACCCATTATTTTATCCTTGGCAGTTGCTGCATCGTGAACGTAATTAACTCTCTTGAATCCAATGCTCAATAGCCTCAACCGTGTATTATTTTGTCCGGCTATCCGTGGGGTAGCAATTCATTAATATCTAGACTGGTGATCCAAGAACACGGGTTCTCCCATGGAAAATACTACCCCACGACCGTATGAATAACCGAACAAAATAGTATACGGTTGAGGCTATTGACCATTTGATGCAAGAGATCTATGGTCCACGAGGCAACAACATCAAAGGGTAAAATAGTTGTTGCTTATGGACCATGGATATCTTGAATCCAAGGGTCAATGGCCTCAACCGTAGCTCCTATTGTCTATAAGTTATTCTGAATGTAGAGAGTGCCACGTCAATGTCACATGGAGGAGAGAGAAAGAAGTCAAATGTCGAACGTGCTGGTTAAAAGAGAAAATATGTTTTTTGACATTTCCTTTTAACTTGCACGACGTTGGATATTTGACTTCTACATGGTTTTATTTATTAAGTTGCATGTGTTTCTCTCAGCCAAATCTTAAGTCTTACCACACCAATTACATGGGAGGACATCCAAAAAAAAAAACATTAAAAACCCGTTACCCGGTAACGGTCCAAGAATGCTGCGCTATTTGCTAAAAAACAACAAAAAAACTGAGAAAAAACCAATTTAACATTATAATGGCTGTTATATAATGTCCATTATCTGTTATTTTACCGTTATCAGCAATGTTATTTTGAAAAAAAATTAATATCTATATAGCAGAACACAATGTATGTCTTCCCTCTTATATGCACCTCTTATAGGCTTCAACAAAGAAGGGCCGAGATCTTATATCCTCCAAATAGGTGGTGAATCTCGGCCACTGCACACTCGATTTTGGTAAATGCTTTGTCGGGGAGTGTCGAAGGCACGGACCAGCCACCCACTAGTCTATATAGCAAAACACAGTGGTTGTCAACCTACTTATACCCCGTCTTGTAGGCTTCAACAAAGAAGGGCTAAGATGTTATCCCCCAAATGGACGGTGGATCTCATCCACTCACACCTGATTTTGGCAAACGCTTTTTTTGGAGAGTGCCGTGGGCACGGGCCACCGACTAGTTTATAACATATATAGCCTTATCTGTGCCATAAACATTAGGAATATAAAACATGTGTTCTTTTGAAAAAAAAAGTGGTAGACGGCAATACCTCTAAAAGTTGTGTCATTCACATTATGGGTCAAATTGTTGAGTTGCGGCGCTGTTTGTTGACTGGAGGAGGATATCTTCTTCCCTAGGTATTCAGTCGGATGGCCCTCGACATTCACACTGCACAAATCCCAAGGATATCTATAGTCTGTACCAAGGTTTAAAAGGAGCCGTTCTAATGGCATAACGGACTGGGGGCGTTACCCCTTTTTCCATTGTAATATTAATTGCCGTTATAATGGATTGTAAACACACGTGGACAAAAACGAAAAAATGGGAAAATAACGGGAAAAATGGCGCTAAAATTCAAAATTTAAATTTCAAATTTCAGTTAACATTTATAAGGGAAAAAAACGGATGCTTTTTTAACATAATTTTTCAAAAAATAATAATAGTCATTGTTTCGTTATAATGGAAAATAACGGCCGTTATAAAGAAAACAATGACTGTTATTTTCTGAGTATTAAAATGGCACATAACGTAATGGGGGAGGTCCGAATCCGTTTCAACGGCAGTTTTTAAAACCATGGTCTGTACCCTTAGTTAAGAGCCTTCTCTAGATTCTTGAATTGTTAACCTTTAGCTGTGAAATCGTGGTTTGCACCAATCACATGGGAGGGCATCATTTCCCTTATTCAATTAGAATGGAGTGCATGACTTAAAAAACATTATAACACCCGTGACAATGGTAACGGTGCAAGACTGCTGCGCTTTTTACTAAAAAACGACAAAAACTGGAAAACCATTTTTTAATGTTATAATGGCTGTTATAATATCAATTATCTGTTATTGTACCGTTATCAATGTTTTTTTTGACTGTATGGATGTTTGGCCAGTCCCTAGGTGGATCTACAAAACAAAAATCAGCCTAATTAGTGATTTATAGGCGTTGGATTGGACTTATTTTCATGGGTTGATCTCAACTGTGGGAATTTGAGCAGTATTTGAGGAACAAAGATCCAAAGTTTTTTTTTTTACACTAATCAAGCTGATTTTTGGTTTGTAGGTCCACCTAGGGATTGGCCAAACATCCATACGGTCAGAGCCCTCTAATAGTGTGCCATGTGGCTCATATCGTCTCCTGTAACGGGAGCTGATCCCTGGAGTTTGACCCTTTATGTAAAGGTCACCAACCACATGAAATGGAGGGGGAAATAGGTTATACACGTCTAAAATTTAATGAGAATGTAGTCATACACGTCTAACTTAAACCAATAACAACCTCTAGGGTGTGATTTATACCAAAGTTTACTAAGGGGTCCATAGGCCATTTGACAAGTTATTATATAAAAAGCACCTTTTCTTATTACATTAGCCAAACGTTATATAAATGTTGTTTCTCAATATAAGCACTGTCCTAACGGAGTGAGCCAAACCCAAAATAAATTAAGTTGTTCACAAAAAAATACTTTTTTAGAAGCATTTTATTTCAGCTAACCGCAATGCCAAACGCAGCCTTAATTCCACAAAAAATTGTGACAAACTACGAGTCAACAACAAGCAAATAAGGCAACTATTGTTGTGGGCATTTAGGTTCTTCCCCTTCTCGCTGATTTTGGTGTGATTATTAATTGATTAGATTAGGTCCAAAATCATTAAGGAAGGTTAGATGGTGCTGGTGTGAATAAAGGTCCATGAATGCTTATTCCTTAGGCTGTCACACTAAGGAATTAGGGGATGTCCTAAATGCTGTCCAACGGTCTCGATTCGATGTCAACCAAATGAATTATCTATTTATGGGTTCTCTTAGGTATGTAGATGGTCCATGTTGTCTAGGTCTCTATACAAGTTAGAACTTCATGTTTTATTATTTAATCCATTTATAGTGTTATAGGATTCTTTGGTCTTAATGATGTTCTAATCCCAGATTCTTAACTATTTTCTATCTTAAGAGTAGAATCGGTAGACCCACAAAGGATGGAGTTGTTCTTTTGCTTCAAGTCATCCTCTTAGGGCGAATGTGTTCTTCAGGTCAATATGTGTAGTATCTCTCACCAATAGAGGCTTTTAGAAGAGGAAAGCCTTAGGTTTGCATGAGAACATAATCTTACCTGTTCCAGAGCAAAAACCAATTATCTTGATGAAACTTCTGTATATGTTCTTTATAATAGATTACAGATCTTAAAAAGAAACACTAATTCAAATTCTCGATGAATTTCGACAGAATATAAGCCTGTTGAACTTCGAAAAAAAAATACATTTTTTTGTCCCCACGGTCATCTATTTATCGAGTTCTGGGAGGGGTCTGCACATGTTGCAAACTCACCTTCGAGGGGAAAACTCTAAAATATCTTAAAAAACCATAAATAATCTGTACAAAATAATCATATACGGTTGTGTAGTAGGAGATTCTACACAACCATATGTCATTGGATCTGGCAGATCTTGCGCGCATCTTGAGGAAGTGGGAAATATGATTGTGATCAAATGGTGATGGATTTAGAAAAAATAAGGGGATATGATTGTGTAGTAGGAGATCCTACACAACCGTATGGAGTAATTTCTGACAGATTTTGTGCGCATCTCAAGGAAAATGGGGTATGTGGGGTTTTGTACATGTGGAGGATAATTCTGAGAAACTAAATAGATACGGTTGTGTAGTAGGATATCCTACACAACCGTATGAGGTTATTTTGCCAAAATATTACACAAAAAGACATATGTGGGTTTAAAGGGAAATGGAGGGCAATTTTGAGACACTAATGAGATACGGTTGTGTAGTAGGAGATCTTACACAACTGTATGAGGTTAATTTGGTTGATCAAATGTGGGTTGATCTTCATCAAACTTGATCGAATGGCCGGAATCACTTCTTGCTTTGATCCTGAAAATTTGCCCATGTACCCAACTAATTGAAGATCCGAACTAGTAGATCTGGTCCAAATACCCTTTCACACAATCGTATGAGGTTGCTTTTTCTGATCATATTGATCTGGACCGTTCAAATGAAGATCCTCAGATATCTCATTATCTATGGTTGATCTTTCAGATCTAACCATATACGGTTGTGTAGCTCCTAGGCCTACACATCCGTATGTAATTACTTGTTCTAGATGTATCCATCTTGGCCGTCAAATCGACACGTGCCATTTATCTCAAGATCAATGGTATATCTTGAAGATCTAACACCATACGGTTGTGTATTTCCCTATTTTACACAATCGTATGTGATTGGTTTATCTGATCAAGTGCTATTAGCCCTTCAAAATGAGACATGCATTTTTCTAAAAATCGACGATTGATCTGACAATTTTGAGGCCATACGGTTGTGTATCCTTATGTCCTACACAACCGTATGTGTTTAGTTATGGGCCAGATCTGAAGAAAATTGAGAAAGTTGATTTTCTCAAAAAACTATGCCAAATCTGACAACATACGTGATATTTGATCAAAAATGCTTATTTTAAGCTATTGTCCCTTTAGTTGTGTCACATTCTTTTACTTAAAATTTCTATTTTTGTTGATTTTTTCACATGATAGTTTCTTCCATTGTGTAGAACATATTCTTTAGACAAAATTTGACTATTCGCATAAAATATACACATTTCGGATAGTCTAGTATCAAGCCATTTTGATTGAATCTCATTACGTACTTCTGTTATCGGAAGAACATCATTTGGACAATTCTGATGGATTGTGGGCCCACAACTAACCTAAAAAACATATGACCAAAGCTTAAGAGCCAACAAGCTAAAGATAAAAAGTTATGGGCCTAGTGCGGGTAGAGCCGGAAGATCGAAAAGCTTGAGAGACGACCAAAAAAGAAGGAAAGTCAAGTCTCTAGAGAAGAAACTAAAGATATTAAAGCCTACACAACTAGCACAAGATGAAGGCTTGCTCAGTTGGTGAAGCTTGTAGAAGACTAAGTTAGAGATCAGGGTTCAAGACCCTCTGTTAGCAATTTTTATCCAAATTCTCTTTATTTCTCTCTCCTATCTCTAAACTCAAATTTCTAGATCCAATGGTCATCCTTCATTCTCTCTATCTTCTAGATCCAACTACTCACATATCCTCTACCAACTATTATCGGATCGGCCAGTAGATCATCAGATCACCCATTTACCATCCGATCATTATAATCATATTTCATCCTTTAACCGATCTTATCCCAACTCTCTGTTCTCATTTCTTATTAATTTAGCGGCCACATTACCATCACCTAATTTTGTTGAAAACCTCTTGTCTGCTACTTTGTATCTAATATCATATAAACTCTTTGATGGCACATAGAGCCCACTCTCTCAAAGCCCATTATCTCATGGCCCACTCACATAACCCATTCACTTATAGCCTATGGCCTCAATGGCCCATGAAAAAAAAGGTCACACTTGACATTTTCTCTGTAATACCTTAAACTTTTGTTTATAGATATTAGAGTAATTTACATTTAGAAGGGTATTTTTGAAAAATGATAAAATTAAAGTAATTAATATCTTTGAGTTACATATTAATTGTCTTAATTAAAAATTTTCATAACTTTTAGTCTTTTGGAAATAATGAAATCTTTCCCTAATCAAAGACTTGAACTTTAAAAATAAAGAAACTATTTAAATAAATTATCAATGATAATTAATTGCACACATAAATAGAAAGACTTGCCATTCTCTTTTAAGCAACTATTAAAAATAGAAGAATCTCCCAAAAATCTACATATTTTCATTTTTTTCAACATTAAAGAGTTCTCCATTACAAATCGTTGAGAGCTTTGAGAGCTCTAGAAATACCATAACGACTCACCCTTTGAGACTCTTCTTTTAGACAAAAATGTTTATACTTTCGAGATGTTCGACATACTCGAATCCTGACTTCATCCAACGACGATTGGTAAAAATGCCTGCGACTACTTTTTCACCATTGATTTAAGTTCGGATGAAGATCAACGGACAAGGTAGGTACACATATATATTTTAATAGATAATCTCCATCATTTTACTTTATTAATCATATTATATGTATGTGCTTAATTGATGATGTTGTGGATATTATTGTGATTCAGATCGGCCGGTTGGGCCAGAACAAAAAGGTTATAGATAATGATTTTGTATAATATTGAAGTGTTAGTTCGAGTATGATTCCTAAATGATACTCGCGAAAATAAAAATTAAAAAGGGCCTAGAGCCCTAGGGTGAAAGACCTCAGACTCCTACAAAAGAGCTTTTTGGCTACTCCCGGTATGGGAAGAAGAAGGAGGTCCAAGATTGGGTTGTAGTTATAATCGTACGAATATAATATTATTGGGCTAATCATGAGTAAGATTTATCATTCTTGGTTGACGTTACTGGTTTATATTATCTGTTATACATTAAATATGCCATGATTTTTGAGTTAGAATATGCGATATTATCTACGATATATATGCGGTGTACAGTAGATTATTTACTGGGATTTGGTTCATGGTATTTACCAAATATTTCAGACTTAATTGAGGATGGTGTGAATTTTGGAGGAGTTGCACTTTGTGATGACGATAGCATGGGAAGATCGGTGGGACAATTGAGAATGTTGATGAGATTGATGTGGGACTTTAGATATTTGTCATTGTATCATTTTTATAAGCTTAATTGTTAAAGACTCGCATTGTCTATTAATTAAAACTTTGTTTAACTTTTTAGAATCATGTGGATGGTCAATATTTGACTTTCTAGACTCTTTGATTTAACCATTTAAATATCTCTTTACAAATACATTAGTTTTTATGGATGTGAGGTATTTATAATTATTTTACGTATTACCCAGGTACCGTTATCGTTAGAGTATATTTCTGAGTCAAATTGTTAAAATAAAATAGTAAATAATAATTTTGGGCAAAGTGCCTTCACAAAATATGGTTAAAATGATTTTTTAATAGTAAAGAATTAATAAAATAATTATTTTTATTAAAATTATATTTTTGAAATTTTTTACGCTAATCCACTGAAATTTTGAAATGTTAATTCAAAAACCTATCAAAGAGAAGTTTCAACCAAAACGTCTTTACAAAAGATATTTATTTTAAAATATTATGAATTATGGTCATTTTAAAAATTATTTTGAAGTATTTTATTTTTTTATATTTTTATCGCACCCTAGATCTTAGGTAAATATGTCATTTTTCAGTCGTTTGGGTCAGATCCGGGTGCATGGATCCGAGCCTGACATTCTTCCTCATCCCTTATTTCTCTATCTCATTTTCAAAAGAGGAGAGGACTCTCTCCTCTCCCCATTTCATGGGATGCCCCCACCTAATCCTAATCGTTATGGAAGATGGGTGGTTATATAAGCCACTCCTCTCTCTAAAAAATGTATCTCTCTTTCCCCTATCTTCTATCTTCTCAACCTCATTTTCTTTCCCTCGTGTTGCACCCTGTCCCCCTGTTAAGAAAGGTGTCTAGATTCACTCTGCAACTCCTTTACATTGATAAGTTCTTCTCTTTTCTCTCTCTCTACTATTATTTCTTTCTTTATCTAACCTTTATCTCTCTAACCCTCTTCTTCCTCTCTCTAATTCCTCTTCTCTTCATTTACGTGTTTTATAAATAATTAAATCTCTGTATGTTTTGCACTTTTGATTTCATGTATTGTAATTTTTTTTGAATTGATTAATGAAAAGAGTTTGTTTTTCATGCAAATTTATGTTCTTGATTATTTCATTTGTTTGTTATTAATTGATAAATTTTAATTTAAAATCTAGACAATCATGTTTTTAATTACCAACTCACCATTCTTATCCTTACCATCATCTCAAGCACATTTCTCAGTTCATAGTTGTCATTTACTTGCACTAATAATCAAGTACGTATCGACATCCGACACAAGTCCTATACAAAGTCTTAATTTTGCAGGGTTTGAGTTAATCGGATCATAAATGTGTTGAATCAAGGGTTTCCGTCTAATGATCGAAGATACCCATCTTTCAATTCGGTTGTGTATTCCTATCTTTTACACAGCCATATGTGATTAGTTCACATGATGAATGTCATGCCCCGAATCTGGGCACCTAAATCCAACCCGAATGCTTGTGGATTAGTCCGTTTACCCAAGATCCATGGTGTGATAAAAATAAAATGTTCAAGAAAAATAAAAAAAATATCAAAGTCAAACTTTTAATTTTGGTTAATATCTCTAATTAGGGTTTCTATAATTACATAGAATTTATATCAAACATCTTTTGTGAAAACACTTAAGCAAAAACGCCAATTTAAAATAGTTTTGAAACTTGATTTTTGCGGTTCAAAGAAAAATGATCAAATTTTGGTCAAAATTTAAAGTATTCCAAAAATTTATTTTTCTTGGAGGATTTTATTGTAAAAATCATAAGATATAACTTTAACAAAGACTCTTTGGCTAAAAATAATATTTACAAATTTTTAGTGTCTGATCTCCACTCTCAATTTAGCCCTAATAGTAACTGTCAAAATAGGAAAAAAGTAAGATTTTTCACTTGTATTAATTTTTATAGTTTTGATCGGAATCCAAATCAAGCAAATAAAATATGGGTTTTAATCTCCTCAAAATAAACTAAATTTACATTTAATAAAAATCATGTGTTCCCATTTTACAACTTATGGAAAAATTAAGACAGATGTTTGTAAAAATCATATATTTTGCAGTCAGGCAATTCTGACCCCCTCTTAGTAAAATGGCTCTACAGAATACGTCCTATTGAATCTGTTGACCTACTATATATGTATGGAAATATAACTTAAAAATCTATAACTTTTGTACTTTCCTTTTGACCAGATTTGGTCATCTAATAGGTGACAAAGCTACGTAAAGTTAAAATAAGGGTGCTGATTCTGCAAAATTAGCATATAAATTTTGAGATTTGTGCCAAACCGCACCCACTTATATAACTCATAAAATCACAAAATAATTCAATAAAATATTACATTGAGTTAGGGTCTTAACCTCATTGGAATTATATTAGAATATTATTGTATGAATATTTTATGGATATTTTCGCATAGAATGTCAGAAAAGACAATGTGTTAAAAAATAGAAGTAAAGTAATCTAGTCAAACCATTAATGGTCCCAACGACTCAAACATGTTAAGAACCTATTATTATATCATTAAAACCCTTAAATAATTTAATCAATAAATTCTTCTTCAGTTTTTGTGCCATCAATTGACTTCTTCTCTTCCAGAGTATCCTCATCACCGAGATCAATAAAATCTAAAATATTTCGGTGTAATACCGTGAGCGAAAGCTCAGTAAAGTACAACGAGTACACAACACAATGAAAATAATCCTGTAAGGAATATTTTCATATTCAATTTGGCAAAGATTTCGTTTGACGTAAAAACATTCTTGTAACCGTTCCTATGAGCACCAGTATAGTGTGAATATGTCGTTGTACACATACTTTGCCAACTACGTGAAGACTAGAAGAGAAAGATAACAAGAATTAGACGGTTAATGACAGGAGTTATCTTAGTAACTGCCCATCTGTTGGTTAAAGACCGTGTACGCTCGATTAGGAAGGTAAGTGACTTAGTGGCCATAGGAATATGTTTAAAATGAATAAAATATAATGGTCAAACTTAATCATTGGACAGACCCGAGTCTGAGTCAAAGATTTTGACTAATGGGAGAGTCCGATCGATTAGAACTTGTCCAATCGATTGGCGGACTCTGTGTAATCGATTGGAAGCTACGAGGCAGAATAATATATAAGCCCAATCGAATGGCGGACTCTATGAAATCGATTGAAGCCTTCGGGACAGAAATTTATTTGAGTCTAATCGATTGGAGACCTCTGTGTAATCGATTGGAGCCTACGGAATAGGAAATTTATTGAGGCCAATCGATTGGACACTGATACCCAATCGATTAGACTTTGTACGATCTTAGTACTTCTCAGATCGAAAATTCTTGGTTCCACTCTCCCACGTCCTACACGACTTAGGGTCACGAATTCTATAAATAGAACCCTTCTATACATTCTCTAAACACACACAGAGACACATAGTGACTCAATCTTTAAAGAGAGAGAAGAAAATGTTTATTTATTAGAGTGTCGATTCGAAGAGTAATAAGCTTGTTTCTCATTCACATCTTGTGAGCTTATTCCTCTTCTTGATCAAAGCTAAATACTTGATCCATTCCTCAGCTGAGATCTTTCACTTATATATTCGACCTAGTAGCCTGAGTGTACTAGTGTGACTCAACACCTTTTGAGCAACTTAGGGTTCGGGGTGTACTGAATCCTTCACCTTCTGCAAAGGCAAGAGTGTTGAGAATTAAGATTAGAGCAGTCGATAGACGATAGGTATTGGGTGTATCAAACTGAACAAGCGGATAAGGCTTCTTCGTTGGAAGGGTGCACGTGGATTCGTAGCATTGATTTAGAGGACGTGGACGCATCGACAGTAGGCTTTGGCTAAGGTTTGAAGCTGTATTTGCAACAGTGTTACGTAGGTAACCTTTGTTTCATTTAACTTTTCAGTTAGTGATACTTTTCATCTGGATGTGGTCCCGTGGTTTTTCCTTGGCTAAGGTTTGCACGTAAAAATCTATTGTCTTGTGTGATTGTTTGTTTGTATTTCGTTATGTATCTTGATTAGACCAAACGATGAAAAGAAAATATACCACGGAGGTATATTCGACTTGAGTCAGTTATGATAATCTTTTATCAAACAACTAAGGCATGCGATTTTGTTCTCCTACCGTTGACTAGTAAAACTGTATAGGTATAGGCGATTGGATCGATTGGGGTTGAAAATGGAGTTGTTTTGGTATTTTCTTCCATTTTTTGTTCTTGTGGCGACAAATCCTTATCGTAGAAGAACAATTGTGGTCTCAGAAGAAGAGAGTGCCGATGATGAACCTCTTGCACCATGGATACAATCTCGCACAAAATGAGGTGGTCGACTCAGTGGTTCGTGTCATTCCTAGCGGGGCGAATCCTCTAGAGGCTCTAGGAGAGCTCGTTCCTAGGGTCATTCTGGACGTACCGAGATTCCTTCGGTGAGTGCTCATTTTTTTCCATTTATTTCCAATTCAGTTAGGGATCGTTTTTAGTATTTCATTGGTCGCAAAATTAACTACTGAGAGAGTAATTGAATTTGGCACTATTATGGGTTCCGTGGTATATTCTATTTTCTTATCTAGTGAGTGGATTCTTGTTACTCGGTTGAACATCCCATTTTATCCTGTCTTGGTTAAGCTATTTTATGCCAACATGCATTCCATTCAGTGTAATGACCAGAGTGAGCTATCCTTTCAGACTTATGTCTCTGGGGCTTACCTGACTATTACACCTGATCTAATTTCTACCTTGTTGGACATACCTTGTCCCTCCACTTCACATGAGTACCTTCCCAGGACTCGTGAACTGACGACTGACAGAGCCACTTTGACTGAGACTCTCACTGGGTAGCTATTTGATTGGAGTACTTTTATTCCACTTACTTCTCTTCTCCCTGAGTATCGGTTATTGCACCTCATCTGTGGGTACAACATTGATCAACCTGGGCATGGGGCACAGGTGAACATTAATCATTTTCGGCTTCTATATCATCTGGGTACTGGGTTTGTTATTGATCTTCTGAGGTTCATGTTTAGAGTAATGGTTAGAATGGGTAGGCAGTTGACTAACCATCTGCATCTTCCATTTCCTCTGCTGGTGAGCTCTATCCTACTACACCTAGATGTACCAATTTTAGCTTCCGAAGAGGTTTGCTTTCCCATGGGGCCCATTGGACCTTCCACTATTAGGAAGAGCATGTCTTAGGTTCGGAGAGTAACAGAGGTTCCTCCGCACTTCGATGACCTTTTTGATGAGGACTTGGGAGATGATACTGAGCCAGGCATCCAGCCGTCAGATACTGAGATGCATCCTCCAGAGCCACATCTATCGTTTGTCCAGCCTCCAGAGATGCCTGGACCTTACTCTTTTGAGTCTCTTCATCATCAGATGGTGGGATTTGACCAGCGACTCAGCTCTTATGAGGAGCGGACTTCTTAGAGCTTTAGACACTTAGAGGAGGGTCAGGAGAGGATGATGGGCTCCATATCAGATATGCAACGATATATAGAGTACAAGTTCACTATGATGGGTTTTGGACTGCATCCACCATTTCATTGTCCAAATCAGCAGGATGGTACTAGCCCATCGGCCTAGTCTCCTAGAGAGATATTTCTTGAGAGTTATCTGGTGTTGTTTTTCTTTTTGAGATATTATTATACACCGATAAACTCATATTTTGTATGGTTATACTCTGGTTGTGTTTATTTGCTTATCTGTTACAGGGTATAAACTAGTTTGAGTTATGGTTGGATATGTATTTATGTACTTGTTCTTCATGATGACATTCATTACATGCTTATTATTTGCTTATATTTCTGTACCTTTGTCAATCTGTGACAAAAAGGGAGAGAGAAAATCATAGAGATAAAAATAAGTAGATGCATGAGATAGGAGGAGAGAAATTTAGGGGGAGAAAATTTTTGTTGAATTATTTTTTTCAATTTCTCTACTTGTGATGTGCATAATTAACTCACTACATTTTAATGATTGATTGATTGCCGATGATATTACATGGTATATATTGTTAGTAGATTGTGTGCAGGGAACAGATCAAAAGCTATTCCATTATCTGTTCAATTATCTCCGAGAGAGTATGAGATAGTGAGTGAATCAAATAAGAGGGTGGAATTATATTTTTTAATTTTTTTACTTTCTATATGATTAAATATTTTTTATCATGGAATTGCCAAAGATTGCGTTTGACATAAAAACATTCTTGTAACCGTTCCTACGAGCACTAGTGTAGTGTGGAGATGTCATGGTACGCATACTTCGCTGACTACATGAAGACTAGAAGACAAAGACATCAAGAATTAGATGATTGACGATAGGAGTCATCTAAGTAACTGCCCATCTATTGGTTAAAGATCGTGTACGCTCGATTAGGAAGGTCAGTGACTTAGTGGTCATAGGAATAGGTTTAAAATGAATAAAATATAATAGTCAAACCTAGTCATTGGACAGACCCATGTCTGAGTTAAAGATTTTGACTAATGGGAGAGTCCAATCGATTAGAACTTGTCCAATCGATTGGAACTTGTCCAATCGATTGGACATAGCCCAATCGATTGGAGGACTCTGTGTAATCGATTGGAAGCTACGAGACAGAATAATATATAAGCCCAATCGATTGGCGGACTCTGTGTAATGGATTGGAGTCTGTGAGACAGAACTTGTTTAAAGCCAAATCGATTGGAGACTATGAAATCGATTGAAGCCTTCGGGGCAGAAACTTATTTGAGTCCAATCGATTGGACCCAGAGTACTGATATTCGCTCAAAAGTGCTTATTTTGAACAATTATCCTTTTAGCGTTATTGCATTCTCCTACGTTAAAATACTCTATTTATCTACTTTTCTACGTAAGAGTCTCTTGTGTTGCGTAGAACACACTTTTCTGGACGAAATGGTATATTTGCATGCATTAAACACATTTTCGAAAGTCTAGACATATAGTCATTCTGATAAAGTCTCATTACGCGCTTCTTCTGTCGCAGGAAACCCCGATGGGACAATTCTCGAGACTTGTGGGCCCAAATCGATCATGAAAGCCCATTATCAAAGCTTAAAAAGCCCACATGCTATGACTAGAAGATATGGGCCAAATATGGTCTGAATAAGAGGACCAAAAAGTCGGCCCAAAGAATAAAGAGAGTAGGAGAGCCAATGACCAAGAGACGGACCAAAGCGTTTAAAGCCACATGAGTCAGCAAAGAATGATGGTCGACTCTACTGGAGAAGCGTGAGGATGGTCACAGTGAAGACCAGGGTTCTAGACCCTCCGCCAGTGCTTTTCTCTCTATTTTCTGATACTTTCTCTCTCATCTCTCCTTATTCTCTCTCTCTTCATCTCTCGGTCCTCGAATCTACTGACCTAACCCCAGAACTCCTGCCCATCGGCTCTATCTGATCTCCCTTAGCTTTCTGACCGTTGGATCTTCCATCGGACTGTTGGATCTTCAATTGGACCGTTGGATCTCTCTAGATCCGTCGATCTATCAATCTGAGTCCAATCAAGTCACCATCCATCCGATCGCCATCAGACTGTCTGTCACATCATCTTGTGAGACGATGGACATCATCAATCCATGTGGGCCAGTAGCCGGGCCCATCATCATTGACCCGCTGTCCGACCAGTTAGTGGACCCCGTGAATTTCCAAAGAATTTTAATTAAATTTCAAAAAAATGGGGGGTCCACTAATTGGGGAGATTCCCCATAGAAAAGTAGATTTTTACTTAAAAAAAAAAAAAAAATATTTTTTATATTTTTTATTTTCAAAAAATACCCTATTTCCATTAAAGGAAATAGGGAGCTTTAAAAGTAGAAGGATAGGGGTTCGTTCGAACCCTAATCCCCCTCCAATCTCTTCCATTCTCTCCCCCTATCAATCTCACACGGATCCCTTCACCCTTAGCCCCATTCTCCTCTTCTTCTTCATCTTCTTTTTCATCTTCTTCATTTTTTTTATTTTATTTCGCCGGAGTTGCAGCACTCCGGCGATCTGCCATCATCCCACGGTCATTCCATCTTCCTTCTCCATCTCGTACCGCCCCCCCGACCAATCCAGTCCGCCTCTCTCCCTTGCTGTTGCTGCCCAACGAACAGCACAACGGTACCGCCTCCACCACGTCTGAGTTGCAGCTCCGCCTGCAACCTTCGCCTGCAACCTCCACCCCTGGCACCAGCCGTTTCCGCCTCAGCCATCTTCATCCACTTCTCCTCCACAAGCCGTCAGCCTCCACCAAGATCTCCACCACGCTGCTCCTCTCCTCCTCCTCCAGCAGCACCACCGTCTTCTCCCTCCTCCGCCGTGCGCCTGCTCCTGCATCACCGTCCATACCTCTCATCCTTCTTGCAGACCACCTCCACTGCCTGCTAGCCTCTCCAGCCGCACTCCTCTTCACCTTCTTCTTCTTCTCAACGGTAATAGAAAAACAAAAAAAAAAAAGAAAAGAAGAAAGAGGGTGAAGAAAGAAAGATGGAGTAGGGAGCGTCCTCACCTGCAACTCCAACCGCCCATTTGCTGGATTGCTGCCTCCATTCGCACCACCAGCAGTCCACGATCTAGATCTCCAACACCACCATCCACTGCTGCCTTCTCTCCACCGGACTCCCTTAACGGCTCCTCCTTGCACCGCATGCTCCTTCTCAAGGAGGAACAGCAACCAAAGGCCGCCAACCACCTCTTGCTAACCACCATTCACCTCTTGCAGCCATTATCATCGCCCTACTCACACCTCACCAGCCACAACAAACTTCACCATTGCAAGTTGCATTGAGCCAACCTCACTTGCACTCCAAACATTGGCCAATCATGGCCATGCAACCCCCCAATCAAAGGTTGAACTCCCTCCGGTAAGTTTCAAATGGTTTTTCCCTTCATTTTCCCTCTCTAGTTTCTCTATCTAATCTTGTTCTCTCTCTAGACTCTTTATCTCTCTAGCTTTTCTAAGTACCATGCTTTCTAGTATAGTTTTTAGTAATTTTTAGAAGTAGAATTATTTACATTGTAAGTTATTTTCTCATTCAATAAAGGAAGTTTGTTTTTGCAATGTTGCATTCATTTTATATTGAGTAATTTGAATTAAATGTATTTCAATTGGCATGTGTTAATCCATCCAAAAAGAGTGTTTTTAAAATCGACAATGAAACACCATTCTCACCCCTCCATGCTTTTCTGAAAAAAAAAAAAAAAATTTCATCATTTTATGTTCTTTGCTTGCGCTAACTAAACCCAGAGTGCGGATCGACATCCGACACGAGCCACTGTGCAAAATTTCCCATTTTACAGGTTAAAAGTCTCGGATAATTACAAATATTGTTGAGATTAGGGTTTCCGTACCAACTACGCGGAAAATACCTACTTTCAAGTACAATCGAACTTTGCACGATCTTAGTCCTTCTTAGATCCAAAATTCTTGGTTCCATTCTCCTACGTCCTACACGACTCAAGGTCACAAATTTTATAAATACAACCCTTTTATACTTTCTCTAAACATACACAGAGACACAGAGTGACTCAATCTTTCAAGAGAGATGAAAATGTTTATTTAATAGAGTGTCCATTCGAAGAGCAATAAGCTTATTTCTCATTCACATCTTGTGAGCTTGTTCCTCTTCTTGATCGAAGCCAAGTGCTTGATCCATTCATCAGCTTAGGTCTTCCACTTATATATTCGACCTAGTAGCCTAAGTGTACTAGTGTGACTCAACACCTTTTGAGCAACCTAGGGTTCAGGGTGTACTAAATCCTTCACATTCTGTAAATGCGAGAGTGTTGAGAATTAAGATCGGAGTAGCCGATTGACGGTAGGTTTAGGGTGTACCAAACTGAACAAGCGGACAAGGCTTTTTGGTTGGAAGGGCATGCGCGGATTCGTAGCGTTGATTCAGAGGACGTGGACACATCGGCAGTTGGCCTTGGCTAAGGTTGGAAGCTGTATTTGCATCAGTGCTGCGTATGCAACCTTTGTTTCATTTAACTTTTTAGTTAGTGATACTTTCCATCTGGATGTGGTCCCGTGGTTTTTCTTTGGATAAGGTTTCCATATAAAAATCTCTTGTCTTATGTGATTGTTTGTTTATATTCCGCTATCTATGTTCATTAGACCAAACGACGAAAAGAAAATATACCACGGAGGTATATTCGACTTGAGTCGGTTGTGATAATCTTTTATCAAACAGCTAAGGCATGCGATTTTGTTCCCCTACTATTGACCAATAAAATTGTGTAAGTACAATTAATTTTAAAGACCTAATCGACCCCTCTTCTAGGTATATTGGATTAAAGAGAATGGACCGGTGTTATTTCAAATCCAATCACGATTATTTTAGCATGTTAATCAACTTATTAACCCAAAATCAAGAAGATCGAACCATCCACAATAACCAATCATGATGATGATATTAAATGTACTATATTCCTCATTCATTCACACAAAGAGTAACGAATTCCCAACAAGGGCAACGATCTCCCACCAAGGGTAATGAATTTTCACTAAGGGCAACGATTTCCCACCAAGAGTAACGAATTTCTACTAGGGGCAACGCTTTCCTATCGAGGGTAATGAATTCTTATAAATGAATGTAAAAATCATGAATTTATGACACTTGCCCATATGATTAACAAATAAGATTAAAATTTAAACAATACACCATATAATCATTAACAAAAATTATAGTAATTAACGAAAATATACAATATTGTAGAGTGTACTTGAATGATGATAATCAAACAAAGATCAAGTGGGAAGTTGAGAGGGAGAGCTTGGCCTATTGATGAGAAATTTTCTACCCTTTAAAGAAAATCCCCATGTCCAAATATGTATAACCCTTTTCTCTCATCCATTGACTTCTATATTTTATAAAGAAAAATCTCACAAGTTTCTAATTTAGTTTAGTTGTTAGAGAACTTTTTTAAATTTCAAAAATCTCTACACTTTTATTCCTTTTTCATGAACAAGAGTTTTCTTTATAACAAGTCCCTAGAGAATTCTTGGGAGACGTTTAAAGGCTTCTTAAGCACTTTCTAATTTTTATTGCTTTTATTACCAATCTCTACCATTTAATAATATAATGGATACAAATTAACTATTCTCATTGATTTTCACCTTCGCATGGTTGGCCATATGGGGCCCACATCTATCTCCTTATCTCTACTGGTGAAATAAAATTCTAATTATGTAAAGACCAAAATACCTCAACTTATGGTATACCCTATTATTAATATTCTAAGGCTTATGTACCATATTTCAAGTGTATAAATGGTGCACTCTTACACTCCACCCCCTAAGGTGTATTCTAAAAGATGAATTTTTTTCAACAACATATAATTAATCCATTATCATTAATAATGCAATTAACTTTACTACTTGTTAGTAGTCTTAATTATTTCAAAATACGTCATAGGGTTTCGTGGGCTAGCGTCCCATATGTAATACAAAAAAAAATATGAGTCCCATCATATATATTTTATCAAAAGTAGGTTATCTTAGTAATTCAAGTTCGTTATGGAGATAAATTATGAGTTATGAATTATCCTTATATTATTCTAATTATCTTTGTTAAGGCCCAAAAGTATATGGTCGAAAAGTAACCTTATGTGTCATAACATTGTTATTCTGATTAAGTCATCAAAAATATTTTTAAGTGTCACACACATCATTTTATGTAAGTAAATAAAAAAATTTCAAGATATATTGTCAAGATTATCATGTGATGGTGAGATTACCCTAATACCTCTGAATAAAATTTTCAGGGTATTACAACTTACCCCCATTAAATATAATTTTGTCTTTAAAATTCAAATTATTACGCTTAAATTCCTAAGTGTCCTATTAAGTTTCACCTAGATATTTCAATTTATGAAGATAGTGAATGCATTTAAGTTAGTAGTTCAATTATAGGAAAACTCAACATAATCACAATATATGTATATATTTAGATTTATATAGATATATGATACAATTCAAAATTTCAACTTAGTGTCATCATATGGTTCACAACTAATCGCATACAATTCAATATACATAGACCCATTACACACAAATCCTTAGATGTCTGAACCTATGCTCTGATACCATTCTATCATGCCCTAAATCCGGGCACCTAAATCTAACCCGAATGCCTGTGGATCAATCCGTTTATCCAAGATTCAGGGTGTGATAAAAATAAAGTGTTCAAGAAAAATAAAAAAAATATCAAGAATCACCATTGTGATTGATAAAGAACGGTTCAACTCCAATAGTCAAATAACGCGGAAGCATAAATAAGCTATTACCGTGGAATAACCAAAATCAAAGTCAAACTTTTAATTTTGGTCAATATCTCTAATTAAGGTTTCTATAATTACCTAGAATTTATATCAAACATCTTTTGTGAAAACACTAAAGTAAAAACGCCAATTTAAGATAGTTTTGAAACTTGATTTTCACAGTTAAAAGAAAAATGATCAACTTTTGATCAAAATTCAAAGTATGCAAAAAAATTATTTTTCTTAGAGGGTTTTAATCTAAAAATCATAAGATACAACTTTAACAAAGGTACTTTAGCTAAAAATGACATTTACAAATTTTTGGAGTCAGTTCTCTATTCTCAATTCAACTCTAATGGTAACCATAAAAATAAGTAAAAAGTAAGATTTTTCACTTGTATTAATTTTTACAATTTTGATCGGAATCTAAATCAAATAAATAACATATGGGTTTTTATCTAGCCAAAATAAACTTAATTTACATGTAGTAAAAATCATGTGGTCCTATTTTACAACTTATAAAAAAATTAAGACGAATATTTGTAAAAATTAGATATTTTGCAATCAGGCAGTTCTGACTTCCTCTTAGTAAAATGGCTTTACAGAATACGTCCTATCGAATCTGTTGACCTACTATAAATAGATGGAAATATAACTTAAAAACCTACAACTTTCGTATTTTCTCATTGACCAGATTCGGTTATCTAATAGGTGCCAAAGCTACATAAAATCAAAATAAGGGTGTTGATTCTGCAAAATCATCACAAAATTTTTAAGATTTGTGTCAAACTGCATCTACTTATGTAACTCATAAAATCATGAAATAATTCAGTAAAATACTACATTAAGTTAGGGTCCTAACCTCATTAGAATTATATTAAAATATTATCTTATGAATATTTTTTGGATATTTTCGCATATGATGTCGGAAAACATAATGTGTTAAAAAATATGAGTAAAGTAATCCAATCAAACCATTAATGGTCCCAACGTCCCAAACATGTTAAGAATCCATTATTACATAATTAAAACTCTTAAATAATTTAATCAATAAATTATTCCTCAATGTCTGTGCCATCAATCATCTTCTTCTCTTCCAGAGTATCCTCCTCACCGAAATCAACAAAATCTGATATGTTTCTGTGTAATACCATGAGCGAAAGCTTAGTAGAGTACAACGAGTACACAAGATAATGTAGATAATTAAATCATAATTATTTTAGTATGTTAATCAACATATTAACCCAAAACCAAGAATATCAAACCATGCAAAATAATCAATAATGATGATGATATTAAATACACTATATTCTTCATTTATTCACACCAAGAGTAACGAATTCCCACAAAGGATAACGAATTGCCACCAAGGGCAACGATTCCCCACCAAGAGTAACGAATTTTTACCAAATGAACGATTTTCCTCCAAGGGTGACGAATTCTTACAATTGAATATAAAAATCATGAATTTATGACGCTTGCCTATATGATTAACAAATAAGATTAAAATTTAAATAATACACCATATAATCATTAACAAAAACTATAGTAATTAACGAAAATATATAATATTATAGAGTGTACTTACTTGAATGGTGATAATCAAATAAAAATAAAGTGGGAAGTTGAGGAGGAGAGCTTGGCCTATTGATGAGAAATTTTTCATCCTTCAGAGAAAACCCCAATGTACAAATATGTGTAACACTTTTCTCTTCTCCCTTGACTTCTATATTTTATAGGGAGAAATCTCATAAGTTTCTAATTTATTTTAGTTGTTATAGAACTTTTCCAAATTTTAAAAATCTCTACACTTTTATTCCTTTTTAATAAACAAGAGTTTCCTTTGTAACAAGTCCCTAGAGAATTCTTAGGAGACATTTAAAGGCTCCTTAAATACTTTCTAATTTTTATTACTTTTATTGCAAACCTCTACCATTTAATAATATAATTTTTTTATTTAATTAATTAATTATATAAATTAACTTTTCTTATTGATTTCTACCTTCGCACGATTGGCCATATGGGGCCCACATCTATCTCCTAATCTCTACACATGAAATTAAATTTTAATTATGTAAAGACCAAAATACCTCTACTTATAGTATATCTTATTATTAATGTCCTAAGACTTATGTACTATACTTCAAATGT
Source organism: Euptelea pleiosperma (assembly GCA_035048495.1). NCBI lineage: Eukaryota > Viridiplantae > Streptophyta > Magnoliopsida > Ranunculales > Eupteleaceae > Euptelea > Euptelea pleiosperma. Next base: position 3,518,421 of record CM068544.1, read on the forward strand.
ATAAAGGGTGCACTCTTACACTCCACCCTCTAAGGTGTATTCTAGGACATAAATTTTTTTCAACAACATATAATTAATCCATTATCATTAATACAACAATTAACCCTACTACCCGTTATTAACCTTAATTATTCAAAAATAAGTCATAGGGTTTCGAGGGCTAGCGTCCCACATGTAATACCTAAAAAAAATGTACGTCCCATCATATATATTTTATCAAAAGTAGGTTATCTTAGTAACAAGATCGTTATGGAGGTAAATTATGAGTTATGAATTATCCTTATATTATTCCAATTATCTTTGTTAAGGCCCTAAAATGTATAATCGAAAAGTAACTTTATGTGTCGTAACATTGTTATTCTGGTTAAGTCATCAAAAATATTTTAAAGTGTCACATACATCATTTTATGGAAGCAAATAAAAAAATTTCAAGATAACTTGTCTAAATTATTATGTGATGGTGAGATTACCCTAATACCCTTGAATAAAATTTTCAGGGTATTACAATGAAGCTCTTAAATTTGCTCTAGGCCCTCTTTTGGCCATTCCTCAGAGTTAAATTTGACTCTGACTTACACCTATCGCGTCCCTTGGTCGTGATTTTTGAAGCGATTCACATTTCACTGTCAACAACTATTCTTAAAAAAATTTGTTCAAGTTAATTTATTTAACATGCATTATAATTAGGACGTGGTACAGAGGCTTATGATTTTGTTACAATGTAGGATTCAAGAACATCGATCGACATGTTGTGGGTTTGGTTGATACTGTGGCATGGTTGGGTGTGTATCGAAGGAGATTGCTTGCAACGAGCCATCGACTTCGGGAAACCCTTCGATATTTATAGTCCAATCAACATTCGACAAATGGTATCCACATTGACGTAACATCTAAAGCAGAGTTGCCACATCAAAATTGATTTCAATGGGTGGATGGGGCTTAACATTCAGTTCATGAAAGTTAAATTTTCTTTGTTTGGTGCTCCCATTTTAAGTACCATGCTTTCTAACCACTGATGCATAAAACTAGGGAACAAATAAACAATTATACATTAACTTCATCTAATAGAAATCTAATTATATAATAATCTTGTTTTTGTTGGACTCTAACCAGATTCTACCTTGATTAGGTTGCTAATAAAGACGACAGTAACATCTACCCGTCCGTGCTACCTGTTACAACATAGAAAAATATCCATGCCTAGAACATCCTTAGGTCAATCCAATGAGGAGCTTATATGTCCTCAAATTTAACATTAAAAAGGCAAACAATATACCAAAGCTAAAAGTCTTTAACAGCTACTAACTTTCTTAGCCTTTGTTGATGATGACTGAGTCCGAATCTTCTTCAGATGGGACCACCCATCTATTCATCCGTACCTTTGCTATAGATACCTGCACCAAAACAATGTTTTAAATGGTCCATTATAACAAAAATAACATTACCTTTATATTCATTATAACGAGTTAGGTCATTCACAGTTGAGCAAAAAAAAGTCAAAATATTATGATTTTTATTTTTCAAAATAAACTTGATATATATAGTAGTTAAAATAATTGATAACAGACAAAATAATAATTCTAAGCTATTTCTTTTAGTTTTGGGAGTTATTTTATAAATGATATAACAGGGTTCGAGTGTTATAGTTATAACATATTTTTAAACCATATTTTGAAGTATTGGTTTTATTGGCTAATTTATCGGTTTTGGGTAGATTTGATATATATATATATATATATATATATTTAACAAATCAGCTAAGTTGTCTCCCCCTCTTATAGGCTTCATATATAAATGGCTGAGATCTTATCCGCAATTAGACAGTGGATCTCAGCCACTCACACCTGATTTGGGAAATGCTTTGTCGGGGAGTGTCGTGGGCACGGGTCATATAATAAAACACAGCGGTTGTCTCCCCCTCTTATAGACTTCATATATCCAAGGGCCCATATCAACCCTTACATAAAATAAAATTTAGTCGGTTGGATTAATTTAAAAGGGAAATTGTCTCCCCACTTATACCCCTCTTATCGGCTTCACAAAGGATTGCCGAGGTCTTATCCCCCAAATAGTCTATGGATCTCAACTACTCACACTCAATTTTGGGAAATGCTTCATAGGGGAGTGCCGAGGGCATGGGCCACCCACTATACATCTATATAACAAAACAGAGAAGTCACTTATCCCCCTCTTATCGGCTTCACCCAGGATGGCCGAGATCTTATCACCCCAAATTGACAGTGGATCTAAGCCACTCACACCCGATTTTGGCAAACGCTTAGTCGGAGAGTGTCGTGGGCATGGACTACCTACTAGTATATAACAAAACAGGGAAGTTGTCTCCCCCTCTTATAGGCTTCATAAAGAATGGTCGAGATCTTATCCCTCAATTGAACGGTGGATCTCAGCCACTGACACCCAATTTTGACAAACGCTTTGTCGAGGAGTGTCGTGGGCATGGGGCACCTACTAGTAGCATATAAGTGGTGTATATATATATATATATATATATATATATATATATACTACATAATTAATTTTTCAAGAATAAAAATATAGCAAACAATAGATTTTTATCAAATGAAACATACCAATTTATATGTTTTATCAGTATTTGGCCTGGGTGATACACCTGATAAATTGATTTTGAAAATATTGTGACGAAGTACACTTCTGCTTGAACACAAGACCAAAGTAGCAAATTTTTTTCTTAAAATATGGTAGGATTGTTTTTTTCTTAATAGAGAATCATTTATAACGAAATCGACTTTTTTGCAAAATAAGAAAATGAAATAATTAACCAATCGATAAGAAGCTTATCAAATATATATACATAAAAAGAAAAATAAAAAATGTGTGTTTATGCAACAATTCACCTGCTCATCCCAATCAGTCTTGTAAGTGAAGTATAGAAGTACCAATGTTTGAACCAAAGTGCCGCCTATCATTCCCATCCAAATTCCCTACGGTCAACATGTCATGTAACGTAAATATTAAAAAGGAAAAAAGGGGATTGTAGTACATTTAGTCTGTGGAGTTGTGGAACCCATAAAATTTGAAGAAGAGGATCTTGATGATAAGAGCTAACCTTCACGTGAAGATTGGCAACATAACCAAGCAAGATACCAAGTGGAAGACCTATGAAGTAATAGCAAATGATGTTGACATAAGCTACAATGCTTTGCCATCCTGCACCTACAGCCACCCCTGCTAGGCAATAAAAGAGAAAAATATTTAACAAGGTTTAAAATAGATCGCTATAAGGTCATCACGATCGTTATAGCGGTCGTTATGGCTATTTTTTAAGCCATAGTTGTAACATCTTGTATTTGGGTTGCAAAAATGAAACATGTAAAGGAAACTTGCCTGAGAGGACGGGTTGAACGCTATTTAATAACAATGAGATGGCCAACAAGATGGATAAATCAGAAACTGCAGTTGCTACCTCTTCACTATTGGAGAAAATATAAGGGATGTTATGTCGAAAAGCCAATACCAATGCCCAAAGCACAACCCCAATTGCTAGAGACGTTGATACAACCACCATGATTGCGAACTTTGCTGCCTTTGAATTGCCCCTCCCAAGCTCATTGGAAACCCTCATTTTATCAAATGGGTTTAAGCTTTTCAATCAATTGAATGGTGCCGGCATCAATAGATTTAAGTTGTAATTGTTCATTACCCAAGTACAACAAAGACTCGGCTAGGATATGTCATGGAAACTGCATTTACACTCAGAAAATGAAGTGCCTAACATGGGTACAACATCCATTTTGAAGTGGTCGTGTAATATAAATTGTTACCTACCGAGAAATAGTGGTGGGTTCAACTCCCCTTTTTGAAATGAAGAAAAATAAGTGCAAATGATGGTCTAGTTTTGACGCTGCGTGAATTAATAACGAGATATGATCGACGTCAATATCTCAAGGTTTGGGATCCACCAAACATATAAGAACTCTCAAAGGAGCTAAATCACGAAATCTTATTGATAAAAACTATTTTTGCCTTTCGGCTTATAACCTATTTAATGTAATACTAAAATAAGCAAAAGAGAAAAATTACTAAAAATGACAAATCTACCTAAGCACGGAAACTGATAATACTAGTGCCTAGAAACATGTCAGAATCGACGATGATAGATTCTGACTTCTATAATTAAAGTTATTACTAAAACAAAAACTTCATAAAACTGCAAAACTGTCGTTTTCACCTACTAAACGATGAAATTTGGCCGAAAAATAGTATACATCATAAGAAAGTGGTGACTATATTTGCTTATCTCGTCGTTTCCTTTCAAGAGCTCCGACCTTGTGTGGTTCTGACACCATTGACAATTTCGTTAATACCCATTATGTCCTATTTCCATCAACAAGTCCATTAATGCCCGTTGTATCCCTTTAGTATATTTTAAGCTTTAGACGATCCAAAAGCTCCATGAAAGAATCCGTTACATGTTTTACATCAAGTTGACAATCCCATTTCAAACACGTTTTCAAAAAAAAAAACCTCATTTTTTAGGAAATACCCTTGTGTTTTTAAAACATTGAAAGAAAACATGAAATTTTTTTAAACCTAGGGTAGGAAATACCCTGTGATCTACCCTAGGGTAGGAGTAGAACTTTGCTGACGGACGTTGATGATGGACCACAATATGAGCCAAGTGGCAGAATTTTAGACCACTGACTGTATAAATGTTTGGCCCATCCCTAACCAAAACTTAGCCTGATTAATGATTTTAAATATTTGGATATTTGTACTCCAAATAATGCTCGAAATCCATGGTTAAAAATCAATCCACGAAAAGACCAACCAATGTTTAGAAATCACTAATCAGGCTAATTTTTAGTCTGTAGGTCGTACCTAGGGTTGGGCCAAACATCCCTACCGTTTTCTTGGATCTCTAAAAGTGTGCCATCTGGCTCATAATATGGTTGTCCGTCGATCAAAGTTCTACCCCCTGGGGGTAGCACGACCCAAAAAATATAAAAACACTTCTTAAATCGTTCTACATGCTTAGAACTTGGGAATGAATTATTTTTGGTTAGAGTGATCCATCAACTCCAAAGATGGAACCAAACTAGCCTTTGCTTTTAAGCCAACCACAAGTGGGTCCCCTTACATTGAAATTTTTGTCTTTGATGATGTGTATCTCGAGGATAAACATAGTTGTACTCCTCGAGTCTACTCTACCAAGCTCATTCCAACATACATGGAACGTAAATAATTATTGCGGTTTTCACATATTGACCAAAAGCTTACCGCGAGATCGGTTATCTATCAGCACTTGCCCATTTAAATTTTTGTCTTATATGATACTAGGGGGATGCCAGGTGCAATGTACGTGCACCGTACACGCGGCACACTCTTTGAGATCGCCAACCGTAGGGATGTTTGGCTCATCTCTAGGTAAACACCTACATGCAAAACATCGACTTGATTTGTGATTTCTAAGCATTCTATTGGTGTTGTTTTTTTGTTTTTGTTTTTTCTGTTTTTTATTTTTTTTGGTACGTTGTTACTGTGTGGGATGATGAAGTCAGGTGAAATCTGAACCCGGTCAAGCCAGAAAGGAGATTTCTACTCCTGGCACATTGCTCAAAGGAGGAAATCTACCTGTGTGGGTTTGACCCCACGACCTCCCGAAAGAGGTGGTACTATTAAAGTTTATGAAGAGAGCTTATGAATGAGCTTTTGTACGTTGAGGGAGAACATTGACGATGCCGTGATGAGGGACCACAATATGAACCACTTGGTATACTCTCAGAGACCACTAACTTAATGGATCTTTGGACCATCCCAAGTTAATCTACCTATCAATATTCTGCTTGATTAGTAATTTTCATACATTGAATTTGAGTTGGTCCCGTCATAAACCTACTTGTGACGTCATAAACCTACTTTTTTTATTTTTTATGAATAGACTATTAAGTGGATGATCTAAAAGAATACAAATAAAGAAAAGCAAGGACATTTTTGGTAAAATAGGAGTATTTTTGAGATTTCATCAGTTTATAAGACAAGAATGAGCTTCTCTCTTTAATAAGTACAAATTAATGTTTTAAAATTCAAAACTCGGACCTGACTCAGAAGTCCATCGAGTTGAGTCACCTCGATGAATCGGGCGTTAACTCGGCGAGTCAGTAAATTAATTATTAAATATTTAAAAAATAATATCTATTAAAAAAACTTTCAAAAATCATAAATATAGAAAAATACTAAAAACACTTCGAATTTTAAAAAAAAAAAAACATTGAATTTTGAGTCAACTCGGCCTTTAAACAGTTGACTCGGTCAAGTTTTAGGTCAACTCTGTGAGGTTTGCAAATCAGAGTTTGTATGCCGACTCGACTCGAAATACAATCGAGTCGAGTCAACTCGAGGATGTGCAACCATATTATTCCTCAATTTCTGTGCCATCAATCGTCTTCTTCTTTTCTAGAGTATCATCCTCACCGAAATCAATAAAATCTGAAATGTTTCGGTGTAATACCGTGAGCGAAAGCCTAGTAAAATACAACGAGTACACAAATAATGAAGATAATCAAATCATAATTATTTTTGTATGTTAATCAACATATTAACCCAAAATTAAGAATATCAAATCATGCAAAATAACCAATCATAATGATGATATTAAATGCACTATATTCCTTATTCATTCACACCAAGAGTAACGAATTCCCACCAAGGGCAACGATTCCCCACCAAGGGTAACGAATTTTTACCAAGGGAAGGATTTCCCACCAAGGGTAACGAATTCTTACAAATGAATGTAAAAATCATGAATTTATGACGCTTGCCTATATGATTAACAAATAAGATTAAAATTTAAACAATACACCATATAATCATTAACAAAAACTATAGTAATTAACGAAAATATACAATATTGTAGAGTGTACTTACTTGAATGGTGATAATCAAATAAAGATAAAGCGGGAAGTTGAGGGGGAGAGCTTGGCCTATTGATGAGAAAATTTTCACCCTTCAGAGAAACCTAATGTCCAAATATGTGTAATCCTTTTCTCTCATCCCTTGACTTTTATATTTTATAGGGAGAAATCTCACAAGTTTCTAATTTATTTTAGTTGTTAGAGAACTTTTCTAAATGTTAAAAATCTCTACACTTTTATTTCTTTTTCATGAACAAGAGTTTCCTTTGTAACAAGTTCCTAGAGAATTCTTAGGAGACATTTAAAGGCTCCTTAAACACTTTCTAATTTTTATTGCTTTTTTTGCCAATCTCTACCATTTAACAATATAATTTTTTTACTTAATTAATTAATTATATAAATTAACTTTTCTTATTGATTTTTACCTTCGCATGATTGGCTATATGGGGCCCACATCTATCTCCTAATCTCTACACATGAAATTAAATTTTAATTATGTAAGGACCAAAATACATCTACTTATGGTATATTTTATTATTAATGTCCTAAGACTTATGTACCATACTTCAAGTTTATAAAGGGTGCACTCTTACACTCTACCCTCTAAGGTGTATTCTAGGAGATGAATTTTTTTCAACAACATATAATTAATCCATTATCATTAATACAACAATTAACCTTACTACCCGTTATTAACCTTAATTATTCAAAAATAAGTCATAGGGTTTCGGGGGCTAGCGTCCCAAATGTAATACCTAAAAAAAATGTAAGTCCCATCATATATATTTTATCAAAAGTAGGTTATCTTAGTAACAAGATCGTTATGGAGGTAAATTATGAGTTATGAATTATCCTTATATTATTCTAATTATCTTTGTTAAGGCCCTAAAGTGTATAATCGAAAAGTAACTTTATGTGTCGTAACATTGTTATTCTGGTTAAGTCATCAAAAATATTTTAAAGTGTCACATACATCATTTTATGCAAGCAAATGAAAAATTTCAAGATAACTTGTCTAAATTATTATGTGATGGTGAGATTACTCTAATACCCTTGAATAAAATTTTCAGGGTATTACAATGAAGCTCTTAAATTTGCTCTAGGCCCTCTTTTGGCCATTCCTCAGAGTTGACTTTTACTCTGACTTACACCTATCGCGTCCCTTGGTCGTGATTTTTGAAGCGATTCATATTTCAATGTCAACAACTGTTCTTAAAAAAATTTGTTCAAGTTAATTTGTTTAACATGCATTATAATTAGGACGTGGTACAGAGGCTTATGATTTTGTTACAATGTAGGATTCAAGAACATCGATCGACATGTTGTGGGTTTGGTTGATACTGTGGCATGGTTGGGTGTGTATCGAAGGAGATTCCTTGCAACGAGCCATCGACTTCGGGAAACCCTTCGATATTTATCGTCCAATCAATATTCGACAAATGGTATCCACATTGACGTAACATCTAAAGCAGAGTTGCCACATCAAAATTGATTTCAATGGGTGGATGGGGCTTAACATTCAGATCATGAAAGTTAAATTTTCTTTGTTTGGTGCTCCCATTTTATAATTTTTTGTAGTGTTACCATTTTAGTAACATTCTTACTTTTGGTGGGGCCTTTCTCAAAAGTCTGAAGAGGGTCCATCAACTTCAACTGTGACCCTAGTCCAAGACATTCAGTTCTCTTTCAATTGGTGGGTTCCTACTTGTATGGTGTATCACCTAACAATCAGACTGATTAGGCATTTCTAACCACTGATGCATAAAACTAGGGAACAAATAAACAACTATACATTAACTTCATCCAATTGGAATCTAACTATATAATAATCTTGTTTTTGTTGGACTCTAACCAGATTCTACCCTGATTAGGTTGCTAATAAAGACGACGGTAACATCTACCCGTCCGTGCTACCTATTACAACATAGAAAAATATCCATGCCTAGAACATCCTTAGGTCAATCCAATGAGGAGCTTATATGTCCTCAAATTTAACAATAAAAAGGCAAACAATATACCAAAGCTAAAAGTCTTTAACAGCTACTAACTTTCTTAGCCTTTGTTGATGATGACTGAGTCCGAATCTTCTTCAGATGGGACCACCCATCTATTCACCCGTGCCTTTGCTATAGATACCTGCACCAAAACAATGTTTTAAATGGTCCATTATAACGAAAATAACGTTACCTTTATATTCATTATAACGAGTTAGGTCATTCACAGTTGAGCAAAAAAAAGTCAAAATATTATGATTTTTATTTTTCAAAATAAACTTGATATATATAGTAGTTAAAATAATTGATAACAGACAAAATAATAATTCTAAGCTATTTCTTTTAGTTTTGGGAGTTATTTTATAAATGATATAACAGGGTTCGAGTGTTATAGTTATAACATATTTTTAAACCATATTTTGAAGTATTGGTTTTATTGGCTAATTTATCGGTTTTGGGTAGATTTGATATATATATATATATATATATATATATATATATATATATATATAACAAATCAACTAAGTTGTCTCCCCCTCTTATAGGCTTCATATATAAATGGCTGAGATCTTATCCGCAATTAGACAGTGGATCTCAGCCACTCACACCTGATTTGAGAAATGCTTTGTCGGGGAGTGTCGTGGGCACGGGTCATATAACAAAACATAGTGGTTGTCTCCCCCTCTTATAGGCTTCATATATCCAAGGGCCCATATCAACCCTTACATAAAATAAAATTTAGTCGGTTGGATTAATTTAAAAGGGAAATTGTCTCCCCACTTATACCCCTCTTATTGGCTTCACAAAGGATTGCCGAGATCTTATCCCCCAAATAGTCTATGGATCTCAACTACTCACACTCAATTTTGGGAAATGCTTCATAGGGGAGTGCCGAGGGCACAGGCCACCCACTATACATCTATATAACAAAACAGAGAAGTCACTTATCCCCCTCTTATTGGCTTCACCCGGAATGGCCGAGATCTTATCACCCCAAATAGACAGTGGATCTAAGCCACTCACACCCGATTTTGGCAAACGCTTAGTCGGAGAGTGTCGTGCATGGACTACCTACTAGTATATAACAAAACAGGGAAGTTGTCTCCCCCTCTTATAGGCTTCATAAAGAATGGTCGAGATCTTATCCCTCAATTGAACGGTGGATCTCAGCCACTGATACCCAATTTTGACAAACGGTTTGTCGAGGAGTGCCGTGTGCATGGGGCACCTACTAGTAGTATATAAGTGGTGTATATATATATATACTACATAATTAATTTTTCAAGAATAAAAATATAGCAAACAATAGATTTTTATCAAATGAAACATACCAATTTATATGTTTTATCGGTATTTGGCCTGGTTTATACACCTGATAAATTGATTTCGAAAATATTTTGACGAAGTAGACTTCTGCTTGAACACAAGACAAAAGTAGCAAATTTTTTTCTTAAAATATGGTAGGATTTTTTTTTTCTTAATAGAGAATCATTTATAACGAAATCGACTTTTTTGCAAAATAAGAAAATGAAATAATTAACCAATCGATAAGAAGCTTATCAAATATATATACATAAAAAGAAAAATAAAAAATGTGTGTTTATGCAACAATTCACCTGCTCATCCCAATCAGTCTTGTAAGTGAAGTATAGAAGTACCAATGTTTGAACCAAAGTGCCGCCTATCATTCCCATCCAAATTCCCTACGGTCAACATGTCATGTAACTTAAATATTGAAAAGGAAAAAAGGGGATTGTAGTACATTTAGTCTGTGGAGTTGTGGAACCCATAAAATTTGAAGAAGAGGATCTTGATGATAAGAGCTAACCTTCACGTGAAGATTGGCAACATAACCAAGCAAGATACCAAGTGGAAGACCTATGAAGTAATAGCAAATGATGTTGACATAAGCTACAATGCTTTGCCATCCTGCACCTACAGCCACCCCTGCTAGGCAATAAAAGAGAAAAATATTTAACAAGGTTTAAAATAGACTGCTATAAGGTCATCACGATTGTTATAGCGGTGGTTATGGCTATTTTTTAAACCATAGTTGTAATATCTTGTATTTGGGTTGCAAAAATGAAACATGTAAAGGAAACTTGCCTGAGAGGACGGGTTGAACGCTATTTAATAACAATGAGATGGCCAACAAGATGGATAGATCAGAAACTGCAGTTGCCACCTCTTCACTATTGGAGAAAATATAAGAGAAGCTATGTCGAAAAGCCAATACCAATGCCCAAAGCACAACCCCAATTGCCAGAGACGTTGATACAACCACCATGATTGCGAACTTTGCTGCCTTTGAATTGCCCCTCCCAAGCTCATTGGAAACCCTCACACTTCATGTTCATAAACACAAGGTCAGAGAGAGAGAGAGAGAGAGAGAGCTATATGAATCTACTTTCAAGAAATCTAAAAACAATACCTTGCAGCTGCTAGAAATCCAAAAGATAGCATCAACTCCCAACCATTGATATTAAGGCTGCAAATTAAGTGAATGTAAAGATTAAACTACAGTGAAAAAAGGAGGAAAGAAGAAACAAATCCATTCTACTTATTAGAGGCTTAAGACAAGGTTGGAGTTGGAACAGAGCGAAAAAAATAGATGGAACTACAATTTTCTTTGCTTTCTTACCAGATTGAGAGTGCGTCGATCTCAACCTCAGCATTTTTCATATTTCCAGTGAGTAAGATCAACAATGAGTTGTACCATATCTCTAAACTGCTTTTAATAACCATAAGCTAAGAATTAAAATGCAATAAGAGTTAATTAATCCATAAAATATCTTGGTGGTGGAGTACTACTTTTTAAATAACCATTTACCCCGAAAGATCGACCTTTTGAGGGAAAGTGAAACAACTATGTATACCAACGGTCGTCGGGCTAGCATAACATGTGTGCGGGAACACACCATCTGCTAACGCGCCCTCTTATTAGGAAATAAACTTCGCTGAAGACTTGAACCCACGACCTCGCAGGCCTTAAGGTTTTGGGTTCTGATACCAAGTTAAATAACAATTTACCTCGAAAGATCGACCTTTTGGGGGAAGACAAAACAACTATGTATACCAACAAGTCGTCGAGCCAACACAACACGTGCGCGGAACACTAATAAGGATCCTTTGTCAACCCTTTTCTTCAAATTGAAGTCTCATAATGCTAAGGAGTTAAGGATAACTAAACTTACCAAAGCATCACACCTGATGATACTGATAATTTTATGATAGGCCATAAATCGTAGAAGGTTTGCATAGAGAATCCAGTCCACGTTAGAGGACAACCTCCGCAAAAAACAAAGATCAACTGACCAATTATAGGGATCCAACTAGCGAAAATCATCGAGATCATTACACCTGCAAGACCTAATCCCATCTTCTGTACAAGAATCCAACAGACTAAACCGTTGAAGATTAGTGAGATAGCTGCCAACCATGTGATGATCATGTTCTTGCTCTGGGCTTGAAGGTACATTTGTAGGGTGTAAGAGAATAAATAAGAAAAGATTATGGGAATATACCAAAGAGAAATGATGTTTGCCACTTGTGAGATCTGTTCTGTTTGTCCAAGCAATTTTAGAATCGGGCCACTGAAGATGAAAACAGGGATAAGGAGAAGTGTAAAGCCTAATTCGATTAACCATGATCGTTGTAAATAAATCCCCAACATGTGATATTGTTTTGCCCCGAATGCTTGGCCACACAGAGTTTCTAATCCACTCGACATGCCCATCTGCAGGGGATTAATGTAACGACCGTGTTAGAACTAAATAAAAATCTGATAGAAATGGACAATAGCATCATTTTATCAAATGGGTTTAAGCTTTTCAATCAATTGAATGGTGCCGGCATCAATAGATTTAAGTTGTAATTGTTCATTACCCAAGTACAACAAAGACTTGGCTAGGATATGTCATGGAAACTGCATTTACACTCAGAAAATGAAGTGCCTAACATGGGTACAACATCCATTTTGAAGTGTTCGTGTAATATAAATTGTTACCTACCGAGAAATAGTGGTGGGTTCAACTCCCCTTTTTGAAATTAAGAAAAATAAGTGCAAATGATGGTCTAGTTGTGACGCAGCGTGAATTAATAACGAGATATGATCGACGTCAATATCTCCAGGTTTGGAATCCACCAAACATATAAGAACTCTCAAAGGAGCTAAATCACGAAATCTTATTGATAAAAACTATCTTTGCCTTTCGGCTTATAACCTATTTAATGTAATATGAAAATAAGCAAAAGAGAAAAATTACTAAAATGACGAAATCTACCTAAGCACGGAAACTGATAATACTAGTGCCTAGAAACATGTCAGAATCGACGATGAGTGATTCTGACTTCTATAATTAAAGTTATTACTAAAACAAAAACTTCATAAAACAGCAAAACTGTCGTTTTCACCTACTAGACGATGAAATTTGGCCGAAAAATAGTGTACATCATAAGAAAGTGGTGACTATATTTGCTTATCTCGTCGTTTCCTTTCAAGAGCTCCAACCTTGTGTGGTTCTGACACCATTGACAATTCCGTTAATACCCATTATGTCCTATTTCCATCAACAAGTCCATTAATGCCCATTGTATCCCTTTAGTATATTTTGAGCTTTAGACCATCCAAAAGCTCCATGAAAGAATCCGTTACATGTTTTACATCAAGTTGACAATCCCATTTAAAACACGTTTTCAAAAAAAAAAACCTCATTTTTTAGGAAATACCCTTGTGTTTCTAAAACATTGACAAGAAAACATGAAATTTTTTTAAACCTAGGGTAGGAAATACCCTGTGATCTACCCTAGGGTAGGAGTAGAACTTTGCTGACGGACCTTAATGATGGACCACAATATGAGCCAAATGGCAGAATTTTAGACCACTGACTGTATAGATGTTTGGCCCATCCCTAACCAAAACTTAGCCTGATTAATGATTTTAAATGTTTGGATATTTGTACCCCAAATAATGCTCGAAATCCATGGTTAAAAATCAATCCACGAAAAGACCAATCCAATGTTTAGAAATCACTAATCAGGCTAATTTTTAGTCTGTAGGTCGTACCTAGGGTTGGGCCGAACATCCCTACCGTTTTCTTGGATCTCTAAAAGTGTGCCATCTGGCTCATAATATGGTTGTCCGTCGATCAAAGTTCTACCCCCTGGGGGTAGCACGACCCAAAAAATATAAAAACACTTCTTAAATCGTTCTACATGCTTAGAACTTGGGAATGAATTATTTTTGGTTAGAGTGATCCATCAACTCCAAAGATGGAACCAAACTAGCCTTTGCTTTTAAGCCAACCACAAGTGGGTCCCCTTACATTGAAATTTTTGTCTTTGATGATGTGTATCTCGAGGATAAACATAGTTGTACTCCTCGAGTCTACTCTACCAAGCTCATTCCAACATACATGGAACGTAAATAATTATTGCGGTTTTCACATATTGACCAAAAGCTTACCGTGAGATCGGTTATCTATCAGCACTTGCCCATTTAAATTTTTGTCTTATATGATACTAGGGGGATGCCAGGTGCAATGTACGTGCACCTTACACGCGGCACACTCTTTGAGATCGCCGACCGTTGGGATGTTTGGCTCATCTCTAGGTAAACACCTACATGCAAAACATCGACTTGATTTGTGATTTCTATGCATTCTATTGGAGTTGTTTTTTCGTTTCTGTTTTTTTTTTTTTTTTTTTTTTCTTTTTCTTTGGTACGTAGTTACTGTCGTGAGATGATGAAGTCAGGTGAATTCTGAACCCGGTCAAGCCGGAAAGGAGATTTCTACTCCTGGCACATTGCTCAAAGGAGGAAATCTACCTGTATGGGTTTGACCCCACAACCTCCCGAAAGAGGTGGATACACACCAACCATTTGAGCTGGTACTATTAAAGTTTATAGAGAGAGCTTATTAATAAGCTTTTGTATGTTAAGGGAGAACATTGACGATGCCGTGATGAGGGACCACAATATGAACCACTTGGTATACTTAGAGACAACTAACTTAATGGATCTTTGGACCATCCCAAGTTGATCTACCTATCAATATTCAGCTTGATTAGTAATTTTCATACATTGAATTTGAGTTGGTCCCGTCATAAACCTATTTTTTTATTTTTTATGAATAGACTATTAAGTGGATGATCTAAAAGAATACAAATAAAGAAAAGCAAGGACATTTTTGGTAAAATAGGAGTATTTTTGAGATTTCATCCGTTTATAAGACAAGAATGAGCTTCTCTCTTTAATAAGTACAAATTGATGTTTTAAAACTCGAAACTCAGACTTGACTCAGAAGTCCATCGAGTTGAGTCACCTCGATGACTCGGGCGTCAACTTGGCGAGTCAGTAAATTAATTATTAAATATTTAAAAAATAATATCTATTAAAAAAACTTTCAAAAATCATAAATATAGAAAAATACTAAAAATACTTCGAATTTAAAAAAAAAACATTGAATTTCGAGTCAACTCGGCCTTTAAACAGTTGACTCGGTCGAGTTTTAGGTCAACTCTGTGAGGTTTGCAAATCAGAGTTTGTATGCCGACTCGACTCGAAATACAATCGAGTCGAGTCAACTCGGCGAGTTTTAAATCATAGAGTGGAATAGATGTAACTCGAGGATGTGCAACCCAAAGAGTTTGAGCCATGGTTTAAAAAATGGCCATTATAACACCCCAACCTCATTACGTTTTCTCCATTATAACGCTCGAAAAAAAAAAAAAAAAAAAAAAAAAAAAAAAAAAAAAAAAAAAAAAAAAAAAAAAAAACATAAATATCCATTATAACACGTATTATTTCATTTTAACGGCTGTTATTTGAAAATGAAAATAATTTTTTTTTACCTTTACGTGAATTTTTAAAAAAATATTAAATAATAATTTCTGACCTTTCTTTACTCAGATATGACTGATGTGTCCCTGTTATAACGACCGTTAGAACAGTCATAACAGTAACATTATGAATTTTTGAGACCGTTATAATGGGTGGGTTACAGCTTTGGTTTGAACTTTGAAGTTTGAGCCACAGCCCTTGTTGAGGACCTCAGGTTAACTCTAACATAGATCAATCCAAGACTCATGTAAATTATTTTGGGTGAAGCAACGCGGTTCAGATTTGGACCACAAAACTAGTTGGCAAGGTAAGGCAGGCTATACAAACCAGGAAACTTGTTCCATTGCAGGACCACTTGGGTTGTGTATGTAACGCAATTTGGGGTCCATGAGACAATTATTTTTCTGCCATTCAAATCTATCTAGATTTTTATTTCATGCTAAATCATGTGGCTTTAAATCTTTTCATATCTAGACTAAATCAAATTAAAAAAATAAGGGCAATTTAATAATACAAGCCCTAAGATATGTGATGAACCAGTATGACCACCCCCATGTTAGTAAATTTGTTTATTATTTGTGTTTAATACGTTAATTTTTTTTTTTTTTTTTGAAGGAACGTTTAATACGCCCGTCTAAAATAAAAAAAGTGGAAAAAACACGAATTTTAAGATTAAATGAATAAAATGCTTATTATATCGCGTTTAATACGAGAATTTTGCATTTTTTTTTAAAATAGAAACGTATTAAATGGCTATATAAAATGAAAAAAATTAGTAAAATTCAGGCTTTTATGACTAAACAAATATAACACTTCAACTCGAACTTTTCCCATTTCGAATCTTTGCCGTATGCCGAATTGCTAACTATGGTATGACCCCCTATGTAATTGACCTTGTTCAGTCTCATGATAAAATAATTCATTTTTTAACCCAATCACTAACCAATATCGGCTTTTTTGAAAAGACCAAAATACCCCTCAATAAACTCACAATATTTGTTCATATATCTTACAATACCCTCCAAAAAATGCAACTGATTGATGATTGATGTACTTCACAGCCATATATGTTTCCATATAAGTCAACGATGTTGATCAATAGTCCTGAAGTGCATGGTGTCTTACTAATTCGCCTTATTTCGCAGGCGGGTATTAGTAAAAATTGTCAAAAAATTTCAAAAATAAAATAAAGAAAGTCATTGCAGGTTACCAGAATTCCGATGGAGAATCGCACTAGGACATGGAAAATAAGTGAGAGCGCGGCCATCTCCGTGTTTCCGATATGTCCGATAAATGCTTGTCCAATGATGAAGATCCCAAACATTGAAATTCTAGTGAAAATTGCAGGCCCTGCGACTACCCAGAGCTTCTTTGATTCTATCCAAAATCTTTTCCATAACTTCTCATCCTCCTCTCTGTTTTGTGAGTCAGGCAGAAGCTTAACATTTGCTTCCCTCTCCATTCCTCCCTTCACCTTCACCTTGGAGCTTCTCTCATATTGCTGGGACTATATATAAAGACTTAAGGAGAGACTGCCAACCTCAAATTTGATGTCCCCCACTTTTTTCTTTATGTTTGGCTCTCATGTCCCACTCTTTTTATTTTTTATGATGTCTGAAACAGCTTGATTATTGACTAAGATGGCTCGTTTTGTCTAATTGCTAACTAATTAATGCCTTACTTCACATTTCTTTCTTGAAAAAATGGCCGTTATAACGGATTCGTACCCCACGCCAGGAAAAAATAACGGCTGTTAATTTGAAAATTAAAAAAAAAAAACTGCTGTTATAATGAAAACAACGCCTTATTTTTTGAAAAATGTTAACAAAGCCCATTATTTCCGTTGTAAATTTTATTGAAAAGTTGAATTTAGTGCCACTTTTTCCATTATTTACCCATTTTTTCTGTTTTTGCTCCTGTGCGTTACAATCTGATATAATGGCCGGTTATAACGGAGAAAAGGGTAATGCCTCCAGTCCGTTATACCATTATAATGGCCCATTTTAGACCTTGGTATCATTTCAAAGGATCCAAATCAACCAGTAATTAAAGTTTTTCCTGCAATTCATGGTGTTCAAGAAAATATTTTGTTGTGGTTCGCTCTCGTTGCAGCATTGTGAGTTGCTTGAAAACTCACCACGTGGCATACTCTTTGGGGTCAACTGACCCATTAATGATTGCCCCATCCCTTGATGGATTTACACACCAAAAATCAGCTGAATTGGTGATCTTTAGCTACGGTTTTCGAGCGTTTATCATAGGGTTATTTTTAGCTAGGGATTTGAGCATTTTTTGGGTACAAGATCAATGGCTAGAGTTCTCCAATCACTCTGATTTTTGGTGTGTAGGTCCATCAAGAAGTAGCAATCTTTCACTTAGAGGCTGTTTGGCAAACACAAAAAAAATATACGGTTGAGGCTATGGACCATTTGATTCAAGAGATCCGCTGTCCATCAGGGAACGTGGACCTAACTCTCTTGAATCCAATGGTCAATAGCCTCAACTGTGTATTATTTTGTTCAGATCAGTTCATTAATATCTAGATCGGTGATCCAACAGGTGTTCTCCCATGGAAAATGCCACCCCACCCGGCCATACGAATAACGGACAAAATAGTGTACGGTTGAGGCCATTGACCATTGGATTTAAGAGATCTATGGTCCAAGAGGCAACAACATCAAAGGGTGAAATAGTTGTTGCTTCGTGGACCATAGATATCTTGAATCCA
The DNA here is from genome assembly GCA_035048495.1 of Euptelea pleiosperma. Lineage (NCBI taxonomy): Eukaryota > Viridiplantae > Streptophyta > Magnoliopsida > Ranunculales > Eupteleaceae > Euptelea > Euptelea pleiosperma. The sequence goes on from CM068544.1 coordinate 3,536,877, forward strand.
ACCGTCAATGGCCTCAACCACACATTTTTGTTCATTATTGACTTCAACCACACATATTTTTGTTCATTGATTTGTGATGTAGCAAGGCGTATCTCCTATTGAGTCAAACAATAAAGCTACTTGTATCTTATAGTCATTGAAACAATAGTATGAGCTGTATGATTAGTTAATAAATAAAGGGTTGGGATATTGGCACCCGCAATTTCTCTCAAAAAACCCACTTAACCCCAAAAAAAATCTCTCTTTTTTACTCATAACACCAAAATAAAAAAAAAAATTTAAAAAAAACAGAAAAAGAAAAAGGAGGCCGCTGTCGCCACTGGAGGTACGCTCTTCTCTCTCTCTCTCCCTCTCTTTCTCTCTCCTTCTCCCTCTTTGATGTCTAGAACACACAGCAGAAGAATTCATGGAGCTAGCGTTTGGACCGTTAAAAGTCCAAACGGTGTTAAAAGGACGTAACGGGTATTAACACTAAAGAAACATAAAAAATGATATAATAGGCATTAACGTAATTATTTTTAGTATTGGAATTGGGTGTGGGCGGACATCTTTGAAATGAAACGACGAAATCTTCGAAAGTCATCAGCTTTGTTCATGATGTACGCGCAATTTTGACCAAATTCTAATGTTTAAAACGATATTTCGACTATTTTTGGAGAATATCATTTTGGCAATAACTTGAGTCGTGAAATTCAGAATCACTCCCCGCCAATTCTGATGTGTTTTTAAGATCTGCGACTATCAATTTTAATCTTAGTAAGAATTTATATATATATATATATATATATATATATATATATATATATATATATTTTTTTTTATTTCAACAGTTTTAGATTTTAGCAAGTTTCTAAGTCTCTTTATTGATTTGCCCTATTTAAGAGGGTTGTAGTTAAACGAAATAATCAGTGAAGTTATTGTTTAAGTCTTCTTTTATGCTTTTCCTTGTGGATTCAAGGTTTATTTTAGGTTGAAGACGGTTTTCTTCTTCCCAGTTTATTTTCGTGATTAACTTCATGGTTCCGTTACATCTCTCTCCCTCTCTCTCACTTGGTAATCGAATGCCGAGCCACATCGGCAGCCCCCAGGCCGAGTGTGGCATGCCACACTTGTCAGCCTGAGGTCGAGTGAATTGGATATGAAGAGTTAGGGGTGAATTTTAGGTGGGTTTTCTCAGAGAATGGGTTTACTGAATGAAAACATGGGTGGCAATATCCCAACCCTAAATAAAAGATAAGTTTGAGAAAGAAGAAGTAAAGTCAAAGATAGCAGCATAGGTCCCAGAAGTAAAAAAAAATTAAAACAAGAGTTTATCACTAGTACCGTATGTTATTTGCCCGTGTTTAGCATGGGCATAATATAATGAGATAATAATTAGAATTCAACAAAGGATAACCACTCTATTTCTATCATTGGTGTCATTTGCCCATGTTCCGCTTGGTCACAATATTATGGGGACCCTTATAATGCTTTAATGGTGTCGGGGCATTATCAGTATAACAACAATATAAGCAACCATCCGATTGTTATGATCATGTAGTTAATTTGTTGCCCGCAACATATTCAAAAAAGAGCTTGTAGACCACGAATTGGATCGTAAGGTAGATACAGATTGGATTTGTTGGTAATTAGGCAATAAAAAACTCTGAATGTAGAGAGTGCCACGCAGATCACATGGGACTATCCAATAGCTTGCATAGGTCTAAGCTATTGGATAGTCCTCGAGCCTTGAGATACGCACCACTTACCACATTAATCACATGGGAGGACATCCACCTAAGTCTGACATTATTTTCCTTAATCGATTGAAATGGAGTACATGGCTTAAAATAACATTATAACACCCGTTACAATGGTAACGGTCTAAGACTGTTGCGCTTTTTGCTAAAAAGCGCCAAAACCCGATTTAACATTATAATGTGGCTGTTATAAAGGGTCGGGGATCTGTCCAGCTGAATTTTTTCACTGAAAATTTCATATGTGGATCCTGAGAATCCAACGGTGGTTGACAGTGCTGAGCTGGCATTCACTTTTGCCAAACCAAAACTCCCCTTGGATTCTCGGAATCCAGGCCGAAGAGCTTCAGTGAAAATTTAAGTGAAAATTCAGGTGCCCGGAACCTGTTCCTTTGAAAAATAGAGCCACATTGAAGACATATTATACCTAAAGAAGCCCCTAAGAGGCCAAACCATCTCTTAAAAAGGACCACAGAGATATGAGGGAAACCTAACCACAAATTTTTATATTTGAGAATTTTGGGGCCTACTTTGCAAGATGACTTCATATTGTACCCTGGCATCTCTCTATCTATAGGGTCTCATACTTCCTAGTTGGGACCAAGGTTTAAAGGGGACCGTTATAACGGTATAACGGACTGGGGGCATTACCGTTTTTTCCGTTATAATGAAAAAAAACGCTCAGGGGCAAAAACAGAAAAAAATGGGAAAATAACGGAAAATAACGAAAAAACAGAAATAACGAAAAAAAACGAAAATAACGGCCATTTTTTTCACAAAATTTTCCAGAAAATAACGGTCGTTATTTTCGTTATAACAGAAAATAACGGCCGTTATTTTCTTTATAACGGTCCATAATGTAACGGGGTAGGTCCGAATGCGTTATAACAGCCGTTTTTTAAACCTTGGTTGGGACCATTGCTTGTGACCAAAAATAATTATGTTTATGGCGATTTTGGTATAAAAAATAGGGTCGGACTCCAAGGACCCCCACTTTGGCGTACCCACATAGAGGATGAATCAATGGCTGATTTTTGGTGAGGATGATCTCCTCACCATATAGATCACCCCTACAAAAAATCAGCCCATTCTGAAATTTCTAAGCCGGTCAAATGTAGTTTTCAATTATCATGGTAAAAATCGACGGACGGTTCATAATTCTTCAACTTCTAAACCAGTCTATGAATATCAGATGATTTGAATTTTTGTGAGGATGATCTCCTCACCATAGATATCATCCTCACTGAAAATCAGCCATTCATTCATCTTCTATGTGGGTACGCTAAAGTGGGGGGTCAAAAATGGGGGCCAAAAAATGGGGGTCCTCGAGTCCGACCCTAAAAAACACGTGAGAGATTTTCTCATATTTATGTATGTTTGATTGCCCTCGAAATTCACACTGCACAAATCCCAAGGGCATCAATAGTCAACTAAGGTGTAAAAGGGGCCCTTATAACGGACTGGGGGCGTAACCGTTTTTTTTCTGTTATAACAGCCATTAAAACTGGATTACAACGCACAGGGGCAAAAACAGAAAAAATGGGAAAATAACGGAAATTTTTTTAACAAATTTTTTTCATAACTGAAAATAACGACCGTTTATAACAAAAATAACGGTCCCATTATAATGAAAATAACGGCCATTATTTTCCGAGCGTTAAAATGGTACCTAATGTAATGGGGGAGGTCCGAATCCGTTATAACGGCCTTTTTTAAACCATGGTCTGTACCCTTAGGGAGGAGAGCCTCCCTCGGATTCTTGAATTGTTAACCTTTAGTTGTGAAAACGCGGTTTGAGAACGAGACAGCTACCTTGTCTAGATGGTTCTGGGCCTTCTGGCTACTAAGATCCAAACCCTTTTTCTAATGGATTGCATGTATAAATCAGGTTGATTGGATGATCTTAACCATTTAACAAATGGGCTTATTAGAACTGCTTTAAGGATGAGGAGATCCCTTAGGTAGGGCACATTTAGACGGTCAAGATTAACCAGAATATGCATCATGTTTTCTAGTCATTGGATTTGAGAAATTTTCATGGGATGATTGGATTAATCCGGCATTTTTGGGATACTCAAATCCAATGGTTAGAATCATCGATCAGGCTGATTTTTGGTGTGTAGAATCTCCAATGAGGGTCAAACATACCCAGTGACCTTGAAAAGAGTGTGCTATGTGGCATTTTGAAATGAGAAAGCATAAAACGAGCCAGTAATGTTATACATTCGACTAGTACCCCGGGGACACCATAGTCACTCCTTTACTCGGAGAGTTAATGTGGACTGAGCCAGTGATTGGCCTACTCTTTCCGGGGGTGGCCCCAAGGAGAGTTGAACTCAGAACCTCCTACTTTTTGGAGTGGAGTCCTGCCCACCCGCACTCAAGTGGCAACACCTCAATAATCCTCATTTTTTGTCCTTTTGATTTGAGTCGATAATAAGTGGTAGGTTTCATAAAACCCGAGGCCCACCATAGCATTGTGGTTTGGAATCGATTCGTCGTCGTGCGAGACATGTAGAGGGTGCCTCGCGAATAAGTCACACATGGTGGGGCTATTTATAAAAAGAAAATGACATTTTTGCATTAATGACCATGCAAACACTCTCTTTATGAAAAGTAAATTTTCATAAATATATCTTTGTCGCAAAGTCATAAAATGGACATGAATCTAATCATTGGGGCCTTCGAGCGTGCGGTGTGTAATAGGTCGCTACATGATTGAGCTGCATTTATCACAAAACTCAGTTGAAGGTAATAAATACCAAGGTTTAAAATGGGCCGTTATAACGGTATAATGGATTGGGGACGTTACCGTTTTTTCCTTTCAGGGGCGAAAATGGAAAATAACAGAAATAATGGAAAAAAATGACACTGGAATTCAAATTTTGAATTTCAAATTTTCAAAAATGAAAAATAATGAAAATAACGCCCTTTTTTTTTACAAATTTTTTCAGAAAATCACAGTCGTTATTTTTGTTATGACGGAAAGATAATGGCCATTATAACGAAAATAACGGCCATTCCCATTCTGAATCGGGCAATTTCAAACGGTGTTGTCTCCCTATATGCAATATTCGGCCTCACAAAATTTTTTTTTTTGGAGCGAGAGGACTCACATTATCTTGAACGAGAAGACCCATGATGGAGTTGGATGTGACTGATCCGTGTCCGAATTGGCGGGCGCCAATCCGGGCTTCAATCCCAAGACTTCTGTGGGGGATAAAATCTGTTGACACGTGGACGTATGCGATTCTGCCACGTGTCACATGCTTCGACTGACACGTGGTAAGCCGTAAACGGGGAATTGGAAAAACTTTACTGGGGATCTCGGATACCTCGGATCCCATTACAATTTGACCTCGGATACCTCGGACACCTCGGATCCCATGACAAGTGACCTCGGGGCCTCGGATACCTCGGATCAGTCGGGTCCAACTAACAATTTGACCTCGGGTACCTCGGATTGCTCGGGTACCTCGGAATAGTCGGATCATGTTGTATGATGACCTCGGGTACCTCGGGTCCATGAATTATGACCTCGGGTCCTCGGGTGCTATTTACTGATTTCGGCATTTGATCTTATTTACCTTATTCGGGATCCTCGGAAGTCTCGGATATGATATTCGGTAACCTCGGAAGTCTCGGATATGATATTCGGTAACCTCGGAAACCTCGGAATTACTTTTAGACTTGAAGAATTATTATCGAAAGACACATGATGAGTTCTTACTGGTCCATATAAAATATCTGCATAAATATCTAGTTTTGAATACTATAAATAGCAGCATTTGCTACAGTAGAGAGGAGGCGATTTTGGAGATTGAAGCTGGATTATAACTTTTATTCAGAAGACTGACTTAAGCATCGGAGGCTCATTTGGTGGAGTTCCACCACATTGAGTTATTTGCAGGATCACTCGGCGGTCTCGGAACCTCACTTCGGACTCCTCGGAATCTGATCTCGGACACCTCGGACTCCTCGGAATCTGATCTCGGACACCTCGGAATCTGACCTCGGATACCTCGGACTCTGACCTCGGATCTGTCCCGGGACCTCGGATCCAACAGCACAAAGGATATCAAGCCCGTGGAAAAAGCGCGTATTTTGGGGTGTGTGGATTTATTCCCTACAACTTCGAACCATGATTAAAACCCAAACATTTTCCATGGAACACTGTATGATATCATCTAGTAAACAGTTGCGGAGGTTTTATTGACCGATGCCATGGAAAGAAGGAAAAAAAAAAGTGATAGGGATCTAAGGGAAGGGAAAAAACTAAAAAAAGGTCAAGAAGGAGACGTCGGTGCATCAATTAAATTTTTTTTTGGTCGCTTTTTCATTATTGCATTGTTTCTCAAAGTGACAAGTCAAATAGAATAATATAAAATCGTTGATATTTGCAGTACCCCGGATACTATCAGTTTGTTACGTCTCCCCCTTTGACCGTCGCCTTCCCTCTTTGATTCTACACCGGCTGTTTAACTTTCGCCCTCGTGACCGAACTGCTATCACCTTTTTAAAATTACCAAATTATGTTCTGCCTTTTCGTAACCACCTGACACACCATTAAGGCGGGTTGTACTTCCACGAAATTCTATGTCTATACTGCAGAAGGTTCAGATTTTCTTGATGGCCAAGTTCCAGTAAAACTTCTGTCACAATGGGATTGCAAATCACACAAAACACAGCCAATGAGTTTTCGGCACGTACACCTAAAAAGCAAAAGCAATGGGTACGTTGCAAAAGCACTTGTGTACGTGCCGAGAACTCATTGGCCGTGTTTTGTGTGATTTGCAATCCCATTGTGACAGAAGTTTTACTCGCCAAGTTCTACTTGGACCACAGCATGACCCACGTGGCACACTCTCTTTGAAATGTTAATGATGGACCACAGTATGAGCCATGTGGCACACTCTTACATACCTCTCACCGTATGGATGTTTGGCCCATCCCTAAGTGGATCTACATACCATAAGCCTGAATAATGATTTGTAAGTGTTGGATTGGAGTCATTTTCATGGTGTGATTTTGAACCGAAGAATTCTAGCATTATTAGAGGTACGTACAAAGATCCAAAGGTTTGAAATCACTAATCAGGCTGATTTTAGGTGATTTTAAACTTTAGATCTTGTACCAAATCATAGACGGACATCACTAATAGGCTGATTTTAATGATTTCAAACCTTTAGATCTTGAACTTAGATCGAGGTGAGTTTAGATGGACGTCTCTTATCAACGTCGATGAGAGACTGCAATATGAGCCACTTGGCAGACATCTAGAGACCACTAACCTTATGGATGTTTGACCCATCCCTAGATCCAAAATCAATTTGATTAGTACTTTTAGACCTTTCCATCTTTGTACCTCAAATAATGTTAAAGTTCAACATTTAAAAATCAAACCATGAAAATGACTCCAATCCAACAGGTAACATGCCTAACCCTAGAATTCAAGCATTATTTGAGTCATTGGTTCAAATCCAACAATAACCATTGGATGTTTGTCCCATCCTTACATGAACGGACATACCAAAATCAGCTTATTAGTGATTTCAAACCTTTAGATCTTTGGACTGAAATACCAAAAGGAGCCTATATTAGTGATTTCAAACCTTTAGATCTTGTACCTCCAACAATTCTCAAATTTCACGGTTAAAAATCAACCCATGCAAATGACTCCAATCCAACACATTAAATTCACTAATCATGTAAAACCCCGAGAAATTTATAACCGTCGGATTGATTTTAAGAATTAAATTCTCGAGATCCGAGCCCTAGGTAAGCTAGAAGTAGTAAAATTAATAGAAATAAAAATATCCTAATAAATGATCGGAAGTTACTCAGTAACCTTATTAGACATTTTTGGGAATTTTAGTGCGAATGCGAACGAGAGTGGGAATGTATTGGGTATTGTGTGACAAGACACAAATGAAATTGGACTGAACAGACTTCACCATGGGCTCCGGCATATCGAATTTCCCTAAGTAGGGTACACCCAGTACTGGCTGAGACCATCAATAAAGTTGTACATCATTCTCTAAGCAATACAAGAAATTGGGGTCAGTTTTAGAACGAATGATAAATGTGTGGGTTTTCTTGAGATTTGTGACAAGTAATTGATCCAAAATGCAGTAATACATTAGATTTATCAAATCAAATATTTTGGTCAGACATGATCTGCCATTATAGAATAGTATAGCTCAAACCAGGTGTCGTCAATATTCGAAGCAGAAGTGGAATCAGAGCATGTCAGCTAGTTCTGACAAATCTGCTACGAATTTGGCCGAACGGACCTCACCACATGATCCGTGAGGTCGTTTTGCCCTAAGATAGGTATACCTAGTGTTTGTTGAAACTCTTTAGAAGTTTTAGCTGCAATAGCGGTACATTATCGGAACACGAGAGTCAAAACTAGAATAGAAGCAAAACAGTCTATTCGGGTGGAACCATACAGAATTTGGCCAAACGGAGGCCGCCATGGGACTCGACTCATCATTTTAACCTTAGGAGACCCAATCCTACGATCTCCACATGCCCATGGATCGCGCAATTTCGATGCATACACTAAAGGTAGGGTCGTGAGACACGCAATTGATGGAGCGCCACCGCACCGTATCATGTCCAAAAGGTAACTTGGGACTAAAGTAAACTTTTGTGGAAGACACGTGGATTGCTTTTCTACCATAGGTGTGACGTCATTTAGATGATGTCACCTTTATGACATCATCTCCCATCATTTCACATAATTTATAATATACATAATATAGATTTGGGTAGTTCTATTTGCACCCCAAAAAATCTATAAGCACCTAATACATCCCTCTCTTGGACGAAAATGCCCTTCCTTATAAGGGAGGGAATGAAAAAAAGCACCCCATTTTCTCATTTCTCTCCTCTCTTCCCTCTTTGGTTTGTGAGGGTTGAGAGGGAGGGCTCCATTGACGTCGGCGACCTCTGCCCTCTCCCCTTGACGCCGACGACCTCTTCCCTCTCTCCTATTCCCTCTCTCAAAGCTCATCCTCTCTTGAGTTGTTGCCCACATCTTCTCTCCAATAGTTAAAGGGAATCATTAAAGGATGGCTGAGGTAAGAACAACTCCAACATTGTCCTCATTCCACATCTTTCAAATGGAGATGTTCAGAGTCAAGGTCTTAAATTTAGGGCGAAACGCCGAAATTTCGATTTCGTTGAAGATCGAAATCTCCGAAATATAGCTTTTTAAAGCAAAAACCAACCGAAAATTAGAACTTTTAATTGAAATTTCGGCCGAAATATCGGTTTTGGACCAAAACCGAAAATTTAAAACTTTGTTCATACAATGGAAGCCATCTTCACAAACCTCACTTTATTTCAACATTAACCTCACTTTATTCCAACATTCTTAGCCTCATGATAAGTGAAGTCAAATTTCAAAAACTCACACCTATCTAATAAATGATCTTATGCTTATTGTGTTTAATGTATTATTGTAGGAAATGAAACTTGTCAGTGAAGAAGTAGAACCATCTGAATATTTAGATTTGACGGGTCAATTTACAACTAATACGGTATGTTCAGTACAATTGAATAATTGAATCTACTCTTTTTGTTAGAGTGAATATTCATGTATTGTAATTTGATTTTCAGGTTTTCTACAGTCGTGACGACATGATCAAATGGGTTAGAGACAGTGGGAAAGCAGTTGGTTCCGTTATTATCATAAAGAGAGCAGATATTTCCAAGAGGACTCCTAGAACTACTTTTGGTTGTGAGAGGGGTGGAAAGTACAGGGATGCTAGAAAAACAACACTGAAAGAGCAATTTCTAGTTCGACACACTGGAACAAAAATGTGTGGGTGTCCTTTCACACTAAAAGGTATAAAGATGCCTTTAGATGATCAATGGATGATTCAAATGGTATGTGGCTTCCACAATCATGCACTTGCACATCATTTTGAGGGTCATTCATTTGTTGGGAGGCTCAACAATGATGAAAAGCACATGTTGGCAGATATGGCTAAAAATTGTATAAAGCCGAGATCGATTCTTAATGTCTTGAAAGGGAGAGACCCCAACAATGCATCGACAATGAAAACAATTTACAATGCTCGGGCGAGTTTTAGACGTATAGAAGCAGCCGGAAGAACTGAAATGCAACAATTGATGAAGAAGTTGGAGGAATATCAGTATGTGAAAAGGCATAGGAATTCTGATACGTTGCTAGTTACAGATTTACTTTGGGCACATCCAGAGTGCATACAACTTGCCAATTGTTTCCCCATTGTGTGGCTTATGGATTGCACTTACAAAATAAATAGGTATCGGTTGCCATTGTTAAAGATTGTTGGGATCACATCGACAAATATGACATACTCCATCGCTTTTGTTTACCTTCAGGCCGAGAAAGAGGAAAATTTTGTTTGGGCGTTGGAAAATTTAAAGTCAGTTCTCAACTTTGAAGCCCTACCCTTAATTATTGTGACAGATAGAGAGTTGGCTCTAATGAATGCATACAAGAGAGTATTCCCAGAAGCACGAAACTTTTTATGTCGTTTCCACATATCAAGGAATATATTATCAAGGTGCAAAAAAATATTTGCAAGAAAAGAGGCATGTGATCAATTTATCTCGAAGTGGAATGACCTAGTCTTGTCTTCTACGGAGGAGGACTACAAAGACCGTCTGGATTCATTTGAGATCGAGTTCTCATAATACTCAAATGCTGTAGATACGTGAAAGAGAATTGGTTGACACAATACAAACAGTGTTTTGTGGCAGCATGGACTGATCAGAACATCCACTTTGGAAATACCACGACCAACAGAGCTGAGAGTGCCCATGCCAAACTAAAGAGACATCTAATGACATCACAAGCTAAGTTCGATACGTCGTGGGATACCATCAACTCTTTGCTGGAGTTGCAACATGTTGAGATCAATGCCACATTTGAGAGAAGCTTGAACATTGTGAAGCATAAGCATAGAGTGGCGGTCTGTAAGGAGTTGAAGGGTTTTGTTTCTTTAGATGCACTAGAATTAATAGTCAATGAGGCAAAGCAAGCCGAGTCATGTGGCCCAGATGATCTCCAGGCTTGTGGGTGTGTTATCAGACGCACGCATGGGTTATCATGCGCACATGAGATTGCCGTATACAAGCGTGATATTCGCTTAAAAGTGCGTATTTTCCACTGTTATCTTCTAAGCGTTTTCACACTCTCCTACGTTAAAATGCTCTATTTATGTACTTTTCTACGTAAGAGTCTCTTTTGTTGCGTAGAACACACTTTTTTGGACAAAATGGTATATTTGCATGCATTAAACACATTTTCGGAAGTCTAGACATTGAGTTGTTCTGATAAAGTCTCATTACGCGCTTCTTCTGTCGTAGGAAACCCCGATGGGATAATTCTCGAGACTTGCGAGCCCACATCGATCAGGAATGCCCATTATCAAAGCTTAAAGAGCCCACATGCTATGACTAAAAGATATGGGCCAAATATGGGCTGAATAAGAGGACCAAAAAGTCGGCCCAAAGAACGAAGAGAGCAGGAGAGCCAATGACCAAGAGACGGACCAAAGCGTTTAAAGCCACATGAGTCAGCAAGGAATGATAGTCTACTCTACTAGAGAAGCGTGAGGATGGTCACAGTGAAGACCAGGGTTCCAGACCCTTTGCCAATACTTTTATCTCCATTTTCTGATATTTTCTCTCTTATCTCTCCTTATTCTCTCTCTCTTCATCTCTCGGTCCTCGAATCTACTGACCTAACCCCAGAACTCCTGCCCATTGGCTCTGTCTCATCTTCCTTAGCTTTCTGACCGTTGGATATTCAATCGGACCGTTGGATCTTCCACTGGACCGTTGGATCTCTCTAGATCCGTCGATCTACCAATCTGGGTCCCAATCAAGTCACCATCCATCCGATCGCCATCAGATTGTCTGTCACATCATCTTGTGAGACGATGGACATCATCATTCCATGTGGGCTAGTAGCCGGGCCCATCATGATCGACCCGCTGTCCGACCATTTAGTGGACCCCGTGAATTTCAAAATAATTTCAATTAAATTTTAAAAAATGGGGGGGTCCACTGAATGGGGAAATTCCCCAAAGAAAAGTAGGGTTTTACTTATAAAAAAAAAAAAAAATTATTTTTCTTATTTTTTATTTTCAAAAAAATCCCTATTTCCATTAAAGGAAATAGGGAGCTTTAAAAAGGGGAAGGAGAAGGGTTCGTTTGAACCCTAATCCCCCTCCAATCTCTTCCAATCCTTCCCCTTTACCCTTCCCCACGTTTTCCCTTCTTCCTCCTCCTTTCTTCTTCTTCTTTTTCATCTTCTTCATCTTCTTCCTAATGTTTTCGCCCTGCAACTCCAGTCATCACCTGCACAACCCCATCCTCTCCTTCTGCCCCTTCTCCTCTTCTTCTTCATCTTCCTCTTCTTCTCCTTCTTTCCATCATCTTCTTGCTGCTGCTGTGTGCAGCAGCACCGCTCCTCCTCTTCTCTCGCCGGAGTTGCAGACTGCAACTCCGGCCGCCAGGAACACCACCCCCTCTAAGCTCCTTTGGGACGACACAAAAAGCCGCCTCCTTCTTCATCTTCTCCACCCAACTGGTCATCTCCTCCATCACCAACATCTTGGTCCGCCACCATCCACCTCGTTGCCCTTGTGCATCCAACGGTGTTGCAACATGAACCCTTGAAACGACCCACTTCTCTGCCACGTTTTTGCAATCTCCTCTCCCCAACTCCATACTCAAGCCGTCCACACCTCCAAAAATCCCAGCTGTTACCCCCTGCTCTGACCGTTTTTAGTTCTCCACCCTTCATCTATCTTTTTTCAATCCCTAGACCGCCATCTCCTCTAAACGTTTTCTCTTGAAAGAGAAACTCATAGCCGCCCCACACAACAAGAGAAAAACAAAAAAAAAAAGGAAGAAAAGAAGTAGAAGAAGGATAGAAGAAGAGAGAGGAGATCAAGATCTCCTCTAACGCCCCACCCACGGCTTGCTGCCTCCATTGAGCATCCAGCAGATGTGCTCCACGCCAGCAACTCCACCGCCTCTTGCAATACCGCCACCTGCAGGTCCTCTTCAAAACTCCAGCCCTTGCTGCCAACAGCTAGCAGCACCACCTCGTCCTCTTCTTCTAAGCAACTCCGGCCGAGACTGGTTCGTGCAGCTCATCTACACTGCTGCTATCAACTCAGGCACCTCATTCTGTCCTCTTCAAGAGTGCCTCAACACCTACGCTGTGTGCATCTCCTCTCCAACATCACCCTAAGCTGCCATGGTCAGACATCATGCAACGCCTCCCTCCAATGCATTTCTCAGCCTGCATCTTGGTCGAGAACATCACTCCATCTACTCCATGATCTCCATGAACATGCTGTCCTTCTTGTTGGTCGGCAAACAACCACACATGGCCGAAAGGTAAGCCGAGGTTAGGTTTCTTTCTCATTTAGTTTCTTTCTTCTATTTTCTCTCTCTATATTCTAGCTCTCTCTCTCTCTAGATCTCTTCAGGTCTTCATTTCTCTCTCTCTCTAGCTTTTCTATAAATTGATTTGTAGGTTATTTTCCTTTTGCTTTGTTTAAACTCTATTGCAATGTAATGGAAATTAGTAGAATTAATAAAAGTGAGATTATTTTGATTCGAGTGTTATTTCATGTTCGTAGTGATAAAGTTCTCCATAAAAAAAATGTTTTAACTCACAAATCCACCACTCTCACCCCTACATGTTCTTGAGTAGCATTTTTTTGACAAAAATCTGTCATTTCATGTTCTTGAGTTGCGCAAACTAACCACGAGTGCGGATTGACATCCGACACAAGCCACTGTGCAAAATTGCTCATTCTACAGGTTAAAAGTCTCGGAAAAATTATAAATTGTGTTGAAATTAGGGCTTCCGTAACCAACAACGCGGAAAATTCCTACTTTCAAAGCGCGAACACCGTCCCATTCCTTTGTCGTCTATCCATCCCCACTGGATGAAGCTTTTCAATGTACCCACAGTGACCACAGACGAGGTTCTAGAATGTGGGCCCCTAGTGCAGCAGTTCATTGAAAAATATGACAAGTGCAGTGAGAGTGGCAAAAATGAATTATTCAGAAAGCTCAAGGATATCGTGAACCCCGCTTCTACTTTATTACTTGAGCCGAAGGAGAAAATCACGACTCGGGGAAGTCCAAGAACGCCATCGGCAAAGAGACTTGCACAGGCAGAATCATCTACGAAGAGGGATCCTTCAGCTTTTGAGATTCTGTCAATTGAAGATAAGCAATCACAGACTCGACCACAAAGAAAAAAACTTGCAATAAAAAGAAAGCATATGCGCACTAGATTTGGCCAAAAAGAGAATCCCTTCTTGGGCGAGAGTCCATACTTGGCTGATTTGCCTACAGGGTTGGAGGATTACATATTACAAATCAAAGATGTTCGTAGCGATGGGAATTGTGGGTTTCGAGCAGTGGCGGCACTTATGGGAATGGGTGAAGATGAATGGCCTATGGTCAGAAGAGATATGATTGCAGAGTTGCAAGTTCATGCCGATTATTATGCCAAACTATACGGAGGCCAACAGACTGTCACTGAACTCATACAATGTTTGGATTGTTTTGACATCTTTCCGCCGACAAAGTGTTGGATGACCTTGCCCGAAATGGGTCATATCATTGGAAGTTGTTATAATATTGTGTTGCTTCATTTTTCATCCAGGCTGTGCTTGACATATCTGCCATTACTTTCACCACCCGAACAACTCATGCGACGGAAGATAATAGCGATAGCCTTCGTTAATAACAATCATTTTGTTCAACTTTCGATGAGCGATAACTGTCCAATACCAAATGTTGCTGTCAATTGGACAAGACATGTTGACCCTATCGTTGTCGGATGGAGAATTGGGTACGAGGATAGGATGCAGAAATTCGGGGAATTAGTTGGTCCAGATGTTGCAACTTCAGAGGTTCCGATCATTGTAGATGACTGACAGTACATAGTTTTGTATATACATGGTACATAGGGTTGGGAGCCATTTTTTGTAGGCTTATGAGCCATTTTTTGTAGGCTTATGAGCCATCTTTTGTAGGCTTTTGAGCTATTTTTTGTAGGCTTATGAGCCATCTTTTGTAGGCTTATAGGCCATCAATAGTAAAGAAAAATACTATATAAAATGTGAATATCGAAATTTTAATTTTGAGTTATGATTCTCTATCCCCAATGGTTCTCCATGGCCTTATAGCCCCCCACAGTTAAAAATCACATATAACAATTAGAAATCACCTATAAAGCTGATTTTTGGATTGTAGGTCCACCAAGAGGTAGGAACCAAACATCCATATGGTCAGTAAGGAGTAAAACTTTATGACATAGAAAGTTCTTGAGCTCTTACATAGGTGCTCAATGGATGGCTTCAAAAAAAGAGGCCGCATCATTTGCAGACTCCTCCCCGTTCCTTTACATTGGTATCCATGGAGGGAAAGAAATCCAAGATTTTCAAGACCAAGTATGGGATGGTAGAGTCGGTATTTGACAAGACAATGTTGTCATTGTTCCAAGGGGCAAGCCATCTGAAAGATTTGAAGTGAGCCCTAGACACTATAAGGAAATCTGAGCATTATTTGGGGTACAATGATCCAAAGGTTTGAAATCACTAAACCTCAAAAATCTGAGCATTATTTGGGGTACAATGATCCAAAGGTTTGAAATCACTAATATGAGCATTATTTGGGGTACAATGATCCAAAGGTTTGAAATCACTAAACCTCGAAAATCTGAGCATTATTTGGAGTGCAATGATCCAAAGGTTTGAAATCACTAATATGAACATTATTTGGGGTACAATGATCCAAAGGTTTGAAATCACTAATCATGCTAATTTTTGGTATGCCCACGGCCAGAGAAGCCGTGGTCACTATAGTGACCACGGCTTCTCTGACCGTGGGCTGTACCTATCCATTTTCTTAAAGAGTTTGCCCCTTGCCCATGCTTCCATCTATTTTCTTAAAGAGTTTGCAAGGGCTTGGTGCCACTTGCCCATGCTACCATCCATTTACTTAAAGAGTTTGCAAGGGCTTGGTGCCACTTGCCCATGCCAGCATCCATTTTCTTAAAGCGTTTGAAGGTCCATCTAGGGTGTCCGTATGGATGTTTGGCCCCACCCTTGGTGAAAAAATCACAAGCCACTGAGTTCTCGGCATGTACACAAGTGGTTTTGCAATGTACCCATGTGTTTTTGCTTTTTAGGTGTACGTGGCGAGAACTCATTGGCTGTGTTTGTGTGATTTACAATTCCATTGTGACAGAAGTTTTACTCCTTTGGGATGGGCCAAACATCCATATGGTCGGCATTCTCTAAGAACGTGCCATGTGCCTCATAATGTGGTCTGTCGTTCATCGTGTCAATGGCAATGGGAGCGTCGACTAGGTCACCTGAATCAATTTGTTGATTCAGTAGGCCACCCTTTGGATGCTCGACCTCACAATTTTTAATCATCAAAGTGATAATTAAACAAATCTTATTAAGATTTAGGAGGAAAACGACAAGTGTTGCACAAGAGATGCTCAAACCATAGGGATATAGTCAACCATAGATACCAAATTCAAAAAAAATATAGCCAAAGTAGACAAAGTTTGTTGGAATCATCCATAGTTTTGAGTTGGATATCTTAAAAATACAAGAAAATGGATATCATCTTAACTTAAAAATACAAAAAAGGATGTCTCATCTTCTTCTTTCTCTCTCTCTCTCTCATCTTCTTCTCCTTCTTTCAGAGTCCTTTCCCTTGGCACTACTTGAACCCTCTCCAGCATCATGACCTCGGAGAATCGCTTTGACCTACCTTGTTCTCTCTTTCATCGTCTCAACCGTATCATTGGAGTCTACCTGGTCAAGGATCTGCAATGCTTGCTCAACTCTCTTTGGATATACCATCTCTCTATGTGGGTCATAGCCACTTCGATTATCTGAGTTCTGGACGATAATGTGGGAAATGCTTCGGAACCATGGTAGATAATCCTTTTTACATTCCCAAGGATTCACGACCTGAGGTCCACGTCGCTTCGTCCGTAAGGTGTGATCAGGCCATTCGTCACAGTATTAATCCAGCACATGGTACATGAAAATAGGTATTTTCCGCGTCGTTGGTTACGGAAACCCTAACTTCAACACATTTTTAATTTATCCGAGACATTTAACCTGTAAAATGAGCATTTTTTTTGCATAGTGGCTCGTGTCGGATGTCGATCCGCACTCGGGGTTAGTTTGCGCGACTCAAGAACATGAAATGACGATTTTTATCACAGAAATTTGCTAAACATAAAAGGATGGAAGGGTGAGAATGGGGATTGTAGGTGACTGAAAGCATTCTTTGGTATTTTTAGAGAGAGAAAATTCTTACAAATATAAAGTTATAAAGAACACAACTAAATAAAGAAATTACGGAACAACCATTGTATTAATCATTAAAAATTCCTTACAATAATAATCTGAAATCGAACAAACTAAAAGCAATAAGAAACTCTAACTAAAAAGCATAAGAAAAGAGATCAAGATGAGGAAAGAGATAAAATTAGAGAGAGAAAATGATGAGGGAAAGAGTGGATCTTTTACCTTGTGCATTCACGGATTGCTTCAGTGTGAAGAAAATGGTTGGACCAATGCACCACGTGGTGGAGCTCAAGGGCATGACGACAATAATGGTGGCTGTTGTGGGGGTTACGAGTGCAGGTAGCACTTGCAACGGTTGGAGGGGTGACCGGTGTGATGGAGGATTGTGGGGCGGTAGCAGCAAGGATAGATGGAGAGGCGCTGCAATGGTGAAGTCAGAATGGCTGGTGGTGCAAGGCGCTGCAAGGATGGTAAGTAGCTCCTCCTCTTCCTTCTTTCTCTTCTCTATTCTCTTCTTCTTTTCCCATTTTTTTTTTGGTTTTTTTTTTTTTGTTTCTTTTTTGTTTTTTTGGGTGAGGACGACTATGAATCAACCCTGTTTGTGGAGCAAGCAGCATGGGAGGCAAGAGAGGGAGATGCACATGATGGTGGAGGTGCTGATCTGGGCGGTGTTGTTAGCCGTGGCAAGGCAGAGGCGTCTTTTGAGGTCGCCGGAGTTGCAGGTTGCAACTCCAGCAACTTTTGAAAGGAGGCGCGATGAAGGCCTGGTGATGGTGCTCCAAACTGTGGAGCAGCAAGGGTGTGGGGAGTGGAAGGAGGTGCCAAGGAGCACCGTGAATGGCAGCGAGTGGAGAGGTGGAGAAAATTGCAAGTTGCCGGCCAAAAACGGCCAGCAACGTGAAGAGGAAGGAGAGATGGAGAGGTAGACGGTGTGGGCAGCGTGATGGGTGACTAGTGTAGGGCGTTGGTGATGAAGGAGGCGCTGGCGAGGTGAGCACGGGGTGCTGGTGATGCTCACAACAGCACGCAGGCGGTGGCAACCGGAGTTCCTGGCTGCAACTCCGGTAAGGCGTAAATAAGATGAAGAAGGTGAAGAAGAAAATGAAGAAGGAGAGGCGACCGAGCCGAAGGGAAAGGGAGGAGAGGAGAAAAGAAAAGAGGCTAGGAGATGGAGCTAAGGGGGATAAGGACGGAGTTGCAGATGGCCGGAGTTCTGCAACTCCGGCGAGAAAAAATAACGAAGAAGATGAAGAAGAAGGTGAAGAAGAAGAGGGGAAAATCGCCAAAAATCGAGAGGAAGAAGGGGCAGGAGAGTTTGGGGAGAGAATGGAAGAGAAAGGAGGGGGATTAGGGTTCGAACGAACCCTTCTCCCTCCTCTTATAAAGCTCCCTATTTCCATTAATGGAAATAGGGTATTTTTTGAAAATAAAAAAAAAATATATATATATATATATTTTTTTTTTTTTAAAGTAAAAACCTACTTTTCTATGGGGAATCTCCCCAATTAGTGGACCCCCCATTTAATTAAAATTATTTTGAAATTCGCGGGGTCCACTAACTGGTCGGACAGCGGGTCGATGAAGATGGGCCCGGCTATTGGCCCTCATGGATTGATGATGTCCATCGTCTCACAAGATGATGTGACAGACAGTCTGATGGCGATCGGATGGATGGTGACTTGATTGGGACTCAGATTGGTAGATCGACGGATCTAGAGAGATCCAACGGTCCGATTGAAGATCCAACGGTCCGATGGAAGATCCAACGGTCAGAAAGCTAAGGGAGATGAGATAGAGCCGATGGGCAGGAGTTCTGGGGTTAGGTCAGTAGATTCGAGGACCGAGAGATGAAGAGAGAGAGAATAAGGTGAGATGAGAGAGAAAGTATCAGAAAATAGAGAGAAAAGCACTGGCGGAGGGTTTGGAACCCTGGTCTTCACTGTGACCATCCTCACGCTTCTCCAGTAGAGTCGACCATCATTCTTTGCTGACTCATGTGGCTTTAAACGCTTTGGTCCGTCTCTTGGTCATTGGCTCTCCTGCTCTCTTCGTTTTTTGGGCTGGCTTTTTGGTCTTCTTATTCAGCCCGTATTTGGCCCATATCTTCTAGTCATAGCATGTGGGCTCTTTAAGCTTTGATAATGGGCTTTCATGATCGATTTGGGCCCACAAGTCTCGAGAATCGTCCCATCGGGGTTTCCTGCGACAGAAGAAGCGCGTAATGAGACTTTATCAGAACGGCTTAATATCTAGACTTCCGAAAATGTGTTTAATGCATGCAAATATACCATTTCGTCCAGAAAAGTGTGTTCTACGCAACAGAAGAGACTCTTACGTAGAAAAGTAGGTAAATAGAGTATTTTACGTAGGAGAATGCAATAACGCTAAAAGGATAATTGCTTAAAATAAGCACTTTTGAGCGAATATCAGTACACCACCCTATATTGAGAGGAGATGCGTCCTCGGTCGGCTCGAACGGGCTTATATGGTTTTGAAGGGATTGACTGCACATGACCAAACTGTCGAAGAACCCGATTTGGGTGGTACGGTTCAACGACTTCAAAGCTTCTAAGGCATCCACAAAAGTATGCAATAAGCAGAAAGGGGTAATGATCCCTCATTTCTCGGTAGGGCTCCCATATGACCTACAATACAAATAAAAATATATCAGGTTACAGGAGTAATAATTAAAATAAAATAATATATTGTAACTTACCTCACTCGCCTCTAAAGAGTCAAGTGCCTCTCGAAGCACTATCACATTGCCGGATGCAGCTCTACTTGTTGATGTAGGAAGCCAACGGCTAATTCTGGGATTGCCTACTTTGTACGTTAAATCGGGATTACCCCTTGTGAAGGGGAAGTATTCGTACACCCATGCCTACAAAACAACAATAATGATAAAAATTGACATAATAATTCTGACTATGTAAGAAAAGTAATTTGAAAGTATACCTCTAATAGTGTTACAGAGCCAGCAATCTGCTTGACTCCACACATAGATGCTAATCCCAATTGTCTATAAAGAAATACAAGTGTAGCTGCCCCCCATGCGTATTCTTGTACTTCATCGAGGTTCTGCAATACCTGAAGGTACACCACCGGTACCTTGGACCCACTCTTGTCACAGAAGATAGAACAACCGAGCACATAGAGAAGGAATGTCCTTATTGTACAATCTATTTTCTCTTTCGTGGCGGCTTTGGTTCTGTTACGCCCTTGAAAATTATCACGTAACCAGCGCATCCTTACTATGCATCCCGTGTTAAAATTTAGCTCTGCTATGGCTTTTTTCCTTTCAACTCCCAACGTTTTCACAAGCAGTTTAGCAGCCTCGCCAATAGTCAAACTTAATTTCTCACACATCATCGCACGGCCATGAACGGGCATACCCATAATATGGGACACGTCATCCAATGTGATGGTCATCTCACCAAATGGAAGATGAAAGGTATTGGTCTCGGGTTGCCATCTCTCAACAAACGCCGATATTATTGCGTTGTTTACTCTTTTATATGAATAAGTGACCAAATTGACTAACCCTGAAGTTTCTACTCTACTTTGAAACCAACGTCTCTCTTCTGTCCAATCCCAACCCAATAATTTTGATGTGTGTTGAATACATTTCAGTGGGGGCCGTTCCTATAAATGATTAAATGTATCAGAAGTAAACATTATCAACACAAGATGAATAATAGATTCAGTATATCTATCGATATTTACCTTATTTTTCCATATATCATGTGCTACATGAGTTTTAAAATTTTTTAATACTGATGGATCTACCGGACCTCCGGGGTATGCTTCACCTGCTTTTTCATCTTCAGACTCTTCATCAACTTCTTCTTCTTGCTCAAAGTGCTCTTCTTGTTGATCGTCTTCTACTTCATACTGTTCTTCTTGCTCTTGATCGCCTTCTTGCTCATATTCTTCTTCTTGTTGCTGATCATCTTCTTCTTCGTGTTCTTCAATTTGGGGTTGTCGTGGTGGATTACGACGTCTTCTTTCAAACGCCATCGGTGGAATCCATCTAGTCGGGGTGGATGTACTGCTTTCCCCTTGCTTATCAACAAGACGTCGAGATCGACGCATTATACCTACATTAATAGATTAAGACACACAATCAGTTTCAGACATTTCACTATTTTACTTAAAATTACCAATCCTAAATTCTAAATATGAATAAATAAATGCCCTCTTAACCTAAAATTTCACAACAACGAAGCTAAATCCTACCAAAATTCTAATTACCAAATAAATTTTATAAAAGTTATATCAAAATTTAACAAAATTATAACTTTACGAGATTGAAAAAAGAGAATCTACATTTAAAATTAACTATTTAACCCTAAAAGCAAACAAGATTTTTCAAAATCTGGGGTATGCAAACAAGAGATGTAAATAAAATAAATTTATTAACAACAACTGATCTGTGTTGTAATAAACCCTTATTTTAGCAGTATCAAAAAGATCAAAAGAACAAATAAAGATTACTCGAACCTCTTTTGAATTGTTCCATTGTTTATTTTGCAAGTGGGAGATTGTTGTGTAAGTGGGAGACGGAGACAACGACAATGGAGGAGGTGAACGGTTGCAGCGTCGACTTGCGCGTTTCTTATCGTCGGTACTTCTCACCCTAACAAACCCAATGAGAAAGGGAAGAGAAAATGGAGAAATAGAGAAGAGGGAAGAGAGAAAGGGAGAAAGGGAGAAGAGGGAAGAGAGAAATGAGAAAATGGGGTGCTTTTTTTCATTCCTTCCCTTATAAGGGAGGGCATTTTCGTCCAAGAGAGGGATGTATTAGGTGCTTATAGATTTTTTTGGGTGCAAATAGAATTACCCTATAGATTTATATATTACATGTGTAATAAAACAAAGAAATCCAAGAAAACAAAAGGTCGGTCATCTATAAAGCAAGAAAAAAAAATGAAAATAAAATAAAATAAAAATAAAAATAATTTGGTTTGGTAAATTAATTAATAACCCTTCGGGTTTTATGTTGATCAGTTGTCCCAAGGGAGTGCCAACACCTTAGGCACACTGATCGGGTAGTGGTCCGAACCGATCGACCAATAGATACGCGCGTAATCCAATTGTCATTATTGACATATGCCGATTTAGACAAGTCCACTCAAAATTTGGTCAAACGGGACCGCTGTTAGATTTGTCATGTCAAATTTCCCCAAGAGGACCATTTTCATGATTTTTGGTCCATACCCAAACACCACAAATCGACCCGTGTGTGCCATTACCATATGCATTGTCATGGGATGCCGCTACACCGTAGCATCTCCAAGCTAAAAAAATTAGATGGTGGCACGTGGGTTAAATGGTAGCCACATGAGTGACATCACCAATATGATGTCATGGACTTCAAAACCTTTTAAAGTTAATTAAATACATAATATATATAGATTAAGACAAAGGAAAATCAGCCAAAACCAACTTTTGTAAGAAAATCTCTAGAAAGTTAGAAGAGAAAGAGAAGAATCTAGAGAGAGGGAGAAGATCTAGAGAGAAGAATTAGAGAGAGGATTGAAGGAATGAAGGAGATTGAGGAGAAGGATTAGAGGGACCAAAGAAGCAAATCTATAAGGGGATTGCTGCCAACGACTCCATGCAAGTAGGTGGTTTAAATCTTACACAGAATTTCATTTCATTATATCTTTATTTCTTTCTTTTGATTATTATTAGTATAATATACCTAGCTTTCACATGTTATTTTGAATGAATTTGATTTTCCAACTTCCATGAAACTGAAATTTTGTAGAGTTCTTCTTACTCCTTATAGACCATCTCTTTTTCACCGATTTACATTGATCGTTGGACATCGACCACACACCTTTGACACTTTTTTCAGTCAGTCTGAAAATAAGGGCAACTACAGATCCATAAATATATCAAAACTTAGGGTAAAATAGCACACAAATTGGACTGAAATTATCAGCAAATTTCAGCCCTTAAACATGGTATAAGATTTGGCAGACAAAGGTTGCACTCCACTAGTTGCACTCCTAAATAGCAGTCCTAAACTAACTCATTTGCTTCCTAAAACTTACCTCAAGTCCTACCCTCACCCTCACCCTATGTCAGCCTCAAACCAGCACTCATCATCACCACCATTCTGAGTTTCAGAAACCAAAAGTTCAGACCTCAGAACAGGGGCTACGCCCACCATTCTTTTAGTCTCTCTAATCCCTAAACTTTAACCAAAATTTACCCAAACCTCAATCCATCATTAGACTAAAAGAAACAGACAAAAATCCTCTCAAATTTCACCCAAAACCCATAAAAACATGATGAATCAGTGGCTGCACCTCAACTTTTGCAGCCCCTGCAAACGCCCACTAAACCTCGACCTATTTCTTCCATACCAGACCCAAAACCTATCTCCAATACCTAACCCAAACCCCGACCCATGCAACAAGCAAAACGGGGGTGTCGCCCAAGCCTAACCCCACTTGTACACCGTCCAAAATAGCATCCCAAAACAGGGGCGACTTGAAAAAAACTAAAACTCAGCTAAAATAGGGACTACATCCCTCATGTTGTAGGCCCGGAAAGTGGGCTTAAAACTTACCCAAAACGCTCCAAGCCTGACCCACAATTAGGCCCAGAACTCATTCCCGAGCCCGGACCCGAGCAACACATAATAATAATAATAATAATAATAATAATAATAATAATAATAAATATAATAATAATATTGACAATGGGCTGGACTTGTAACTAAAGGCCCATAAGAGTTTAAATGAAGGAAATAATGATACTAATAATATGGGTCCATAGGGCACAACATCCTTATGCTCAATGGTATGTCACCTTACCAATGACACTCAAATCCACAGTGAAAAACAACACTCGGAAAAGGGACTAATCTAACGGAAGGAAATCACAATAAGAATTGAACTTTGGTATTTAGGTCCACTTAGAAATGGGCCCAACACCCATTCAGCCAATAGTCTCTATTAGGGTGCAAGTTCACCCAAATAGTGCATATCCCATGGCCTCAAATAAGTCACGGGAAGGACCCAAACGCAATGGTTAGAGAATCACCAATCAAGCTAAGCTTAATATATAGGCCACCTAGGAGTGGACCCAACATCCACATGATCCATACTCACGATTAGTAGGCCAAACATCCATACGGATAATGGTCATAGTAGTGGGTCAAACG
The DNA here is from genome assembly GCA_035048495.1 of Euptelea pleiosperma. Lineage (NCBI taxonomy): Eukaryota > Viridiplantae > Streptophyta > Magnoliopsida > Ranunculales > Eupteleaceae > Euptelea > Euptelea pleiosperma. The sequence goes on from CM068544.1 coordinate 3,561,161, forward strand.
TCGACATAATCAATGATCAAAATAGTGGACCTAACATTCCTATGGTAAACTATCTCCAATGGACCATTCTCACCCAATTAATGCCCACGATCCACGATTTCAAAAGAACCACGAAGAAGATCATAATGCAACAGTTAGAAGTAACTAATCAAGATGAAATTCCACCTTAGAATGGGTCCCACATCCACCCGATCAACAGTCACAAACCGTGTGCCACCTCAAGAAACAAAAATATAATAATAAAATAAAATAAAACAAAATAAATAGGGCATGGGCCTTATGAAGGGCCCGTGTGAGCGCTTAAGTGTAGAAATGCCTATCTTGAATTGGACCTACAAAATTGATAAATAAATGACAAAAATAAGAAGAATAATGTGAGTGGGCCCATGTGAGATCAACACCCATTCGACCCATGCTTTAAATGGTGGGCCACTTCTTCCAACTAATGTTCAGCACCTCGGCTAAAAATAACCCATAATAATACATGATAATACTAGAATATCGTCATAATAATGATAACTATTTCGCCAATGTCGCTTGGGCTACTTAGACTTGAAAATAGAAACGGGTGACTAGTACAAGTCGATGGCAGATTAATGAACTACAACCATGGGTGACGCGTATAGACCCATACAATCACACTAAGATTATTTCAATCATCTAGATCATTATCATTAATTAAGATTCTTGAAAAATGCGAAATGTAGGACAACCCACTAAATAAATAGTAAAATGTTTCAAGGGTATTTAGTAGATACTCTTTAAAGATATCAATTTAACACTTTAAAATTATAAAGATACATTAAGAAGTTAGATAGATATTATTGGAAATATTACAATTATAAAGAATTCTTGCACAAAAGAAGAAAATTTGATGATTAGGGATCAAACCCAAAACTTATTTCGAAAATCCAAATTCTTCAGTCTTAATCAAATTTTCAGAATCTTAACCTAAAGGACTTTTTGATTAAATAGATTCTGACTTTTCTCTATCTTGTTTGGTTTTGATTTATCACCGAGTATCATATTCGCTAGTGATTTATCGAGTCATAATTATCTGGGGGATTTATCAAATTTTCTTTGATTTTGTTTTGTTAGTTGAGCTAGTCGATGTTAGCTTTAGAATCATCGGATTTTTCATGAATTATTTAAAGAGTGAGTTATCAGAAAATGAATGGATTTTAACTCTGTTGTGTTTATACGGTTCTTCAAGGAAATGAAAATGGATTTCGAAATTTCAGAATGAAAGAGGTGGATCCTCATATGAAATGGATTTTGTTGGTTTTTAAGCGAGATTGAAAAAGGATTTTCATGGATTGATTGGTGTGCATGATCAATAGTACGTCTGAAGATGTGTGATGCTTAAGCTACCGCGGATTTTGTGGATGTGTGTATTGGACTTTGATTGGGTGCCCGAGTGGACCCGTGGGTGCCATTATGGACCCAGTTCTTTCAGTTGATGTTAGAGGAGATTTGGACAGATGGATTACGAGGTTGGGGCCCCTACTAGCATACACACACGTCAGAGCACTATGTGATCAAATAAATTAATAAATAGAAAGACAAGGTTTTCTGAAAGTTAATAAAGAAATTTTAAAACAAAAATAAAAGCTTTAACAAGCTTAGGATTATATATATTATATGTAGCAGGGTGAATTAGAAGGGTCAGTAGATTCTTAGATAGAGGCGGTACCTATGTGTTCTCTTGATAGGATGGGGTATCATTAGAACCATAAGATATTGTCAGCTATTCTAGAGTCTTAGTTCTTCTAAGGAACTCAGCATGATGCATTGTTTACGGGTACATCAGCCGAGGGTTACACTGCACGCCTGATAGGCATTTAGACGCGGGGCATGATTGAACTCTGTCCGGACTTTCTTTAGATCCATAGAAATTCTGCAGTCGTCGAACATTTAGCCGACGTGATAATATAGGCCAACGGCGACCTGAGCCGGAAATGTGGGGTGCAGCATAGGACCAGTGCCAGATGAGTTCAATGGGTGTCAAACGGCAGTTCCCAGGCCAAAAATTCAGGACAGGTGAAGACCGCGCAGCCTGCGTTAAGGGGCTAACGATGGTGTCCCACATCGGTAAATTTTGGGATAAGCCTCGACCGGGGCAGGTATACCGGTCGTAGCCTAAGGTGAAATCTCTTTAAATTCTGCATCATCAAAATTATTATCTATACATTATTGTGGTTACATGTTGGCAGATTTGAGTATTCGAGTTACATGATTTTGAAGTCATATATTCGAATTTTTATTTGCAATATATTATCATTGTTTTAAATACAAGTTTTGGTATTATTATTTTCCGAATCCTGTAATTGTATGTCAATGGACTATGCATGTTACTGTCTTATGATTTTTGTTTCATGTTTTTATCGACTGTTTTTCCCTGGAGATGAAATCATGAGTACTTTAAACCACATCCCTACTATTGGGCTTTTCCCCAAAAGCTCACCACCCCCAGACCTTTTGCAGATGATCGAGGAGAGTTTGGCAAACAAAGAGAATGATTGGAGGTATTTCAACTAAAAAGATTATTGCATATAGTCAGAGAGACGACGTTGGTAGAATTTGCTCCTATTATGGTATAGCTTTATTTCTCCGCTGAGAATTAACTCTGCTACTTCGAATTTTGTATATGCAAAATAGAACCACAACATAATATATGTGTATCATCATACCTCAACTTCTACTTTATCTCATGTATATTTGGATATCATGTTTATAATCTAGAAAAAAAAATTGCCCTAAAATCTATTATCAAATGATAGGCAACGTACTTGAGACCCTATTTTCGCTGCTGATCAACGTCTGGAATTATCATTATAATTCCGGAATGTAGCAATCATATAGATAAGAAGACTGTTAGGTGAACCGCTCACACCTCGAGATCTGTGTCAAATTTTGGGGTGTGACAAATCAGATTAATTTTTGTAAAGATATAATCCTTATGTTGTCAATGCCAATACATCCCTGGGTGTTTTATTTCCTTGTGATCCAATCTTGATGATCTTGGTTATCTAGATTTGGAGACTTGGATTTGGTTGTTTTGGTATTTCGGACTTAGACTTGAACTTCGTACTTCGGGCCCTATCTTGATGATATTTGTTCTTCAGACATGGAGATTTTGAGTTGGCTATTTTAGTGTTTTAAACCCAGACTCACTCATGCCGGACCAAAGAATATGGAAACCTAACGTATCGGGTAGCTTCTCGGTGAAATCCAGATTCGAAGCGGTTATATCTAAAGGAGAAAAGGTTTGGTGGGAATTTTGGTTTTGGAGGTCCTCGAATCACCCTAGAGTCTCTGCCAATAGTTGGAAAATGATTCATGGATGTGCAACAACATATAACGTTCTCAAAAGGAAAGGTCTCTCCATGGCCTCAAGATTTTACATGTGCCATAAGGAGGAAATGCTTGAACATTTGTTTTCAGGTTGCAATGCGACCAAGCAAATATGGGTTTGGATAGTGAATCTGCATGTTCAGAACTAAGCAGGTTTTTGGCTCCTTTAAGTAAGCGTTATCTTGGTGAAAAAACCTCAGCCCAATTCTGAAAGATCTTCAGTGTGCATCAATTTTTAACACGGCCAACCCCATATGGTTTAATAGAAATGGCATCATTTTTTAAGAAGTTACAACAGATTGGGAGGTTAGCAAAAGGAAAATCCTCAATGCTCTAAGTAAAGACGAAAAAATCAATCAAAATCACATATTATCAAAACAAACAAATCAAAAAAAGGTTTAAAGAAGTTCTACTCATCTCGTAATGTTTCAAGAACGAAGAAAAATTGAAAAATAGGATGAAGACACGATCTTCTAGTCTTGATCTTCAACAAAGAACCCTAATAATAAAATCTTGATCTAAAAAGAGAATATGAAAAGAGAAGAAGAAGGGAGAAAATTGGGTTTCTAATTTTTGAGAATGAAAAAATGATTTTCGTCACTTCAACCCTCAAGAAACTCTAAAATAAGTTACTAATGGGCTAAAAATGGCCCTAATGCCTATATATAACAACTGGGTACTAAACTGGATCATAAACAAGTTCAAAAGGCTCTAAAATTGATTCTAAAAGCCCACCCAATTAAATATAATAAATAATTATTAATTAATGTATCTCAAACAATCACATAATTCAATTATTAACTAAATAATTAATAATCACGAAAAATGGGTCATTATAATCTACCCTCCTAAAAATGAATTTCGTCTTCGAAATTAACATACCTCATGCAGAAAATAGATGCGGATAGTTGGTCTTCATCTCCGACTTTAACTCCCATGAGGCATCTTCCACGTCATGATGGTTCCATTGGACCTTCACCAACGGGATGACCTTGGTGCGGAGTACTTGCTCCTTCCTATCAAGGTCGTGAGTTGGATAATTACGTTCATGGACCTTAAGCTGTCAAGAGGCATAAGCCACCACCTTACCCTCATGCATCAACACACATCCCAAAGCCAAATGAGAAGCATTAGTGTAAATGACAAGTCCCCCACTACTAGATGGAATGGTAAGTACTGGTGCCGATGTCAGTCTGGTCTTCAAGTCCTGAAAAGTTCACTTACAATCAACGTCCCAGATGAACTTATCGTCCTTGGGAGTTAGCTGAGTCAATGGTGCGGCTATTAGTAAAAACATCTTAATGAATCTCTTGTAATACAGAGCCAAACCTAGGAAACTATGCACCTCCGTAACTGAGGTAGGTTGTCCCCAGTCCAACACTGCCTCTACCTTAGCTGGATCAATAGAGACCCCATCTCTCGAGATGACATGCCCTAAGAACTTCATCTGCTCTAGCCAGAACTCACACTTCTCAAGTTCGGCATAGAGTCGGTGCTCTCTCAACGTCCGTAAGACAATCTTGAGGTGCTCCTTGTGCTCATCTCTCGACTTAGAATAAATCGGTATGTCATCCACGAACACAACAACAAACCGATCCAAGAATGGTCTGAATACCCGATTCATCAAGTCCATAAAAGCAACGGGGGCATTGGTCAGCCCAAAAGGCATAACCAGGAACTCATAATACCCATCCCTAGTCCGAAAGGCCATCTTCGGAATGTCCTCTTCTTAACCCTCAACTGGTGATATCACGATATCAGGTCAATTTTAGAGAACCATTGGGCATCCTAAAGCTGGTCAAACCGATCATCTATCCTAGGCAAATGATATTTATTCTTGATAGTGACATTGTTCAACTGGCGATAGTCAATGGAAAGATGGAAATACCCATCCTTCTTCTTAACAAACAACACTGGTGAACCCTAGGGTGAAGTACTCGGTTGTATGAATCTTTGGTCCTAGAGCTCCTGAATGTTACTCTTCAGTTCTTTCAGCTCAGTCGGTGCCATTCTATAAGGTGCCTTCGATATCGGCGATGTGCCCGGCACAACATCAATACCGAACTCTACTACCCTCATTGGGGGTAAACTCGGTATCTTTTGGAACACATCAACGAAATCAGAGACTACCAGTAACTGTTCCAGTCTAGCACCTAGCTCTTCAACTTCTGCATGGGCAAGAAAACTTTCTACCAAAGTATCATTCTTGGAACATACGAAACAAACAAAAGACTGCCCCGGAATAGAGAACGTAACTGTCCTCTCAAAATAGTTTAACCTGGTGTGGTAAGCTGCCAGCCAGTCCATGCCTAAGATGACGTCAAACTCTCGCATCTCTAAGACAATCAAGTTAGCTAGCAAAACAAACTCTCCTATCCTGACTGGACATTCACGACATATCCGGTCAAGGATTACCGATCTCCCCAAAGGTGTGACCACAGACAAACCACAATTCAAACGCTCTGGCTCTATTTCCAAAAAAATCACAAAAACAGATGATACAAACGAATGGGTAGCTCCAGAGTCAAACAAAACACTAGCAAGAGAAAGGTAAACAATCAATGTACCTTGCACCATTATTCCAACTACTCTTGCATCACCTTGCATCACAGCAAAGGCCCTACCCTGTTGTAGGCGTTGTCGCTCCACCTAAGGCTTAGGATAATTCCTAGCCAAATGCCCTCTCTCCTTATAGTTGTAGCATTGCCCCACAAAGTTCCTGGGCTCTGCATGTACTGCCTGCGCTGGTACCATAGCTGTCGGATGGGTTATCGTGGCAGTAGTCCTCTGTCACTTCCATTGTTGCTTCTGATCCTGGCCTTACTGAGGAAAAGCTTTAGCCTTCCCTTTCTGCTCCATTCGTTGCTCCCTAGATCTCTGAAAGATAAGATTATCCTGCTCGATAACCAATGCGCGATCAAGAACCTCGGCATATGTCTTCAATCTGTGCCCCACTACCATCTTCAGAATAGACGGAGTAAGACCCTGTTCAAATTTACGAGCCCGATGAATCTCTTTTGCTACTATGTATGGCTCAAACCTAGAAAGCTCCGTAAATCTAGCCTCGTACTGACTAACAGTCAAAGCTCCCTGAACCAAGCCAATGAACTCTGCAGCCTTTTGATCTCGCACTGTCTCAGGGAAATACTTCTCAGTAAACTTTTGCTGAAATGTATCCCAAGACATCTCTATTGCATTCTCTGTCCTGGTGACCTGACGCCACCAATGCTCTGCCTCTCCAGATAACATAAATACTGCAAGGCGTCTCTTTTTCATGTCATCACAATCCAACACCTCAAAGATCTTCTCTAGATCCATAAGCCATCTGTCGGCTTCCATAGGATCTGAAGTACCCACGAAGGCAGGCGGTTTCAAGAGTTTGAACTCTCGAATCAAACCAGACATTCGAGTCCGTCCCCCTATCGCGGCTTCCTCTCTAGCTCTGTCTCGCTGCACAGTCTGCTCTAGTAGCCTGGCAGTTTCTCCCAGAGCCTGGTAAACTCCGGCTAGGTCAGGATGATCTCTCTGTACTGGTACAGTGGTAGCTGTATGCTTTCCTCTTCCGTTGGCCATGACGTTAAGTCAAGAACAAGAGAATATTAGTCATAGCACCAACACAAACAACAGAGAAAATAAAGCACAATGGATTTAAGTGTCCTATTCATCTCTAAGTGTATTGACTAGTGTTCTAGATGTCCCTTAAATCTTAGATTATACTTATAATCCCCCAAAGGTTCATAACCTAGAGCTCTGATACCAATCTGTCATGCCCCGTAACTTGGGTCTAGCATATCTAATGCCAACACAGATCTCAAGGTGTGATCGGGAACGAATCACCAACACACACCATAAATATGTAGTGCAAGCTGATTAAATACGAGCCATCTAAATAATTAAATGAAAGAAACTGAATATCTAAATTAATTCAAAACCTGAAAATATAACTAAATGACTTAAAGTAATACAACTCAGCTATCACTACATAAATTCTCTCAATATAAAAAAACTACTTTCTAAAATTCAAGAGCATCTAAAAGATCCTACGTGCAATCCTACCATCTGTGCTGACCTGAAAAGAGAGTGCCCACGAAGGGTGAGTCCAACCGACTCGCAAGTAACAACTACATAAAACCCTCTTCGTGCACGTGTGTATGTGTTCATAACAACATGTTCAATATTTTTCTAAATATAACTAATATATGAACATGGTATAAGAGATGTACGAAATATCAAAGAACGGATCTACGAAAGATACACGCTAAGGAGATCAACAAATGATATCCACAACAATTATCTCATGTTAATATACAATTAAATCTCCGAACATGAATAAGAATAAATAATTTAATTAACCGTACAATGTGATGATGATAGACACATGGACTGATATGTACTGACTTATAGCCTAACTTTTAAAATATTGCATGTGACTAACAGTGGATATCTACGCTCGAGGAGTGACTTGGAGCTTGAACGAATCGTTCCCAAGAATATATCTAAGTGTCCGTACCCCATCCAACACTATAGATACTCCTATCATTTATGATCATACATGACTACTTAAGAACATATCCGAGGTGCTCAAGCACCAATCGACACTTCAGACGATTCTAGAATGCAAGTGTGCGTAACCTACCACAAATATCATGGTATAATACTTTCCATAAAATCAGTTGAATACACACTAATAGTATGAATATATGACACATGACAATTATTGATTAATAATAATTCAAAACTCGACATGCGTACCTAATAATCGGTAATAGACATCAACGAATGATAATTTTAATAAATATTGATTATCCACAATAATAATTCAATAACTTCAATGTATTCATATAATCACCAAGATTACTTCAATTATTATATTATAATATTAAAATAATCATAATTCTATGATTTATTCTCAAATCAATGATTTCTTAAATAAACATTAACTTATTTCTTTTTAGAACTCTAAAATCTAACATTGAATTAAAATTATCTAGAAATTAATTAATATCGAATTGATATTTTCAATTTTGGAAATTCTGTAATTCCTATTAAATTCTAAAAAAAATACCACGTTATTCTACTCTTCGAAACATATAATTTGAAAAAAATAAACCTCAAAAATATTAAGAAACGAATGAGATAAAATTTTGACAAAAATTATAGTTTTAATAATAACGAGTAAAATAAAAATTCAAATTTTGGAACTCTTGTGATTCTTATTAAATTCTAAAAAAAATACTGCTGTATTCTATATTTCAAACACACAATTTTAAAAAAAATAAGGCTAAAAAAGGTTGAGAAACGAATGAGATAAAATTCTTATAAGAAACCACTTTTCTATAATTTTGAAAAAATTTAAAGAAAATTAAAGATTATGGTATTTCTTTTTCATAGATTTACCATAAGTTTCTACATGATTTCTTAATAACAAAATCAGAGATTAAGCATGATGCTCATACTATTAATTTAAATCTATCAAAAAAAATTCTCAAATATAATTAATCAACTAAAATAACATATTATCAAAACAAACAAATTAAGAAAATATTTAAAGAAGTTCGACTCGTCTCGTAACGCTCCAAGAACTAAGAAAAATTGAAGAATAAGATGAAGACAGGATCTTCTAGTCTTGATCTTCAACAAAGAATCTCAATAATAAAATTTTGATCCAAAAAGAGAAGAGGAAAAGAGAAGAGGATGGGAGGAAATAAGTTTTTTAATTTTTGAGAATAAAAAAGTAATTTTCGTCACTTTAAAAGGTTTATTTATATCAACCCTTAAGAAATCCTAAAATAAGTTACTAATGGGCCTTGAGGCCCATATATAACAACTGGGTACTAAACTGGATCATAAACAAGTCCAAAAGGCTCTAAAATTGATTCTAAAAGCCTACCCAATTAAATGTAATAAATAATTATTAATTAATGTATCTCGAACAATCACATAATTTAATTATTAACTAAACAATTAATAATAATGAAAAATAGGTCATTACAAAGGAGATCTCTCTCGTCCTCAAATTTGGGCATGAGGTGCCTTGCATCCAATACCCCTATAACGATCGGTTTCTGAAGGTTCCATTGGTTCTGAATAACGCCTCTGATCTCCGCTACAGGAGGCCTTCCAAAACTGAACTTAGCAATGAGCATCTTATGCAATTGTTTATCAGAGTTAACAATATCGTTATGGGAGAAGGAGATAGCAGCGTGCCCCTCCTTAGCACTGAATCTAACATCCATAGAGATGTCTTCAAATATCTTGAAGGATACGAGACGAAGCGTAAGATGGGAACGACTTCCTCGCAGCATCAAGGAAAGAACGAGGTGGAGAAGAGGAGAGGGGAGGATGATCGGTGCTTATTGGTGGTCCTCCCACCATCGGCAAGGCTGTTGGGGTAGCCATGGGAAGCGCAAGCATAAGTCCTAGAACGCTACCATCCTAGGGAACCTCTCCCCCAACGATGCCCTAATCCTTTCTATCGATTTGGAAGATGAGATGGATAGAGATCCAGCCCGACGAAGTTCAAAACCTCCCTCTTGATCTTGTTCTGTTTGGATGCTAAAACTTATAGCGGACGATCAAGGCTGTAACCCTTCCATTAGCATAAACTTGGTACTCTGAAACCCAGTTGCAGGAGCGATGAAAAACCTACCAAAGAGAAGTTTCAACCAAACCGTCTTTAAAAAAAAAAATTTATTTTAATATATTATGGTCATTTTTAAAAATTATTTCGGAGTATTTTATTTTTTTTATTTATATCACACCCTGGATCTTAGGTAAACGGGTTATTTTCAGGCATTCGGGGTGCCCGGATCCAAGGCATGAAACCTCTTCTTCCTCTCTCTAATTCAGTTTCTCATTATTTACTGGCTTTATAGATAGTTAAATCTCTTTATGTTTTGTACTTTTGATTTCATGCATTGTAATTTTCTTTGAATTGATTAATGAAAAGAGTTTGTTTTTCATGCAAATTTATATTCTTGATTGTTTCTTTCATTCTTTATTAGTTGATAAATTTTAATTTAAAATCAAGACAATCATGTTTTTAATCACCAACTCACCATTCTCATCCCTACCATCATCTCAAGCACTTTCCCAGTTCATAGTTGTCATTTACTTGCACTAACAATCGAGTACGGATCGACATCCGACACAAACCCTATACAAAGTCTTAATTTTGCACGATTTGAGTTAATCGGATCATAAATGTGTTGAATCAAGGGTTTCCGTCCAACGACGGGAAAAACTCCTCTTTCAATACGGTTGTGTAATCCTATCTTTTACACAACGGTATATGATTAGTTCACATGATGAAGCTCTTAAATTTGCTCTAGGCCCTTTTTTGACCATTCTCCAGAGTTGACTTTGACTCTGACTTACACCTCTAGCATCCCTTGGTCGTGATTTTTGAAGCGGTCCACATTTCACTGTCAACAACTATGCTCTTAAAAAAATTTGTTCAAATTAATTTGTTTAACATACATTATAATTAGGACGTGGTACAGATGCTTATGATTTTGTTACAATGTAGGATTCAAGAACATCAACCGAGCATGTTGTGGATTTGGTTGGGTGTGTATCGAAGGAGATTGCTTGCAACGAGCCATCGACTTCTGGAAACCCTTCGATATTTATCGTCCAATCAACATTCGACAAATGGTATCCACATTGACGTAACATCTAAAGCAGAGTTGCCACATCAACAACTGATTTCAATGGGTGGATGGGGCTTAACATTCAGTTCATGAAAGTTAAATTTTCTTTGTATGGTGCTCCCATTTTATAATTTTTTGGAGTAGTGTTACCATTTCAGTAAAATTCTTGCTTTTGGTGGGGCCTTTCTCAAAAGTCTAAAGAGGGTCCATCAACTTCAACTGTGACCCTAGTCCAAGACATTCAGTTCTCTTTCAATTGGTGGGTTCCTTCTTGTATGGTGTATCACCTAACAATCAGACTGATTAGGCATTTCTAACCACTGATGCATAAAACCAGGGAACAAATGAACAATTATACATTAACTTCATCCAATAGGAATCTGACTATATAATAATCTTGTTTTTGTTTGACTCTAATCAGATTCTACCTTGATTAGGTTTCTAATAAAGACGACAGTAACATCTACCCGTATGTGCTACTGGTTACATCATAGAAAAATCTCCATGCCTAGAACAGCCTTAGGTCAATCCAACGAGGAACTTATATGTCCCCAAATTTAACAATAAAAAGGCAAACAATATACCAAAGCTAAAAGTCTTTAATAGCTACTAATTAACTTTCTTAGCCTTTGGTGATGATGACCGAATCCGAATCATCTTGAGATGGGACCACCCATCTATTCACCCGTGCCTTCGCTATAGATACCTGCACCAAAACAATGTTTTTAAATGGTCCGTTATAACGAAAATAACATTACCGTTATATTCATTATAATGAGTTAGGTCATTCACAGTTGAGCAAAAAAAAGTCAAAATATTATTATTTTCTTTTCAAAATAAACTTGATATATATAGTAGTTAAAATAATTGATAACAGACAAAATAATAATTCTAAGCTATTTCTTTTAGTTTTGGGTGTTATTTTATAAATGATATAACAGGGTGGGAGTGTTACCATTATAACACATTTTTAAACCATATTTTGAAGTATTGATTTTATTGGCTAATTTATCGGTTTTGGGTAGATTAGATATAAGTGGTAGATATATCGATTGATGTTTTAATATATATATATATATAACAAATCAGCTCAGTTGTCTTCCCCTCTTATAGGCTTCATATATAGATGGTTGAGATCTTATCCGCAATTAGGCGGTGGATCTCAGCCACTCACACCTGATTTGGGCAAATGCTTTGTCGGGGAGTGTCGTGGGCACGGGTCATATAACAAAACACAGCGGTTGTCTCCCCCTCTTATAGGCTTCATATATCCAAGGGCCCATATCAACCCTTACATAAAATAAAATTTAGACGGTTGGATTAATTTAACAGGGAAATTGTCTCCCCACTTATACCCCTCTTATCAGCTTCACAAAGGATTGCCGAGATCTTATCCCCCAAATGGTCTATGGATCTCAACTACTCACACTCGATTTTGGGAAATGCTTCGTAGGGGAGTGCCGAGGGCAAGGGCCACCCACTATACATCTATATAACAAAACAGAGAAGTCACTTATCCCCCTCTTATTGGCTTCACAAAGGATGGCCGAGACCTTATCACCCCAAATGGATGGTGGATCTAAGCCACTCACACCCGATTTTGACAAACGCTTTGTTGGAGAGTGTCGTGGGCATGGGCCACCTACTAGTATATATAACAAAACAGGGAAGTTGTCTCCCCCTCTTATAGGCTTCATAAAGAAGGACCGAGATCTTATCCCTCAATTGAACGGTGGATCTTAGTGACTCACGCCCAATTTTGACAAACGGTTTGTCGAGGAGTGCCGTGGGCATAGGGCACCTAGCTACTAGTATATATACACTACATAATTAATTTTTCAAGAATAAAAATATAGCAAACAATAGATTTTTATTAAATGAAACAAACCGATTTATATGTTTTATCGGTATTTGGCCTGGGTGATACACCTGATAAATTGATTTTGAAAATATTGCGACGAAGTAGACTTCTGCTTGAACACAAGACAAAAGTAGAAATCTTTTTTTCTTAAAATATGGTAGGATTTTTTTTCTTAATAGAGAATCATGTATAACGAAATCGACTCTTTTGCAAAATAAGAAAATGAAATAATTAACTAATCGATAAGAAGCTTATCAAATATATAGACATAAAAAGAAAAGTAAAAAAAAAGATGTTTATGCAACAATTCACCTGCTCGTCCCAATCAGTCTTGTAAGTGAAGTATAGAAGTACCAATGTTTGAACCAAAGTGCCGCCTATCATTCCCATCCAAATTCCCTACAGTCAACATGTTATGCAACGTTAATAAGATTGAAAAGGAAAAAAGGGGATTGTAGTATATTTAGTCTGTGGAGCTGTGGAACCCATAAAAGTGTGACACTTGGTACACTTTTGGGGACCACTGACTCATGAATAATTGGCCCACCACTTGATGGACCTACACAAAATTTAGCCTGTGGAGCTGTGGTTTTTTTCTAGTAGGTAATTTTTTTTTATTTGGTTATTCAGATTGAATGGCTAGATATCACCAATCAGACTAATCTTTCGTATAAGTCCATGAAGTGGTGGGACACTCATTCATGGGTCAGCGGAAGAAATTGTTTGTGATCATCTTTCCCCACAAAATTTGAAGAAGAGGATCTTGATGATAAGAGCTAACCTTCACATGAAGATCGGCAACATAACCAAGCAAGATACCAAGTGGAAGCCCTATGAAGTAATAGCAAATGATGTTGACATAAGCTACAATGCTTTGCCATCCTGCACCTACAGCCACCCCTGCTAGGCAATAAAAGAGAAAAATATTTAACAAGGTTAAAATAGACTACTATAAGGTCATCACGATCGTTATAGCGGTCATTATGGCTGTTTTTCAAACCATAGTTGCAACATTTGTATTTGGGTTTCAAAAATGAAACATGTAAAGGAAACTTGCCTGAGAGGACGGGTTGAACACTATTTAATAACAATGAGATGGCCAACAAGATGGATAGATCAGAAACTGCAGTTGCCACCTCTTCACTATTGGAGAAAATATAGGAGAAGCTATGTCGAAAAGCCAATACCAATGCCCAAAGCACAACCCCAATTGCCAGAGACGTTGATACAACCACCATGATTGCGAACTTTGCTGCCTTTGAATTGCCCCTCCCAAGCTCATTGGAAACCCTCACACTTCATGTTCATAAACACAAGGTCAAAGAGAGAGAGAGAGAGAGAGAGAGAGAGAGAGAGAGAGAGAGAGAGCTATATGAATCTACTTTCAAGAAATCTAGAAACCATACCTTGCAGCTGCTAGGAATCCAAAAGATAGCATCAACTCCCAACCATTGATATTAAGGCTGCAAATTAAGTGAATGTAAAGATTAAACTACAGTGAAAAAAGGAGGATAGAAGAAACAAATCCATTCTACTTATTAGAGGCTTAAGACAAGGTTGGAGTTGGAACAGAGTGAAAAAAAATAGATGGAACTACAATTTTCTTTGCTTTCTTACTAGATTGAGAGTGCGTCGATCTCAACCTCAGCATTTTTCATATTTCCAGTGAGTAAGATCAACGATGAGTTGTACCATATCTCCAAACTGCTTTTAATAACCATAAGCTAAGCATTAAAATGGAATAAGAGTTAATCAATCCATAAAATATCTTGGTCATGGAGTACTACTTTTTAAATAACCATTTACCCCGAAAGATCGACCTTTTGAAGGAAGGCAAAATAACTATGTATACCAACGGTCGTCAAGCCAGCATAATACGTTCGCGGGAACACACCATCTGCTAATACGCCCTCTTATTAGGGAATAAACTCCGCTGAAGTCTTGAACCCGCGACCTCGCAGGCCTTAAGGTTTTGGGTCTGATACCATGTTAAATAACGATTTACCTCAAAAGATCGACCTTTTGGGAGAAGACGAAACAACTATGTATAGCAACATGTCATCAAGTCAACACAACACGTGCGCAGAACACTAATAAGGATCCTTTGTCAACCCTTTTCTTCAAATTGAAGTCTCATAATGTTAAAGAGTTTAAGGATAACTAAACTTACCAAAGCATCACACCTGATGATACTGATAATTTTATGATAGGCCATAAATCGTAGAAGGTTTGCATAGAGAATCCAGTCCACGTTAGAGGACAACCTCCGCAAAAAACAAAGATCAACTGACCAATTATAGGGATCCAACTAGCGAAAATCATCGAGATCATTACACCTGCAAGACCTAATCCCATCTTTTGTACAAGAATCCAACAAACTAAACCGTTGAAGATTAGTGAGATAGCTGCCAACCATGTGATGATCATGTTCTTGCTCTGGGTTTGAAGGTACATTTGGAGGGTGTAAGAGAATAAATAAGAAAGGATTATGGGAATGTACCAAAGAGAAATGATGTTTGCCACTTGTGATATCTGTTCTGTTTGTCCAAGCAATTTTAGAATCGGGCCACTGAAGATGAAAATAGGGACAAGGAGAAGTGTAAAGCCTAATTCGATTAACAATGATCGTTGTAAATAAATCCCCAACATGTGATATTGTTTTGCCCCGAATGCTTGGTCACAGAGTTTCTAATCCACTCAACATGCCCATCTGCAGGGGATTAACGTAACGACCGTGTTAGAACTAAATAAAAATCTGATAGAAATGGACAATAGCATCATTTTATCAAATGGGTTTAAGCTCTTCAATCAATTGAATGGTGCCGGCATCATAGATTTAAGTTGAAGTTGTTCATTACCCAAGTACAACAAAGACTCGGCTAGGATGTGTCATGGAAACTGCATTTACACTCAGAAAATGAAGTGCCTAACATGGGTACAACATCCATTTTGAAGTGTTCGATAAATGTAAATTGTTACCTACCGAGAAATAGTGGTGGGTTCAACTCGCCTTTTTGAAATTAAGAAAAATAAGTGCAAATGATGGTCTAGTTGTGACGTAGTGTGAAACAATAACTAGGTATGATTGATGTCAATATCTCGAGGTTTGGAATCCACCAAACATATAAGAACTCCCAAAGGAGCTAAATCACGAATTCTTATTGATAAAAACTATCTTTGCCTTTCGGCTTACAACCTATTTAATGTAAAACGAAAATAAGCAAAAGAAAGAAATTACTAAAAATGACAAAATCTACCTAAGCACAGAAACTGATAATACTAGCACCTAGAAACATTTTAGAATCGATGGTAACAAA
Source organism: Euptelea pleiosperma (assembly GCA_035048495.1). NCBI lineage: Eukaryota > Viridiplantae > Streptophyta > Magnoliopsida > Ranunculales > Eupteleaceae > Euptelea > Euptelea pleiosperma. The sequence goes on from CM068544.1 coordinate 3,577,345, forward strand.
ACCCTTATTTTTTAGGAAATACCCTTGTGTTTTTAAAACATTGACAAGAAAACACGAAATTTTTTTAAACCTAGGGTAGGAAATACACTATGATCTACCCTAGGGTAGGAGTAGAAGTTTGCTGATGGGTGTTGATGACGGACCACAATATGAACCATGTGGCAGAATTTTAGAGACCATTGACTGTATAGATGTTTGGCCCATCCCTAACTAAAAATTAGCCTGATTAATGATTTTAAATATTTGGATATTTGTACCCCAACTAATGCTCGAAATCCATGGTTAAAAAACAATCCACGAAAAGACCAATCCATCGTTTAGAAATCACTAATCAGGCTAGTTTTTAGTCTGTAGGAACACCTAGGGTTGGCCCAAACATCTCCACGGTCTTCTTGGATCTCTAAAAGTGTGCCATGTGGCTCATAATCCCACGACCCAAAAAATATAAAAACACTTCTTAAATCGTTCTACATGCTTAGAACTTGGGAATGAATTATTTATGGTTAGAGTGATCCATCAACTCCAAAGATGGAACCAAAGCCCTTTGCTTTTAAGCCAACCACAAGTGGGTCCCCTTGCATCATCCAAAGGGAAAATGTGGTTGTGGACGTTAAGTCAGATCCCACTGTGAGTTTTTTTGAAATGAATGCCAATAATTGAAATTTTTGTCAGATCCCACTGTAAGTTTTTTTGAAATGAATGCCAATAATTGAAATTTTTGTCTTAGATGATGTGTATCTCGAGCAGTGGCGCGGACCCAGGAATTTGATCCAAAGGAAAATGCACTATAGGAAGGAAAAAAATTTAGAGAATTTTTGACATACCCACCCATGATATCTTTGAAATTTGACATGCCCCCCCAGAATTTGAATAAGCTGACATACCTCCTTATGACCCGGTCCACAGGACGTTGACTGTTGTGGACCCAAATTTGACTAACAGTTTTTTTTATTAAAGGACAAAAATGCCCCATTCTTCAACCTTGAGACAATTGGGTTTGGGCCAAAACCCTAACCCCAAATTAATGGCTGTGGTGGACGATTAGGGATGAGAGTCTGGTAGGTTGGCCACCCATCACCGGTGACCAACCCACCATAGTCTCAAGGCCGGACGACTATCACTTCGATGATTTGTTTGAAATTTATGTTGCTGCCGACTACCCAAAAGGTATCATTTTTCTATTTCCGAACTTTGAAGGGCTGGATCAAATCCACAGATCGTTCCCAAGAATTATGAAATAGAAAATGAATATATATTTTTTGATCTTGGTTTGTTGTGCGCACTGGTTCTATGCAGCAATTAAATTGATTTTCAGTGAACGATGAGGCCATTGGCAAACTGTCCTTGGTGTACAAAGATATAATGGTGACTGTCAATTGCATGCTGAGTAAGTGCCTTAGTGAAATTTCAGGGCAACTACCCCCTGGGCCCTTCCTGGGGTTCGCCACTGATCTCGAGGATAAACATAGTTGTACTCCTCGAGTCTACTCTACCAAGCTCATTCCAACATACATGGAATGCATATAATTATTGCGGTTTTCACATCTTGACCAAAAGCTTACCACGAGATCGGTTATCTATCAGCACTTGCTCATTTAAAATTTTGTCTTCTATGATACTAGGTGGATGCCAGGTGCAATGCACGTGCACCTTACACGTGGTACACGCTTTGAGATCGCCGACCGCATGGATGTTTGGCCCATCTCTAGGTAAACACCTATATGCAAAACATCGACCTGATTTGAGATAGAAAGTATTCGATTGAAGTCGTTTTCATGGGTTGATTGTTAAATCATAGATTTTGAACATTATTTTGGTAAAAAAGATTCGAAGTTTAAAATCACTGAATGACATGGAAAGTACAGAGAGAGCTCATTAATGAGCTTTTATTCTTTGAGGGAGAACATTAATGATGACGTGATGAGGGACCACAATATCAAACCACGTGGAATACTCAGCCTGATTAGTAATTTTCATACATTGAATTGGAGTTGTATTAATGATTTACTTTTAACCGTAGATTTCAAGCATTATTTGAGGTACTTAGATCCAAATGTTAGAAATCCATACAATCAATGTCCTCTAAGAGTGTTCCACATGGCTCACACTTGGTCCCGTCATAAACCTACATTTTTTTAAAATAGACTTGTTGACGCGAGGACAGTTATTTTTACTTTGGTTTTTGTCAGACCCCTATGCACTAAAAAACAAAAACACCCTTGTAAAGTGGATAATCCAAAAGAATATAAATAAATAAAAGTAAAGACATTTTCAATAAAATAGGGGTATTTTCGAGATTTCATCCCTTTCATAATGCAAGAACGGGTTTCTTTCATTAATGAGTAGAATAGATGGCCGTTATAACGCTAACACCCTAACCCCATTACGTCTTTTCCATTACAATGCCCAAAACCAAAAAATAAAAAAAAAAGGAATATCCATTATAACGACTATTATTTTCATTATAACAACTGTTATTTTAGGAAAAAAAAAACCCAGCTTTTTACCATTATCGAGTTTATTTCGGAAAAAAAATATTAAAACAATAATTTCTGACCTTTCTTTACTTAGATGCGACTTATGTGACCCTGTTATAACGACCGCTATAACAGTCATAACTGTAACATTATGAGAATGGGTCGGTTAAAACTTTGGTTTGAACTTTGAACCACAGTTCTTGTTGTAGACCTCAGGTTTACTCTTTAAATAGTTCAATCCAAGACTCATGTAAAGCATTTATTTTGGGTCAAGCAATGCGGTTCAGACTTGGACCACAATACTAGTGGGCAAGGTAAGGCGGGCTATACAAACCAAGGAACTCGTTCCATTGCTGGCCCACTGGGGTCCAAAAGACAATTTTTTTTTTCTGCCATTCAATTTTATCTTGATTTTTATTTCATGCTAAAAGTGTGTGGCTTTACATCATTTTATATCTAGAGTAAATCAAATTTAAAAATAAGGGCAATTTAATAAGGCTCAGGTTCCGAGGATCCCCTTTTCTGACCCCTCTTGGTATTCGCGTGCTCAGCCATGGATTTCACGAATTCAACGGTGGTTGTCAGTGCTGCCAAAAGTGAAAAAAATGATGTCAGTTTGGAGCTGAGCACATGAACACCGAGAGGGGTCAGAAAAATGGTGGTGGGGGTGGGGGCGGGTATTAGTAAAAATTGTCGAAACTTTTCAAAAATAAAATAAAGGAAGTCATTGCAGGGAAGAAGGTGCAGGTTACCAGAATTCCGATGGAGAACCGCACAAGGACATGGAAAATAAGTGAAAGCGCGGCCATCTCCGTGTTTCCGATATGTCCGATAAATGCTTGTCCTATGACAAAGATACCAAACATTGAAATTCTAGTGAAAATTGCAGGCCCTGCGACAACCCACAGCTTCTTTGATTCTATCCAAAAGCTCTTCCATAAATTCTCATCCTCCTCTCTGTTTTGTGAGTTAGGAAGAAGCTTAACATTTGCCTCTTCCATTCCACCCTTCACCTTGGAGCTTCTCTCTTCTTACTGGGACTATATGTAAAGACTAAGGAGAGACTGCCAACCTCAAATTTGATGTCCCCCATTTTTTTTTTTTTTATGTTTGGCTCTTATGTCCCACTCTTCATATATTTTATGAAGCAGCTTGATTATTGACTAAGATAGCTCCTTTTTTGTCTAATTGCTCACCAATGACTTGTTTCCGTGTTCACATTTCTTTGCTTGAAAACTCTCGGCTTACTCTTTCGGGTCTATTGACCCTAGACCCATTAATGATTTACCCACTACTGCATGGATTTACACACCAAAAATCAGCTGAATTGGTGATCTCTAGCTGTTGGATTCGAGCATTTTTCATGGTTAATTACTTTTAGCTAGGTATTCGAACTTTTTTGGCGTACCATATCAAATGGCTAGAGTTCACCAATCAAGCTGATTTTTGGTGTGTAGGTCCATCAAGGTGTGGGGTAATCATTCATTGATCAGTGGGTATGAAAGTCTGCCCCACACAAAACCGGAGAAAAAAGTATACGGTTGAGGCTATTGACCATTGATTCAAGAGATTCGTGGTCCATGAGGAAACAATTATTTTATCCTTTGTAGTAGTTGCATCGTGGACTTAACTCTCTTGAATCCAATGGTCAATAGCCTCAACCTTGTATTATTTTGTCTGATTATTTGTGAGGTACGTGGCAGCTCATTAATATCTAGACTGGTGATCCCCAGGACCCTACAAATAACCCGGACAAAATAGTATACAATTGAGGCTATTGACCATTGGATTCAAAAGATCTATCAGTATTGTTATTTGCCCGTGTTCAGCATGGGCACAATATAATAAGATAATAGGGAGAACTCAAGAAAGAAGGAAGTAGTGGATAACCACTCTTTTTCTATTATTAGTATTATTTGCCCGTGTTCCGCGTTGACATAATATAATAACATAATAGTAAGAGTTCAACAAAAAAAGAAGTAGAAAGTAAGTTATTCATATAGATTATATATGGGTCAGGCTCAGGAGCCCCCCTTTTTCCAACCCCTCTAGGGAGTCAGACGGCCGTGGATTTTGGGAATCGAACGGTGGTTGAGCTGGCATTCACTTTTTTCATTAATTGAATGCCAACTCAGCACTATCAACCGCTGTTGTATCTCAAAATCCAAAGCCCCGACTCCGACTCCGACTCCGACTCCCAAGAGGTGTAAGAAAAAGGGGTCCTCGGCCATAGATTATAGGGACCATTATAATGTCTTAAAGGTGTAGAGACATTATCAATATAACAACAATATAAGCAACCATCAGATTGTTATGATCATGTAGTCAATTGTAGAACACGAATTGGATTATAAGGTAGATACAGAATGGATTGTTGATAATTATGCAATAAAAAACTGTGATTGTAGAGAGTGCCACATCAACATTATATGGAAGAACGAAAAAATAACTCCTCTGCTCGCTTAAAAGGTCTTTTGGACATGGCTCGGCTTAGGGACCCCCTTTTCTCTGGCCCCTCTCGGTGTTCGTGCTCGGCTGTGGATTTCACGAATCCAACAGTGGTTTTCAGGGCCCCAAAAACGTGAAAAAGTGATACCAACTCAGCACTGACAACCACTGTTGGATTCTTGAAATCCATTGGCCGAGCACACGAAACACGGGGTCCCCCCTAGCCGACCCTTTAGACATTTCCTTTTCTGTAACTTGCAGCGCGATTTGGACATTAGACGTCGGTGTTTATTTATGAAGTTGTTTTGCTGTCATCCTCGAGCCTTGAGATACACACCAGTTACCACACCAATCACATGGGAGGACATCCACCTAAGACTGACATAATTTCCCTTATTCAATTGAAATGGATTACATGGCTTAAAAAAACATTATAACACCTCACAATGGTGACGGTCTAAGACTGTTGGGCTTGCGTAAATCGCCAGAAACCGATTTAACATTATAACGGCTGTTATAATATCCAATATTTGTTATTTTACCGTTATCAACGTTATTTTGAAAAAAAAATTAATATTTTAATATCTGTAACATATATGACTATGTGTCTGTTATAAACCTTGCTCTTTTAAAAAAGGGTTGGGATCTATGGACCTGAATTTTTTCACTGAAAATATTGTCTGTGGATCTTGAGAATCAAACGGTGGTTGACAGTGCTGAGCTGGCATTCACTTTTGCCAAAGCAAAACCACCTTTGAATTCTCGGAATACATGCCCGGGAGCTTCAGTGAAAAATTAAGTGAAAAAATTTAGATCCGCGGAACCTGTTCCTTTGAAAAATAGAGCCACATGAAGACATATTTCCCATGTTATATACCAAAAGAAGCCCTAGGGTCCAAAGCATCTCTTAAAAAGGATCACAGAGATACGACGGAAACCTAACCAAATTTTTTTATATTTTGGAATTGTGGGGCCTATCTATATGGTCTCATAATTCCAAGTTGGGACCATTCCTTGGGACGAAAAATAATTGTGTGACGATTTTGGTAGATAAAAATAAGTGAGCGATTTCCTCACATTTATGTATGTTTGAAGATATCATTCACCTATTGAGGAAAAAATTCTTACGTAGAAAAGTTTTTTTTTTATAAATCTAAGATAATTAATGAAAGGAGATGGAGATGATCTTAGAAGCAATGTTTAAAAATCGGCTGTTATAACGAAAATAACGGCCGTTGTAATGGATTCGGACCTACACCGTTACATTACACACCGTTAAAACGTCGAGAAAATAACGGCCGTTATTTTCCGTTAACAAAAATAACGACTGTTATTTTCTGGAAAAAAAAAGTGAAAAAGGCCGTTTTTCCCCGTTATTTTCCATTATTGAAATTTTGAAATTCAAATTTCAAAATTCAAAATTTGAATTTTAGCCCCTTTTTTTCCGTTATTTTTCATTTTTTTTTACCATTTTTGCCCCGGAACGTTTTTTTTCGTTATAGCGGCTGTTATAACGGAAAAAGCGGTAACGCCCCCAGACCATTATACCGTTATAACAGTCCCTTTTAAACCTTGCTTAGAAGTACAAAACAAAAAAGAGATAATTAAAAGACAGACACAAGATATGGCAACCTAAACTATCCCACAAGTTTCTCAACCCAAACACCAAATCCTGGAAAAAAAATTCCTGTCTGCTCAGGGTAAATACTTCCCCAACTATATAAGAACGCCTTGATACTTAGGAGTATCTCGTGAATTGATCATTTCTTGTCCCTAAATATTCGCATGTTCCTTTCCAACCGATCGAAGTCCCCACATGATGGCATATCACACCATCTTCTACAACATTTTCCCCTTTGATGTGGTGGAAATACAAGGCCATCCTCCTATAACCTCGCCAGTGGAATCCATAACCTCGCCAGTGGAATCCGAATCTGTTATAACGGCCATTACTTTTGTTACGACTGCCATTTTTTAAACCATGATCTGTACCCTTCGGGAGGAGAGCCTCCTCTGGATTCTTGAATTGTTAACCTTTAGTTGTGAAATCGCGGCTTAAGAACAGGACAGCTACCTTGTCTAGATGGTTCTTGGCCTTCTGGCTACTAAGCTCCAAACCCTTTTCCTAATGGATTGCATGTATAAATCAGGTTGATCGGGATGATCTTAATTAGAACTGCTCGATGTTTTCGATCCCCTCCCAAAATGTCATGTGCCACACTCTTTAGGGCCCACTGATTCGCCGCCCTTAGTGGATCTACATACCAAAAATCAGCCTAATTTGTGATTACTACCCATTGTATTTGAGCAATTTTCCTAGGATGATTGTAACTATTGGATTTGGTCATTTTTCGGTACACTCAAATCCAATGGTTAGAAATCACCAATCACACTGATTTTTGGTGTGTAGATCCTCCAAGGTTAGCGAAACATACATGGGTTCAGTGACCTTGAAAAGCGTGTGCTATGTGGCATTTTGAGATGGGAAAACATAAAAGATCCAGGAGTTAATTTTATACATCAACTCACCATGTTTGTCAATAAATGTAAACTTGGTAAGTTCAGCATCTCCGTATCATGGACACGGATTGACTGTCTATAAGCCTGATATGACATCCACGTCTAATTTTTTTTTTTTACGACCAATGGTATTTGAGCCTCTTAGAGCACCCGACTAGTCCCCAAGGCACACGATAGTCACCCCTTCCACACGTGCCGGAGTGTACTGGGAGGGTTAACGTGGATTGAGCCACTTATTATCCTCTATTCTTTCCAAGGGGTGGCCCCAAGGAGAATAGAACTCAGAAACTACTACTTTTTGGAGTGGAATCCTGGCCACCCGTACTCAACCGAGTAAAACTTCCATCACACACGAAATTGTAAATCACACAAAACACAGCCATTGAGTTCTCGGCACGTACACAAGTGCTTTTGCAACGGATCCATGTGCTTTGCTTTTTAGGTGTACGTGCCGAGAACTCATTGGCTGTGTTTTGTGTGATTTGCAATCCCAATGTGATGGAAGTTTTACTCCAACCCTTGAGTTAACGCCTCAATAATCATCAATTTTTGTCCTTTTGATTTGAGCCAATAATAACTGGTAGGTAGGCCTACCATAGCATTGTGGTTTGGAATCGATTCTTCGTCGCCTCACACAAGTAGAGGGTGCCTCGCAAATTAGTGACACATGTAGAGGGTGCCTTTGAAAATAAAACCGAGGGTCTAAATGTCACCAAGGCATTCATTCCTAGACTTGCAAGCTCAATGAATTTAACAAACTAAGAAATTCATCTCCCACCCCTCCCCCACCAACCTCTCTCATCAATTATATTGGTGGGGCTATTTTAAAGAAGAAAATGACACTTTGCATTAATGAGGATACAGGCACTCTTTATGAAAAGTAAAGGGGTGTTTGGATCGTCATTTTCGGACTTGAAAGAGTCTTTTTTTTTCCTACAAAAAGACTTTTTCAAAATAATAGATTGTTTGGTTCATGGTTTTAAAAATGGCCGTTTAAATGGTTTTAACGGCAGTTTAAACTGTAACGCCCCAACCCCGTTTCCGTTAAAACTGTTTAAACTCATTTTATCGGTTTTGAATAAAGCAGCCAATTTTTTGTTGTAACGGCCGTTACAATCGTTTAAACCGCCGTTTAATTCTGAAAAATTTTTAGAAAAAAATGGCCGTTAAATCCGTTTAATTCGGTTAAAATCCATTTAATTTCAGTTAAAAAACGTTAAATTCTAATTTTTTTTAATTTTTAAATTTCAAAATTTGAATTTCAGAGCCATTTTTTTCGTTAAAATCCGTTTAATTCCGTTAAATTCCATTTTTTTTCTATTTTTGCCCCTGGCCATTTCAATCCGTTTTAATGGCCGTTTAAACGGTTTAAATGGTAACGCCCTAGTCCGTTTAACAGTTAAAATGCCCTCCTTTAAACCTTGGTTTGGATGACCATTTTTAAAAAGTATTTATTCCATAAAAAAATATTTTTTAAGCTTAAAAGTCTTTTTATAAAAAATAGTTGACACTTTTTAAAATTTTGCTAGCTCAATGAACATAATAAACAAAGAAACAATTTTAGCTAGAAGTCCCCTTCCAAAAAAAATAAAGACATTATATTGGTGGGGCCAACTAAAAGAAGATAAAGACATTATATTGGTGGGGCAAATTAAAAGAAGATAAAGACATTTTGCATTAATAATGATCCAAACGACCTTTTTAAGAAAAATATATTTTCAAAAATGTATTTTCAGATTAGTCATTTTTTTTAAAATAAATATTTTTTGAAAAATGGTGATCCAAAAACCCCCTTAAAATTAAAAGAGAGAACCGTTTGCCCGTTAACAATATTAAACAGTCGGCCGTTAAACAGTTAAATAATGGCTAATGACTGTTACTTTCAAAATGCAATGCATCACTGCAACGATGGGAACTGAAGTTGAACTGAGATGGTGTCCCAACTCACGAACTTTCGTGCATCCAAACAAGAATTTAAAGATGCTCAGTCGGCTTTGGACGATCAGAGATATGTCTGCATCCAAATACACCTTAATGGGTTAATGGGTGATTGCGTATTTTGATTTTTGATCTCAGCCTCAGGCAGGTGGTATCAACACTCACAGCTAGACTTTATACCAACTTAGTAAGCTGGTGAGCTAAAGTGTCTTTAGCTTAATTAAAACCAAGGTTCGAAGTCTCGGCTGGTCCCGTCCTGAATCAGATAATTTTAATCGGGATCAGCAGGCACTGATCCATCGGATCTCGAGGTTGTCTCCTGAAATGCACTGTTCCCTTAAGAGGCCTCACAATATATATATATATATTTTGGAGAGAGAGGACTCGCATTATCTTGAACGAGACGACAGATGATGGAGTTGGATCTGACCGATCAGAATCAGGATTGTAGGCGAGCAAGACTTGCCTGACCACCCATGGTCAGGTAGCTACCTCACCACTCACAATATAAGCCACGTGGAAATTTATTAGAGGACACTGACCGTATAGATGTTTGGCCAATCCCTAGGTGGACCTACAAACCAAAAATCAACCTGATCAGTGATTTCTAAAGGTTAGTTGAAGTCATTTTCGTTGGTTGATCTTAGCCGTAGGATTTTGAGCATTATTTACCATTATTTACCATTATTTCCATATAAAGATCCAACGGTTTTGAAATCACTAATCAGGCTGATTTTTGGTTTGAAGGTCTATCTAGGGATTGGCCAAACATCAATACGGTCAGTGTCCTCTAATAAATTTCCACATGGCTTACATTGTAGGTGGTGAGGTAGCTACCTGACCACCGGCGGTCAGGCCAGGGACGGCTCAACCATACCACAAGTAAGGCGGTCGCCTTAGGCCCCATGTGAGAGAAGGCCCCCAGCCCACTAACCACATGGATGTTTAGCCTACCCATTGTTGGACATACAAACCAAAAATTAACATGGTTGGTCATCTCTAGCCATAGATTTTAGTACCTTTTAGGATTTGATTATAGCCATTGGATTCAAGCATCCTTTTTGAGTAGTAAATCCAATGGTTAGAAATCATCAATCAAGCTGATTTTTAGTGTGTTTATCCACCAATATGTGGGTTGAACATCCACAATCATTAGGCACAAAAAATGATCTATGTTGGGCCGCGAGAGTCCTCTGCATGGATTGCAACGGAAGTCCTGTTCATCTAAACTTTTTTCAATAGCTTTTGATTATCATGAATAGTTGTTAAATAAGATTTTCTACAATATAAAGAGTTAAGATTTTTAACTAATACCATATATTAATGGGCCAAGATAGGTGGACAACCATTTTTGACAACCATTTTGGCGGACCCACATAGAAGATGGATCAATGGCTGATTTTTGGTGAGGATGATCTCATCACCATATTGATCGCCCCACAAAAAATCAGCCCATTCTGAAATTTCTAACCCCATCAAATGTGGTTTTCAAGTTACACGGTAAAAATAAACGGTCCATAATTCAACTTCTAAACCAGTCTACGAATATCGGAATGATTTGAATTTTTGTGAGGATGATCTCCTCACCATAGAGATCATCCTCACCAAAAATCAGGCGTTGATTCATCTTCTAAATGGGTCCACCAAAAGAGTTGTCAAAAAATGGTTGTCTCCCATTCTGATCCTATATTAATATATTAAATATTAAAAGGCCTCGTATGGAATTTTCGCCTTAGGCCTCAACTTGCATCGAGACGGCCCTGGGTCAGTCAAGTCTTGCTCGGTGCCTACCGATCCGGCCTTCAATCCGAAGACTGCGAACCATGATTAAAACCCACAAATTTTCTATGGAACACAGTTTGACATGATCTAGGAAACAGTTGGAGGATTTATTGACTGATGCCATGGCACGAAGGAGAGAAGTGATAGGGATCCAAGGGAAGGGAAAAAGCTAAAGAAAATAAGGAAAAAAGATGTCGGCGCGGCATTTAATTTCATTTTGTCGCCCTCTCATGCAATAATTCAAGGAATAATTTAAATGAGGAAATTGCCTTCGGAGTGACCCACATAGACCATGTACAAATTTAGGGAGAAATTGTAGTACCCCTGTAAAATCATTGATATTTGCAGTACATCCGATACTTCCAGTCAAGGTTTAAAGGAGGCTGTTTTAACGGTTAAACGGACTGGGGGCGTTATCGTTTAAACCGTTTAAGCGGCCGTTGAAACGGCCAGGGGCAAAAATGGAAAAAAATAGAATTTAATGAAAAAAATGGCGCTGAAATTCAAATTTTGAAATTTGAAAAAAAAATAGAATTTAACGGATTTTAACAGAAATTAAACGGAATTAAACAGATTTAACAGCCATTTTTTTCTCACAAATTTTTAGAATTAAACGGCTGTTTAAACGATTTTAACGGCCGTTAAAACAAAAAATAGCCATTTTATTCACAAACGATAAAATGTGTTTAAACGGTTTTAATGGAAACGGGCTTGGGGCGTTACCGTTTAAACGGCCATTTTTAAAACCATGCTTTCAGTTTGTTGTGTCTCTCCCTTTGACCGCTGTCTCCCATCTTTGACACTAAACGGGCTGTTTAACTTTTGCCCTCGTGACCGAAATGCCTTCCCTTTTTAAAATTACTAAAATCCCTATGGCCTTTTCAAGACCACCTGACCCACCATTAATGCGGCGGGTGGTACTTCCACGTAACGACTTGCTACATCTATACTACAGACGGTTCATATTTTCTTGATGGCTAAGTTCTACCTTGACCCATATGGCACACTCTTTTAGAAATGTTGATGATGGACCACGGAATGAGCCACATGGCATGTTCATACATACCACTCACCATATGGATGTTTGGCCCATCCCTAAGTGGATCTACACACCAAAAATAAGTCTGATTAATGATTTTTAAGTGTTGGATTGGAATCATTTTCATGGGTTGATTTTGAACCGTAGCATTATTAGAGGTACAAAGATCCAAAGGTTTGAAATCACTAATCAGACTGATTTTGGGTATTTCATCTTGTACCAAATTATAGACGGACATCACCAATAGACTGATTTTAGTGATTTCAAACCTTTAGATCTTGCGCTTAGAGGTGAGTTTAGACGGACAATGAGGGACCATAGTATGAGCAACGTGGCAGACATAGACCGCTAGCCTTATGGATGTTTGACCCATCCCTAGACCCAAAATCAACTTGATTAGTGATTTCAGACTTTTGGATCTTTGTACCTCAAATAATGTTAGAATTCAATGTTTAAAAATCAAACCATTAAAATGACTCCAATCCAACGCTTAAAAGTCACTAATCAGACCTAACCCTAGAATTCAAGTATTATTTGAGTCATTGGTTCAAATCCAACAGTAACAATTGGAAGTTTTGCCCATCCCTATGTGGATCGATATACCAAAATCAACCTATTAGTGATTTCAAACCTTTAGATGTTTAGACAGACATACCAAAATCAGCCTATTAGTGATTTCAAACCTTTAGATCTTTGGACCGGAATACCAAAATGAATCTATATTAGTGTTCAAGCCTTTAGATCTTGTACCTCCAATAATTCTCAAATTCCATGGTTAAAAATCAACCCATAGAAATTACTCTAATCCAACGATTTAAAATTAATAGCTAATCAAACTTAATTTTATAAAGTCATAATCCTCGTGTTGTCAATTCCAAGACATCCCTAGGTGTTTTAATTCCTTGTGGTCCTATCTCGATGATCTTGGTTCTCTATATACATGGAGACTTGGACTTTCTTTTCTGGTGTTTCGGACTTAGAATTGGACTTGGTACTTTGGACCCTGCTATCTTGATGATCATGGTTCTCGAGAACTGGATACTTGCAATTGGACTTGGTTGCTCTGGTGTTTCAGACCCAGAATTGGACTTGGTGCTTCAATTCGTGTTTTGGACTTCATCATATTTAGACCCTTGATGTGCTTCAGGGATTACTCCTTCGCAGGTCATTCCTTTTTTGAGACTTGGTTGGTTTGCCTTGAGGATCTTGATCAGATTACCATACTTTTGCCATTTGTGTCTTTTGTGCCTTAGATTTGACAGACCTCAACTGTCCCATTGATTGACCTTTGTTTGACCCCATCCGCTGTCTTGTGACTTAGGGGGTCGACCAATGCTTTGATGGGTCGACCGGTGCTTTGATGGCCCAATTGGCTTTGCCACCAATCGATGGGATAACAGGTTGACCAGCATTGCCACCGGTTGATGGGATGACGGGTTGATTGGTCTCTGTTGTTCAATTGGTCAACCTGTGACTTGATCCGTGCATCCAACTGTCAACCAATCCCTGTTCACCCTATTTGGCTATAAATAGCCCCTTACTTAACCCATTTACTCACCAATTCTCACCTCTACATCAGTATTCATTTGAGCTCTCTGAATAGAGCTATCATTGTGAGAACCATCTCCCTTGTCCCTTGCCTTTGTTATTGAGACTTTTTGAAGGAGATCCTTGTTTGAGCTTGCCCCCGTTTCGATCTGTGAATCTTCTTGACGAGTTGTTCAAGCATCTTTGTTGGTTGGGCTTGGTAGGGTTTGCAATGGATTGGGTTCGAGTCGGATTGGTACTTATTTGGTACCAATCTAATAAGAAATCCAATTGATCCAGACCTGATCTAGACCCAATCAGATCAATAAAATTCAGTTTCGGAATCGATCCGATATGATTAGATCGATTCTAGGTCCGATCTGATTTGATATGTCACACAAAAGAAAAAGTATATGAAAAATGTATATAACAGTTAGAATACAAAAAAAGATCACCTATATATATATGGGTCAGGATCGGAGGACAACATTTTCATACAACATATTTGACAACAATAACTTGGTTCAGCCCATTATATAAATTAGAAGTTTTGGAATGTGATGATTTTTGGCGAGGATGGTCTCTATGGTGAGGAGATCATCCTCACAACAATCCAAATCATTCCGCTATTCGTAGACCGGTTTACAGGTTGAAGAATTATGTAGGTACGCCAAAATTGTTGTAAAAAATGTTGTATGAAAATGTTGTCCCCCGATTCGATAAGAGATCAAATCAACAATGATCTGATACCGATCCGATAAGTAAATATATGGTTTTGGACCCGAATTTTTTGGATCGGATCTTTGGGTTGTTCCGTTCCATTGCCAACCCTAGTGATTAGCTTTATGCTTCAACAATATCAAAGTTTCGTTCCTCTCTGATCTCGCATTGGGATGTAACTTTGTTTGTTAGAAGGGAGTTTTTCTAGAACTCTCTAAAGGTTGATTCTATCATTCTATACTTTTGTTGGAGTCAAGAAGTGTCATGACTCATTGGAGTTGTAGTTGCAACTAGACTCCTTGTGTGTTTCAATTGTAATCGGGCTTGGATTCCTTTACCCTATTCATTATCTGAGGAGTGAATTAAAAAGGTGTTAGTTTGGCAGAGTCTAGTTGTGACTTGATTTTGTGTTAGTCTTGATTTGAATTGAGCTTGGGTCCTTTACCCTATTCTCTTTTCATAAGGTCACTTATAAGATTGAATTAAAAAAGTGTTAGTTCGTTGGAACTTTTGAGACTGGAAGTAGATGTTGTGACATCGAACCACTATATATTTTTGCTTATAGATTGATTGTCTGTTTATTGCGCGCTTCGCTCATTCTTAATCAGCACTTGCTTAAGTTAATTCTTGCATCTTAATTAATAATCAACTTAGTGTTAATTTTAAAATAGACCTATTCACTCCCTCTGTCTTTTCGTATTAGTACCAAGGGAATTTCAATTGATATTGGAGCCTAACACTTGTGCAATAGGTTTAACAACTTAAGTGTAATCTTATTCCCTTGATATGGCTATGAGAGAAGATGGTAACTTTGTTTCTAGACTTCATTTGTTTGATGGTTCTAACTTAAGTCACCAGTGTGTGGAGCGAGTGCGGGAGTGCAAGAGTGCCCAATTTGAGAAGTTTTTAATGTCCAGAGCATCTCAGAGTGTTCATAGATAAGAGTGAAGCATACGTCCATCATGGCCTTATTCGACAACTCAATCAATTATAATCAACTTTTTTAAAGTGAAGGGGTGGTGGGAGGAAATAACGACTAGTTAACCACCACTATTAAGTGAACCATCTCTCACAGATTAAATCACAACCACTTGGTGTTCATCTCCATCTTTTTAGATCATAGAATTTCAATTTGGGCATCAATGACACTATCACAGAGAAGGTGAAGAAAAATAACCACCATCACCACCAACCCCTGATTACAAAAATGAATAATACCCAGAAACCTATCAACATCATAGGCCTCCTCCCATATACCAGAGAGTACAACAAGAGAGACACAGTGAGCTTAGATAACAAATGCCACAATTTGATTTCAGTTACTCTGAAACTGGTTATCCATCGGTCCAGCACGTCTCTCATGAGCTCAACCATGGGTTTAAACCCACATGAGTTTCACCATGAAAGTCACCACCAACCCCATCGACATAATATCTCCTCTTTCGTCCATCATGACCATGAAGGTGGTTCTGAGCGCAGATTGAGGCTGAGAGTGAGAACTGTGTCAATCAGGAGCACGGATTGGGGGCAAATCCTTCCTCAAACCGCGAGTTCACAGTTTGAGTACAAGAACGATGGGCTCCTAGGATGATTCTAGTGACTAAGGTTCCAATTATGGCTATTGGAAGGCTATAATGAGAATCTTCATAAAATCTCTTGATGAGAGAGCTTGGAAATGTATTGAAGTACAGGTTTGATACTTGTCCCACAGAACCTGTAACCAAAGGAACCTTGCTTGCTACTAAAAATAAGAGTAAAGCTAAATGGTCTATTTTTGAAAAAGATGCTTACATGCAATATTAACAAAAGAGCCTTTCATGTTATTTACTGTGTTTTATCTCTTAATGAATTTAAGAGGATTCTTGCATGCGAAACTACTAGTAAAACATGACATAGTTTAAAAATAACTCATGAAGGTACATCTAAATCAGAATCGCAACATCGACATAACATCCAAATCAGAGTTGCCACATCGATCAGCAACTAATTTCAATGGGTGGATGGGCTTAGCATTTAGTTCATGAAAGAGATAGGGATATAAAGATACATTCGGTTTCATACTGAATTAGCTTGGCTTCACACCAAGAGAGGATGGCTTCACACTGCAAGAGAGATTTCTCAAAGAGATTTTTATTTCTTCATTAATAATTTTTTCATCCTCAAAATCAAATGGTACATCACTTTTTATAAGACTCCCTACTTGAACTTTTCTAATAAAAAAAAAATCTAATTAAAATTAGAAACTACTAATGCAAGTCAACTATTGCAATCAATAGTAAAATCCTAATTGGAAATAAAATTTCAATTGAAAATCCTAATTAAATTAAAATGAATCTTCGTGGGGTCCACTAAAAATAGTTAAATCAGAATTTACTCTAAATAGTAAAAATATGATTTACTATAAATAGTAATTCCGAGAATTTACTCTAAATAGTAAAACATGATTTACTGTAAATAGTAAAAACGTGAATTACTATTAATAGTAAATAGGATCCACTTGATCGGGCATTGATTCGGT
Source organism: Euptelea pleiosperma (assembly GCA_035048495.1). NCBI lineage: Eukaryota > Viridiplantae > Streptophyta > Magnoliopsida > Ranunculales > Eupteleaceae > Euptelea > Euptelea pleiosperma. Next base: position 3,594,314 of record CM068544.1, read on the forward strand.
GTAACACAAACGATCGTAGTAAAATGCTCCCGCATCAAACCCTCCTAGTTGAAAAGAATTCGACCTCGAATTTAAGTTAAGATATTGCAATTGGCTTTTCTAATGGAAGAGATATTTAGAGTACTTTCCCTTCAATTCCTTCTTCTGCATCTTCGATAGGTGTAAATATTTTGGAACATGGTATGTGTCCTCAACTCTGACCTTTTTTGATAAGGACACATATCATGTTCCAAAATTTTTCAGAACATGGCATCGGTTCTAAAACAGCAGAAACACGTAGATTCGGATTGGGATCTTCTATACTTTTTGGGTCATCTTCAGCTGGAGCATCTGAACTAGGGGAATCATCAATCTTTTCAGCTTTTTCATTCTCCACAACTGCAGGCAGATTGATATGCTTATCCTCTATATTTTCTTCTGATTCATCTATAGGATCTTTGAGATTGGCTAATTCCTCAGCTTTGGCTTTTTCTTTCTCATCGATTCTTTCATTTTTCTTGGAAAGAAAAGCACTCTCTTGTTTAATGGCTTTCATCTAATCTTCACTGTAGATAAACATGGGTTTTAAGGATTCTAGTAGTGTATTAACTTGCTGAAGTTGCTTTGTTTGTGCCTACCTTTGTTTCATGCTCTCAGAAACCACATTGATATTGTAATCCTCTCTGTTAATAACCTATTGCAATATGGTTTTTTTTTGCACTACATCTGTACTCACAACCTTCTAATAAATCATCGAAAAGAGGTGAGAAAGTCGGCGGTGGTGACAATGACGATCCAAGACGATTGCAACGGCAGATTGAAACTCTAGCGGAGATCTTCTCCTCCAATTTGCTCTCAATACGATTTATCTAGTCGTTATTGGCATTCTATTGGCTCTCCAAACGAGTTATCACATCATTTAGTTTGGCTAACACAGTTGCCAATGATGGCGAATCAATCTGAGACATCTTTCAAGAATTTTGAACCTAGCTCTGATACCAAATTTGACGCAAGATATAATATCATTCTGCGATTTGAAAAAGAATGAAGAGGAGTTTACTATTCATGTGACACTATTCACAGTGCTGTGGTATGATTTGAGTTTGCTTAGGTAAGAAATTGAAAAAAAAATAGATATGGAGAAAGGAAAGAGATAAGAGATAGGGATATAAAGATAACTTCGGCTTCACACCGAATTAGCTTGGCAAGAGAGGATAGCTTCACACCACAAGAGAGATTTCTCAAAGAGATTTTTTTTTCTTCATTCATAATTTTTTCATCCTCAAAATTAAAGGGTACATCACCTTTTATAAGACTCCCTACTTGAACTTTCCTAATTCTAATCTAATTGAATTTAGAAACTCCTAATATGAGTCAACTATTGCAATCAATAGTAAAATCCTAATTGAAAATCCTAGTTAAATTTAAACAAATCTTCGTGGGGTCTACTAAAAATAGTTAAATCAGAATTTACTCTAAATCGTAAAAATGTGATTTACTATAAATAGTAATTTTGAGAATTTATTATAAATAGTAAAACATGATTTACTATAACCCTATAGGAAAAAAGACTTTCAGCGACGGCCGCTGACCGTCGGTATAGGGCAATAATTCGTCGCTATATGTTATACCGACGGGCCAGGGCGACCGTCGCTGCCCGTCGCTATAAATTTCGTCGGTAAAAGGTATTACCGATGGCCACTTGAAAATGCCCGTCGGTGTATCTCAATTTGTGTTATACTACCAAAACCTTTTAGCGACGGCCAGTGACCGTCGCTATAACTAGTATGTAGCGACGGCCATAACATTTTCCCGTCACTATACGATATATATAGCGAGGGTCAGATAATCCGACCGTCGCTATAGGCAATATATAGCGAGGGTCAGTGTTCTGGCCATCACTACATACTAGTTATAGCGACGGTCACTGGTCGTTGCTAAAAGGTTTTGGTAGTATAAAATTTGTAAATAAAATAAAAAATTCAATATCTTAAATAATTAAATTTCTACAATATTGACTGTTTCAAATTTAACAAAGTTATAAAAGTTTCAAAAATCAATCTGGAAGAGTAGAAGACACAATCGATCAGCATCTAGGCCTTGCAAAACAAATAAAAGTAAAATAATTAATATATAAAATGTTACGATTCAGTGTAAACGAAACGAAGAATTAAAATTAAACTTAAAAACCTTGAAATGTCTAACCGATTATAGATATCTAACCGGACATCTGTTTTGTATCCTGTCTCTTCCAGCATACTTGTTTCAACACAATAGAAGTGTTGTAACAGGTTTTGGGAGATTCAAACCTCGTTTGTCCGATTTGAGCATCGGAGTCCTAAATTTGACTTAACTTAAAACCTGTAAATGTCTAAACCTATAACTGACTACAGATTCCTAACCGGACATCTGTTTTTTACCCCGTCTCTTCTAGCATATTTATTTCAACACAATAGAAGTGTTGTAACAAATTTCGAGAGATTCGGACCTTGTTTACCCGATTTCGACGTCGATATCCTAAATTTGACTTAACTTAAAACTTGTAAATGCTTAAATTTATAATTGACTACAGATTCTTAATTGGACATCTATTTTTTACCCCGCCTCTTCCAGCATATTTGTTTCAACACAATAGAAGTATTGTAATAAATTTCGGGAGATTCAGACCGCGTTTGCTCAATTTGGATGTCGAGGTCCTAAATTTGACTTAACTTAAAACTTGTAAATACTTAAACCTATAACTGACTACAGATTCTTAACCGGACATCTGTTTTTTATCCCGTCTCTTTTAGCATATTTGTTTTAACACAATAGAAGTATTGTAACAGGTTTCAGGAGATTCGAACCTCGTTTGCCCGATTTGGATGTCGATGTCCTAAATTTGACTTAACTTAAAACTTATAAATGCTTAAACCTATAACTGACTACAGATTCCTAACCGGACATCTATTTTTTATCCCATCTCTTTCAGCATATTTGTTTCAACACAATAGAAGAGTTGTAATAAATTTCAGAACATTCGGACCTCGTTTGCCCAATTTGAGCGTTGGAATCCTAAATTTGACTTAACTTAAAACCTGTAAATGCTTAAACTTATAACTAACTACAGATTCCTAACCGGACATTTATTTTTTATCCCGTCTCTTCTAGCATATTTGTTTCAACACAATAGAAGTGTTGTAACAAATTTCGAGAGATTTGGACCGCGATTGCCCGATTTGGATGTCGAGGTCCTAAATTTGACTTAACTTAAAACTTGTAAATGCTTAAACTTATAATTGACTACAAATTCCTAATCGGACATCTATTTTTTATCCTGTCTCTTTTAACATATTTGTTTTAATACAATAGAAGTGTTGTAACAGGTTTCGGGAAATTCGGCCCTCGTTTGCTCGATTTGGACATCGAGGTCCTAAATTTGACTTAACTTAAAACTTGTAAATACTTAAACCTATAACTGACTATAGATTCCTAATCGGACATCTGTTTTTTACCCCATCTCTTCCAGCATATTTGTTTTAATACAACAGAAGAGTTGTAATAAATTTTGGGAGATTCGGACCTCGTTTGCCCGATTTGGGTGTCAGAGTCCTAAATTTGACTTAACTTAAAACCTGTAAATGCTTAAACATATAATTGACTACAGATTCCTAACCGGACATTTATTTTTTACCCCGTCTCTTCTAGCATATTTGTTTCAACATAATAGAAGTGTTGTAATAGGTTTTGGGAGATTCGGACCTCGTTTGCCCGATTTGAGCATCGGAGTCCTAAATTTGACTTAACGTAAAACTTGTAAATGCCTAAACCTATAATTGACTACAGATTCCTAACCAAACATCTGTTTTTTACCCCGTCTCTTCCAGTATTTTTGTTTCAACACAATAGAAGTGTTGTAACAAATTTTGGGAGATTCGGATTTCGTTTGAACGATTTGGAAAGTCGAGGTCCTAAATTTGACTTAACTTAAAACCTCATTTTGAGTACTTAAATACAACAATCATATCTCATAAATATAGATGTACCTGATCATCATTTGCGTCGTCGGACTGATGCTCATCTTGGCTCGGAGGCGGTATGTTAGCTGATTGCATGGAGCGAAAAAATACAACCATCTGCTCTTGCACCATCCTACTCACTTGCTGCTGCATCTGCTACTGCATCTACTCCTGCATCTGGGATTGGGCTTGCCGATGCATCTCCTCCTATTTTTGCATCTGTTCTTGCATCTTCTGCATTTGCTCTTGCATTTGCGACTACATTTGTTGGAACTCATTTTGAAGAGCCTTATAACTGGAAGTGGATGAGCTAGATGATGAGCCAAAGACCGAAGTCGGCGTCGGGCCTAGACCAAAGCCGCATACCCGTCCATGTCGCTCTGGGGGCATCACGCTGGTATAAATCTCGTCAGCTGTAAGTGCGGGAGTAGAACTCTCACCCTCACCACTCTCTGACACTCGACTCTGTGAAAGCTTCCTAAATTTGGACTGCATTCAAAACAAATTAGTTAGTAAAAGACAATTATATTTTTATTTAAAATAGATATCTTACGTACCATGATATCAGCAGATGTAGAATCAACTGGCGACCCATCTTTTCTAAGATAGGTTCGGAAGAATAAGTCAACTCGACTCGGTGTAGTACCGTCCGTCCTACTCCGAGCCTATTCTTGAAAAAAAAATATATAAATTATTAAACAATAACAGGTCAAAGTAACTTAAAAAAACAAGCAGTGATATATTGAAATCATATACGCACCTCCTCATCTCTGTGGCCCGCAAAACTCTTCGTGCCCCCAGTATGTTTCATGGTCTGCTTACTATGGTTCGCCTTATTTTGCTTTGACATTGCCTACAACAAATTCAATGTCATGACATAGAAAATGGTTAATGAAATTTTATTTTTGAAATACTTGAAACTCATCACTACTCTAGTATACGACTAGAGAGGCCCAATCAGCATCTGAGATGCCTATGGGTTTATTCTGTAATCGAAGCTCATCTGTGTCCATGGCATCATAATTTTTCTTCAAATCATTCCTCCAATCGCTGTATTTAGTTCCCATTGACTGCATGACCCACGGTTTGTGGTCATCGCTGATATCAACTTGTTGCTAAAACGTTAAGCAACAATACTGTTAAAAATCACATCATTTACTAAAAGTGAAAATGGATAATAAAAAATCATGTCATCTACCTTTACTTTTTGCCACATCCTCTCCTTCGCATCATCAAGAATGTTAGACGATCTCTTTAACTGCAATGATGCGTGACCAGAATGCCTAACAACCGTCCCCAATACTTGTCCAAATGAACGAGCCCCATCTCCTACAGGTCAGCCTAGTTCATTCCATTCAATTTGCATTTTTTGGCCAAATGGAATGCCAAAATGACCCACTCCTCATGTGGGCCCTCTCCTCCGGACGCTGGTAGAAGCTGTTTCAAAAATTAAACAAAAACACGTTAACGAGTATACAAAATTTATAACATCAAATTATAATATCAGCAACTTATATCATACCAGCGCTACCAGGCGTCGACTGTAGGGCTAGTAATGAGGCTGGAGATGGAGCAGCCACTAGGGATGGGGCTGACGATGGGGATGGGGATGGGGCTGGTGATGGAGCTGCCACTGGGGATGGGGCTGACGATGGGCCTGATATTGTCGATGGGGCCGACACTGGCAATGGGGCTCTCGATGTAGTCTTCCTAGACACTTTATTTTGTCGAGGCATATCTAAATTCTTGCACGAATAATATTAAGCCATATATGCACGAATAATATTGACAGAATAAACCAATGTAGAAGATCTCAATTTTATTAATCAAACATATTACAAAAAAAAAGTACAACATATATTAAAAATTACAATAGATCATCCTCATCATTGATGAAAGCTTGATCTACTCCATAACCTTCAACAACAACTCCGTCGACATCATCCCTAACTCAACTGACACCATCATTGGAGTCGGGTTCCTGTTGGTACAACTCGGGCTCATTTACTTGGAAAGGCTCTTCTTCTAGGTCCTCAGTTAACACCATATTGTATGTGTCTCGTAGTTGTGTCTTTAGTACAACGCGCCAATCAGCATTGTTGATGTCTTGGACATAAAAAACTTGATGTGCCTGATTTGAGAAAATAAATGGTTCATTGGTATTTAAGGTTCGTTTGACATTCACACAGTTGAACCCATACTCATCTTGTCGGAATCCCCCATGAGTCAGGACATCATACCAATGACATTTAAATAACATGATCTGATTTTCGCCAGGATACTGTAGCTCCAGAATATCATTTAAAATGCCATAGTATTCGACATTGCCTGTTGTTGGGTTTGTGTCTCTCGCACTTCCAAAGCTATTAGTTTCTGCAGTTATGAAAACTCCACTATTTTGAATTTTTCTCTTTCTCTCTCTATCTTCTGTGTGAAATCTAAACCCTTTTACAATATACCCCTTAAAAGATTTCATTGTTCAAGAAGGACCCAGAGATAACATTTCGAGAGATTCATGTACTTGCTCGCCATTTAATCGCATCTGCGAGACCTAGGCATGTTTGAAAAATAAGGTTAATATATTTAAACTATATATAATTACACTTAAAAAATAAAAGTGTTTGTATGATATCTAAACCGTACATGTTGTTTAAACCATGAAGAAAACTCCTTGATATGTTTCAGTTCAACATCCCTAGGTCCCATACGGCGATTATTGGTATTAATTATTAGTTTGTGTTGCCTGTGCAATAAATAACACGTCAATAAGTACCAATTTATATAAAATACATACCGAAAGTAAATTTGGAACGATTAGTCTTACTCAATAAATGGCGCGACTTCGGGACAGTTGTTTAGCACATAGAGATGAGCTTGTTCCCAGTCAAGGTTGCTTAGCATGTATGTTGTAGCCTTCCCTATGGCACGACCAATTCCTGTGAAAATGGATAGCTTCCCACGTGATTCAGCATCAATAGTATCGCTATTCCGTTGTGGCCGGTTGAACCTCATTTCAATGTCATGCAAGTATCTTGAGCAAAATATCAATGATTCTTCACAAATGTACCCTTCGGCAATCGACCCTTCTGGATAATTTTTATTTCGAACATATGTTTTGAGCCTATGCAGGTACCTCTCAATTGGATACATCCACCGGTATTGTATGGGTTCGGCCACTTTGGCTTCACCAGCTAAATGAATGGGCAAGTGCACCATTATATCAAAAAATGCCCGCGGAAAGATCATTTCTAATTTGCAAAGTGTTACAACAATCTGCGATTCAAGTTGCTCAAATTCGTTCACATTCAACACCTTCAAACATAACTGCCTGAAGAATGTGGACAACTCAATCAAAACTAAACACACATTCTTTGGTAAGTTACCACGTATTGCAAGCGCAAGAAAATGTAGCATGAGAACATGGCAATCGTGACTCTTGAGCCCCGAGATCTTACATTGCTTCACTTGAACACATCGTGAGAAATTCGATGAATAACTATCTAGAACCTTCACATCTTTTAAGATTTGACAGAGCTTCCTTTTCTCAACCAAAGACATCGTGTGACATGCAGCGGGAAGTAAAAGTTTCCTCCCATCTGAAATGGGGTGAAGTTCATTCCTTATACCCATTAATTTCATATCCAGACGAGCCTTCAGGTTGTCTTTAAAACCCTCCATATTTAGTAGTGTCCCGATCACATTATCACATACATTCTTTTCAATGTGCATGACATCCAAATAGTGCCGCAACAAGAGATCTTTCCAATACGGCAATTCAAAAAAAATGCTCTTCTTTTTTCAATTTTTAGGTAAATTGCAATCATCCATCTTTCTCTTCTTCCCAGTTTTATCCTTATCTAACTTCCCAAATGTTATCTGCTCGTAGTCCCGTAACTGGTCGAGTACATCCCCACAGGTTAATGGTTTTGGAGCACTTTTTAATTATTTTCTGCCATTAAACGACTTCTTATTATGTCAGAATTTATGATCAGTTGGTAGGAATCGACGATGTCCCAGGTAACATTCTTTATGTCCTTGCAATCTGACTGAACAAGTATCCTTGTGGCATGAGGGACAAGCAAGTTTTCCCTTAGTGCTCCACCCTGACAAGTTTGCAAGTGCAGGGAAGTCATTAATAGTTCATATGACTCCTACATGACACCAAAAATTTTGTTTTAAAGAGGCATCGTATGTCTCAAATCCATCTATCCATAATTCTTTCAATTCTTCGATCAATGGTTGCAGGTACACATCGATGTCGTTCCCAGGAGCCTTAGGGCCAGGAATAAGCAACGTCAACATGAAAGATGTTTGTTTCATACACATCCATGGCGGCAAATTATATGGAATAATAATTACGGGCCATGTACTGTGAGGAGTACTCGTATAACTAAAAGGAGTGAAGCCATCGCTCTCTATCCCAACTCTAACATTCACCTGTTTAGAAGTGAACGATGAGTATTTCTCGTCTAAAGCTTCCCACGCCTTCGAATCTACTGGATGCCTCAACACGCCATCTTTTGTACGACCCTCGGCATGCCATCTCATGTGTTCGGCTGTTTTTGAACACATAAACAACCTTTGAAGTCTCGGTCTCAACGGAAAATAATGTAAAATCTTTGCAGGTATTTTCTTATCCTCTGTAGACGAAGTGGAAGCATCTTCAGTAGACGGATGTGTAATCGGTTTCCACCTGGACTCACCACATACGACACATTCATTTGCGGTCTCATGCTCCTTCCAGTATAGCATGCAGTCATTCGGGCATGCATCTATCTTCGTATAATGCATCCCAATATCCCGAAGGATCTTTTTGGATTCATAATGATTCCTGGGCAACGTTTCACCAACAGGAAGTGCCTCCTTTAACAACTCAAGCAACATGTCGAATGATTTGTTATTCCATCCGTTAAGACACTTCAAGTATAATAACCGTACAATAAAAGATAATTTTAAAAATTTTGTACAACCTGGGTACAGTTCAGTGTTCAGTCTCGGCATCCTTTAACAATTCATAAAATTTATTCGCTTCCGAATTTGGCTCAGTCGATCCAGTCTCATTCAACTCATTCTCCTCTTCACGATCAAAGTTCGCCATTCCATATGCATCTTGTAACATTCCTTGCATATCATCACCCTCGTCTGCCTCATCACTCACATATTCATTATCATACTCCCCATGGTACAACCAGACGGTATAATCCGGTATTATCCCAATCAATACTAGGTCCCAATATACTTCTAGTCGATCCTTTAGGAACGCATGATAATATGTTTTACATGGACACTTGATCTTGTCTCCGTACTCTGAACGAGAAAATGCAAAATCCAAGAATTGTCCTACTCCGTTTAGATACTCAGGACTATTTCTTGGCTTCCTGACCTAACTTTTATCCATCGGCATATCTCCTTCAAAATGACGCCACCTTTAACTGAAATTAAGCACGTAGTCACACACAACTCAAATGCACATGCATCATGCTTCCTATCTCCTTTCTAAAGGGTGGGTTGATCCTATTTCATTCAGGAATGCATAATCTCCGGTACACTCAATAGCCAAGTGATTATTTCTCTTTGAAGGAAAATTTCGGCAGCATTTTTCCATAGTTCTCTAAGTACACGACTTAGATTAGGGGCAAACATGTCACCTTGTCTAAATATGTACCCAGAGAACAAGAGGAATGCTCGCTGAAACTGTCCTACAAATAAAAATAAACACTTTAACTACTGACTGTATCAGAGATTATGCATTCCCAAACTGTCCAAAGGGACAATTCAAGAATCAACAATAGACAATTACTCCTTATCACCAAAATTTGAAAAAAGTTGTTCACTTGAATTTAGTCTCAAATGAGAACCAAACGTTATAGTTTACAACTAATATATCCTAAATAGGTGATAAGCTACATAATTGTCACAGAGTGATTCTTGAACGAAAGATCTAAGGTTTAATGCATGATGCGTGTGTGTGTGTGCATAATTCACATTTATATACAACAAAGCATTAAGATAAATTAACAATTACTAACTAAGAACATATAAAATGGAAACAAAATCCAATCCAATGTCTAGAGAAATAATATCATTTAACTCTTGCTGCCACCCTAGTGCTAAACATATTTCTACCAACATATATACAAAAGAAAATCTATTCTAAGCTCATTACCACCTTATGAAATTTATCATCATGGGGAAATATCGAAGGAGTACTTATTTGATGGAGTACACATTCAAACAACTCATCATAAAAGACATGTCGTACTTATTTGATGGCTCTAAAAAAGTTTAAAAACAAATAACTTTCTCTAACATCAACACCAAACTAAACCTAGTACCTCATCCTAATTCCAAAGTTTTGCTTGAAATTTTCAACTCTAGAGCCAAAAACTCAACCTTGGCTCACTTAAAATCCAACCAAAGTAAGGGAAGTATTTCCGACAATGGTTCTATACAAAATGTCAACTACAAAACAGTCCATTGGAATGTTAACATTCATAAAATTGTGCTTAGAATCCAAAACAATAAGCAGCATGGGCCAAACATCCATATGATCTTCCACTAGATTAATATTTGCCAGGCTGTCATTCTTGACTTTTCTTTGTTTTTTTCTCTTTTATCTGATAAGCACTACTTGAGTTTTTTTTTTTTTTTTTCGTAATAGCACTACTTGAGTTAGTAGAACTTTGCCCACGGACTGACGAACGACAATATGAGCCACGTGGCATGTTTTAGAGGTTTTTGACCATATGAATGTTTGGCCCAATCCTAGGTGGACCAATAGACAAAAAAAAAACATAGCCTGATATTGATCTCTAAGCGTTGGATTGGATGCCTTTTCATATATGGGTTGACATCAGCAAAGTTCTAGAGTCTTGACTAAATTAGTGACCCACTTAATTAATTAAAGTCCGTAAACTTCAAATTTCTTATGGTAAAAAAAAGTTGTGATATCCAATCACATGGGGATAAGGTTTTGATATTGGATTAATCTTTAATCCGGCTGAGTTGGTCATCCATTGTCTAGCTGCCGCATTATAGAATGACACGTACATATATAGACCGGTCAACCAGGAGAACAAGTTTAAGCGGTTTTTTCCCAACCCCGGTAAATGGGAAATTATTTAGGAAAATAATTAATCAAAAGAAGAGAATTAAGGAAAGAAATAAAATTAGAAAATGCCTCCCTTTCTCCTTTTTTCCTTTCCGTTCTCCCTGCGAAATAAAAACAAAAAAGTCTAGAAATTTTTTCAGATGCAGAAGACGAGACGTCTCTCTATACCTCTAGAAACTCTCAATGGTGGATTAGCTAGGTTCGGCATTAATGGCGCATTGAATTGGGGTATTCAAAATCCATACTAGTGAGGATTCAAAACCCATGCCAACTGCTTCAACCAGCCATGGTAGAGCTACTTTTTGGCATAAATCAGAGGTGACAATGGTTATCTCTTGACACCCAAGATGGGTCCTGCTTGTAATGGATCTTGGACTCCTTCACTACGACACCCTCAAGCTGGTCCCTAATCCATCTTTAATCTATGTTTGGCAGGCGAACTCAAACTCAGTTGAGAGATTCAGAATAGAATTTGTATCGATTAAGGTTGGAATCCAAAAGTGAAGCATTCTCTAATAGCAAAACCAATTCTTATTACTAATCAACGATGATTACAAGTCACGTTGAGTTCTTCAATTTGGTATATTCTAGTCAAGCTGAAGGCAACATCAATCTTTTGTTCCAAGTTCAACAAAAAAGAGAGGAACCACTTGATAGATCTAAAATGATAGGGACACAATATAAGCCACATGGCACACTGTTACAGGACTCTAACTGTATGGATGTTTGTCCTATCACATGGTGGACCTACATACCAAAAATCAGCCTGATTAGTGATTTATGGGCTTTGGATTGGACTTATTTTTATGGGCTGATCTCAACTGTGGGAATTTGAGCAGTATTTGAGGTACAAAGATGCAACACTTATAAATCACTAATCAAGCTGATTTGTGGTTTGTAAGTCCACCATGGGATAGGGCAAACATCCCTATGGTCAGAGTCCTCTAATAGTGTGCCACATGGCTTATATTGTGTCCCTATCATTTTATATCTGTCAACGGAGCCCAACCCTTAAGGCAATTACCACTGACTATGCCCATGGAAACAACTCCAATCCATCGCTCAGAAATCACTAATCAGGCTAATTTTTAGACTGTATATCCATCTAGGATTTAAGGCCAACCATCCATCTGTTTGAAATCTCTAAGAAATATGCCAAGTAGCTCATAGAGACCACTGACTGTAAGGATAATTTGATCGGAGATTTCTAAGCATTACAGACCAAAAAATAACAGACAAACAATTGAGGGAAGGTAGACTTACAGACCAAAAATTAGCTTGATCGGAGGTTTCTAAGCGTTGGATTGAAGTTGTTTTCATGGGTTTTATCCCGAAACCCTCAAAAGAGGGTTTCAAAACTAACAGGGGTTAGAGATTACGAATCAGGGTGATTTTTGCTGTATATATCCACTAAGGAGTGGTAAACACAAGCATGCGGCCATATGGGGAAGGTGATAGAAGAAAAAATCAAAAAAACATAAACAATATACTTGTTACAGCTTGGAGGAACGATGGGAAGACGAACGGAGGACGGCGACGGCGTCCAATGCAACGAACGGAGGATGGCAGACGGCGTCCAATGCAACGAACGGAGGACTGCATCCGGTGGAGGAGAGGGCAAAGGGGGTTGAAGGGAGGAGGAGAGGGAAAGGGGGTTTCGCAGACGAGAGGTACAGGAGATGGGGTTTTCGCACGAATGCGAAAACCCCCAAATGAGATTATACCGACGGCCACCACTTGACCCTCGCTAAAACCATATCTACCGACGGTCGCGACCGTCGGTATATATTACTTACAACGAGGGTTAGAATCTGACAATCGCTAAATAATATTATAGCGACGGATTTGATCTGGCCGTCGCTATATATTGTGTTTTTTTAGGCGCCAAAACTTTATACCGACGGTTGGGTATTAAAGCGTTGCTATATGTATATTTAGAGACGTTTTTTCCTGGCCGTCGCTATAAGCCAAATTTCTTGTAGTGTAAATAGTAAAAACGTGAATTACTATTAATAGTAAATAGGATCCACTTGATCGGGCATTGATTCGGTGTAGCGCAAACGATCGTAGTAGAATGCTCCCGCATCATAAATAGTAGGTGACACGTGCCCACGGCACTCATCGACAAAACATTTGTCAAAATTGGGTGTGAGTGGCTGATAAGATCTCCGACATCCTTTATGAAGCCGGATAAGAGGGGGAGACAACCGTCCTATTTTGTTATATAGATATAACTCAAGTATTGACAACCTAAGGAATTTGAACCATGGTTTAAAAAATGACCGTTATAACAGTAATTCCTCAATCCCGAAACATTTTTCCTATTTTAAAAGTCTAAAACTGAAGCAACACATTTATAAACAGGGTCGTCTCGGTGCAAGTCGAGGCCTAAGGCGAAAATTTCATATAATGCCTTTTTTTTATATTTAACATATTAATATATGGGGTATTAATTAATTTTTTTAAACTCTCTGTATAGTTAAAAATCTTATTTAACAACTATTCATGATAATCAAAAACTACGGAAAAAATTTAGATACAAAGGACTCTTGTAGTCCCGTTGCAGTCCATGCAGAGGACTATCGCGGCCTTACATAGATCATTTTTTAGGCCTAATAATTGCGTGGATGTTTAGCCCACATATTGGTGAATAAACAATTGATTGATGATTTTTAGCCATTGGATTTACTACACAAAAACATGTTTGAATCCAATGGTTAGAATCAATCTTAAAAAAAGTACTAAAATTTATGGTTAGAGATAACTAATCAGGTTGATTTTTGGTTTGTAATCCCAACAAGGGGTGGTTGAAACATCCATGTGGTTAGTGGCAGGGCAGGGGACTAAGACAACTGCCTTAATGGCCTTATGGTAGAGACGACCTTAACTATACAAGATATACAATTTCTATTATAGGACCACAACACTAGAGAAGTCTTGAATTCGAGACCTCCCACCAAGGGAGGGTGCGCATCTACCGTTTGATTACACCGGAGTTGTGGATAACAGAAATGTCTGACACGCACTCCAATCCCTTAACCCAATCTGCGTTAACCCCTTGGTTAGTGGTTAACAATGGGTACTTGTCAGACATTTTGGGAGGGGTAGGGGCTAGTGAATTTTTTTCTCAAACCCTTAACCCAACCCGCGTTAAGCCCTTGGTTAGTGCTTAACAAGGGGTACTTGTCAGTCGATTTGTACCATGATTTGACTTGTAATTAGGGGATATATAATAATGTCCACAACTGGACTATATTATCACCATTGTTATCATTAACAGTGCCTTATTCCAATTATTTGGGGTCACAACAGAATTATTTTTTTGCCATTCAATTATATCTAGATTTTTATCTCATGCTATCATGTGGCTTCAAATCTTATCACATCTTGACTAAATCAGGTAAAAAAATTAGAGCAATTTAATAATGGCTCAGGCTCCTGCTACCGCCATAAAATGGCAGGCTCACGTTACAAGACACAATATGAGCCACGTGGCACACTCTTAGAGGACTCTGACCGTACGAATGTTTGGCCAATCCCTAAGTGGACCTACAAACCAAAAATCAGCCTGATTAGTGATTTAGAAGTGTTGGGTTGGACTTATTTTCATGGGTTGATCTCAACTGTGGGAATTTGAGCAGTATTTGAGGTCCTTCACAGGCATGTTAGTTTTCTACATAAGTCAACAATGTTGATCAATAGTTAACTGATAGTTAACTGGGGTGTTACCAATTTCCTGAAGTGCATGGTGTCTTACTAATTCGTCTTATTTCGCAGGCGGGTGTTAGAAAAATAAAAATAAAATAAAGTGGTTGCAGAGAAGGTGCAGGTTACCAGTATTCTGATGGAGAATCGCACTAGGAAGTGGAAAATAAGTGACAGCGCGGCCATCTCCGCGTTTCTGATATGCCCGATAAATGCTTGTCCTATGATGAAGATCCCAAACATTGAAATTCTAGTGAAAATTGCCGGCTTTGCGACTCCCCTCAGCTTCTTGGTTAAATGAACTATTTATGTCATAAATCAGGAAATGAGGAGTCCCAATTCATCATTGCCTATGTTTGTTCCCTAATGTGGAGACTCTGGTTGTGGAGAAATGATGTCATTCTTTCAACTCATCAATGAGTTAAACTTCTATCACAGCAGCCTGCAAATCACACAATCACAAGCCAATGCGTTCTCGGCATGTACACAAGTGATCTAGACCAACGTTTGGATCATGGAGAACAAGGTCCAGATCGAAGGTAAGAAGTTCTCGATTAAGGATGTGTGGTTTGGGAATCGAAAAGGTTACCGGTTATTGGAGACAAGGAGAAATGGGGAAGATGTGATGGTTATACAGCACGAGATTCTTCTATGGTTAATAGGTGTCCTGAAGTCAGTAGCAGAATGTAATTCTGGCCAACCATTTTGGAGGAAGAAAACGTTAGAAGGAAAATCTTGGTTAGAGGAGATTCGAAGCAACAAGGGTGGGAGTTTCTTCCGTATCACTGAGGTGGTGGAGAGAGGCCGAAATATCAACATCGGCATCCCGAGAGGTTGGAGGAACGCTGGATGGAATGCAGCCGGTAATCTATTGGAGAATGCGTTTTTGGTACAAAAACACAAGAACAAGGATAAAGAAGTAGTAGAGAGAGTTGCATTGCAGCATGACTATGAGACTAGTGCCATGCAGAAGAATGACTGGCATGATAATGATCGAGGCGTTGGGAATTGCTCGAGGACCATTTCTAGCAAAGTGGTTAGAGATAGAGAATCTTGCTGGGTAGAAACCAGGTACTATCAGGATGAAATCGCTTCTCTTGGCAGATGGAGATTAGCGGCTATATGTTACGCTTCGGGACCGAATACGGAGTGGGATGATATTGGTGAGATGATTAGCGGTATAACCGGAATGAGGAATAAGACGGAGCTCATTTAGTTCAGGCCGAAACAACGTATCTTCTTTGCTGAAAATATTGCCCAGTTAGAGAGGGTGTGCACCACCGGAACTATTCGGTTGGGGACAGAGTTGTGCACGTTTAGGAGATAGTGGCTGGGCGCAGGAGCAGAGGCTATTGGGAAGCATGCGGCTTCCTCGTGGGTGGTGTGGGGGATAAAATCTGTTGACACGTGGACGTATGCGATTGTGCCACGTGTCACATGCTTCGACTGACACGTGGTTAGCCATAAAAATGGGAGTTGGAAAAACTTTACTGGGGACCTCGGGTACCTCGGTCTCGTCGGATCCCATGACAAATTGACCTCGGATACCTCGGACACCTCGGATCCCATGACAAAGTGACATCGGGGCCTCGGATACCTCGGATCAGTCGGATCTAACTGACAAATTGACCTCGGGTACCTCGGATTGCTCGGGTACCTCGGACTAGTCGGATCGCATGACGAGTTGACCTCGGGTACCTCGGACTAGTCGGATCCGAAGACGATTGAGCTCGGATACCTCGGATCATGTTGCATTATGACCTCAGGTACCTCGGATACCTCGGGTCCATGAATTATGACCTCGGGTCCTCGGGTGCTAGTTACTGATTTTGACATTTGATCTTATTTACCTTATTCGGGATCCTCGGAAGTCTCGAATATGATATTCGGTAACCTCGGAAACCTCGGAATTACTTTTAGACTTGAAGAGTTATTATCGAAAGACACATAGTGAGTTCTTACTGGTTCATATACAATATCTGCATAAATATCTAGTTTTGAATACTATAAATAGCAGCATTTGCTACAGTAGAAAGGACGCGATTTTGGAGATTGAAGCTTGATTATAACTTTTATTCAGAAGACTGACTTAAGCATCGGAGGCTCATTTGGTGGAGTTCCACCACATTGAGTTATTTGCAGGATCATTCGGCGGTCTCGGAACCTCACTTCGGATTCCTCGGAATCTGATCTCGGACACCTCGGACTCCTCGGAATCTAATCTCGGACACCTCGGAATCTGATCTCGGATACCTCGGAACCTGACCTCGGATCTGTCCCGGGACCTCGGATCCAATAGCACAAAGGATATCAAGCCCGTGGAAAAAGCGCGTATTTTGGGATGTGTGGATTTATTCCCTACAGATGGATTTGTTGGGCTTGCCGATGCATCTGTGGTGCGTCAGCGCATTCAAACAGATAGCGTCATTAGCAGGAGGTCTTCTCAAGGTGCACAAGACAACTGAAGATTTGAGAGATGTTAGCAAGGCAAGGATCAAAGTGAAAGGAACAGAGTTTCAGGTTCATAGGGGAGTGGTGGTTCATGATATAGGTGTCTTTTATAAAGTCAAAATGGAGATTGTTCACACGTTAGAAAATTGGTCAGATTTGGAAAAATGCGAATTTTGAAGGTCCTGTAATGGTGTCGGGCTGGAGGTTAGAGATGATACAGATTAGCGTATTAGGGGGAGCGGATTCTTTGATCATCGGTCATACGCCGAGATTATCGTGAGTGCAAAGGAGGGCAACGTCAGATGCGATGATGGCCACACGATTGGCAAGGTGACAACTGAGAATATTGAAGTTGAAAATCAAAATAGGAAGGAGAATCTGAATAGAGTTTGGAGAAGGAAAGAATCATTTAAGGGAAATGAAGATGTTACCAAGATGAGAGTCGTAGATGAAGAGGTATTGAAGGAGGGTAATGATCCGAATGCTAAAGGGAAGGGCCACGTGGGTATCCATAGCACTGATGAAGCAAGTCTCGAATATGACGAGTAGGAAAGGACAAAAATCCTAGTTCTAGTAAGTTTCCTAACCAACTCAAGGGTGACATGGGCTTTGGGAAGGGAGTAGAGGTGGGCCTGCAAGTGTCAAATTATGGTGGGCTTGGGGATGGGTCGTGGTTTGTAGTGTCTAACAAATCCACCTTGGGGCTTGGGATTCGGCATTAGTTGGAGAGGGTTGGCGGGTACTGAGAGTAGGGAATAGAGTTATTTAGTTGAGATAAATGGGTCAGAGGCCCAGTTAGACGGGGTTAGTGGTCTAAGATTCGATAGTAGGTGTTGTAAAAAGCAAAATCAGGGTGTTGGGGTGAGAGAGGGTAGAGCAAGGGGATTGGTCGATTCTAACTGGGTTGAGAGAGGGGAGTCTTCAAGGGGTATGAATTGGGGAGTAAGATCTTTATTACTTAATTAAATTACATCTCTTATTCAAAAAAGATATTTATTTTACTATTTATTTTTATCTCCCTTTTTCATCAAATTCTATGTGTTTTTAAATTTCTCTTATATTCCAGAATATAAAAGTATTTAATAAATACAACCTGGTCCGACCAAATCGAACCGGGGTCCTACCAATCTCATCAAAAATCGGTTTGATCATCGGTTCGGTTTTTAAAACATTGCAATAAACATTAAAATGAATAGAACTTGGCTGACCATTACAATCAGCAAAGTTGTTGATTGACCAATATGAGCCACATGGCATACTCTTAAGAGTACTCTAACCATATGGATGTTTGGTCAATCCCTAGGTGGGCCTACAAACCAAAAATCAGCCAGAATAGTGCATGATTTCAAACCTTTGGATCTTTGTTCCCCAAATAATGGTCGATAATGCTCAAATCCGTGAAAACGTTCTTATCCAACGCTTGGAATCACTAATCAGGCTAATATATTGTTGGTCTGCATGCCCATCTAGGGTTGGGCTAAACATCCATACGCTCTAAAATTTCTAAGAATACCCCAAGTTCTACTCAATAAGAGTAATGGAGCTTTTTCTTTCTTTTAAGCATGACTTGTGTAACAGACAGTAACAAGAACCCTCAGTTGAGGTTTGATGACTCCAATCCAACGGTTAGAAATTACTAATCAAGCTGGTTTTTGGTCTTTAGGGTTCACCTAAGGATGACCCCCAGCAAACATCCATACGCGGAGTGGTCTCTAAGAGTTTACCACGTGGCTCATACTGTGGTCCGTCATCAAAGATTTACTCCCTTATGTAATATCCAGCAATTTGAAGGACCAAAATAGTAAAAGAGCAATGTACTGTTATGTTCCCGTCTTTTCGTTGCAGAATCCTATTTACATATTAGGACTAAAACAGTTTTAAGGATGTTGGCCCCTGCCATTAGATGGATAGGACTTTGGATGCAGTCGGTGCAGAGAGCTGTTGTGACCCCACATAGCTCATTGTTTTGGGGCCCACTAGCCGCATGGATGTTTAACACACCCTTTGGTGTATCTACACACCAAAAATCAGATTGATTGATATGCAAAAAACATGCTTCAATCAAACAGCTAGTGCTAAAATCTATGGGTAGAGAAAACCAATCATACTGATTTTTGGTACATATATCCAACAATGGGTAGGCTAAGCATCCGTATGGTTAGTGGGCCACGAGAGCCCTCTGCATCCAGTGCATCCAAAGTCCTCTCTGCATCTAAAAATTTTTCATTATTTTCTGCTGTACACACAAGTTTTTTTTTTAAAGAAATTAAATGCGATATATCTGACGGTTTATGTAGATGGAACTTTCTCAACAAGCCTTATCAATCTGCTTTCTTCTTCGCTTAGTCAACAGAAGCCCTGCCACATATAAGCCCACAAGATTCAACGTTACTTATGGAGTCTGTTAATAGAAATACACATCAAGAAGTTTTTATAGATAAATAATGAGCCAAGTGTCCTATGGTGATTTCTCCATAGATTTTTAGATTGGCCACATTTTGATGATGGATGTTTGTCATCGACACAGACCACAATATGAGCCACATGGCAGACTCTAAGAGACCCCGGCCCTGACCGTTTGGCCCCTCCCTAGGTGGACCTACATACCAAAAATCAGCTTGATTTGTGTTTTCTAACGTTTGGATATTTGTAACCCAAATAATGCAAATATTCCTTAGTTAAAAATTAACCCATGAAAATAACTCCAATCAAACGGTTAGAAATCAGTAATCAGGTTAATTTTTGGTGTGGAGGTCCACTAGGGATTGGGCCAAACATACATACGGACAGCAATGTGGCTCATATTATGGTCCGTGTCGATGACAGACATCCATCATCATCCGATACTATCAGGCTTTTTTTACTTTTCTTAAATTGCCATAAGTAGGGGAGTAAATGGGCCGGGCCTAGGCCTAGGCCTTGCTTAATCCTGGTAAATTGCCATAAGCTCAAGCATGATGCCTCGTCTAATTCAATTCAAATTTAGGCCATAAGCCTCTAATGCAATTGAAATTGAATCATAATTAATGCAAAATTCCTTTTTCATTACCACTACTGAGTGATATGGGTAGGAGTAAGACTAGAGTTCAGTTTTCCCCACGACCATGTAAAATGATAATTTTTTCTTTGTGCCTTAAAAAAATGTCTACACAGACTTCGATTTTTATTTTTATTTATTTTTTTAATAAAAATGCATTTCTTAATTTTGAGTTCGGAAAACAAATAATAAATACATTTAAGCTTAAAAAAAGAACATCATAACAAAGGGCATATGTCAATGCAAAATCAAATCTTAGGATTTACCTCTTCTTCTAATGTGTGATTGTAAGATTTTCCCTTCACCGTCCATGCTTCTGAACAAGTCATTAGGAATGATCTTATTCAGTTTGGGTGCACTATGGGGACCCAAAGGGAGCCTCTTCAAATTTGGACAGTTCACCACTTCCAGGGTTTCCAAGGAAAGCCAATCAAGAAGTAACTTCCGTTGGAAAAAACATTAGAGCTCTTTTAACTCATCCATATGCAGGGACTTTAATCGCGGGAGCACTGTCTTGTCATTCTCTCTTGCTTCTTCGCCCTCCTCTTCATCTACAATTATCTCCTCCATCTCTATGCAGTTAGATATTGTAAGTAGTTCTAACTTTTGGAGACCTCGAATGATAAGGTCAAGAGTTGTGGGCATTCAGGTCGACAAGGAAGCTCATTGATTTTGTTCTCCATTAGGGACATTCGCATGCATTTACCCAACTCCTTATCCTGCAACTCCTGGAGCTGATCCTTCAATTCTTTCATCTCAATGGGTGCCATTCGGTACGGCGCGATAGATATCGGGTTGGTACCGGGATAAGTCTCAATAACAAACTCCATCTCTCGGACTGGAGGTAATCCAGGCAAATCTTCTGGAAACACGTCGGGAAAGTCGCGAACTACTGCATCTGATAACTGTGTCTGACTGGTGATATCCTCGCTCGAAATGTAGGCCAAGAAACTGGAACTCTCTTCAGTGCACTTCTTGCTGGTGAAATGGAAAATAAAACTTCCAGGTATACTGAATGTGACTCGCTTACGAAAGCAATCAATGGTGGCATGATAAGCGGCTAGCCAATCCATACCCAGAATTACATCATATTCATCTAGACCCAAGTGGATTAGATCAGTAGGTAATTCCTGATCTGCCACTCTAACTACACATGATCGACATACCTGATCGGTATCTACAGACTTACCCATAGGGTTAGAAACCTCTAGTGTGGTGCCTAAGGGTTCTGACACTAAACCCAAAGCACTAACAAAATCAACATCAATGAACGAATGAGTGGAGCCAGAATCGAACAAGATCTTGGCCCATGAATTATAAATAAGAAGTGTACCTTCGACCACTGAATTAGTTGCACGAGTGTCTGGTGTCAGCATGGCATAAACTCGACCTTGAGGTGGGGGTGGACGGGTCTGAACTGGTGGCTGAGGGGCTCTCTGTGGTGCCTGAGCCTGAGCCTGAGCCTGAGGTGGATGAGGTTGCTGGTACTGTGGCCTCTGCTGCTGGTACTATGGAGGATACTGTTGCTGCGGCAGTGATCGGAATGGCAGAAGATGTGCTGTAGGAGACCGACAATCTTTCACGTGATGCCCTAGTCGACCACAACCATAACACTTCATCGGAGGTCTCTGTGCTAACTGCTGATTGCCCCTAGGCTGGGGTGGCTGTTGCTGCGGTGTAGAAGGTGGACAGTCTCTCTTGATATGTCCTGGCTGTTTGCATCGAAAACAAACACTCGGCACTGACGGCTGTAGTGTTCGTTGTCCCGCTGGCTGGTGGTGGTTCGTCCTCTGACGTTTGTTGCTTGGAATGTCTTCCCTAGTTTTATTCTTCAAATCTCTAGCCTTAGTGGCCTCATCGAGCTCCTGCTCAGCTATCATCGCCCTTTCAACTACGTCTTTGAAGACACGTAGTTTCAGGATTGCAATTCTTCCTCGTATCGACGGTCGTAGTCCTCTTTCAAACTTTTTGGCCTTCAACGATTCCTCTCCCACCATGTGTGGGGCAAATCGAGAAAGCTCTGCGAACTTGGACTCGTACTGAGCCACAGTATCTGATCCCTGAACCAGTTGCATGAACTCCATCATTTTCTGGTCTCTAACTGCCTCTGGAAAGTACTGGTCCAAAAATATGGTCATAAAATCATCCCATGTCATCGTGTCAGTGTAGTGCGTTCTCTGTATCATGTCCCACCAACAGTCAGCTTCTGCCTCAAGCATGTACGATGCTAGAGGGACCTTTAGGTCGTCTGTAACTCGCATCAACCTGAATATTTTGTTGATCTGTTTCAACCACCTCTCTGCTTCTAGAGCGTCAGAAGAACCCTTGAAGACTGGAGGTTTCATGTTCCTAAATTTCTTGATCGCAGCATCTATCTCAGATTCAGGATCATTCTGCCTAGCCTGTGTTTGCGTCTGCTGATGCTGAAGCACAGTGGTAATGTCCTTGAGAGCTTGGAATACGCCAGTGAGTCCATCAGGTGCGGCGGTAGTATGTGCGGTGGCAATAGGTGCAACAGGACTAGGTATGGCAGTAGGCAAAGCAGTTGGTACTACGCATGGTACCTCAGGTACCACGGGCTCAGGAACAGTGGTAAATGCAGATGTCCTGACATTAGCGCGTGTACCATGAATTCTCACCATCTAATTAAGAATAAAGTAATCATTATGTCTTAGTAAAATATTTATATATATTTTATGCAAATACAAAATCAGAGTTCGGTGAGCATCCTAGAGTTTAAATGTCTAAGTTCGACATGAAACCCTAAAGTTCAAATTTCTAAGTTTAATATAAAACCCTAGAGTTCAAATGTCTCTATACAAGTGACCATATGTTCTCATGTTCAAATTTATGAATTCTTAGGACCTAAAGCCTAAGCTCTGATACCATTCTGTCGCGACCCGAACCCGGGACCCATGACCCGACTCAGAAGAATATGGATCGAACCTGGTATCCGAGGCTAAGGCACGAGGTGCGGATAAAAATAATATTAATGAAATAGTGAACATGTATCTAAGTCATCACACAAATCAAAATGAATCAATCTCATAACGTAAATTTGAAACTTATCTCCGATTACATTCCAAATGTCAAATAACAACCTACTGAGATAACTAGGAGTTCAAATGACTAGAAGCAAAACCTAAACATAATTTCTAGGAATACAATAAAAGTGCTAGAATCCTCTGGCTCCTATCACTGAGCTGCTGGTCTATCCGGTATCTCTGCAAAAATATCAGAATATAGGCATGAGTTATCAACAACTCAGTCGGTTCACTCCACCACCCATACTTCTATGGGGATGAGCGGTTAAAACATGATAAAAACCATACAATGATCAAAATATGCATCAATGCTATCGACAATCAAATACTGGACTCATCGGGTAAATCCCAAAACCCCAATGAGTCAAAATAATAATGAGAGTGCATGGTTGGGCTAAACAAGTGGCTTTCTTACGGGCGGGCCATGCCGTTAATTCTACCACAAGGATCCAGGGATGTTTCAGGTCTTTCACCATTGGGAGCAGAATGTCCCCGTTGCTTTTTAGGCATGCTCTCGGAATTTGAGAGAGCATCCAAGGAGTCGTGGTCCTACGATACATCCGAACCCTCAAAATGATAACAACGAAATAATAACAACCAATGCATCTCCAATAATAATTAACAATCCAGAATAATATTCAATGAACGACCATGTTTCAATACATACAGATAAATCAACGGAGATGTACGAAAATCGATATACATGATTTTTAACATAAATTGAAATAAATTTTTTATTTTAAACACATGCATTTAATAATATAATAATAAAAATGCATCCATAAAAGTAAGAGATCGGGAACAGAATCCTACCTTAACTTCGCTATCCGATTAATTTTATTTCCTCAACTTTGTTTCCTTCGCGTAAATTCGAATCAAAGGTGATATAACCTCAATGGTGTGGACGATTTAAGTTAAATGTAAAATCATTGCCTGTAAAGTAAAAGATAACTCTTAGGTGTGTTTAGTGGCTTTCACATGACTGTGTGATTAATAGTATCTTGAACCATTTGTGACCTATGTTAATAGTTTTAATACGCTAT
Organism: Euptelea pleiosperma; assembly: GCA_035048495.1. NCBI lineage: Eukaryota > Viridiplantae > Streptophyta > Magnoliopsida > Ranunculales > Eupteleaceae > Euptelea > Euptelea pleiosperma. Next base: position 3,618,682 of record CM068544.1, read on the forward strand.
AGTCATCTGATTCAATCAAGTTCTAATATGGAGTGAAACTTGGTATTTTCAATAGTAGTAAAGATGAGTTACTGGACTGGTTTGGTAAAGAGACAGTCGTTCGAATGTTCGACTAATAGAGGCTGTCCGATTGCATATTCGACGGCTATGCAAGGCTGAGATCATGTGCAATGTAACTGAAGGTGTGTGTGAGTTGCTATATGTGAAACGTGCCCGCACAGGTTATCATCTTAACAAAATTGAGGTGCTGCAATCCGACGAAAAAATATAGACCGAGAAGAGAAAAAGTTGCAAAATGGGTTGAAGATAGTTGCTGGTTGGCTGGTGGTGTGGCATGCACGATGTATGGTCGTGATGCAAGGAATCCCATCAACATTGTTGATTCAGGATGGGAGGAGCTCTTTTATTCTCTTGATCGAATAAGAATGAAAACAGAGGCTCCGCCCAATGGAAGATAAAGACAACTTGGTGGCCCATGACTATAGGTAATCATCATATGGGTTGATGCATCCATATGGTAGAGATCTGAGATGGGTTGTTGATCTACACCATTCATCAGATGGGCAACACCTAGAAGTTGGGTAGTTCCCTAACGTTCTAACAGGTGCGTTCAAGAAGGTAAGGACAATATCACGTGAATGGGTTACAAGAGATGATAATTTCATTGGTTTTCAAAATATATATATATATATATATATATATATATATATATATATATATAAATATAATAAAGAAAGAAAAGATAAAAAAATATCAAACTAAGATAGATGAAAGGGACCTTACCTGAATAAGAGAAGTTGTCGTTCAAAGAGGTACTGCTGGTTGAAGAGATGAAAGTGGAGGTGTTTCAGTGTTACTCAGCTGCCGCCTTCTGGACTGCAGCTCTTAGAAGCCGTCTGGAGATCCTCTTGATGGAAGTAAGGTTGAAAAGATTGAGGGCAAGTAATAACGTCGATTGGTCTGCAACTCCTCAACGGATTGCGTGATAGTGATGGAAGCAAGAAAGGAATAGAGTTGATCTCAGGTTCAAGGGAAGAGGAGCAACAATTGAAAATGAGTGTGTTTTTTTTTTTTATGCACGTGGATAGGTGCGTAACAGATGGGCGAGAGAGACTCGTTCGGCTGTTGAATTTAGCTTTATCCAAAACAAGGAAACGATATAGTATCCTGGTTGGTTTGTTGTGTACAGGTGAAACACAAAGAGATAGCGACACGTGTACAGGTTTGTTACGATTTTGGGGGTTTAAACAATTAGGTGTTTACTGATTAGTGATTGGTTATGTGAGTTCTGAATTTTTGTTGATTAGATAATCAGTTGGGAAGAGAACACGTGTTATTTGAGAGAAGACGTGGAGAAAATGTGGGAAGGCTTGGTGGAGTAATGGATTTGGTCAAACACCAATTCAAAAGGCTTGGACGGTTATTAGTGGTAATGGTTTGAATAACAACAAAAAAAAATGGGCATAGGTATTGGGTTTTGTTGTTGTGTTTGTCAAACACTAAAGGATAGTTTTGGGTTGGATGGTTAGGATGTTTTCAATCAAGAGAAAAGGAAAAATAATAAAAAGTGGTCAAGTATGGTTAGTATATTATCCAAGCTAAGTTTGCTTAAAGTATAAGATAGGATAATTAAATAAGTTGGGTTAAAGTAAGATATATATTAGTATTCATATAGTTTGGATTTTAATTAAGACCTTATACTTAATCTCTAGGTAATGGGTTACTTGATCCCCAATAATTATACTTGATGTGATTAATGCATGCAACTTATAGTTTAATATACATGTGAGTGTTGTGTCAATTATACATGTATATAATGTATACATATACTTACCCATTAAATACTAGACAAGATATTTTAAACTCCATATTTACATTAAGTTTAATTATACTAGTAATGTCTAAATGATCTGCTCAACATGTCGGACTCATATCAGTCCACAAAATGTGTGGTTCTACTGAATCCATGTGGGCCCGCATAAAACGGCCCTTTTCGAAATTGAACGAAATTTCACGTGGCTATTCTAATAGTTGGATAATTGTGTTTCGTAAAGGAAAATGTATGAAAAATGGTCAAGAAATTCAAAATGGTCCAAAATACCCTTTAAGGTTTTTTTTTTTCGGGTTTTACAGTTTCTTTAAGCATGACTTGTGTAATAATGGGACTCTTGAGGCAGTGACAAGAACCATCAGTTGAGGTTTGATGACTCTAATCCAACGGTTAGAAATCACTAATCAAGCTAGTTTTTGGTCTTTAGGTTCACCTAAGGATGAGCCAAACATCTATAAGGTGAGTGGTCGATCTCTAAGAGTTTGTCACGTGGCTCATACTGTGGTGGGTCATCAAAGCTTTACTCCCTTATGTAATATCCAGCAATTTAAAGGACCAAAATAGTAAAAGAATAATGTACTGTTATCTTCCCTTCTTTCATTGCAAAATCCTATTTTTCATATTAGGACAAACAGTTTTAAGGATGTTGGCCTCTGCCATTAGATGCATAGGACTTTGGATGCAGTCGATGCAGAGGGCTGTTGTGACCCCACATAGCTCATTGTTTTGGGCCCACTAGCCGCATGGATGTTTAACACACCCTTTGGTGTATCTACATACAAAAAATCAGCTTGGTTGATAATTTCTCTCCATTGGATCAAGTACCCTAAAATATGCAAAAAAAAACATGCTTCAATCCAAACAACTAGAATAACATTAAAAAAAAATAAAAAAAAAATCCAACAACTAGAATCAAACCTAAAAAAGTGCTAAAATCAATGGGTAGAGAAAACCAATCATACTGATTTTTGGTATGTGTATCCACCAATCGGTAGGCTAAACATCCGTATGGTTAGTGGACACAAATAATGAGCTATGTAGGGCAACGAGAGCCCTCTGCATCAACTGCATCCAAAGTCCTCCGCATCTAAATTTTTTCCATTATTTTCTCCTGTTCACCCATGTTTTTTCTTTTTTAGTTTTTAAAGAAATTAAATGCATTATATCTGACGGGTATGAAAAATACTAGGTCACAATCTTTGATGGGCTCGCCTAATACGATGCTGGCATAAGCCATGTCATCTATTATCTATACTAAAGCTCGGCAATGCTGAGGTGGCGCTCTCCCCATCTTTTTTCCAGCATTTTTTCCAAAAATACCCTTGACCACTTACCTCTATCCTCTCTCATGTCTAATTTCTAACCCAAAATGTCTCTTCCTCCCATTCCATAGAATAAATCCTACACTAACATATATGCTAAATTATTTCTTTTGATTCATAAACACTCTTACGTGAATCCAGTGGAGAGTTAACCTCACAAAGACGTACAAAGCGCCAAGACAGAAAGTAATTCTCACTCTTCCTATTTCTCTTTTCTCAACGTACAGTTAATTTTTCTTAATCGTCTCAATACTCAAGTATCGTCTCTCTTCCCAGAATCCCAAGCGTCGTTAAGTATGGTATCTCTTCCCAAGAATCCCAACCATTGGTTAAAGACGTCTCTCCATCTTCCTAACCATTCTCCCTCCCCAGTGCTTCTCTCACTATTTATACCTGGCAACTACGGGTCCATTACGTCTGAGAAGAAATATTGGTTAAACACGTCTTTCCCCTATCTGTCGTTTAGAACCAAGCTAGAAAATCAAAATACAACCGTTGAAACATTGGGTAAACACGTCTATCCCCATTAAAACACGTCTCTCCCCTATATATATATATATCTGTCGTTTTAAACCAATCAAGAAAATAAAAACCCAGCCGTCGATTCAAAGGATAAGCAAACCGAGGGTTCCGCGGCTGGCTACTTCAATAAACAATGGGCAAAACTTCCCAGAATCTCACTTTTCATATCCCACGGTACACGTGGTGCCGGTTTAGTACATGCCAAGTCCAGTCCTGGCCCCCTGGCGCTAAAGTTCAGGATCAACACGTTCCCATTCCATCGTCGTACGGTCAGCGATTCGTAGCACCTGCTGTCATATTCCGGTGGGTTACCGACATCGGGTTCCCCATGCGGGTGAGTTGTATAGAACGGGGATGAAACAGTTACTATGGTGGAAGTGTACACGTTCCTGGCTGGAGTACTCTCAGATGAAGTGTATCAGCAACTGTACAACGGTGCGAGAAATACAAGGGTGCTTCAGTGCTACCCTGCTACAATAGTCATGGTGGGGGTCGAGTTGCAGGGTACCGGTACAGAGATGAAAACCGTTGCTCAGTCACTTTGAGGATTTGAACGGGGGTGTAGGCCTATCGACTAATGTGGAGACAATAAAATTGGCCTGTGGTGGTGAAGCTGTTCTCCTTTCGCGAGAGCATATCGGAACTATCTTTTTTCCGGTTTATGTTTGTTTTTAACGTTGATGTTTATGATTATTGAGTTGGATTGTAATTATAATTTTTTCACTATTATATGTTTTTGTGTTTTAAGATTTTGAGATGATAAAGAAAAGAGAACTGTATAAGAAATGTTATAATAATAAAAAAAGTTTTTGTTATTTTAATGATTTTAAGTTTTTAACCACAGAATTTTAGCATTATTGGCCAATATTTGTGGTACAAGGATCCAAAGGTTTAAAATCACTAATCAGCATGATTTATTGGGCTTATACGTCCACCTTGGGATCGTACAAACATCCATACGGTTAGCATCCTGTAATATTGTGTCACGGGCTCATATTGTGGTCAGTCAACAAATTTAACTACTTTATTTGTTTTTATATTTTTTAATAATATTCTAGGAAAATTATTATCTTATAAAGGCTGATATAAAGTTTAGGACGTGTCGACCATTTGTCTGATGGTAAGCATTCATGGAGAATTGTAATAAGACTTAATAAGTCTTATCGTAAGCATTCATCGTTGTCGACTTATTTAGGTATATGCACCACAAATTCCCCTAGCCTGATGGTGATGTTGTGGTTGTCGACTGATCGGTGATGACAGTGGAAGTAGATTTGAAGATTCAAGTTTCCTCTAATTTTTGTTTCCTCTAATGATGGTTGCAAAAAAAAATTAAAACAATTTCTGATAGCCAAATGGCATTCTTAAGCACCACGGCCACTTACACGTGTGTCCCATCCCTACATGACGGATGGACCAAATATAATATTTATTTGTTATTGCTAACCATTGAATTTTTTTTCTGCTGGGTTCGTTTATCTTTGAGGCTCGAAATTTTTTTGTTTTATACAGATCCTAACTTCAAAATGTTTTTAAAGTTGATGAGCTGTTGACAGGTTATTTTACAGGTCAACCCAAAGAATTTCACTTCAAATAAAACTGTTTTTTCTTCACTTTTATAGAATTAAATAGTTCACAAATTCTATATATTTTGAGCCATTAAAATAAATCCAATTCGATTCAAAATCTTTAATATCTATTTTTGATATATTTTAAAGTTTACAATTTCTAAAATTATTGAACCGTTATCATCATATTTAACAGTTCAAACAAAAATTATATTTAACAGTTCAAACATCTACTTCTATAAAAAGGCAAATTCATTTTTTTTTCTTAATTACTATAAATATATTTTATTCTTTAATTCTGCGCCCGTGCTTTAGCACGGGTAATGACACTAGTATGCTTCTATAAGATGGAATCTCATATGCTACAAATTAATAGAGCTGATTGTAATTGTTTTGATATATAAAACATTATATGTGGAGCCCATAAGAGTGGGTTGGTCCCACCTAAGGAAATCATCTATTTCACAAATCAATCAGCTAGAGAATTGAAATTACTTATGATTATGATTCGCAAAATGCTTTAAAGATATATGTAATAAACCAAAAAGTAGTTTACACCCAGCATGGCAGCTCAAATGGTTGGTGTGTATCCACCTCTTTCGAGAGGTCGTAGGGTCAAACCCGCATAGGTAGATTTTCTCCTTTATTTAAGCAGTGTGCCAGGAGTAGAAATCCCCTTTACCGGCTTGACCAGATTCAGGTTTCACCAGACTTCATCCGTGGGGCCCTCCCACGCCCAATTCCAACATTACCTATGACCTGCTTGTCTATTATTAGTAGTGTCAACAGGTACCTGATTACCCGACTACCCTACTGACCTAAAAACAAAAGCAACCCCACAAACATTCTTTCATAGTTCAAATTGCATGCACTTGTGAACTTTCTCTTGCTGGCAAACTTTATCAATTCTCCTCTCTTGTCAGCTAAATCATCATAGTCATCCAAGTCATCAGAATCTCTGTCATCAGGATGGTCTTGACACTATCAAACATATAGGTGGTGCACATCCTATTAATCATGTACCGTCGACCAATCAGTGAAACCCATCTTGAATATTAATTTGCTAGACCTAAAATCAGCATAATTGAAGGATCCATATATCATCTCATAATCTGTTTAGATTTTTTTTTTTTTTTTTTTTTACCATGAAAAACTAGTAACTATAATAACCAACGATTAAAAAAGAGCACACTCACGGAACTTTCTCAACAAGCCTTATCAACCTCCTTTCTTCTTCGCTTAGTCAATAGAAGCCCTGCCACATATAAGCCCACAAGATTCAACATTACTTATGGAGTCTGTTAATAGAAATACACATCAAGAAGTTTTTATAGATAAATAATGAGCCAAGTGTCCTATGGTGATTTCTCCCTAGATTTTTAGGTTGGGACACAATATAAGACACATGGCAGACTCTAAGATACCCCTGACTGTATGGACCTACATACCAAAAATCAGCTTGATTACTGTTTTCTAACCTTTAGATATTTGTTACCCCATGAAAATGACTCCAATCCCACGGTTTAGAAATCACTAATCAGGCTAATTTTTGGTATGTAGCTTCATTAGGGATTGGGCCAAATGTAAATACAGTCAGCAATGTGGCTCGTACTATATGGTCCGTCATCAAAGTTCTACTCCATTAGGATGGTCCAACACTATCATGCTTTTTATACTTTTCTTAAATTGCCATAGGTAGGGGTGTAAATGGGCCTGGCCTAGCTAGGCTTGCTTAATTTTGGCCAAACGTAAATACAGTCAGCAATGTGGCTTAATTTTGGCTTAATTTTAATAAAAATGCATTTCTGGCCTAAGAAAAGACTTTTTCTTGCACAAAAAAAGTGGTACAAACAAGCCATAAAATTTTTTTCATTCGAGTTCGGAAAACAAATAAATAAATACATTTAAGCTTAAAAAAGAGGAACATCATAACAAAGGCAACAATATCAATGCAAAATAAAATCATGGGATTTACCATTTCTTTCCGTATGTGTGATTCTCAGATTGTCTCTTCCCACTCCATGTTCTAAACCATTTGCTCAGTTTTGGTGCACTATGGGGACCCAAAGGGAGTCTCTTCAAATTTGGACAATCCTCCTCTTCTATGGTTTCCAAGGAAGGCCAATCAAGAAGTAACTTCTGTTGGAAAAAAACATGAGAGCCTTTTTAGGGATCGCAGTTGTAGGATCTTTAATCGAGGGAGCACCGTCTTGTCATTCTCTCTTGCTTCTTCATCCTCCTCTTCATTTACAATTAACTCCTCCATCCGGCAGTAAGATATTTTAAGTAGTTCTAGTTGCTGGAGACCTCGAACTATTCTCATTGGGAAGAGGTGCTTTAGGTTTCCACAGTTCTCGATTAAAAGATGTCTCCAGTTTGGGAAGATTGGAGCAGGCGGTGACGAAGTTGACAAAGTGCTTGAATTCGACTGTCTTAATCTGATGTTGGTGGATGAAGTAGTAGTCTGAAGGACCTCATTTACTTCTGCTACCGCTACTTGCTCCTCCTCTGATTGTGATATTAGTATCTTCACCAATTTTCTGCAGGCACTTATTTCAAGCCGCTCCAATCGTTGAAGTCTCTGCGCCATGGTTGGTGAGAAGAGATATCTCAATCTGATGCAGTATTTCACATACATTACTTTTAGGTTTCGGAAGCTAGCAAGAGGGATGACTCCCTTCCATATGGTTCTTAGGTTAGGTAGATCTATCGAGTGGGTTTCTCTTAATCTAGAGACCGTAGCATGCCCTTCCTCAAGCCCCACCGAGTTAAATACCTCCTCCAACTCATGACAATTTTTTACATAGAGTTCTTCTAAATTCTGTAGCCTTAGCAACAAATTAGAAGGGAGAATTTTAATTAATTTGCTGCAACTGAACACTCGTAGGGTTCTTAATTTGTCGAGGTATCCAGTTGGAAGTGGCCCATGACACATTGCCTTCAAGTTCTCCATACCTTCCAATTTTAACTCCTCCAAACTATTGAATGTAATTTTTGGAAAATCTTCCATGTCATCGCAATAATTGACACCAAGAGACTTTAAGCTGTTAAATCCCTCTGCGTCATCTTGTAAAACATTCTTAAGACCCTTGCAATTTGTGAATATTAGTTCATCTGTTCTTCGCAACAACACCTTAACCCAATTCGGAATCTGAATTTAGGCAAAATCAAGGCTCGTACACAGCAAACTCCACGGGGATCCATAAATCATGTAATGTTCACCCACTGTTATCTCAAACTTTGTTAAGTTTTCCAAAAAATTGAGAATTTCTTTGGAAAAACACTCGACATTTTGTATATGTACGTACAGAGCAGTCAAGCAAGTCAAGGATGCCACCTCACTAAAGCTAGCTTTACTTCCATCTCCCATTGTCTCAATCTCCCACCCACTAAAGCTATTGTCCATGTATAGTTCTTCTAAGCGAGACAAGCTTGATATCACGTTTGGTGGGATAATTTCAAGATGCGATGTATACCACAAGTCAAACAACTTTAGATTCGTCAATCCTCCTATTTCTTCTGGCAACCTTTGTATGTTTTCATTACCCATTAGAGTCAGAATTTCGAGATTTTTCAATATTCCGATTAGAGATACATCTCTTGACATTAATTCACAATTATCTAGGCAAAGTGTCCGAAGGTTCACGAAGCATGAGAGTGATGGTGGTAGTGACGAAATAGAGGTGTCACTCGGATCTAGAGTCAAAAGGGATGTCATACTTTCAAAAAATTTATCTGGGATTTTCTTCAAAGATATATTCCTTCTCAATGATAAGGTCAAGAGTTGTGGGCATTCAGATCGACTGGGAAGCTCACTGATTTCGTTCTCCATCAGAGACATTCGCATGCATTTACCCAACTTCTCCCTCTCCGACAGCCATTTTGTCAATCCCGTACCGGCTTTTACAATAAACCCCTTGTCTTCTTTAGCAATATATATGGCCACATCACGCACGATGTCATGCATCTTCACCAATCCCTCATCCATACCTTTTAACAATAAAGATGAAGCTAAAAGTTTGTCAACCACAACATCTAATCTAACCCTTGCTTCCTCCAAATTGTCAACATCTTCCAATATCGCTTCCCCCATCACATACATCAGCAATTGATCCATGTAAATTTGGTGGTCTTCCGAAAATAAACAACAAAACAAGAAGCATTTTTTGGTTTCTTCACTTTCTAAAAAATCGTAGCTCAACTTTATTGAGTTGAACACCTCTTTTTCCATTCCTTCAATGTCTTTCGGCATAGACTTTCTTAATTTTGTAGCTACAGCTTCCCAAACTGCTCTTTTGTCCTTGCATTGCAAAGCCCTTCCAAGTGTAACAAGTGCTATGGGCAAACCCCCACATTCTTTAACCACCTTCCAAGCCACTTCATGCAGAGAAGGAGAGTTTACAACATCACCCACATTCTTCTGAAAAAGATGCCATGACTCTTGTTCGGATAAGACGTTAACAGGAATATTTTCTTGGGTGTTCATTGCGAAACATACCTCTTGCCTTCTCGTTGTGAGTACAACTTTGCAATTCTTGTGGTCGTTGTTTCCCACCTCAGCTAGTTCCAATCTTCTCCATACATCATCTAAGATTACGAGGATCCTCTTTTCTCGTTTCAACCACTCCGATAACTGTGCTGCTCTAAATCTAAGGGATTTGCTCTTGTCTGATAGTGTCACGCCCAATTTCTCTGCAATTTCATCTTGAATATTTTTCAAGTCAGGGTTCTGGGACACGGTTACCATGACTACCTCATCAAAAAGATTATCGTGTTTCACTTGTTTGGCTACTTCGTTCATCAAGGTCGTCTTGCCTACGCCTCCCATCCCGTACACCCCGAATATTTTAATTCTCTCATCCTTAAATGCATCCATGACCTTCTTCATAGCAGATTTTGTAGATTGAAATGCCTCAAACTCTCCAAAATACATGGATTCGATGCTTGGAGTAATCGGAGGGTCTGATACACTATCGAAATTTCTTTCATTCAGGAGCTTATCAACAACTCCAATCTTATTTTTTGCTTCTTTACCAAAAGTATAACGATCACACCACCCGCCTTTGAAACATCCATCGATGTTTTTGGCTTCAACATTCAATTGTGTTGCCTCAATTTCAACACTATCCACCCTTCTTAACAGCTTCTCTTCTTCTTCTGTTTTGATCACTACTACTCCTCTCATCTGAGCTGCTTGGACCAACAGCTTCACCTCCTTTTCAATGGTGTCCACCTTTGCTAGCCACAGTCGTACTACAATTTTTATCCCTTGTCCTCCCCTCTCAGCTGCCACAACCGACCCTTTTACGTCATCTCTCTTGCTTTCCAATTCTACCAGTTTCTTTTCAAGTTCATCAATATTTTTCTTGCAATGAACAACATAACCGATCTGACGGGCGAGAGGAGCAATTGAACCCTTCACAATTTCTGTGATGGGTGTAGCCAAGATGCTGAAGACCCCCAAGAGGACCATTGTTGTTGTTGTTGTTGTTTAAGAAGTAAGCAACGAGCGAGAAGGAAACTAAATACAAGTGCTAGCTAGAAGAAAAGGCCCAAGAACAGGTTGGTAAGGAAGGGAAGAGAAGAAGTTATGGCGTACCTTTTCTTTGAGCAACAGCTTCTCCGGCCGACAATAGCTCAACCCAACTCACTCGTAACCCCGTAGACGGTGAAATGTGTATCAAGGAAGAGAAGAAAGCATGTAGTTCAGTGATTAGTGATTTCTAAGCGTTTGATTAAACGCTTAGAGTCATTTTCATGGGTTGATATTAACCGTGTGAAGTTGTGCATTATTGACCATTATTTGAGTTGAAGGATCCAAAGGTTTGAAATCACTAATCAGGCTGATTTTTGGTTTGTATCCCCATCTAGGGATTGGCTAAACATCCATACGGTCAAACTCGTACCACGTGGCTCATATTGTGGGCCATCATCGTGGATTTGCCAAACATCCGTACCTTCGGCGCCTTCTAAAAGTTTGCCTCGTAGATAATATTTTAGGTGGTCATCATAAGCGGTCAACGAACTTTTACTCCCCTCTATGCAATCCACCTACTCATCCATGTGCACCGCTTAATATGCGGGCGCTTGATGACAAAGTCGATGAAGATGACTCTCGTGGCCCTACATAGTGCATTCTTTTGGGCCAACTGACTGGATGGATGTTTAGTCCAATCCTTGATCGCTATACATACAAAAAATCAATATGATTGGATATCTTTATCCCTATAATTTAACGCATTTTAAGATTGATTCTAGCCGTTGGATTCAAGCATGCTTTTTGGTTACAAAATCCAATCGCCAGCAATCATCAATCAAGCTAATTTTGAGTGCATATATCCACCAATGGGTAGGCTCAACATCCATGCGGTTATATAACCTAAGTGCTAACCTAAGCAGCAATATTATATATGCTATTTTATTGATCTACTCACCTAACCAGCAATAATTCTAATAAGTTGACCGCACATGGGAGAAATCCGTAAGATTATTATTTTATGGGTCCCCGAACAACCATTTTGGCATACCCACGTAGAAGATGAATCAATGGCTGATTTTTGGTGAGGTGATCTCTACGGTGAGGAGATCAACCCAACAAAAAATCAGCCCATTCTGAAATTTCAAATCCCATCAAATGTGGTTCGGTAAAAATGGACGGTCCATAATCTTTCGACTTCTAAACCAGTCTACGAATATTAGAATGATTTGAATTTTTGTGAGGATGATCTCCTCACAATAGAGATCATCCTCACCAAAAATCAGCCATTGATTCATCTTCTATGTGGGTACACCCTTATTTTATTGATCCACCCACCTAATAATAATAATAATTTCAGGTAAGTGGATTAATTAATAATAATAATTTCTGGTTAGGTGGGTAGATAGGGGTGTAAATACCTCAGTTCCTATTCGGTTCCTAAGGTACCTAGAACCGAAATCAAAATTGTTTGGTTCATATCGATTTTGGTTCCTATCAGTTTCTTGTTCTCAAAATCTAGAACCTGAACCGATTATTTGGTACATCAGTACCAATCTTGATGATATTACAAGTTTAATACTATATTTATATATTTTACATTATATTGACTAGGGGGACGCCACGCGCAATGCACGTGCACTTTACATGTGGCAGCACCTTACACGTGGCATATTCTTAAGAGAGCACTGCCTGTATTTTTTTTAGTTTTTTCCCATTATTTTCGTTTTTCCCCTGAGCGTTACAATTTCTTATTACGGCCGTTATAAAGGAAAAAACGGTAACGCCCCCAGTCCGTTATACCGTTATAACGTTCCCTTTTAAACCTTGGTTATGACCTTTGATGTGGAGCTGTTGACCAATCAGTGGCCATCATTTATGCATGGAAGAGTAGAATATTCTAACTTTTTAGAATATTCTTTGGACAAATCATGTGGGCCTCACTCTCCCATTATGGATGGTGTCACGTAATTGGGTCCACACGCTCCATATTCATAATTTTCCACAAACATGATGTGATATATTTAACGGTTATGAAAATATTTGGTGACCATCTTTGGTGGACGAATCTCGGTGCACCCCAAACATGATTGTATTGACAGTCTATAAGATGGAATTTAAATTTTGTAAAGGCTGTAACACGAGATATCATATATGCAGGGCCGTCTCCATACAAGTTGAGGCCTAAGGCGAAAACTCCATATGAGGCCTTTTAATATTTAATATATTAATATAGGATCGGGATCGGGGGACAACCATTTGGAGACACTTAGAAGATGAATCAACGGCTGATTTTTGGTGAGGATGATCTCTATGGTGAGGAGATCATCCTAACGAAAATTCAAATCATTCCGATATTCGTAGACTGGTTTAGAAGTTGAAGAATTATGGACCGTTTATTTTTACCGTATAACTTGAAAACCACATTTGATAGGGTTTAAAATTTCAGAATTTGCCGATTATTTTTTAGGTTGATCTATATGGTGAGGAGATCATCCTCACCAAAAATCAGCCATTTATTCATCTTCTATGTGGGTCCGTCAAAATGGTTGTCCACCGATCTTGATCCTGACCCATTATATATATGGTATTAATTAAAATTTTTAACTCTCATATCACAAAAAAAATCTTATGTAACAACTATTCATGATAATCAAAAGTTTTTTATCAAAGCTATTAAAAAATTTTAGATGAACAGGGTTTCCGTTACAGTCCATGCAGAGGACTCTTGAGGGCCCTAAGTAGATCATTTTTTTCGCCAAATGAATGTGTGGATGTTCAACCCACATATTGGTGGATAAATACACAAAAAATCAGCTTGATTGATGATTTCTAGCCATTGGATTTACTACTCAAAAAGCATGCTTGAATCCAATGGCTAGAATCAAATCCTAAAAGGTACTAAAATCTATGGCTAGAGATGACCAATCAGGTTAATTTTTGGTTTATATGTCCAACAAGGGGTGGGCTAAACATCCATACAGTTAGTGGACTGGGGCATTCTCTCACATGGGGCCTAAGGGGACCGCCTTACTGGCCTTATGGTTTTTTTTTTTATTTTTTTTTTATAGGTATTGGCCTTATGGTTGAGTCGGCCTGATTATAATTTGGGAATGATAATATTGGCCTGATTATAATTTGGGAATGATAATATTTTTGTGGATCAGATTCGATTAAATAACTGCATAATTAAATTAAGGGCATTTTTGTATTACCCCCCCCCCCCCCCCCCCCCCCGTGAAATCATCAATATTTGTACTATCCTCCGGTGGTTTCACTTTGTTGCGTTTTCCCCTTTGACTGCAATTTTTTTTGGTTGATCTTAAACATTCTGTCTAACTTTTACTTTCAAGACCAAAATACCCTTTCTCTTTCACAATTACAAAAATGCCGACCGTACTTACAGTCCCATCATTATTATATCCTATCCCATCTCTAATTGGGACAAATCTAGTATGCATTTGTGTGCGGACTTAAAGTATGCAAACATTGTTAAAACTATTGGATGTCCCTTGAAAAATGTGTTATTTCAATGTTTTCAAAATTAAATATTTTATAAATTAAAAACATATTTTCAAGGAGTCTTTAATGGTGAATACAATGTTTGCATACTTTGCAGGCTAGATTTGTTCCTATAATTGATGGATGCTTCAAATTTAGCTAAGAGAAAAAAGGTAAATTTTCATTGCCCGCCACATAGCAATTTCTTAGTGGACACTGACGATATAGATGTTTGGCCAATCCATAGGTGGACTTATAAACCCAAAATCAACATGATCAATGATTTTTAAGCGTTAGATGAAGTCGTTTTCATAGGTTGATTTTAACCGTATTAATTTGAGCGTTATGTACCATTATTTGGGCAAAAAGATCCAACGGTTAGAAATCACTAATCAGGCTGATTTTTGGTTTGTAGGTCCATTAGGAATTGGCCAAACATCCATATGGTCAACATTCTCTAAGACGTGGCTCATATTAAGGGCCTCCCTGAACGTCAGTGGTCATGGCAAGTTTTAATCTCCACGTGGCTCATATGGTGGCCCCTCATCAACGTTGATAAAGGACATCTGTCATCGCTGCTCGTTTGAGAGTATATCATGTATTTTTTGGCCATTATGATCTTCCCCATCTCCTTTAAACCAATGGGTACACCGAAAAAGAAATCAATGAGTAGATCATGTAGTCGCCATGGTGATTGATGTTCCCACCTTCGATATGAAACCACGTGGTGGACATTTAGAGACCACTGACCTTATGGATGTTTGGCCCACCCCTAGGTGGGCATACATACCCAAAATCAGCCTGATTAGTGATTTCTAACCTTTGGATCATTGTACCTCAAATAATGCTAGAGGTGCACGGTTAAAAATCAACCCATGAATATGATTGGAATCCAACGCTTAAAAATCACTAATCATACTTACTTTTGGTATGTGGGTCCACTTGGGGATGGGCCGAACATCTATACGGTAAGTGGTATCCAAGAGTGTGCCACGTACATGGGTTTTCATGAAAACAACTCAAATCCAATGGTTGGAAAACCACCAAAAAGATAAGTTCTACCATTCTACATGTGATGAAATTTTGTTGGACACTTGATGAACGGTTCATATTTTTTTTTTTTTTTTTGTAAGAAAATATGAACCATCTGTCTATAATAAATGATCTAATTGGTGAGACCACGTGTCAATGATAAGGGGTTAAAATAGAAGTACACCCACATTAATGCGGGTCAGGTAATTCTGAAAAAGTAAGCAACAAGTCTTTTTGTAATTTTAAAAAGAAAGGGCAGTTTGGTCCTGAGAACAAAAATTAGATAGACCGATTAAGGTCAACCAAGAAAAGTTACAGTCAAAGGGGTAAACGCAACAAAATGAAACCACCGGGGGTAGTGCAAATATCTGATTTCACGGGGGTAGTACAAAAATTACGTACTTATCCACTTAACCTTATTATATTTAGCAAAAAAAGGAAAGGATATAAAGTGAAAGATGAGTGAGTAATTATTCTTAATCCAAGAAGAACAAAAAGAGTTATATGCATAAATAGTAAATACTAGAAAAGAGAGAGAGGGCGGGCAGTTGAATGACACTATGGTTGTGGTCCGCTACCTCCACGCCGGCACCTATATATACCTTGACAATTATTAACGACTCCCAGGTTCTGTTCAGGTAAGCATTTGGCATACGGATCTCCACTTGCTTTCCCTGGACAAACCGTTTGAGTGCCAACTTTAGTAAAATCAATGAATCCTCCTCCTCCTCCCGACCCTTGGAGAAGCCTTCCACTTACTTCAATTCCGACTCCATCAACAACTCATCATCGTCGAGGCATTCAGCGATAGTGCTGTTGCACCCCGAGTTAGCTGCAGTGTTGATCATCTTAAGTGTAGCACCTCTGCACACACTACTTGTACTAAACAGAAGTATCACAACAAGTGCTAGAAATAGAAACAAACCTCTCTTCAACTCACTTCCCATTGCTGCTGCTGCTGCTGCTTCTTCTTCTTCTTCTTCAACCCCCCAATTCCCTCGTGACTCTCACAAGAAGTGCACTTTTCTTTCTTCAAGCACAAGAAGCACTTATTTATAATGCATCAGTTTTAGTCACGTACATCTTTGCTCACGGACAATCACGAGAAATTAATCTTTAATCCTCCAACTTTTTACCATGCCACTTATTATGCGCCACCTGTCCTATGTATAAGGTGGCCCTTTAACTATAGTTTCATTTTCTACACCGTTAAGGGTAACTAGAGTGAACGGCCACCTTAACCCCAGTAAAGGCATCGGAGCCACGTGGCACATTCTTCCAAACCACTGACCGTATGGACGGTTTGGCTTTTCATTAGGTGGACATCCGGACCAAAATTAACCTCATTTGTGATTTAAAGCCGTCGGCTCTGAGACTGAGTAGCCCAATTAATGCTTTGGATAATATATCAACCCCATGCAAAAGACCAAAATATACGGTTATGGTTGGCAAAATTGCTGACCGACCATAGTATGAGCCACGTGGCATATTCTTAGAGATTTCTGACCTTGTGGATATTTGGCCAACCCTATATGGACTTACAGACCAAAATTTGGCCTGAATAGTGATTTATGAGCATTGGATTGAAGTCGTTTACATGGTTTAATTATTAACCGTTGAATTTGAGCAGTATTGACCATTATTTGGGATACGAAGATCTAAAGGTTTTAAATCACTAATCAGACTGATTTTAGGTTTGCACGTCCACCTAGGAATTGGCCAAACATCTAGATGGTCATCTTCCTCTACGAATTTGCCACGTGTCTCATATTGTGTTGGTCAGTAACTTTACTGACTGGTGCCGGTCAAAAAGTTCTCCTCCTTATAGCTCACCAATCAGGCTATTTTTTGGTGAGTAGGTCCATCTAGGGATTGGCCAGTGGTCTTTAACAGTGAGACACGTCAAGATTACAAAAAAACAAAAAAACAGTACTGAGACACGTCACAAAATAAATAGTGACACGTGACTCATATTGTGTCGTAGTGGGTGATTGTCGGTGTGAAAATGTTGACTATCAAAACTGGACCCAGTCCCCTATTGTCGAGAAAAAGTAAAGCTAAAGCTAACTGGATAAAAAATGAGTGGTTGTAAAAGGAAAAAAAAAAAAAAAGAAAGGTCCTTTCCATGAACACCTTTGAATTATGCAAGTCGCAAAAATTTAGCCTGAGATGAAGTTTTCTTGTGGCCTTGTGGGAGTCAATTTTACCCGTTTAACCGGAACCGAAAACACCGATTCCGGTTTCATATTTTTGAGAACCGATTAAAAAGTAACCGGAACCAGAACCGAACCGACAATAACAGTTCCGATTCTAGGTAGCATAATATGGAACTGAAACCGATAAGAACTGGAATCGAACCGATAAGAACCGGTACCAATAAATAAATATAGTGTAAATATTCTAATATTCTTAAGATTTGACCTAATATACCCGGAACCGGAACTGACATAAATACATAATCGGTTCCAGTTCCGGATCCATCACTTTGAGAACCGGAACCATTAAGAAACTGAACCGATAAGAACCGGAACCGATTGTTCCAGTTCTGATCACCTTAGGTACCAAACTGGAACCGACCCGTTGACACCCCTAGCCTTGTTGCCTTGTGGCCTTGCGGCGAACATAAAAATATATAACGTGGGCCCACTGACGCATCAGTGATAGGCCACCCTTGATGGACCCACATACCAAAAATCAGTTATATTGGTGATCTGTAGCTATTGAATTCGAGTTTTTTCATGGGTACAATTTTAACCATTCAATTTAAGTAATTTTTTGGTGCTTGGATCAAATCGGTAGAGATCACCAATTAGGTCGAGGAAAAGCTAACTATTAACGGGTCAGTAGGCTTGAAAGAATATGTCATGCTTAAACAGACTCGATTTAGGCACAGTTGACCAAAATACTTAAATAAATCTTTCTCCACCCCTCGGCCTAGGCAAATTTGTCTAAAGCTTTAATTTTCACAATAAACAAACCTCTAGTTTAACCTGGGCCAACTCGATCAAGGTCAAACCAATTCTTTGGAGTGAATTGAGCCAATCAATTGATCTAGATATGTCCATACTCTACTTAATAAGGAATAATCTACTTGTCATAATCCTCTTTCACATATGTATTTCAGATTACTTATAGTAGACAATAATTATGTCACATTACCAACATGCAAACAACTTAAGGGATTTTACACCGAATGTGCCTCCCTCAATAGGGCTGTCAACGGATACTATTCGGATCGAATACAAGTATATCCGAATCCGATTCGATATCTGTCGGACATTCTAAATCAATATCCGAATCCAAATCCGATTAATTTATCGGATATCCGATAATATCCGATCAGAAAATTGGATATAGATAATATATTATTATATTTACATAATAATAAATATATATGTAAAATAATTATAAATATTATATTTATATATAATAAATATTATTATTATTAGAATAAATATTAATTAATATGATAAATATAATATAATCTATTTATTATATATATAATTATTAAATAATATATTGGATCGAATATTATCGAATCAAATACATCAATATCCGAATCCGTATCCGAGAACTATTCGAATATTAAAATGATATCCAAATCCAAATCCGATATCCAAAATTTTTGGATAATATCTGATTTTTCGAATATGGATTCAAATTTTCAACTATCCATTGACAGCCCTATCCTTCAACCTCATCCTCAGAACAGGGTAATATGATACGCTAAATGAAAATTCATGGGTATTATTATAATTTACTTATATATGAGTAATTTAGATATTTTAATTGATCTTGCGTGTTTATTTTTCATGTTTATTAACCTTAGAAAGTATACAAAGAACTTAGACAAAACTTAAAATTTATTATGCTTAAGATCATTTTACTTGCTTGAACATTGAAATAAAATTTTGTATGAGCACAATCTAGATACTATTTATGCCCCGTTTGTTTTTCACAAATGTGCGCGCATTAGTACCATTGTGCGCAACTTAGTCAAAAAATGTGTGTTTGGTTGCACAAATACGCACGACTCACAATGCGCATCAAGGCCCTCAATATGCGTCAAGGCACGCGTTACAATACTCACCCTCCCTAAGAATCAAAACACGCACGAAATCGCGTCTTCTAATACACGCGATGTACCATAAGGAACACTTATGGTACATCGCACGGTAAGTCGCAGTACATAATAACCAATTGAGTTCACTCTTTCGTTCCCCTAAACCCAAACCCCTCCACTAGAAGAAACCCTAACCCCACCGATCGCCCTCTCTATTGCAACATCCATCGACTCCAGCAAGCACTGCATCTCCGGCAACTCCTCTCTTCCCCTAAACCCAAAATAACCCTAACCCCTACACTGGACGAACTCCTAATCCCTCCTCTCACCGATCGCCCTCTCCGGTGCAACACCGACTGACGCGGGAAGGGGATTTTGGGTCCGACAAGCAATGACGGTATCGCTCTCTCTCTCCAGCAAGCAACGACTGTGCTTTCTATATATTTGTCCATGGTCTTGAAATGTACTCTAAAAGCAATTGCTTGAAATGTATAGTCGATGAGTCATTTGTCTTCTTTGACCAATTTTGTTTAATTTTCTTCCGTTTAATCTGATTTTTTGGACAATTAATTGAGGTTTCACTTGCTGTTTCTGTAGATTGTAATGAAGGAATACCTTGAATTGGGGTTTCACTTGTTGTTTCTTTAGATTATAGGATTGTTGTTCTTAAGGTTTTCGAGTATCTAATTTTAGGAAAATTTACTTCAATTAAATTGAAGAGACTTATTGTCGGTTGTTTGTAAGGAAGTGCATGTTACTATAAGGGCACCATAGTTGACGAATAAGACCTCTAAGAGCAGAGATAAAACTTGAATGGATAACTTTTGTACAACAAATATTGTCTCCATTAGAATAAGATATTAGAATAAAAGATATTACTAGAACAAAATTATTATACTAGAAATGTACAAAAAAGAACTATAATAAAGAGAAATAAAGTAGATGTTTTCTACATTCCTAAGAGATTAGTTCATGTCTTCAAGTTCCCCAAATTCTACAAAGGAATTTCATCTCAAAGAGTGAATGAAGAACCCTATAATAAATATGATGATATGTGTATTAAATGTATGAACAAGAAGATGTTAGGGATGTACTTAGTAAAGGGTTGTAAATCTATATAACAAAACAGGGAAGTTGTCTCCCCACTTATACCCCCTCTTATCTATTTTGACAAAGAAGGGCTGAGATCTTATCCCCCAAATAGATGGTGGATCTCAGCCATTCACACCCAATTTTGACAAACGCTTTGTTGGAGAGTGCCATGGGCATGGACCACCCACTATCTATATAACAAGTGATAGTGGTTGTCTTATACCCCTCTTATCTTATATGGCTTCAATAATGAGTGGCTGAGATTAACTCCCACCTGATTTTGACAAACACTTTGTCGGAAAGTACCGCGGGCACGGGCCACCCATGCATATAACAAGACAACTCAGTTGTATTCTCTTATCTTATCCATCCATCTAATGTGGACGGTTAGATAAAGAGTGGTTGAGATCAAATCCATCAATCTAAAGTGGACGGTTAGATTTCAGCCACTCAATCCGCATCATTTGACCTTAATTTATTCAAAATTTAAATTTCAACACCGTTATTTTTTGTTATTTTCCCATTTCTCCCTCTGTGCGTAACAATCCGTTATAACAGCCGTTATAGTGGAAAAAAACCGTAACACCCCAGTCCGTAATGCCGTTTGAGTGCCGAAGGCACCCAATTTTTGCAAACGCTTTTGTCAGAGAGTGCCATGGGCATGGGCCATTTACTATCTTCTATATAACAAAACAGGGAAGTTGTCTCCCCACTTATACCCCCTCTTATCTATTTAGACAAAGAAGGGCTGAGATCTTATCCCCCAAATAGATGGTGGATCTCAGCCATTCACACCCAATTTTGACAAATGCTTTGTTGGAGAGTGCCGTGGGCACGGGCCACTCACTATCTATATAACAAGTGACAGTGGTTGTCTTATACCCCTCTTATCTTATATGGCTTCAATAATGAGTGGCTGAGATCCACTATGCTTCATATCGATGGCTAAGATTAACTCCAAACTGATTTTGACAAACACTTTGTCGGAAAGTACCACGGGCACGGGCTACCCACGCATATAACAAGACAACTCAGTTGTATTCTCTTATCTTATCCATCCATCTAATGTGGGCGGTTAGATAAAGAGTGGTTGAGATCAAATCTATCGACCTAATGTGGACGGTTAGATTTCAACCACTCAATCTGCCTCATTTGACCTCAATTTATTCAAAATTTGAATTTCAACACCGTTATTTTTTTGTTATTTTTTCATTTCTCCTTCTGTGCATTACAATCCGTTAGAATGGAAAAAACGGTAACACCCCAATCCATTATACCATTTGAGTACCGAAGGTACCCAATTTTTGCAAATGCTTTAGTCAGAGAGTGCCGGGGGCATAGGCCATTTACTATTCTATATTACAAAACACATTGGTAATTGTCTCCCTACTTATACCTCCTCTTATAAGCATCAACAAAAAAGGGTCGAGATCTAATCCTCCCCCAAATGGACGGTGGATCTCCGCCACTCACCTGATTTTGGCAAATTCTTTGTCGGGGAGTGCCGATGGCACGGGGCACCCACTAGTATTATACATATAAACAATTTGAGTAAAACTTTGATGACAGGGTCCCTGTCATTGACGCCGATGTCAGGGTGCAATACAAGCCACGTGACACACTCGTAGAAGTCTCTGACCGTATGGATGTTTAGCCATGTCTTTGGCATTCAACTATATGTGCTTTGTACTTTAGAATTTATAGGTTTGGACTACCTTGATTGAATGATCATAGAAATGAATGAGATAGATTGGGGTTCTTTGTGAGGATGGTCAACATTGTAATAAAAATGAGTCAAATCCAAAGCTTCATAATCACTGATCCAACACCTAGAACTCACAAGGTTATAATCAACCCCTAAAATTGACTCCTAGCCAATGCCTACAACTCATAAGGTTATAATCAACATACATGACTCAACCAAATATTGCGGGGCTCACATGGATGAGTACATAGATCTGATTTTTGGCCATGATGATCTCCTAACCATTGAGATCATCCTAAAAAAAATCAATCTAGTTGTAGTTTTATGAACCCACCAAATGAACTTTTCATTTTGAGCTGTTCATTTCAAGTACCACATGGCATTTTTTATTGCAAATGTTTATATATTACATAAAAATTACTTTATATAATATTATATGTATATCTATACACAAAACATTCAAATCGAGTCCACGTGGCATTCCAAAACGACAATATATAATTTTATATAATGTAATGCGATGTACTGAATCAGGTGCAACATCTACTAACATTTGCGCAAACGAACATACATAATTTATTTTCGCGCGCAATTTGTTGAATCCGTCCAAATGTCTAACATTCAGATTTGCGCATTGAATGTGCGCCGATTCCAAAACGTGCACGTCCAGAAACACGCGTGAAAAAAAATAAACGGAGCCTTAACGTTCTTAATCTAATAAGAGCATAATAAATTTTGAAGTAATGGGACCCACCGAGAATCCTATGGACACTAAAACGCTCATAAATAACCCTAAAATGATAATTTTGAATAATTATTACAAATTTACTACTAAACAGATACCAAACATAAATAAACATCTCAGACACTTTAATTGGCCAATAACAAATATAATATAAGTAATTGTATGATTAATTGAGTTATAAGTGTTGGGTGGGCCTAGAGGGCTAATTTAGAAATCCTTTGGGCCTTAGAATAACATTAAACGAAGCCTAGTTGATACCTATAAGTTTTGGATCTATTTCTGGTCTATATCCAACCTAAAAAACATTTTAATGGGTTGTAAAATACACCCCTTTGAAATAACGAAAATCACTTAAAAATAAAAATCCAAAATCATAATCTTTATGGAATACTTTCTAAACCTATTTAAGAAAATTTTTTAAGGCTTACGCGCATAGTTATAAGTCAAACAACTAGAAATCACCAATTAAGTTAATTTTTTGTATGTACGTCGACCAACTAAGAATGGGCTAAACATCCGTACCACAGTAAGTGGTCTCTAAAAGTGTGCCACATATCTCATATTGTGGTCCGTCATTAAAGATTTTAATTAATACCATATATTAATGGGTCAGGATCGGTGGACAACATTTTGACGGACCCACATAGAAGATCAATCAATGGCTGATTTTTGGTGAGGATGATCTCCTCACCATATAGATCACCCCCAAAAATAATCAGCAAATTCTGAAATTTCTAACCCCATCAAATGTGGTTTTCAAGTTATACGGTAAAAATAAACGGTCATAATTCTTCAACTTCAAAACCAGTCTACGAATATCAGAATGATTTGAATTTTTGTGAGGATGATCTCCCCACCATAGAGATCATCCTCACCAAAAATCAGCTGTTGATTCATCTTCTAAGTGGATCCTCCAAATGGTTGTCCCCCGATCCTGATCCTCTATTAATATATTAAATAATAAAAGGCCTCATATGTAGGGGTGTCAATTTTACCCGATTTAACCGGAACCGACCGAAAACACCGGTTCCAGTACCACATTTTTGGGAACCGATTAAAAAGAACCGAAACCGGAACCGAACCGGAAACTAATGGTTACGGTTCCGGTACTCTAATATGGAACCGAACCGATAAGAACCTGAACCAATATATAAATATAGTGTAAAAATTCTCATATTACCAAGATTGGACCCGTTATACCCGAAATCGGAACTGGAACCGACAAAAACTACATAATCGGTTCCGGTTCTGGTACCATCACTTTGAGAACCAGAACCGATAAGTACTCGAACCGATAAGAACCGGAACCGTTTGTTCTGGTTCTGGTCACCTTAGGAACCGAACCGGAACCGACCCGTTGACACCCCTACTCATATGGAATTTTCACTTTAGACCTCAACTTGCATCGAGACGGCCTGACACTATGCATAATAGACCCGAATCCGCCACGCCGTACATGTAATATATTTTGCCAGTGTGAGAAAGTAAAATCCGGAATCAAGTGAAGACATCATCCCTCCCTTAATTATGTAATAATAGTTGGTGGCCCGTGCCCACGGCTCTCCTCGACAAAGCCTTTCTCACAATTGGGTGTGAGTGGCTGAGATCCACCATTCTATTGGGGGATAAGATCCCGGCCCTTCTTTATGAAGCCGATAAGAGGGGGGAGACAACTTCCCTGTTTTGTTATATAGACTAGTAAATGGCCTGTGCCAACGGCACTCTCCGACAAAAGCGTTTGCAAAAATTGGGTGCCTTCGGCACTCAAACAGTATAACGGACTGGGACGTTACCATTTTTTCCATTATAATGGTTGTTGTAACGGATTGTAACGCACAGAGGGAGAAATGGGAAAATAATAGAAATAACAAAAAATAACGGTGTTGAAATTCAAATTTTGAATAAATTGAGGTCAAATGAGGCGGATTGAGTGGCTGAAATCTAACCGTCCACATTATATGAATGGATAAGAAAAGAGAATACAATTGAGTTGTCTTGCTATATGTGTGGGTGGCCCGTGCCTGCGGCACTCTCTGACAAAGTGTTTGTCAAAATCGTCTGGGAGTTAATCTTAGCCATTGATACGAAGCATAGTGGATCTCAGCCACTCATTATTGAAGCCATATAAAATAAGAGGGAGTATAAGACAACAACTATCACTTGTTATATAGATAGTGGGTGGCCCGTGCCTATGACACTCTCCAACAAAGCATTTGCCAAAATCGGGTGTGAGTGGCCGAGATCCACCTTTTATTTTGGGGATAAGATCTTGGCCCTTCTTTGTTGAAGTAGATAAGAGGGGGTATAAGTGGGGAGACAACTTCCCTGTTTTGTTATATAGACTAGTGGGTGCCCCGTGCCATCGACACTCCTCGAAAAGAATTTGCCAAAATCAGGTGAGTGGCAGAGATCCACTGTCCATTTGGGGGAGGATTAGAGGAGGTATAAGTAGGGAGACAACCAATGTGTTTTGTTATATAGAATAGTAAATGGCCCATGCCACGGCACTCTCCGACAAAAGCATTTGTAAAAATTGGGTGCCTTCGGCACTCAAACGGTATAATGGACTGAGGCGTTACCATTTTTTCCATTACAACGGCTGTTATTACGGATTATAACGCACAGAGGAAGAAATAGTAAAATAACATAAATAACAAAAAATAACGGTGTTGAAATTCAAATTTTGAATAAATTGAGGTCAAATGAGGCGGATTGAGTGGCTGAAATCTAACCATCCGCATTAATTAAATTTTGCGATTGTGAGTAAATGAACGGTATTAATTAAATTTTTTAACTCTCGTATGATAGAAAATCTTATGTAACAACTATTCATGATAATCAAAAGCTATTGAAAAAAATTTAGATGAACAGGGTTTCCGTTATAGTCCAAGCAGAGGACTCTCGGGGGCCCTACGTAGATCATTTTTTTCGCCTAATGACTGTGTGGATGTTCAACCCACATAATGGTGGATAAACACACAAAAAATCAGCTTGATTGATGATTTCTAGCCATTGGATTTACTATTCAAAAAGCATGCTTGAATCCAATGGCTAGAATCAAATCCTAAAAGGTACTAAAATCTATGGCTAGAGATGACCAATCAGGTTAATTTTTGGTTTATATGTCCAACAAGGGGTGGGCTAAACATCCATGCGGTTAGTGGACTAGCGCCTTCTCTCACTTGGGCTGGGGGCCTTCTCTCACATGGGGCCTAAGGCGACCACCTTACTGGCCTTATGGTTGAGCCGGCCCTGCATATATGCCAAGGTTTAAAGGAGGTCGTTTTAACGGTATAACGGACGGGGAGTTACCGTTAAAACGGTCGTTAAAACGGATTGTAACAGCCAGGAACAAAAATGGAAATAAATAGAATTTAGCTAAAAAAAGGAAAAAAAATGGCGCTGAAATTCAAATTTTGAAAATGAAAATTTCAGAAACGAAAAAAACATAATTTAATAGAAAAATAACAGATTTTAACGGGATTTAACGGCCATTTTTTTCCACAAAATTTTCCAGAATTTAACGGCCGTTAAAACAAAAAAAAAAAAAAAAACAGCCGTTAAATTCAAAGCGTTAAAACGGGTTTTAATGAAACGGGTTTGGGGTGTTACCGTTTAAACGGCCATTAAAACCATTTAAACAGCCGTTTTTAAAACCATGATATATGCCACAAATAGAGCAGATTAGATGATTGTAAATTTTCAGATATATAGAATTATATATGTGGAGCCCACAAGTGCGTTGGTCCCACCTGAGGAAATCATCTACTTCACAAACCAGCTAGAAGCAAGAAATCACTTATAACTATGATTCGTAAAGTGCTTTAAAGATCTTTAACAAGCCAAATGCTAGTTCATGCAAGAGGACTCCCAATTCAAACATTACATATAACCTTTTTTTGTAGTCACCATCATGGGAGGGCCCCACGGATCCCATGGATGAAGTCAGGTGAAATCTGGACCCAGTCAGGCCGGTAAAGGGGATTTCTACTCCTGGCAGACTGCTCAAAGGAGGAAACCTGCCTATGTGGGTTTGACCCCACGACCTCCCAAAAGAGATGGATACACACCAACCATTTGAGCTGCAATGTTGGGTGTAACGTTACATATAACCTGCTTGTCTATTATTAGTAGTGTCAACGGGTACCTAATTACCCAGCTGCACCACTGACCTAAAAAGAAAATCAATCCAACAAACACTCTTTGATAGTTCAATTTTTTGTCCAACAACAAAAATAACAACCACAATTGAAATTAAAAAAAGAAAACGAGTAGCACTTGTGAACTTTCTTGGCAAACCTTATCAATCTCCTTTTTTCTCAGCTTGATCATCCTAGTCGTCCAAGTCATCAGAATCCCTGCCATAAATAACTTCACAAGTTTCAGCAAATTTTGGAGTCTGTTAATAGAATTGCACATTAAGAAGTTTTTCTCTACAGAAACTTTCTAAAATGAAAACAAACTTTAATCTATTTACATAAACAAAAATAAATTTCTGAGATTCCCAAAAAAAGTAACTAAACGCCCTTTTCTCCCTGACAGATATAAAAGGTTAAAAGACTGACTGTTTCTCTAGACAAAAGCTGAAAAGGACGTTTGCCCATAGAGGAGTATAACTTTTGTCCCGATACGAGCGATGGCACACTCTTATCGGACGATCCATATGGATGTTTGGCAAATCACTAGGTGGACCTACACACCAGAAAAGAAACATGATTAGTGGTTTATAAGTGTTGGATTGAAGTTATTTTCATGGGTTGATTTTAATCGTAAGAATTTGAGCATTATTTGAGTGCAAAGATCCAAAGGTTGTGAATTACTAATTAGGCTGATTTTTGGACTGCAGGTCCATCAAGGGACTGATCAAACATCCATACGGTCAGCGTCCACTAAGAGTGTGCCATGTGGCTTGTATTGGGACAAAAGCTTTACTCCTCTATGGGAAACGCCCTTTTAAAGGGCGACTGTCAGGTACGGACATCCTTTAAAAGGGCGTTTGTCACCCTTTTCAGCTTTTTCCTACTTTTATCAAGAGAAACAGTCAATCTTTTCACCTTTTATTTTTGTCAGGGATAAACGCCCTTTCACCCTAATTCTCCATTTTATCTATACTATTAAAAAGCAAAAACATGAGTGGGTGTTTACCGTTTGGGTCATAATCTATTTATCTATCTACTACCTTCTGTTCCCATTAACCGTTGAATTATTTGGGTTTTTTGGGCTCTTGGTTTCCTGGACATAATTCACCCTATTTGCTCAATAAATTCATCTCTCGAAAAAAGAAAAAAAAATCTTTACTAGACTACTTAAAAAAAGGGTTGGGATCTGTGCACAACCTTTTTTTTTTTGACAACATGCCAAAAATCAGTTTGATTAGTCCATCTTTAGGTGGACTTACATGCCAAAAAAATTAGCTTGATAAGTGATTTCTAACCTTTTGATGTTAGTAACCCCAATAATGCTCAAAATCTATGGTTAAAAAGCAACCCATGAAAACAACTCGAATCGAATGCTTAAAAATCACTAATCAGGCTGATTTTTTGCAAGTAGGTCCACCTAGGGATGGGAAAAACATCCATACGGTCAGTGATCTCTAAGAGTGCTACACGTGTAAGGTGCTACCACATGTAAAGTGCACGTGCAACGCACGTGGCTTCCCCTAGTTAATAATTAAATAGCCAAGTGTCTTACACTCGATAATTTGATCTCTATATATTTTTAGATTGGGTACTCTAGGGGTGAGACAATCACATAACAAAGGGTTTCCACACATGGTAGTTGTCACATCCCTGAGCTTCGGCTCGGGTGTTGGCTACGCGGGACGGAAGGCCAGCACCCACGAGGTTCCCACATCAAGGATGGGAGCGACAGGTATGCGAGCACGGACAGATGGCTTGGACATGCAACACTATCGTGGGCAGCGATAGGGACGTGCATGGGTAGTTAGCTTGGACGTTCAACACAAGTGTGTGCAAGACTTGTGGGGAAGTACACCGGCAAGTGGTTGGGTACTTGGCACACGCAACGGATCGACGTGTGCGAGCATACAAGTGTATGTTGCATGACAAATACGCGGACGGGCGTATGTGGCATGAACAAGTGCGTGTAGCATGACAATAGCGCGGACGGCGTATGTGGCATGAACAAGTGCGTGTTGAATAACAATAGCACGGATGGGCGTATGTGGCATGGAGAAGTGCGTGTGGCATGACAATAGCGTGGATGGGCGTATGTGGCATGGACAAACGCGTGTGGCAATACAGTAGCGCATACGGGCGTAGGTGGCATGGACAAACGTGTGTGGCATGACAATTGCACGGATAGGCGTATGTGGCATGGACAAACGCGTGTAACGAACAAAGCTAGACTGGAAAAGACTTGGAGGCGTATGGCATCCAATGGTGCTTTGGAGCAGTTGTGGCTTCATTCAGGGTGAGGTGGCTGCCTCAGAGACTGACACCTAGGCGGTGGTTATAAAGTAGTTACCAGTCCACCCACTAAGCAGAAGTAGGATGGTGGGCTAGGTAGTTACGCCATGTGGCGGATAGATGGAGCTGACACCCAGGCAGTGGTTATGGTAGTTATTAGCCCATACACAAGGTTGGGTGATGGGCTAGGGTAGTTATACCATGTGTCATTGTATGGGGGTGACACCCAAGGATGGTAGTGGGTAGTTATTAGCCCATACACAAAATGGGGTGATGGGCTAGGGTAGTTATACCATGTGTCATTATGTGGGGGTGACACCCAAGGGTGGTAGTGGGTAGTTACTGGAAGTTACTAACCTATTGTACAGGATTGTAACAAGTGTCCCATGATGGGGCTGAGGTAGTTATTGGACTGGTTTATATATGACCAGCCACCCATGTGGTGAGAGCAAGACATGAGTTGTGCATTCTGTATTTCTTAAGTGTAAAGGAATAAAAGAGAAAAGGTTGTGGCCTTTGAAAAATTGTGTGAGCTTTGTGTTGCAATTGTGTGAGCCTCTTCTCCCCCTTCTCCCTTATTGTTTAGGCTAAGACTAAGTCGGGTGGACTTAGTACCGATGCGGGTTTTCGGAGCGGAAAAGAGTTCGGCCTGGTTTTGACCCCGTGACAATTTGGTATCAGAATGAAAGTTACGATGGCTGAAGACAATGTTGTTGTTTTGCAAGGCTAGAAGCGTTGGTGGCCAAAATTTCCAATGGAGCCCAACAAACGACGGAAGGAACCTCTTCATCCGAGGCGATGATGGAGAGGGTGGTATCTCTTGAGCAAACCCTAGAGGAGTGATGGACGACCCGTTGGACCGAGCTCTCCTCGGATGTGAGTGCGCTCACTAATCTGTTCAAAAGTAATCTCCAATCCATTTCTGATGAGTTGGTCATTGTGAAGAGAACGGTAAGGCTCACCCCTGTGCATGTTGAGCCAACCCACAAGGCTAAGGTGCCGGAACCTAAGCCATTTGCGGGTACCAGAAACACGAAAGACCTGAAAAACTTCTTTTGGGATATGGAGCAGTATTTCAAGGCTGTTCATATGCTCGAGGAAGAGAAGGTGACTATCACGAGCATGTAGCTCATCGAAGATGCTACGCTTTGGTGGAGGACCCAGTCGAATGATGATGGTGCTGGGAGACCCATGATGCGAACATGAAAAATGTTGAAGAATGATGCAATGTAGCATGGATGGCTAGAGACGCATTATGCAAACTGAAGCACACAGGTATGGTGCATGACTATGTCAAAGAGTTTTTCTCTCTCATGTTAGAGATAAAGAACATGTCAGAAGGGGATAAACTGTTCAATTTCCTCTCTGGACTACAAGCATGGGCACATGCTGAGTTGCGGAGGCAGGGAGTAAAGGATTTGCAATCAGCTAAGGCAGCTGTTGATGGGTTGGTGGACTACAAGCTCACCAATTCCTCTGGCAAAGAGGACAGTGGCACGGTCAAAGAAAAAGAGAAGGAAAGAAAGCATCCAATGACGACCATAAGGTATGGGAAAAGAAAGATAGGAAAGAGAAGTCCAAAACAGAAGAACAACATAAGCAGAATAAAGGTTGCTTCTTGTGTGGTGGACCCCATCGAGTACGGGACTGTCCAAAGAAAGAAAAATTTTTCGCCCTAAATGTCGAAGAGGATCAGGAAGAGGAAGAACCTATACGGGTAAATCCACTTCCACTGTTGAATATCCTTCAGGTTCAGGAGGGCCGGGTAAAAGACTATTGTAACTCAGTTCAGACGAGGACGTCAGGTTCTTCTGGTGGGGGTGGTTTGTCACACCCCTGAGCTTTGGCTCGGGTGTTGGCTACACAGGACGGAAGGCCAAGACCCACGAGGTTCCCCCATTGAGAATGAGAGCGACGAGTACGCGAGCACGGACAGATGGCTTGGACGTGCAACACTACCGTGCGCAGTGATAGGGACGTGCACGGGCAGTTAGCTTAGACGTCCAGCACAAGTGTGTGCAAGACTTGTGGGGAAGTACACTGGCATGTGGTTGGGTACTTGGCACACGCAACAGATCAACGTGTGCGAGCATACAGGTGTATGTGGCATGACAAATATGCGGACGGTCGTATGTGGCATGAACAAGTGCGTGTGGCATGACAATAGCGTGGACAGGCGTATGTGGCATAGACAAGTGCGTGTGGCATGACAATAGCGCGGATAGGTGTATGTGGCATGGACAAGTGTATGTGGCATGACAATAGCGCGGATGGGCGTATGTGGCATGACAATAGTGCGGATAGGCGTATATGGCATGGACAAGTGCGTGTGGCATGACAATAGCGCGGATGGGCGTATGTAGCATGAACAAGCGCATGTGACATGACCATAGCGCGGATGGGTGTATGTGGCATGGACAAGCACGTGTGGCATGACAGTAGCGC
The DNA here is from genome assembly GCA_035048495.1 of Euptelea pleiosperma. NCBI lineage: Eukaryota > Viridiplantae > Streptophyta > Magnoliopsida > Ranunculales > Eupteleaceae > Euptelea > Euptelea pleiosperma. The sequence goes on from CM068544.1 coordinate 3,650,412, forward strand.
ATACGAGCGTACGTGACATGGACAAGCGTATGTGGCATGACAATTGAGCGGACATGCATATGTGATATGGACAAGCGCGTGTGGCAAACAAAGCTAGACTGGAAAAGACTTGGAGGCATGTGGCATCCAATGGTGCTTTGGAGTAGTTGTGGCTTGGTTCAGGGTGAGGTGACGACCTCAGAGACTGACACCTAGGCGATAGTTATAAAGTAGTTACCATTCCACCAACTAAACAAAAGTGGGATGGTGGGCTAGGTAGTTACTCTGTGTGGCGGATGCATGGAGCTGACACCCAGGCAGTGGTTATGGTAGTTATTAGCCCATACACAAGGTGGGGTGATGGGCTAGGATAGTTATATACCATGTGTCATTGTGTGGGGGTGACACCTAGGGATGGTAGTGGATAGTTATCAGCCCATACACAAAGTGGGGTGATGGATTAGGGTAGTTATACCATGTGTCATTATGTAGGGGTGACACCCAAAGGTGGTAGTGGGTAGTTACTGGAAGTTACTAACCCATTGTACATGATTGTAACAAGTGTCCCATGATGGGGCTGAGGTAGTTATTGGGCTGGTCTATATAAGACCAACCACTCATGTAGTGAGAGCAAGACATGAGTTGTGAGTTCTGTATTTCCTAAGTGTAAAAGAATAAAAGAGAAAAGGCTATGGCCTTTGAAAAATTGTGTGAGCTTTGTATCGCAATTGTGTGAGCCTCTTCTCCCCCTTCTCCCTTATTGTGTAGGCTGAGAATAAGTCAGGTGGACTTAGTGCCGGTGCGGGTTTTCAGAACAGAAAAGAGTTCGGCCCGAATTTGACCCCGTGACAGTAGCTAAGGTGGCAAAATAAAAGGAGTCCACTTGTATAACCACGTCACCCACTATTAACATGGGAAATTTCAACCAAAAATCCTTGGCCATGTAGTTAAAAGAGAGCATGTTTCTTTCTTCTGCCATGTTTATTATTTTCCTAAAAAACAAGAAATAAATATATGGGAAGGCAGCTAAAATATGCAATATGATGGGGGTATGAACATACATCCACTCGATAGAATTTGGAGGGTCCCTTATCAAATGGACAGTCTAGATTTGCCACGTTAGCCCTTCAATTGAAAGAAAAAACCCTCATCTTAACAGGGGAAAAGCCTAGTGCAACACCCTAGATATTTCATCATGTTTTGAGATTTTCATTTTACATATGAGAAAAGGCCAAGGAATTGTTGGGGGGATCCCGACACTATCGATCGGGCTTATAGGTACTGCACATCCTATTAATCATGGACCGTCCAATCAATGAAACACATCTTGAAGATTTGCTAGACTAAAATCAACATAATTGAAGGACCCATATCATCTCATAATTATATATATATGGGCTGGGATAGAATGACTAATGGAATTCTTACTAATATTCTTACTAATGGATGTGAATTAAGTGACGATTTTTGGTGATAATATTCTTCTCAATGTGGATATCAACCACACAAAAAATCAACCCATTCCAACATTTGTAGCCTTGTGAAAAGTGATTGCAAATTGAAAATTTTTAGACCATCCATTTTCACCGTTAAATTTAGATCCGTATTTGGTAGGGTTAGAAGTTTTAAAAATTACTGATTTTTGGTGAGGGTGGTCTCCATGGTGAGGAGATCACCCTCACAAAAAATCATCCCTTAACTCATTCGCATGTGGGCCCCACGTCCATTAGTAAGAATATTAGTAAGAATTCCATTAGTCATTCTATCCTAACCCTCTATATATATATATATATATATATATATATATATATATATATAGACAACAATTTTCACAACATTTTCTACAACAAAAAATTGGCGTGAGCCAATATATAAATTACAAGTCTTGGAATTGGATGATTTTTGACGAGGATGGTCTCTATGGCGAGGAGATCATCCTCACAAAAGTTCAAATCATTCCAACATTCGTAGACTTGTTTAGAAGTTGAAGAATTATGGACCATCTATTTTTACCGTTAACTTGAACGCTACACTTCATGGGGTAAGAAATTTCAGAATGGGCTGATTTTTTGCAAGAGTGATCCATATGGTGAGGAGATCATCCTCACCAAAAATCAGCTATTGATTCATCTTCCATGTGGGTACGCCAAAATTGTTGTAAAAAATGTTGTGAAAATTGTTAGACCAAAATCAACATAATCGAAAGGACCCATATATAGGGTTAGGATCAGGAGGACAATTTTCACAACATTTTCTACAATAAAAAATTGGCGTGAGCCAAAATATAAATTACAAGTCTTGAAATTGGATGATTTTTGACGAGGATGGTCTCTATGTCGAGATCATCCTTACAAAAGTTCAAATCATGCTGACATTCGTGGACTTGTTTAGAAGTTGAAGAATTATGGACCATCTATTTTTACCGTTAACTTGAACACTACAATTGATGGGGTTAGAAATTTCGGAATGGGCTGATTTTTTGTAAGAGTGGTCTATATGGTGATCACTCTTACAAAGTTGATTTTTAGTACTAAAAAATCTTCACAACTCCCGATCCGGGGTCAGGATCGGGAGACAATAATTTTCACAACATTTTCTACAACAATTTTGGCGTACCCATATGGAAGATGAATCAATAGTTGATTTTTGGTGAGGATGATCTCCTCACCATATAGATCACTCCTGCAAAAAATCAGCCCATTCTGAAATTTCTAACCCCATCAAATGTAGTCTTCAAGTTAACGGTAAAAATAAACGGTTCATAATTCTTCAACTTCTAAATCAGTCTACGAATGTCGGAATGATTTGAACTTTTGTGATCTGTTCGCCATAGAGACCATCCTCACCAAAAATCATCAAATTCTAAAACTAATAATTTATATATTAGCTCGCACCAATTTTTTGTTGTAGAAAATGTTGTGAAAATTGTTGTCTTCCGATCCTCTATATATATATATATAAACAACTAATAAATATAATAACAGCAATGAAAAAAAACACTTACGAACTTTCTTGGCAGACTTTATAAATCTACTTTCTTCTTGTCTTAGTCCTTCAAGTCATCAGAATCATCAAAAACCCTGCCACATATAAGCTCACAAGCTTCAACATTACTTTTAGAGTCTGTTAATAGAAATAGACATAAAGAAGTTTTTATTGAGAAATAAAGAACCAAGTGTCCTATGGTGAGCCAAGGGGCAGAATCTTAAAGTCCACTGATTGTATGGATGTTTGGCTCATCTCTAGTTTGACCTACATACTAAAATCAGCCTGATTAATGACTTTAAACCTTTGGATCTTTGTACCCCAAATAATGTTCAAATTCTTAAGTTAAAAATCAACCCATGAAAACAACTCCAATCAAACACTTAGGGTGCGTTTGATACGTGTGCAAATTGGGTGTGCAAATAGGTTTACGAGGGCAATCATTTCCCACGCATATTTGGTACCCGTGCATTCGGTAATTTGCACATGTACACGGGCAAATGAATACTCACCATCTTTAGCAATTAAAAACCCATTTCACCCCCTGAGCAATTGTTTACACAACCTCCTTGTGCAAACGATTTGCATAAGGTACAAATTAAAATCCAATATTTTCTCAAATCAAGTCCTATCTTTCTCAAAAAAAAAAAAAAAAAAGAAATAATGGAAAAAGTTGAGATTTAAATTTTAAAATTTTAAAAAATGAAAAAAATGGAAAAAAAAAATAACAATAAAATAATGCCCTTTTTTTCATAATTTTTTTAAAAATAATGGTCGTTATTTTCGTTACAACAGAAAATAATGATCCTTATTTTTTACCATTTTAACTGTTCATAACGTAACGGGGGAGATCCAAATCCATTACAACGCCGTTATTTTTGCCATAACGGATTCTGACCTACCTCGTTACTTTATATACTGTTAAAACGCTGAAAAAATATACCAAAAAATAACGACCATTATTTTCTGAAAAATTGTGAAAAAAAAAAAAATGTCCGCTATTTCTTTTATTGCCCATTATTTTTTATTTTTTATTTTTTTCATTTTTTAAAAATTTGAAATTTATGTTCAAATATGTAGGGCCCATGTATTAAGTACAGAAAATTTATTTTTTTTCCTACTTAATATGTGGGGCCCACATATTTTGTGCTTTCCTAAGTGAGCATGCGCGTGAACCAAACGATACTAAATATGAATAGTGCATAAATTTTGAAATTTGCATATGCGAAGTTAGTGTGAACCAAACACAAGAAAATATAATGAGTGCGCAAACCATTGCATGCACAAACCATTGCAAGCGTAATGGTTTGCATGCGTACCAAACAGACCCTTAATGTCCTACTCCATCAGCCTTTTTTTACTTTTGTTAAATGGCCATAGGTTAGGGCTGTAAATGGGCCGGGCTTGGGCCTTGCTTTTGGTAAATTATAAATAGGCCCGAGCCTGAGGACCATTCTAAATCAATTCAAATTCAGGCCAGAAACCTCTAACGAGCTGGCCGTTTTACACCCATACCATTGGATCGTCATTAATGCAAAATTCCTTTTTCATTACCCGCATTAGGTTTTCCACCGACCTTGTAAAATGAAAAAAAAAAAATTTCTTTTGAAAAAGTATTTACGGTCTTATTTATTTTAATAAAAAAGCACTTTTGGCCGAAATAAAGTAATTTTATGAACCGACTAAAGTAAATACTAGTTTGAAAAAAGACATCCTTATTTTCCTAACACTAAAGGGGACATTTTTTCTTGCACCAAAATGGTGCTACAAACAGGCCATAAAACCTTTTTCTTTTGAGTGTGGTAAACAAATTACTAAGGAAAATGATGTAATTAACAAGGTATACCTCACGCTTTTTGGCATGAGGAAGCATGAGTTTTGTTACTCACCACTATCATCTGTGCGCACTAAAAGCATGGATGTTTAGCTCACCCCTTGGTAGATATACATACCAAAAATCACCTTGATTGGTTATCTCTAACCATTAGATTTTAGTACCTTTTAAGGCATGAATAGAGCCGTTAGATTCAACCATTTTTTTAGTACTAAAAACTAAGGGGTGGGCTAAACATCTATGTGGTCAGTGGGCCCAGATGGCAGCGGTGAGTAACAATAATCGTGCTTCCTCCAAAAAGCATGAGGTATACCTTGTTACATCACCACCAAATAAATAAGGGTAATTCTATTTGCACCCCAAAAATTCCATAAGCACCCAATTTGGGTGCTTTTGGCCGAAAGTGCCCTTCACAAAAAAAAAGAACAAAAAAAAAAAAACCGTAAGCACCCCACCCCACCTCTCTCCCTCCCTCTCTACCTCTCCCTCCACCTCTCTCCCTCCCTCTCCCTCTCCACCTCTCACCATCCTCTCTCCCTCTCCACCTCTGTCTCTTTCTCACCTTGAAACAAAGAAAAAAAAAAAAAGAAAGAGGAAGAAGGAGAAGGAGGATGACGCCGTCGCCATCGCCGTTGCTGCCGCCACCACCAGCACCACAGGTACGTCTCTCTCTCCTTCTCTACCTCTCTCTCTCTTTCTCTCTTTCCCCCTCTTTCTTTTTTTTTTTTTTTTTCTCTCTCTCTCTCTCTCTCCACGGCACTAACTGCCGTGGGGACTGTGTAGCCCACGGCCAGCCTAGCCGTGGCTTCTATGGTAGCCACGGTTGGGCTGGCCGTGGGCTACACAGTCCCCACGGCACCAATTGCCGTGGAGAGAGAGAGAGAAAGAGAGAGAGACGTACCTATGGTGGTGGCGACGGCGACGACCTCCTTCTTCTTCCTTTTTTCTTCTTCTTCTTCTTCTTCTTCTTCTTCTTCTTCTTCTTCTTCTTCTTCAACAACCAGGTGGGGTGCTTGGGTTTTTTTTTTTTGTCTAAGGGTATTTTGGGCCCAAAAGCACCCAAATGGGGTGCTTATGGAATTTGTGGGGTTCGAATAGAACTACCCAATAAATAAATATACTTATACTTAACAGAAAAACATGACATCAAAAGAAAGGCACCAATGTCAATGCAAAATAAAGTTTAGGATTTACCTACTTTTCATAAGAAAAGATGACAATACACTTTCGTCTTCCCACTCCATCCTTTCTAACAATCCAACAGTAAGTCCAATGACTTCTCTTAGCTTGGGTGCACTCTGGGGACCCAAAGGGAGTCTTTTCAAATCCCGACATTCTTCCACTTGCAGGGTTTCCAAGGAAGGCCAATCAAGAAGTAACTTCCGTTGGAAGAAACTTGTAAGCTTTAGCCTTTTCAGATGTATGATCTTTAATCGATGGAGCACCGTGTTGTCATTCTCTCTTGCTTCTTCGCCCTCCTCTTCATCTTCAATTATCTCCTTTATCTGATTGCATTCATCTATTTCAAGTTTTTCTAATTGCTGGAGACCTCGAACTAGTCTCATTGGGAAGAGGTGTTTCAGGCAATGACAATGTTTTATGGATAACAGTCTTAGGTTTGGGAAGATTGGAGCTGGTGGTGAAGTAGACAAAGTGCTGGAATGCGAGTGACTTAATCTGGTGTTGGTGGATGAAGTAGTAGTCCGAAGGACCTCCTCTACTCCTGCTACCACGACTTCCTCCTCTTCCTCTGATTCTGATATTATTATTTTCACCATGTCTCTACAACCCCTTATTTCAAGCCACTCTAATTTTTGAAGTCCCTGCGTCATTGCTGTTGAGAAGAGATATCTCAATTTATAGCAGCTTACCACAAACATTACTTTTAGGTTCTGAAAGCTTAAATACCTTTCGTCAAGCCCATCTGAGTTAAATACCCTCTCCAACTTACAACAATTGCTTACTTTGAGTTCTTGTAGATATCGTAGCCTTACCAACAAATTAGAGGGAAGATATTCCATTTCAATGCAATGTTGGACATCAAGAGACTTCAAGATTTTTTAATCCCCCTGCATCAAGTTGTAAAACATTCTTGCAACCCTTGCACTTATCCAATATTAGTTTGTCTATTCTTTGCAACAACACCTTCACCCAAATCGGAATTTGATCTGATGTAAAATCAAGGCTCATACACTTCAAACTCCACGGGACTCCATTAATCATGTAATGGTGCTCCTTCACACTTATCCCAAACCTTGTTAAGTTTTTCAAAAAATTGGGAATTTCTTCAGACAAACACTCGACATTTTGTATATCTAAGTGTAGGGTTTTCAAGCAAGTCAAGGATGTCACCTCACTAAAGCTAGCTTTACTTCCATCTCCCATTCTCTCGGTCTCCCACCCACCAAAGCTACCCCTCATGTATAGTTCTTCTAAGCGAGAAAAACTTGATATCACGTTTGGCGGGATAATTTCAAGATGCAAAGTACTCAAGTTTAACAACTTTAGATTCGTCAATCCTCCTATTTCTTCTGGCAACCTTTTTATATTAATATTTCTCGCTAGAGTAAGAATTTCGAGATTCTTCAATTTCCCAATTAGAGATACATCTGTTAAGAATTCACAATTTACTAGACAAAGTGTCCGAAGGTTCACAAGGCATGAGAGTGGTGGTGGTAGTGAGGAAATCGAAGTGTAACTCAGATCTAGATTTAAAAGGGATTTCATACTTTCGAAAAAAGTATCAGGGATTTCCTTCAAAGACCCATTTTTTCTCAATAATAAGGTAAAGAGTTGTGGGCATTCAGGTCGACTGGGAAGCTCAACAATGTCATTATAAATTAGAGACATTCGCATGCATTTACCCAACTTTTCCCTCTCCCGCGGCCATTGTCTCAATCTCGTACCAGCTTTTACAATAAACCCTTCGTCTTCTTTAGCAATATATATGGCCACATCACGCACAACGTCGTGCATCTTCATTGATTCGTGGTACTTACCTTTTAACAGCAAACATGAAGCTAAAAGTTTGTCAATCACTGCATGCAATCTAACTCTGGCTTCCTCCAAATTGTCAACATCTTCCAATAGTGCTTCTCCCATAACATACATCATCAATTCATCATTCATGTTAATTTCGTGGTCTTCGGGAAATAAACAACAAAACAAGAAGCATTTTTTGGTCTCTTCGCTTTCTAAAAAATCGTAACTCAACTTTATTGAGTTGAACACCTCTTTTTCCATGCCTTCAATGTCTGTCGGGATAGACTTTCTTAATTTTGTAGCCACATCTTCCCACACTATTTTGTCCTTGCCTCGCAATGCCCTTCCAAGTGTAACGAGTGCTATGGGCAAACCCCCACATTCTTTAGCTACCTTCCTAGCCACTTCATTCAAAGTAGAAGAGTTCACAACATCACCCGCTTTCTTCTGGAAAAGATGCCATGATTCTTGTTCTGATAAGACTTCAACTGGAATATTTTCTTGGGTGTTCATCACATTACATACCTCTTGCCTTCTCGTTGTGAGTACAATTTTGCAACTCTTGTGGTCGTGGATTCCCATATCAGCTAGTTCCAATCTTCTCCATACATCATCTAAGATTACGAGGATCCTCTTCTCTTGCAACGGATTTGCTCATCTCTAGAAGTGGCGGGCCCAATTTCTTTGTAATTTCACCTTGAATACTTTTCAAGTCAGGGTTCTGGGACACGGTTGTCATGACTACCACATCAAAAAGATTATCGTTTTTCACTTTTTTGGCTACTTCTTTTATCAAGGTCATCTTGCCTACCCCTCCCATCCCGTACACCCCGACTATGTTAATTCTATCATCCTTCAATGCCTCCATGACCTTCTTCATAGTTCGTCTTGTGGATTTAAAAGCCCAGAAATCTCCAGTGGACATGGATTCAATGCTCGTCGGAGGTGGAGGGCCTGATACATTATTGAATTTTCTTCCATTCAGGAGCTTATCAATAACATCAATCTTATTTTTTGCTTCTTTATCAAGATTATATCGAACACACCACCCGCCTTTGAAACATCCATCGATGTTTTCGGCTTCAACAGTCAATTGTGTTGCCTCAATTTCAACACTATCCACCCTTCTTAGCAACTGCTCTTCTTCTTCTATTTTGATCACTGCTACTCCTCTCATCTGAGCTGCTTGGACCAATTGCTTCACCTCCTTTTCAATGGTGTACCTTTTCTAGCCACAGACGTACTACATTTTTTATGACTTGTCCTCCCCTCTCAGCTGCCACAACCGATCCCTTTACATCATCTCTCATGCTTTCCAATTCTACCAGTTTCTTCTGAAGATCATCAATATTTTTCTTGCAATGAACAACATAACCGATCTGACAAGCAAGAGGAGCAATCGAACCCTTCACAATTTCTGTGACGGGCGTAACCACGATGTTCTCGTGCGGTTAGTGGGCCCAAAAAATGAGTCATGTAAGACCGCGAGACCCCTCTGCATCGACTGCATCCAAAGTCTTCTGCATCTAAATTTTTGCCACCCACCACTCTTCTTCTAAAAAGTTTTTATAGACCAATCATACAAAATGCCACCCTACCAGATCATCCTGACCATCAAATTTGTGTAACATCTAGTAGACTGTTGTCCCTTGTTTTATCTCTCAAGTTTTAGCACTCAAGTGATCAACCTAACATAATCATTAGACTGGTGCATCTGGAATGTGGCCCACCAATTCGAGGGGTTCGATTAATCGACTTATCAAAAAGATTAATGTTCTTATGAAGAGTACCTAGCTAGATTGAACATCGAATAATCAAAATGTAACGTTCCAAATGATAATGGAGTGACATGAATTACACAAACTTGGAAGATTAAAGGGACTTGGGATCTGTTATGGCACGAGATAGATTGGTTACAAATTACCTTCACTTGGAGGGAGACGTACTTCAGTGCAGACAAGTGTGCAAATATAGCTTGTGTAATCCAATTAGGGGAAAGGAAATGGTGGGATCACATGCCATCCTTTCTCAATAGTATAGAAGACCCTGAGAGATCCTAATTTAGATTTGTTTATTGATCCTAAGGGCTGAGTCGTGCATATGATAGATTAGGATAGGGTGCGTTCTGACCTGGTGGTTGGGATGTCTACCCTACCCTCATTGTGATGCAGTTCCTCTCCTTCTTTGTGTATCTGTATCTTCTTTTTTTTAATATAATTCTGCTTATCTAGCAAAAAAAAAAAAAGCAACAACTTGGCCGTCTAAGTTTTAAGTATAATTTGGGTTTGTCTTTCAAAAAATCGTTTAAAATTTGGACAAAAAGTTAAATAAAATGATAAAACAAAAAAAAAAATTGAATTAATTTTTTTTTTCAATAATTTGTGTATCTATAAAATACATGTTCCAAATCTTTTAAAGATTCAGCAATACAAATATATATTTTTTTGAAGTCCATAAAATTTGGGTTCAATACTAAAAGAATATTTGATTAATTTTCTTTTGCGCTTTAAACTGTAAAAGAAAATAAGGGGCAATCCAATCTATATAACAAAACAGGGAAGTTGTCTTATCACTTATCTTATCCGGCTTCATAAGATAAAGAATGGTTGAGATCAAATCCATCCATCTAATGTGGACGGTTAGATTTCAGGCACTCAATCTCCCTCATTTATTCGTCTCAGGCTATGATTTCCGTGGAAATCTGAAACTTTACTATACAGGCAAGGATGATTTGGTGTAGGTCCACCAAATATGTGCCAACAATAAAGGGGGTCAATGGGTCCAAAAGCATGGCAGATGGCGGCATTGGGATGATACTTCAGCACGGATTCGGACCTTCCACATTACATTATGTACCGTTTTAATGCTAAACAGCCGTTATTTTTCTAATATAACAAAAAATTTGACCGTTATTTGTTGAGAAAAAATTCTAAAATAACATCCTTTATTTTTTATTTTTGCACCTGTACGTTACAATCCGTTATAACAGAAAAAACAGTTACACCCCCAAGTCCGTTATACCGTTTGGTTTTGTACAAAGCATAGAAAAGAATAAAAGCTCACAATAATGCCCATAAGTGGAGATTTAATTTGAAGGAGTTTGTTCTCCTCCTTCTATCTTCGATCCTCTCCGGTTGAGAGGTGATCTTAGTTGGAGCAGCGTGTTGAGGCAATCCACTCCAACGAACCATCAGTATACAGATATGCCACTTGGCACACTTTTTCAGCCCTTTGATCCATGAATGTTTGGCCCAACCCTTAGTGGACCTAAACAGAAAAAAAAAATCCGCCTTATTGTTGGCTTCGAGCCATTCCATGAAACAGAGAATTCATCAAATCCCCCAAAACGTCATGTTTTGAGTGTTTCATTTTACATATGAGAAAAAGCTAAGGACTTAAAAAAAATAAACACACTTACGAACTTTCATGGCAAATCTTAACAATCTCCTTTCTTCTTGGCTTAGTCATCCAATTCATCAGAATCATCAACAATCCTGCCACATATAAACTCACAGGCTTCAACATTACTTATGGAGTCTGTTAAAAGAAATACGGATGAAGAAGTTTTAATTTATCCATAGATTTTAGGTGTTGGGTGCTCTAGTGGTGAGACAATCATATAATAGACTCCTTTCTTGTGCAGACGGGGGGTGCCCGCATACCGCAGCTAACGTTGCAAGACCAAAGGAGTCCACTTGTATGATCACCTCACCGACTCTTCACATGGAAGGTTTCGAACCAAAACCCTCTGGAAAGTTTTGGAGTGTCCCCAATCAAATGGGCCTACTAGGTCTTTATTTTGGTCAATTATAAATAGGCCAAGGCCTAGTCTAACCCATACCATTGGATCATCATTAGCAAAATTCCTTTTTCATTACCGCCATGAATATATGAATAGGACCAGGGAAAAAAATTAGATGCAGAGGACTTTTGATGAAATCGATGCATTGGGTTCTCGTGGCCTTACATAACTCGTTTTTTGGGCCCACTAACCGCATGGATGTTTAGCCCATCCCGTGGTAGATATACATACCAAAAATCAGATTGATTGGTAATTTATAGCCATTGGATTAAGCACCCAAAAAATATGAAAAGACATGCTTGAATCCAACAGCTAGAAACAAACCTAAAATAGCTCTAAATATATGGCTAGAGAAAACCAATCAGACTGATTTTTGGTATCACCAATGGGTGGGTTAAACATCCAAGCAGTTAGTAGGCCCAACAAAATGAGCTATGTAGGGCCACAAGAGCCCTCTGCTTTAATTAAATCCAGAGTTCGGTTATCCCATCGACCAAATGATAAATTTTTTCTTTTTTCCTTGAAAGAAGTTTATACAAACTCGTATTTATTTTCATTCTAATAACAAAAATGCATTTTGGGCCCAAATAAAGTAATTTTATGAACTAAATACTAGTTTGAAAAAGTCAGTCCTTTTCTTAACACTACACAGGCCACAAAACCTTTTTCTTTTAAGTTTGGAAAATAAATAATAAATACATTTATGCTTAAAAATAAGAACATCGAAACAAAGGCACAAATGTCAATGTAAAATAAAAGCTTGAGATTTACCTAACATCAGAAAAGAAGAATTTTATGCGTGACTTTACACTTTCGTCTTCCCACTCCAGCTCTTCTAACCATTCAGCATCAACTCCAATGACTTCCTTCAGTTTGGGTGCGCTCTCGGGACCTAAAGGGAGCCTCTTCAAATTCGGACAACCTTCCACTTGCAGGGTTTCCAAAGAAGGCCAATTAAGAAGTAACTTTCTTTGTAAGAAACTTGAGAGCTTTACTAAGGATTTCAGCTTTAGGTTCTTTAATCGAGGGAGCACTGTCTTGTCCTTTTCTCCTGCTTCTTTGTCCTCCTCTTCATCTACAATTATCTCATCCATTTGATCACATCCATATACCAGAAGTTCTTCTAATTGCTGTAGACCTCGAACTAGTCTCATTGGGAAGAGGTGCTTTAGGCGCGAACAATAACTGATAAATAACTTTCTTAGGTTTGGAAATATTGGAGGTAGTGGCGAACTACACAAAGCGCTAGAATTCGACTGCCTTAATCTGATGTTGGTGGATGAAGTAGTAGTCTGAAAGACATCCTCTACTTCTGCTACCACTACTTGCTTATCCTCTGATTCTGATATTATTATTTTCACAATTTCTGTGCAATAGAATATTTCAAGCCGCTCTAATTGTTGAAGTCTTTGCGCCATAGATGTTGAGAAGAGATATTTCAATCTACAACAATACCTCACAGACATTACTTTTAGGTTCTGGAAGCTTACAAATGGGATGCCTCCCTTCCAAATAGTCGTTAGGTTATGTAGATATTGCAAGGAAATTTTTGTTAATCTAGAGATCGTAGCATGCCCTTCCTCAAGTCCCTCTGAGTTAAATACCTCCTCTAATTCACAACAATAGAATACACTGAGTTCTTCTAGATTCTGTAACCTTAGCAACAAATTAGATGGAAGAATTTTGATTAATTTGTCACACTTGTACAATTGCAGGGTTGTTAATTTGTCAAGGAATCCAGTTGGAAGTGGCCCATGACAGATTGCCTTCAAGTTCTTCATTCTACTCAATATTAACATCTCCAAACTGCTAAATGCCATATCTGGGAACTCTCCCACCACAATCATAAGATATTCCATCTCATCGCAATCTCCGATATCAAGAGACTTCAAGTTGTTAAAACCCCCTCTGTCAAGTTGAAAAACATTAATATTATTGCATTCATTCAACACTAATTTATCTATTCTTTGCAACAACACCTTTACCCAATTAGGAATCGGATCTGACGCAAAATCAAGGCACTGACATTGCAAACTCCACGGGGCTCCATAAATCCTGTAATGATTAGCTACGCTTATCTCAAACTTTGTTAAGTTTTTCAAAAGATTGAGAATTATTCTTCAGACAAACACTTGACATTTTCTATCTTTAAGTATAGAGTAGTTAGGCGAGTCAAGGATGCCACCTCACTAAAGCTAGCTTTAATTCCATCTCCCATTCTCTCAATCTCCCACCCACTAAAGCTCCACTCCATGTATAGTTCTTCTAAGCAAGACAAGCTTGATATCACATTTGGAGGGATAATTTTAAGACATACAGTATTCGACAAGTCTAACATCTTTAGATTCGTCAATCCTCCTATTTCTTCTGGCAACTTTTGAATTTTAGTATTCCTCTTAAGACTAAGAATTTCGAGATTCTTCAATTTTCCGATCGCAACAGATACATCTGTTAAGAATTCACATTTTTCTAGACAAAGTGTTCGAAGGTTCACAAGGCATGAGAGTGATGGTGGTAGTGATGAAATAGGAGTGTGACTCAGATCTAGAGTTAAAAGGGATTTCATACTTTGGAAAAAACTATCAGGGATTTCGGTCAGAGAACTATTACCTCTCAATGATAAGGTCAAGAGTTGTGGGCATTCAGGTCGACTGGGAAGCTCATTGATTTTGTTCTCCATTAGAGACATTCGCATGCATTTGCCCAACATCTCCCTCTCCCGAGGCCATTGTGTCAATCCTGTACCAGATTTTACAATAAACCGATTTTCTTTAGCAATAGAAATGGCCACATCACGCACAATGTCGTGCATCATTACGCATCCATCATGATAACCTTTTAACAACAAACATGAAGCTATAAGTTTGTCAACCACTGCGTGCAATCTAATCTTTGCTTGCTCCAAATTGTCAACATCTTCCAAAAGTGCTTCCCCCATCACATAACTTACCAATTCCTCATTCATGCTAATTTGGTGGTCTTCAGGAAATAGACAACATAGCAAGAAGCATTTTTTGGTTTCTTCACTTTCTAAATATTCGTAGCTCAACCTTATTGAGTTGAACACTTGTTTTTCCATGCCTTCAATGTCTTTTGGGATAGACTTTCTTAATTTTGTAGCTACATCTTCGCACACGATTCTGTCCTTGCCTCGCAATGCCCTCCAAGCGTAACTAGTGCTATGGGCAAACCCCCACATTCTTTAACAACTTTCCAAGCCACTTCATGCAAATCAGGAGAGTATACAACATCACCCAAATTCTTTTGGAACAGACGCCATGAGTCTTGTTCTGATAAGATTTCAACTGGAATGTTTTCTAGGGTGCTCATCGTATGACATACATCTAGCCTTCTCGTTGTGAGTACTACTTTGCAACTGTTGTGGTCGGGGATTCCCACCTTAGCTAGGTCTAGTTGAGCCCACAGATCGTCTAAGATTACAAGGTTCTTTTTCTCTGACGTTGGCTCCAATCTTTTCCATAACCGTTCTGCTCTAGTGGATTCACTCTCCTCTTGAAGTGACAAGCCTAATTTCTCTGCAATTTCACCTTGAATAGATTTCAAGTCAGGGTTCTGGGACACGGTAACCATGACAACCTCATCAAAAAGCTTATCGTTTTTCACTTGTTTGGCTACTTGTTGCATCAACGTCGTCTTGCCTACCCCTGCCATCCCGTACACCCCGACTATGTTCAATCTCTCATCCTTTAATGCCTTTATGACCTTCTTCATAGCCGATTTTGTGGATCGAAAAGCCTCGAAATCTCCAGCATATTTAGGTTCTGTGGTCGAAGTAAGCGGCCGATCTGATACAGTACTATCGAAATTTCTTCCATTCAGGAGCTTATCAACAACAGCAATCTTATTTTTTGCTTCTTTACCGAGAGTATAACGATCACACCATCCGCCTTTGAAACATCCATCGATGTTTTCGGCTTCAACATTCAATTGTGTTGCCTCGATTTCAACACTATCCGCCCTTCTTAAGAGATGCTCTTCTTCTTCTGTTTTGATCACTGCTACTCCTCTCATCTGAGCTGCTTGGATCAATCCCTTCACCTCCTTCTCAATGGTGTCTACCTTTGCTAGCCACAGAAATACTACATTTTTTATGACTTGTCCTCGCCTCTCAGCTGCCACAACCGATCCTTTTACATCATCTCTCATGCTTTCCAATTCTACCAGTTTCTTCTGAAGATCATCAATATTTTTCTTGCAATGAACAACATAACCGATCTGACAAGCAAGAGGAGCAATCGAACCCTTTACAATTTCTGTGACGGGCGTAACCACGATGTTCAAGACCCCCAAGAAGACTTCCAAAAACAACATTGCTGTTGTTTAAGAAGTAAGCAATGTGATAAACGGTACAAGAACAAGTCAACAACTGTGACAAGAATGAAACTAAATACAAGTAGAAGAAGAAAATGCTTAGAAGACTAATTAAGACCAAGAACTGGCTGGTAAAGAAGAGAAGAAAGCTTATGGCGTACCTTTTCTTTGAGCAACAGCTTCTCCGGCCGACAATAGCTCAACCCAACGCACTCGTAACCCTTAGCCGCTCCGTTGAAGACCAAACCCTCCTTAGCTGCTCCCTTGAAGATTAAAGAGTACCCACCTACTCTTTGACCTTCTAAAAAGTTTTTATAAACCAATCACCACCTCACATTTGTAGTATATGATCATTGATCTGCACCGTCAAATCAATGGCGCCCAAACTAACTTATATGTATCATGTCATACAAAATGGTACCCTACTTTATCTCTCTAGTTTTAGCAATCAAGTGACCAACCTTATAGAGTCATCCCACTGGTCCATCCGAAATGTGGCCCACCAACTCTAGGGTACCGATTAATGTTCACACGAGGAGTTAGTAGCTGACCACCCAGTCATTTTTCAAAAGGAACAACAGCACGACCGTCCAAAAGGAAAGGCTCACAAACCTAACCAGCAATTATTTATGTTATTTTATTAATCCACTTACCTAACCAACCAGCAATAATTATAAGGTGGCATTAATTGCACATGCCTTTTTTGTAGTAACCACAGCTTATCTACACATACCATAAGTTGCATCTAACTTATATGCACCCACCTCAAAGTTACACCCATCTAAACAAAAGGTCGATTGAAAGAGGAAGAGAAAAGAGAAAGGGAGAAATCGTAGAGGAAAAAGGAAGAAATCCTGTAAAAGAGAAAGATAAACCGTTGAAGAGAAAAGAGTAACCGTAGCAATCATCCTCCCTCCACCGAATACTCCATTGAAGGTGATTGATCCTCTTGTTCAATTTTTCGGTCTTGATCACAGAAACCAATCATTCTTGTTCGACTTGATTTATTTTTAGAAGAAAAATATTATTTTTCCCCACCATATTGAAGGTAAGTCATTAGATTGTTCTTATATATTTTTATTGTAATCCATCAAGTAACTTACATTAGTTTAGTTGTTGAATGTTTATTGTGGGTGTAAATTGTTCGATAAAATGTCTCAGAGAATTTGCACACAATGAATCTTATATTTCAAAATGTATATGTGATGTTACATTTTTAAGTTGTTTATGTAAAATTTTTGAATGGTATTGAATGATTGGTTTCGATAGTAATGTGTCGAGCACTTCGTAAGGTGGTAGGAAAGAGTAACAGTCCAAGTACGTCAAATCCTCCTCCGCCACCGCCTCCCCAGATTGCACCCACGACGTCTGAAAGGAGACGCCGCACAGAACGCTCAAAAATACAACAACAAATAATGGAATAACTATTTATAATTAGTCGAAGATGTGTGCAATTAACACCACCCTAATTATAATTAGTCGAAGGTAGGCGGAAAAAATCGATGGAAATATTATAAGGGTGGGTTCAGTGACCAACACTTTTGACCACATTTTTGCCCAACACCTTGGCGTACCCTCATAGAGGATGAATCAATGGCTGATTTTTGGTGAGGATGATCTCCTCACCATGTAGACAACCCCAACAAAAAATCAGCTCATTCTGAAATTTCTAACCCCGTTAAATGTGGTTTTCAAGTTACACAGTAAAAATCGACGGTCCATAATTGTTCAACTTCTAAACCAATCTATAAATATTGGAATGATTTGAATTTTTGTGAGGATGATCTCCTCACTGTATAGTTCATCTTTACCAAAAATCAGCCATTGATTAGTCTTCTATGAGGGTACACCAAAGTGTTGGTCAAAAATGTTGGTCACCGGAACCCGACCCATATTATAAACTTTTGCCCTTAGACTTTTTTACAATAGTAAGGATTATTATTATATTGATCCACCCACTTAATCATAATTATTGTACGTATAAGAAAAACCAAATTACTTTGACTGATCATTTTGCCTTTTCTTACCACCAATTCTAGGCCCAATCATGGGTTGGGTTTGGGTTCACAGCCTTCTAGATTGGGATCCAACCTGCCCGAGTTGCGGCCCTATATAAATCCCTCCCCTCATGAGAGAAGTACATCAAGAAGAACAATTTTCACACGTGCACATGCTGGGTGGGACCAGTGTGGCACCATCCAAGAAGTGGTCCCACCCTAGTACATCGTCTAAAACTAGAAATCACTGATCAGATTGATTTTTTATTTATACGTCCACTTAGGGATTCGCCAAAGATCCATTTGGTCATCGTCCTCAAAAATTGTGCCATGTGGCTCATATTGTGGGCGGTCTTCATGGGCAGTTAGGGAAGTTTTACTCTTGGGTCAATTAGTGATGGTTAGGCTCAGGCTCCAATTACCGCTCTAAAATGACAGGCTCCTGTTACAGGACACAATATAAGCCACGTGGCAAACAGGGTACGTATTCACTTGCGGCAACACAACGATCTCATGGCGATCTACCAAGCAGAATATGGTTGCAACGTCCTCGAACCACTCTATACTTGCACTCCATGAAGCTAGCCACGAGTGCATATGGTTGAGATTTGTAGTCCACCATATTCGGAACACATGCGGTTTTCATTCAATCACATACGCTCCGACGACATTGTATGAGGATAACGCCGCATATGTAGTACAAATGAAAGGCGGATATATCAAGGGTGATAAAACGAAGCATATTTCACCAAAGTTTTTTTTCACTCATGAGCTTCAACAAAATGGCAATACTGACGTCCAATAGATACGTTCAAATGACAATCTTGTAGATCTATTCATCAAGGCGTTACCTATATCTACATTCACGAAACTGGTATACTGCATAGGTATGCGTCAGCTCCATGAACTTTCTCGTTGACACTCTCGTTTGACCATGCCAGTTCACATCAGGGGGAGCGTACTTATAAGAAAATATTATTATCAACGATCTTTTGTGTACTATACTCTTTTTCCTTCGATTAAGTTTTATCCCATTGGGTTTTTCTGATAAAGTTATAATGAGGTAGTATTAAGCTCGTCCATCATCACCACCTTGATTCGCCGATACACTGTACTCTTTTTCTTTTGATCAAGTTTTATCCCACAGGGGTTTTTCTGACAAAGTTTTAACGAGGCAGTTTCCATAAAGAGACGAACATCCAAGGGGGAGTGTTGTAAATGTAACGGTTGTAACCAATGGCTGACCGCCGCTTATGTGGCGTCAGTTATACTACTGGCATTTACTTTGTAATGGTTCGGCATTTATTTTGTAACGTCCCGGCATTTACTTTGTAACGTCCCGATCAAGGGCTATATATATGTGTGTTGATTAATGGAAAGATCATCATATTCACAACAAAAATATTCATAAAAAATGAAAGAATATAATTGTATAAACACACGCAAAATTTCGGCCAATTCCAAGAGAAATCAATTTTCAATGTTTTTGACCGTTTCATGCGGGCCACGTGGACTCGTTGGGACCCATGAAATTTCTTGAACCGTTCTGAGTCCCTTAGATTTTAACTTCTATTTAAATATGATTAAAATAAATTTTAATATGTTATATGAATTTTACTATACCTTAGATTGATTTAGGTATATGTGTGTGTACATTGTGTTTTAATGCATATACGTGTGTATGTCTAATACATCATACTTAATGCTTAGAATATGCCATGTGGCTTATATTGTTGTTCGTCAGCAACGTCGGTCAATGAAGTTCTACTATGCAAAGTGACACATCAGAGGTATATGATCTCTCTCTCTCTCTCTCTCTCTCTCTCTCTCTCTCTCTCTTGATTGTGATAGCGATAGTGCATCTTGGGTCTTCTCCTCGTGCTGCTTCTAATCGTTCTCCTCTTCATCTTGGCTTGCAAACCATGGCATTTCGTCTTCACCTCCTCTCAACTATCTCGCCCGATCGAGGTAAGTGATTCGATTCTTCCATTTTTTGCATTTCTTTCCTCTAACGTCTCTACTTGATTCCAAGGTTTTAGTGAAACCCTCGTATTGTCACTCTGCTTGTCATCCATTATTCCAAATGAATCGAGGATTTTACGACCGCGTTCGGCGCTGTCTAAGATCTTAAGGAGACCGACATTTAGAGATGTTTTTTTGCGGAGCTAGTGTTGTTTATGGGTACTTTGCATTGCAATGCTTGCAGCGGTTGTGGTTGGAAGCCGAAATGGGCGAATTTTGGTAGAGGCAAATTGGAGTTGGTAATTTGAGTAAAGAAAATGTTACTACCCGATTAACCCGATCAACGTACCCGACCAACCTGAGTGGGTTGGGCTCAGGCTGGGATTCTCAAACCCAATCTCGGGCTACGAGACTTGAAGCTCAGGTTGATCCCCAACCCGACCCAACCTGCTCGAGTTGCAGCCCTACACATGGCTCACACTGTGGGTCCGTCATCAAATTTGATGGTGGATAGCATTTTTTTCTAGGGAGTTCAAGTGCCACGTCGAGTTCAATAAATGCTTTCACAGTTGAGTTAAAAAGTTGAATATTGACCAAAGTACCCATATAAATTTAAAAATTAAAAATGTAATGTTTATAAATTTAAGAAATTTGATAGTCATATTATGAATAATTAAGGTGTTTTTTATTTTTTAATAAGAGATTAGCATTGATTGAGATGCAAGTGATTTATGCCTAAAAAATCGAATGAGGGAAAAAGAAAAGTTACGTAAACTACCTAAAATTCTTTCTGATTAGTAATTTCTATCTGTTGGATTAGAGTCCTCTTCATGTTTTATTTAATTTTAACGAAGGATTTCTAGCAGTATTTAGGGTACTCAGATTCAACGGTTAGAAATCACTAATCTAAAAGGGGGACATACGCTCTAATTTTTTATTCTTCCTTAGAACTTTATCTAGACTTAATCTTGAACCAAATGAGGACTTTCAAAAGTTTGATCAAGAGCCAAGTTTCGAACTTTGTTTTGATGATGTTGTTGCACAAGTTATCCCTCTTCTGGATTTCATAAAACAAAGAGACAATGTGTTAGCATTACATGATTTGTTGGGGTCAACTTCCCTAATATATTGCCAAATTATTGTAACTAGGGGAACGCCACATGCGATGCACGTGCACCTTACACATGGTACGCTCTTAGAGATCACTGACCTATCAATGTTTGGCCCATCCCTAGGTGGACCTACAATTCAAAAAAATTCAGCCTGATTAGTAATTTTTAAGGATTTGTTTGGAGTCATTTTCATCGGTTGATTTTTTTTTACTTAGGGTACTCAGATCCAGAGGTTTGAAATCACTGATAAGGCTGATATTTGGTATAGGTCCATGTATCTAAGAGTGGGCCACATGGCTTATACTATGGTTCACATCATCATTAATGATGGATGTAGTTATGGTTCACATCATCATTGATGTAGTCATGCCCCTGTTTGTGGTTAAGTGGTTTTTTGTGGACTTCATTTAAAAAAAATTAATGTATCTGAAATTAGTTGTTTTTTCAAGTCGTGGGCCTTGGTACATTATTTTGGCAGTTTCACAAGGAATTTTTTGATGTGGAGTTGTTGACCAATCAGTGGCCATCATCTATATGCATGGCAGATTAGAATGTTCTAACTTTGTAGAATATTCTTTGGACAAATCATGTGGGCCTCATTATACCATTACAGATATTGTCACCTGATTGGGTCCACACACTCCATATTCATAATTGCTCCACAAATTTTCTTGTATAATCATGCATGTATCTGCCTTTACACACCCTGTAAAATGTATTGTTTTGCATGGGCTAACAAAACATGATTGGGTCCATACTAGGGGTATCAACGGGTCGGTTCCGGTTCTTATCCGTTCGGGTCCTTAACGGCTCTGGTTCTCAAAGTGATGAATCAGGAACCGGAACCGATTATGTATTTATGTCGGTTCCAGTTCCGGTTCCGGGTATATTGAGTCTAATCTTGATAATATGAGAATTTTTACACTATATTTATATATTGGTTCCGGCTCTATATTTTATAGGTAAACATTTATTATTCCCCCCTAATCTATAACCCCTAACCACCCCTAAGGTAAGAACGGGATCGAACCCAGGTCTTTGGGAATTACTAGGGGTGTCAATTTTACCCGATTTAACCGGAACCGGAACCGAAAACACCGGTTCCGGTACCACATTTTTGGGAACCGATTATAAAGAACCAGAACCGGAACCGAACCGAAAACTAATGGTTACGGTTCCGGTACTCTAATATGGAACCGAAACCGATAAGAACCGGAACCAATATATAAATATAGTGTAAAAATTCTCATATTACCAAGATTGGACCTGTTATACCCGAAACCGGAACCGGAACTGACAAAAACTACATAATCGGTTCCGGTTCTGGTACCATCACTTTGAGAAACGGAACCGATAAGTACCCGAACCGATAAGAACCGGAACCATTTGTTCCGGTTCTGGTCACCTTAGGAACCGAACCGGAACCGACCCGTTGACACCCCTAGGAATTACCTCCCAAAGACTCGATCTCAGGTTTGTGGGTACAACCCCTCACATCCTGACCAACTCAGTTGTTGGGCGCTTCTTTATAAGCTATGTTATATAAAATCTGTATTTATGATCTATAAGAGGAATTTCAATTTTGTGAAGGCTACAACACAAGCGATCTCATGGGCCACAAATAAAGCTTATTAGATGATTGTAATTGTTTTGATATAAAGATTATATGTGGAGCCCACAAGTGGGTCTAGATTGCAATCATATATGTATACTAGTAAATGGCCCATGCCCACGGCACTCTCCGACAAAAGCGTTTGCAAAAATTAGGTGCCTTCGGCACTCAAACTGTATAATGGACTGGGGCGTTACCTTTTTCCATTATAACAGCTGTTATAACGGATTGTAACGCACAGAGGGAAAAATGGAAAAAATAGAAAATTTTAACAGAAATAACAAAAAATAACGGTGTTAACATTCAAATTTTGAATTTTAAATTTTTAATAAATTGAGGTCAAATGAGAGGGAGTGAATGAATAAATGAGGGGGATTGAGTGGCTGAAATCTAACTGTCCACATTAGATGGACCGATTTGATCTCAACCTCTCTTTATCTTATGAAGGATGATAAGATAAGAGAATACAACTGAGTTATTTTGTATTACTAGTAAATGGCCCGTGCCCAAGGCACTCTCCGACAAAAGCGTTTGCAAAAATTGGGTTCCTTCGGCACTCATACGGTATAACGGACTGGGGGGCGTAACCGTTTTTTCCATTATAACGACTGTAATAACAGATTGTAACACACAGAGGGAGAAATGGGAAAATAACATAAATAACAAAAAATAACGGTGTTGAAATTCAAATTTTGAATAAATTGTGGTCAAATGAAGCGGATTGAGTGGCTGAAATCTAACCGTCCACATTAGATTGATGGATTTGATCTCAACCACTCTTTATCTAACCGTCCACATTAGATGGATGGATAAGATAAGAGAATACAACTGAGTTGTCTTGTTATATGCATGGGTGGCTCGTGCCCGCAGCACTTTCCGACAAAGTATTTTTCAAAATCGGGTGGGAGTTAATCTCAGCCATTGATATGAAGCATAGTCAATCTCAGCCACTCATTATCGAAGCCATATAAGATAAGATGGGGTATAAGAAAACTATAGTCACTTGTTATATTGATAGTGGGTGGCCCGTGCCCTCGGCATTCCCCGTCAAAGCATTTGCCAAAATCAGGTGTGAGTGGCTGAGATCCACCATCCATTTGGGGGATAAGATCTCGGCCCTTCTTTGTTGAAACAGCTAAGAGGGGGTATAAGTGGGGAGACAACTTCCATGTTTTGTTATATAGACTAGTGGGTGCCCCGTGCCATCGGCACTCCTCGACAAAGAATTTGCCAAAATCAAGTGAGTAGCGGAGATCCACCGTCCATTTGGGGGAGGATTAGATCTCGGCCCTTCTTTGTTGATGCTTAATTATAAGAGGTATAAGTAGGGAGAACCAATGTGTTTTGTTATATAGAATAGTAAATGGCCCATGCCCATGGCACTCTCCGACAAAAGCGTTTGCAAAAATTGGGTGCCTTTGGCACTCAAACAGTATAACGATCTGGGGTGTTACCATTTTTTTCCATTATAATGGCTGTTATAACGGATTGTAACGCACAGAGGGAGAAATGGGAAAGTAACAGAAATAACAAAAAATAACGATGTTGAAATTTAAATTTTGAATAAATTGAGGTCAAATGAGGCGGATTGAGTAGCTGAAATCTAACCGTCCACATTAGATCGATGAATTTGATCTCAACCACTCTTTTATTTAACCGTCCACATTAGATGGATGGATAAGATAAGAGAATACAACTGAGTTGTCTTGATATATGCGTGGGTGGCCCGTACCCGCGGCACTTTCCGACAAAGTGTGTCAAAATTGGGTGGGAGTTAATCTCAGCCATCGATATGAAGCATAGTGGATCTCAGCCACTCATTATTGAAGCCATATAAGATAAGAGGGGTATAAAAAAATAATTAAATTTCTGTTAAATTCTATTTTTTTTTTTAAATTTTCAAATTTCAGCACCACTCTTATTCGTTAAAATCATTAAAATCTATTTTTACCATTTTTGCCCCTGGGCGTTTCAATTCGTTTTAACGGTAAAACCCCTCTCGTGGCATAAAAAGTGGGGCTCCTGAGCCTGACCCTTGGGCTATATGTAAATCCAACCCATTTCATTCCTTATATGTAGGTAAATAGTAGGTGACCCGTGCCCATGGTACTCATCGACAAAGCGTTTGTCAAAATTGGGTTTGAGTGTCTGAGATCCACTGTCCATTTGGTGTGATAAGATCTCGACCATCCTTTATGAAGCCGGATAAGAGGGGGAGACAACCATCCTGTTTTGTGATATTAGTAAATGGCCCGTGCCCACGGCACTCTCTGACAAAAGCATTTGCAAAAATTGGGTGCCGTTGGCACTTAACGGACTGGGGGTGTTATCGTTTCTTCCGTTATAACGACTGTTAACGGATTATAATGTACAAGGGCAAATATGGAAAAAAATAACGGAGCTAAAATTCAAAATTTGAATTTCAAAATTCAATAAATTTCGAATCTGTTGCACGTGGGGGAAATGAGTGGGAGTGACCAAATAAATGAGAGGGATTGAGTGGTTGAAATCCAACCATCCACATTAGATGGATGGATTTGATCTCAACCAATCTTATCTTATGAATCAGGATAAGATAAGAGATAACACAACTTCCCTGTTTTGTTCTATAGATGTGTGGGTGGCCGTGCCGCCCGTGCCTACGGCACTCTCCGACAGTGTTTGTCAAAATCAGGTGGGAGTTAATCTTAACCATTGATATGAAGCATAGTGGATCTCGGCCATATAAGATTATAGGGGGTATAAGACAACCACTGTCACTTGTTATATAGATAACTAGGGGATGACCGGTGTTGATGGCACTCCCCATTAAGGGGTCCGCAAAAAACTTCTTCCATAAGTAGTGAGATAAATATCATTCATCCTTTGGCATTTTGTGACACTTTGTGTAAGATGTTGGGCCCACAACACTTTTTTCAACATTCTCTTTTTAATTCAACATGGCCCGACCTCTCCATATATATACTATGTAGGTGGCCTTTATTCTTGTGTGCTACAACCTCAAAATTTGATGTTCGTGGTAGACATACAGACCAAAATTCAGCTTGATTGGTGATTTCTTACTGTTGGATTTGAGTATCCAAAATAATTCTCGAATCCCACGGCTGAAAACCAATCCATGAAAAAACTCAAATCCAATGGCTAGAAATCACCAACCCCCACTCACACATGACATGGGCATTCAAATATATTCAGTTTGTTCACCAAATCTCACTAAAAATCAATCACAGTAGTGCTCCCCAGGTGGTCCACCATTTGATGGACCTAAACACACCAAAAAATAGCCTTGATTGGCAATTATTGAATGGTCCACCACTTGATGGACCCACACAACAGTAAAATCAGCAATGTTGGTGATTTGTGGCCGTTGGATAGATGGTCAATACACGAAAAGTCAATTCTATTTATTTATTTATTCGTTATTGATCTTCTTATTACTCACATTATACCCTGTTTTGGTTCACTCATGGCCGTGGCTGATTTGTTTACAGCTACATGGGTCCCATTTTAACCCCCCAAATCTCGTCATAACCTACTTGGTTTCTATTCAAGAAAAGACTGGGTTTAACACCATGTTTTTAATGCTGAAAACGTCCACTAATAACGTTTAAACATTCCCAAAACATCCAAACCCCTTACAAATCCTCCTCCTTTATCCTTTCCATCTATATAACAAAACAGGGAAGTTGTCTCCCCTCTTATACCCCCTCTTATCTATTTAGACAAAGAAGGGCTGAGATCTTATCCCAATAGATGGTGGATCTCAGCCATTTACACCCAATTTTGACAAACGCTTTGTTGGAGAGTGCCGTGGGCACTGGCCACCCACTATCTATATAACAAGTGATAGTGGTTGTCTTATACCCCTCTTATCTTATATGGCTTCAATAATGAGTGGCTGAGATCCACTATGCTTCATATCGATGGCTGAGATTAACTCCCACCCGATTTTGACAAACACTTTGTCGGAAAGTACCGAGGGCACGGGCCACCCACGCATATAACAAGACAACTCAGTTGTATTCTCTTATCTTATCCATCCATCTAATGTAACGGTTAGATAAAGAGTGGTTGAGATCAAATCCATCGATCTAATGCCGATGGTTAGATTTCAGCCACTCAATCCGCCTCATTTGACCTCAATTTATTCAAAATTTGAATTTCAACACCGTTATTTTTTGTTATTTTTGTTATTTTACTATTTCTCCCTCTGTGCATTACAATCTATTATATCAGCCGTTGTAATGGAAAAAACGGTAACGCCCCAGTCCGTTGTACCATTTGAGTGCCGAAGGCACCCAATTTTTACAAACGCTTTTGTCGGAGAGTGCCGTGGGCATTGGCCATTTACTATTCTATATAACAAAACACATTGGTTGTCTCCCTACTTATACCTCCTCTTAAAAGCATAAAAAAGAAGGGCCGAGATCTAATCCTCCCCCAAATGGACGGTGGATCTCCGCCACTCACCTGATTTTGGCAAATTCTTTGTCGAGGAGTGCCGATGGCACAGGGCACCCACTAGTTTACAACAAAAACGGACTGATTTGCACTTTGTATTTTTTGGACTATAATACAGCCCATAAAGGGATTGATTGAAGAAACAGAAATCCCCAGAATCAGATCTGTTTCCAGCCTTTTAAAAACCCTCCAAAACCCCTGAAATTCCTTCTAAGAATGAAACTACAATCCCTAATTTTATATGACATCCAACGTCCACACCATTTCAGAAATTTTCAATTCGGAATACATGCCCGAAGTTCAAAAATCTGATTTTTTCATTGTAAATCAACCACTAAAATTTCATAAAAACTTACAAAGATTATTTCAATCATCAAAGTCTCAAACAACATTACTACTTAATATTTATAGCAAAAAGAATCATTTAAAATGACTTAAACATGTTACATCAAGGTGATGGAAGATAATATAGCCTACAAAAAGTTAACACAACACACAGATCTGAACAACAATCCATACATCCATCTTCAATAAGCAAATAAATAAAAGAGCCGTATGAATGTTGGCCAAATGGAGAAAGAACAGAACTCCTTGCAAATCAGAGTTTATGAGGCATTTTAAATGCAATTATAATGTTGATGAATACACGAAACAGCTGTGGATATTGCTAAATGAAAACACGAAACATCGAGTGAAATACCTTATTGAGCTTCAATTAAAGTGATCAAATTATCTCCATGCACCTTCAAACAGCCAAAATAATTAAGAAAAAAAAATCCCACAACTACATAGAATAAATACGAAGGAAGCAATTATTTAGGAACAAACCTTGTTAGTTATGACTTGGATATCTTCTTTTGCAGCCTTGAAACTACTTTCTCCGCAAAAATCTTCCCCTTAAACAACTTCTATTTGCTCGTATGTGAAGATCAAACTTAGCCAGCAGCCTATTGTAAAAATAGTTGTTCCTCATTGAAGCATAAGCAAATGGAGACTGTCCATTTGAATCCCTTAGAGAATTCCAGTAGGTCAACCCAATCAAAATAACAAATTCATCAAAAAAAAAAAAAAATCAAAAGCGCAGCAAGGAAATCACTTAGACCTATTAAACCTTTCAGGTTCCACAAACACAAAATGGTATGAACTTTAAAATTCACAAAGCATAGCATTCAACTCCACAATTTACTAATAAAAATTTGTCTTAACAATTTACAGAAATTAAAGATAACAAACACATAAATTTTAAAAACCCATAGTAGTAAAACGTGATCCAAGTCTTGGAAGGGTCATCGGATTGATTAGCTATCTTTACCATCCATAGAAATGAAAAGCAAAGGCATGAGATTGGATTGCCTAAAAAAGTATTTAATTTTCCAAAAAGTTACATAAAAAAGGGCTGATACATCGACCTGATAGGAATCAGAGTAGATGCATTCTTAAAACCAATAAAAATCAGGCTGGTTGGTCTGTAGAAAAGATCGGCCTGATTGGCCTGATTGACCTGATCATGTCGTCATTGTCCCATCACAAAAAATGGTGACTTACTTTCCAACTCGGTCAAGGGACCACACTGGCATCACCTGTCCCGAACAATCCATCAATCCAGGCCTATGGCTTTGTACCAAGCCCATGTTGAAAAAGTACTCAAATCCAATTTATAGAAATCACCAACCATGCTGATTTTTGGTGTATAGGTCCATCACAGTGTGAGCGAAACACTAACAGTCATTGAATAGTGATAAACCCATAAAAAAGGTCATAAACAAAAGGGGGAGGAAGAGGAGGTAAGCCATAAAAAAATCAGAGAAATGTTTGTTAAAAAGATGAGATTTTTTAGATCATGGAGATCCAATGGCTAAAACTCAACAATCAGGATGAATTTTGGTATGTAGGTCTACCTAGGGATGGACCAAAAATCAGCCTGATTGGTGGTTTCTAGAGTTTAGAACCTAGTGTATACAAACATACCTGTGTGTACCATTATAAGGCTTATAGAAGCCTTATATTTGTACATACCGGTGGCTATAAACATTGGGTGTATACAAACAGGGAAGGTAATCAAAGGCCAAACTATGCAAATCCAAGAAGTTATCATAACAAATCTCAATTAGAATGAGAAAAAGTACAAGGGTAAGAATACTAAACGGATTTTCAATTCATAAGGCAAATACCAAATCATAAAAAGCAAATTTAATAGATCAAATCTTAGATCAAGACCTTAAGATGCAAATGCAAAAAGTAAAATCGTCGATGTTGTAAAGAATATTTTCATATTTTAGTTTGGCAAAGATTCCGTGTGACATAAAATATTCTTGTAACCTTACCTACGAGCACCAGCGTAGTATGAAGATGTCGTGGTGCGCATACTTCGCCTACTACGTGAAGACTAGTAGACAGAGACAGCAAGGATCAGACGGTTGATGACAAGAGTCATCTGAGTAACTGTCCATTGTCGGATATAGATCGTGTACGCTCGATTAAGAAGATAAGTGACTTAGTGACCATAGGAATAGGTTTAAAATGAATAAAATATAATGATCAAACCTAGTCAATAAACATATTTGAGTCTAAGTCAATTTTATTGACTTCTGGGAAAGTCCGATCGATTGGACTATTTCGGCCAATCGATTGGAGACCTCTATGAAATCGATTGGATTCTACGAGATAGAACTTAATTGAAGTACAATCGATTGAAAACCTCTGTGAAATCGATTGGAGCTTACGGGACAGAAACTTATTTAAGTCTGACTGATTGGACTATGTACAATCGATTGGATTTACGAAGGAAAAACCCATTCATACAAGGGCAATCGATTGGACTTCACACGCATTGAGTCATTTTCAGATCCGAAATTCTAGTCTTCACTTATCCCACTTTCTAAAAGACTCTGTAATGGCATTGTCAAACCGGGCTCTAGTGGGGCAGCCTGCGTATATGGAGCACACTCAGGGTGGGATGGCCCGTGTGAAATGGGACCCACGAAGGAGGGTTCAACCGAGGGCCTGGATCATGAGCTATGAGAGAAAGGAATTTAATCTCACGCTACCAACAGTCGCGGCTTTTGAGGAGTATTGGTTAGATGTCCTGCATCAAAGTGGTATCAGAGCGGGAGGTTTCGTGTTCGAGACTCCTCACCGGGGGTGATTAATGCAGGGGCATTGTCACACCGGGCTCGAGTGGGGCAGCCTGCGTATATGGGGCACACTCGGGGTGGGATGGCCCGTGTGAAATGGGACCCACGAAGGAGGGTTCAACCGAGGGCCTGGATCATGGGCTATGAGATAAAGGAATTTAATCTCACGCTACCAATAGTCGCGGCTTTTGGGGAGTATTGGTTAAATGTCCTGCATTACTCTGGGCTACGAATTCTATAAATATAATTCATCTCTGGCTTTACAAAATACACTTCTACACTTTAGAATACAGAGAAGAAAGTTTTATTTATCAAGAGTGTCCATTAGAAGAGCAAAAAGATTTTAGTTCTCATAAATATCTTGTGAGATTTTTCTCTTCTAGATCAAAGCCAAAACATTGATCTTTTACTCGGCTTAGGTCTTCAACATAGATATTTGACCTAGTATCTTGAGAGTACCAGTGCGTCTCAACACTATTTGAGCGACTTAGGATTCAGGGTGTACTGAATCATTCACCTTCAGCAAAGGCTGAAGAGTTGAGAATTAAGATCGGAGTAGTTGATCGAAGGTAGGTTTGGGGTGTACCAAACTGAACAAGCGGACAAGGCTTCTTGGCTGGGAGGGCGCGCGTGGATTCATAGCGTTGATTCAGAGGATGTGGATGTATCGGCAGTAGGCCTTGGCAAAGGTTGGAAGCTGCATTTGCAACAGTGCTGCGTAGGTAACCTTTGTTTCGTTTAACTTTCCAGTTAGTGATATTTTCCGTCTGGACGTAGTCCCGTGGTTTTCCTTGACTAAGGTTTCCATGCTAAAACTCTTTGTCTTGTGGATGTTTGATTGTTGTTCTGCTAAATCTATTGATTAAATCAAACGACGAAAAGACAATATACCACGGAAATATATTTGATTTGAGTCGGTTGAAATAATCATTTTATCTATCAACTAAGGCATTCGAGTTTATCACCTTACATTGACTAGTAAACTTGTGATAGGTTAGATTAATTTTTGAATAACCTAATCACCCCTCCCTTCTAGGTATTTTTGATTAAAGAGAACGGACCGGTTATTTTTCAAATGTGAAAAGCCAAAAGTGCAGCATAAGGAAAGTCACTCAAATCCCCTTCAAACATTCAGTAAACATGTAACAATCAGTAAATGAGATTTGATCTAAGATTAATGTAATCGTAGATGCCAAAATACTTTTGTCTTTAGATCAGATCGAAATCCAATAGTAAAAGAAACAAAATTTCCCTCACCTTATCTTCCTTGACCTTGTTGTTTGCCATGTGTGAAACACAAAGAACCTCGATTCTATGGGCTATGTTCTATTGTTTCTCCGCCCTATGTAAAACCAAGAGAGTGTTAAGAGAGAACACCTTATAAAAATAAATGCAGATAGTGTTAAGACCTTGCACAAATCTGTATTTTGTGTAGAGGTAATCATTGTCCATGTAAACAAAGAGAGTGTTAAGAGATAACACCTCATAAAAATAAATTACCTCATAACAAAAAAAAAAAGAGGAAATACATTTTAACCGGAACCCACAAACCCTGAGATCGGAACCGAAGAAAATAATTGAAATAAAAAAATGAAAACCATATAAAGAAATAAACAAAAATCTGTTGAATGTTAGCAGAAATGCAGATGTTGAAGAGCAGAATATGAATTTTTTTATAAAGTATTTTACCTGCACTTTCAAAATAAAAGGAGCATGTTTAGTAAAATACAGAACTATGATCTATTAGTTGGTAAAACCCCAAAAACATGTTACAGAACCCCCGAACCCGAACCCGAACCGGACCTAGAAAATTAGTCTCGTCATCCAAGAAACCCATAGAATAACCTGAGTACCCCAAAAGAATAACCCTGAAAATTGGAATAAAAATTATGGTAAACCCCAAAAGAATAGCTTGAGTACCCCAAAATAACCTGATAATCAGAACAAAAATTAGGGTAAACCCTCGACTGAAATTTTACCATCGTCATATGAAAAAGTCAGACTAAAAAGTCATCATCACCGTCTGAACAGTGAAAGAGATGAAACCCACACCTTAAAAAATGGTGAAAGATGGAACCCTCATGAATCGTGGTTCTAGCGGAGAGAGAGATAGAGAGAGGAATACCTTGAGAGAGTGGTATGACAGCGACGAGTTCTGCTGCTGCTACTTGGGAGAGTCAGTTTCAAATCGCAGATACCAAAATACTGTCTTCAGATTAGTAAAAGAAACAAAATCAGTTAACCCTACAGTAGAGGAACAAAAAGAAAATCAGAATTAGGGTTCGTAGAGAGAGACTGACCTCTAATTGGTGAAGCGACTGGCAAAGCGGAGGAGAATAGGGATTCAGAGCTTCTTCTTCTTCTTCTTCTGATTCTGATTCTGAACCCAACAGAGAAGAGTGGGTTTTGAGATTGAGAAACGTGGGAGAGAAATCGAAGAGGAAGCAAACCATCTCCACAGTCCACGCCCATCGTGGTCGACATGGAAAGAGGGGGCCGAGAGAATGGAGAGTGGAGAGTTAGAGATAGTGCATGTGGGCTAGGTTATATCCCAACCGTCGGATTAAAAGCCCATGTGGGTTAATCGGGACCGCCACTTATGTGAGGACGGTTATTCCGTCGTGTTTTGTTATATAGATGATTCACAAGGTACTTTGTAAAAAGCCAAATGCTAATCCATGCAAGAGGACTCCCAATTCCAACATTATATATAACCTGCTTGTCTATTATTAGTAGTGGCAACAGTACCTGATTACCCACGAGAAAAAATTCACTGGTCCCGAGGACCTTCAAACTTTGAAGGTCCCCTCCCAAAATGATTGACACGTACCCTTTGTTAACCACCTCAACCAACTAACCAAGGGGTTAATGTGGGTTGGGTTTAGGCCTTGAAGTGCCGTAAAAGTTTGAAGGTCCCCGGGACCAACGAATTTTTTCTCATTACCCAATACCCCACTAAACTAAAAAAGAAAAACAACCCACAAGCATTCTTTGATGGTTCAAATTTTTGCTCATAACAACACAACCCAACAACAACAACAACAACATCAACAACATAAAACACCAATTGAAAAACAAAGCACTTGTGAACTTTCTTGGTAGATCTTATTAATCACCTTTCTTCTTAGCTTAGTCATCCTAGTCGTCCAAGTCATCAGAATCCCTGTGCATCCTATTAATCAAGGACCATCCAAACGGTGAAACCCATCTTGAAGATTTGTTAGACCTAAAATCAGCATAATTAATGAAATATTAGTATCATCTCATAATTTGTTTATATATATATATATATATATATATAGTATGAACAACTAATAATTATAATAACAAAAATTAAAAAACAACACACTTTTCAAACTTTCTTGGCAAATTAAGGGAGTGTTTGGATAGCCATTTTTCAAAAAAATATTTATTTTTAAAAATGACTTTTCTGAAAATATATTTTTCAATGCAAAATGTCTTTATTTTCTCTTCGTGGGCCCCATCACTATAACTGAGGAGAGTAATAGATGGGGAGGGGTAAGAATAGGGTTTCTTTGTTTATTATGTTCATTGAGCTAGCAAAATTTAAAAAAGTCTGTTTTACCAGCTATTTTTTTTATAAAAAAAACTTTTTGACCTAAAAAAATATAGTTTTATGACATAAATACTTTTAAAAAAATGTTCATCCAAACAATCTATTATTTTGGAAAAAGTTTTTTTTTTTGTGGACAAAAAAAAGACTTTTCCAAGTCTATAAATGGCGATCCAAACACCCCCTAAACCTTATCAATCTCCTTTCTTCTCAGTCATCCGAGTCATCCGAGTCACCCTCTAGAGGTGAGACAATCACATAATAGACTTCTTTTTTGGAGTGTCCCCTACCAAATGGACAATCCAAATTTGTCAATCCAGTCTTCAACTGAAAGGAAAACCCCATTTGACAAGGAAAATGCTTGTTGGGATACCCCAGGAATTTCGCTATGTTTTTGAAAATGACATTTATATATATAAAAAAGCTATAAGATGAGTAGACTTTGATGACGGACCACAGTATGAGCCACATGGCAGAATCTTAGGGACCTGCATGCCAAAACTCAGCCTGATTAGTGATTTCAAATCTTTGGATCTTTGTTCCCCAAATATTGCTCAAATCCCACAGTTAAAAATCAACCCATGAAAATTACTTCACTCCAATGCTTAGAAACCACTAATCAGGCAATTTTTGGTCTGTAGGTCCACCTAGGATTGGGCCAAACATCCATACGGTCAGCAATCTCTCTCATACTATGGTCTGTCATCAGATTTCTACTCCATTAGGATTGTCCGACACTATCAGGCTTTTTTTTACTTTTCTTAAATGGCTATAGGTAGGAGTTAAATGGGTCGGGCTTGGGCCCTTGTTTTGGTAAATTATAAATAGGCCCGAGCCCGAGGCTCGGTTTAATTCAATTTTAATTCAGGTCAGAAACCTCTAATGAGCTGGCCAATTGGATCATCATTAATGCAAATTTGTTTTTCATCATTACCCCCATTGAGTGGATATATAGGTAGGAGTAGGCCATAAAATCTTTTTCTTTTAAGTGTGAAAAATAAATAAATATATACATTTATGCTAAGTAAGAAAATCAAACAAAGGCACCAATGTTAATGCAAAATAAATGCTTAGGATTTACCTATTTTTTATTCTTCAAGACGAGTTGTATGCGTGACTTTATACTTTCGTCTTCCCACTCCAACCCTTCTAACCATTTAG
Source organism: Euptelea pleiosperma (assembly GCA_035048495.1). Taxonomy (NCBI): domain Eukaryota; kingdom Viridiplantae; phylum Streptophyta; class Magnoliopsida; order Ranunculales; family Eupteleaceae; genus Euptelea; species Euptelea pleiosperma. Next base: position 3,685,339 of record CM068544.1, read on the forward strand.
CATCAACTCCAATGACTTCTCTCAATTTTGGTGCGCTCTGGGGACCCAAAGGGAGTTTCTTCAAATTCAGACAATGTCTCACGTGCATGGTTTGCAAGGAAGGCCAATCAAGAAGTAACTTCCGTTGGAAGAAACTTGAGAGGTTTTTTGATGATTCCAACTGTAGGATCTTTAATCGAGGGAGCACTGCCCTGTCATTCTCTCTTGCTTCTTCGTCCTCTTCTTCATCTACAATTATCTCCTCCATCTGATCGCATTTAGATACAAAAAGTTCTTCTAATTGCTGGAGACATCGAACTAGTCTCATTGGGAAGAGGTGCTTTAGGGAATGACAATTGCTTATGAATAGCTGTCTTAGGTTTGGGAAGATTGGAGGCGGTGGCAAACTAGGCCAAGTGTTAGAATTTGTCTGCCTTAATCTGGTGTTGGTGGATGAAGTAGTAGTCTGAAGGTCATCCTCTACTTCTGATATTATTTTCACCATTTCTTCACAATGCCGTATTTTAAGCCACTCCAATTGTTGAAGTCTTTGTGCCATGGTTGGTGAGAAGAGAAATCTCAATCTATTACAGTCCTTCACAGACATTACTTTTAGATTCTGGAAGCTTACAAGTGGAATGAATCCCTTCCAAATAGTCATTAGGTTAGGTAGATCTTCCAAGGAGATTTCTCTTAATCTAGAGATCGTAGCATGCCCTTCCTCAAGCCCCTCTGAGTTAAAAACCTCCTCCAACTCACAACAAGCGTAAACATCAAGTTCTTCTAGATTCTCTAGCCTTCGCAACAAATTAGAGGGAAGAATTATGATTAATTTGTCGCACATTGACAATCGTAGGGTTGTTACTTTGTTGAGGGATCTAGCTGGAAGTGGCCCATGACAGATTGCCTTCAAGCTCTCCATGTTTCTCAATTCTAAATTCTCCAAACTGCTAAATGCCATTTCTGGAAACTCTTCCACCACAGTCATAAGACATTCCATTTGGCACTCTCCAACATCTAGAGACTTCAAGTTGTTAAATCCCTTTGTGTCTAGTTGTAAAACATTGTTGGAACCCTTGCACTCTACCAATTCTAGTTTGTCTATTCTTTGCAACAAAACCTTAACCCAATTTTGAATCGGATCTGATCTAAAATCAAGGCGCATACACTTCAAAATCCATGGGGTTCCATAAGTCATATAATGGTCACCCACTGTTATCTCAAACTTTGTTAAGTTTTTCAAAAAATTGGGAATTTCTTTGGACAAAAATAGAGTAGTCAAGCAAGTCAAGAATGCCACCTCACTAAAGCTAGCATTACTTCCATCTCCTATTCTGTCGCTCTGCCACCTAAAGCTTTTCCCCATGTATAGTTCTTCTAAGCGAGACAGACTTGATATGCTGTTTGGCGGGATAATTTCAAGATGCCAAGTTTCCGTCAAGTTTAACAACTTTAGATTCGTCAATCCTCCTATTTCTTTCGATAACCTTTGTATGTTAGTCCCACATAGATTAAGAATTTCGAGATTCTTCAATTTCCCGATTAGAGATACATCTGTTAAGAATTCACAATTTTCTAGACAAAGTGTCCGAAGGTTCACAAGGCATGAGAGTGATGGTGGTAGTGCTGAAATCGAAGTGTAACTCAGATCTAGATTTAAAAGGGATTTCATACTTTCGAAAAAACTGTCAGGGATTTCCTTCAAAGACCCATTCTTTCTCAATGATAAGGTCAATAGTTGTGAGCATTCAGGTCGACTGGGAAGCTTAGCAATGTTATTATTCATTAGAGACATTCGCATGCATTTACCCAACTTCTCCCTATCCTGCGGCCATTGTGTCAACCCCGTACGCGCTTTTACAATAAACCCATTAATGTCTTCTTTAGCAATATATATGGCCACATCACGCACAATGTCGTGCATCCTCACAATTCCCTCATAACAATCAGATTTTAACAACAAACACGAAGCTATAAGTTTGTCAATAACTGCGTGCAATCTAACCCTCGCTTCCTCCAGATTGTCAACATCTTCCAATAGCGCTTCCCCTATGACATACATCATCAATCCATCATCATTCATGCTAATTTGGTGGTCTTCTTCAGGAAATAAACAACAAAACAAGAAGCATTTTTTGGTTTCTTCGCTTTCTAAAAAATCGTAGCTCAACTTTATTGAGTTGAACACCTCGCTTTCCATGCCAACAATGTCTTTGGGGATAGAATTTTTTAATTTTGTAGCTACATCTTTCCACAGTACTATTTTGTTGTCCTTGTCTCGCAATGCCCTTCCGAGTGTAACAAGTGCTATGGGCAAACCCCCACATTCTTTAACAACCTCCCAAGCCACTTTATGCAAAGCACGAGCATTTACAACATCACCCACATTCTCCTGGAACAGATGCCATGAGTCTTGTTCTGATAAGACTTCAACTAGAATAATTTCTTGGGTCTTCATCGCACTACATACTTCTTGGCTTCTCGTTGTGAGTACAATTTTGCAACTCTTGCGGTCGGGGATTCCCACCGTACCTAGGTCCAGTCGGGCCCACAGATCGTCTAAGATTATGAGGTTCCTCTTATCTAGCTTCAAACTCTCGGATAAACGTCCCGCTCTAAGGGATTTGCTCTTCTCTAGAAGCGGCAGGCCCAATTTCTCTGCAATTTCACCTTGAATACTTTTTAAGTCAGGGTTCTGGGACACGGTTGCCATGACTACCTCATCAAAAAGCTTATCGTTTTTCACTTGTTTGGCTACTTCCTTCATCAAGGTCGTCTTGCCTACCCCTCCCATCCCGTACACCCCCACTATGTTAATTCTCTCATCCTTCAACGCATCCATGACCTTCTTCATAGCTACTTTTGTGGATTCAAATGCCTCGAAATCTTCAGAATACATGGATTCCATGCTTGGAGTAAGCGGAGGGTCTGATACATTATCAAAATTCCTTTCATTCAGGAGCTTATCAACAACACCAATCTTAATCTTTGCTTCTTTACCAAGAGTATGACGATCACACCACCCGCCTTTGAAACAACCATCGATGTTTTTGGTTTCAACATTCAATTGTGTTGCCTCAATTTCAACAGTATCCACCCTTCTTAACAGCTGTTCTTCTTCTTCTTCTGTTTTGATCACTACTAGTCCTCTAATCTGAGCTGCTTGTACCAATCCCTTCACCTCCTTTTCAATGGTGTCCACCTTTGTTAGCCACAGACGTACTACATTTTTTATGACTTGTCCTCCCCTCTCAGCTGCCTCGACCGATCCTTTTACGTCATCTCTCATGATTTCCAATTCTACCAGTGTTTTTTCAAGTTCATCAATATATTTCCCGCAATGAACAACATAACCGATCTGATGCCTAAGAGGAGCAATTGAACCCTTGACAATTTCTGTGACGGGTGTAACCAAGATGTTCAAGACCCCCAAGAAGACCTCCAAGAACATCATTGCTGTTGTTTAAGAAGTAAGCAATGTGATAAATGGTAGAAGAAGTAGAAGAAGAAGAAGAATGAAACTAAGGGCGTGTTTGATTGCCAAGTGGGAAAATTGCGATTTCCATGAGAAAACACAACTGTCCCTTGTTAGATAGCCATTTTTAATCTGTATAATTTTCTCTACCAAGTCCTTTAAATCTGGATAATTTTTCCTACTACGACCGGAATTCATTTCCCATCATTTCCACCTGAAAATACGCATTTATTTTCTCGCATGATTAAAAAATGTGTTCTCAGTTGCAATCAAGCAGGGATTTAAGGCATTTCCCAGATGTATTTTCTCGGGGAAATTTTCTGGGCAATCAAACATGCCCTAAGGGTGTATTTGATTGCCAAGTGGGAAAATTGCATTTTCCTTGGGAAAACACAACTGTCAATTGTTAGATAGCCATTTTAAATCTGCATAATTTTCCCTACCAAGCCATTTAAATCTAGATTATTTTTACTATTAAACCAGGAATTCATTTCCCATCTAGATAGGTGAGAATTCATTTCCACCTAAAAATATGCCTTTATTTTCTCACATGATTGAAATATGTGTTCTCAGTTGCAATCAATCAGCCATTTTAGGCATTTCCCACATCTCCGGAAAATTTTCTGTGCAATCAAACACACCCTAAATACAAGTAGAAGAAGAAAATACTTGAAAGTATTAAGACCAAGAGCTGGTCGGTAAATTAGATAAAGAGAAGAGAAGAAAGCTTATGGCGTACCTTTTCTTTGAGCAACAGCTTCTCCGGCGGCCGACAATAGCTGAACCCAAAACGCAGTCGTAAGTCGTAACCCGTAGCTGCTCTACTCAATTTCCCTTTGAAGAACAAAGACCACCCACCCTACTGCTGATTTTTCAATGTGAATAAATTTTGATGACAGTGCCCTGTCATCAATGCCGATGACAGTGCACAATAGGAGCCACGTGGAACACTCTTAGAGTACTCTGACCGTATAGATGTTTGACCAATCATTAGGTGGACCTACAAACCAAAAATCATCCCGATTAGTGATTTCTAGGCATTGAATTGGAATTGTTTTCATGGGTTGATTTTAACCGTGGGAAATTTGAGCATTATTGACCATTATTTGAGGTACAAAGATCCAAATGTTCGAAATCACAAATCAAGCTGATATTTTGATTGTAGGTCCATATAGGGATTGGAAAAACATCCATACGGTCAGAGTTCTCTAAGAGTATGCCACGTGGCTCATATTGCACCCTGTCATCGACCTTGATGACAGGCCCTGTCATTCTAGTCTGCAATGTTTGCAGACTTAAAATTATGCAAACAGTATCAGTACTGTTGAGTGTTGATGTCCCTTGAAAAATGAGTTATTTCAATGTTTTAAAAAAGTATTTTATAAATAAAATACACGTTTTTCAAGGAGCATTCAATGGTGGATACAATGTTTACATACTTTTAAGTCTGCAAATGTTACAGATTAGATTTGTCCGGGTGGGCTAAACATTCATGTGGTCAGTTAGTCAATGGTGTGAAAACAAATCTGTGTATAAATTGTTTGACCTTTTCGTACCTACAATCAAGGTTTAAAAGGAGGCCGTTTTAAGGCTTAAACGGACTGGGGCGTTACCGTTTAAACGGCCGCTAAAACGGATTGGAACGGCCAGGGGCAAAAATAGAAAAAAAAATGGGAAAAAACAGAATTGAACGGATTTAAATGGATTTTAACGGGTTTTAATGGTTTTAACGATTTTAACGGAAAAAATGGCGCTGAAATTCAAATTTTAAAATTTGAAAACAAAAAAAAAACAGAATTTAACGAAAATTAAACGGATTTTAACGGAATTAAATTGATTTAACGCCGTTTTTTCACAAAATTTTTTAGAATTAAACGGCTGTTTAAATGATTTTAACGGCCGTTTTTTTCAAAACCAATAAAACGTGTTTAAACGGTTTTAACGGAAACGGGCTTGGGGCGTTTAACGGTTAAACGGACTGGGGGCGTTACCGTTTAAACGGCCGTTAAAACGGATTGAAACGGCCAGGGGCAAAAAATGAAAAAAAAAATACAATTTAACGGAATTAAATGGATTTTAATGGTTTTAACTGAAAAAAACGGAAAAAATGGTGCTGAAATTCAAATTTTGAAATTTGAAATTTAAAAATTAAAAAAAAAAAAAAAAAAAACAGAATTTAACGGAAATTAAACGGATTTAACGGCCGTTTTTTTCACAAAATTTTTCAGAATTAAACAGCTGTTTAAACGATTTTTATGGCCGTTTAAACAATTTTAACGGCCCTTAGAACAAAAAAAAAACGGTCGTTTTATTCAAAAACGATAAAACGCTTTTAACGGAAACGGGCTTGGGGTGTTACCGTGTAAACGGCCGTTTTTAAAACCATGCTACAATAATTGTTGTTAGGTACACCTTGAATATTAAACGAGTAAAACTTTGATGACAAATCCTGTCATCAAGGCCGATGACAGGGCTCAATATGAGCCAGGCGGCACATTATTAGAGGATTCTAACCGTATGGATGTTTGACCAATCCCTAGGCTGACATAAAAACCTAAACATCAGCTTGATTATTGATTTCTAGGCGTTGGATTTGAATTATTTTCATGGGTTGATTTTAACCGTGGAAATTAGAGCATTATTGACCATTATTTGAGGTACAAAGATAGTACGGTTTGAAATCACTAATAGAGCTGATTTTTTGGTTTTTAGGTCCACCTAGGGATTGTAAAAACATCCATACGGTCAGAGTCCTCTAAGCGTGTGCCACCTGGCTCATATTGATCCTGTCATCGACCTTGATGGCAGGGTCCTGTCATCAAAGTTTTACTCATGATGAGTACACATCTTCGTGTGGACCGGTCATCCATAGTCAGTGGTCTCTAAGAGTGTGCCACGTGGCTCATATTGTCGTCCGTTTTCATTAAAGACATTAGTCTACAAATGATAAGTATGGTCGTTAATATATGCCGGTGTGGCCCACAAATTGAGTGGTGCAGATTGATCGGTCTGGTGTATCATTTGTACGGTATATATGTCAATTAAATTGTTTGACCTTTTCTTACCTACAATTATCGTTGTTTGGTGAGTGAGACTCGTGCGTTTTTTGATGCTTCTGTTTGTGTTCACTTTCTAATTCACACCTGGACTTTCTAAATTTCACACCTAGTTAGTAAATTCGCATTTAGTATGCGAAATTTTTGTATTATTGAAGAAACTTTTGTATAAAATAAAAAATGACTTTTTTGCTTTACCTCCTTACTTTATTGATGCAATTTGCATCTCACCCAATGTTTTTAAAATATGTATCTCACCCTTTGACCATAGACGGGCCATTAACGGTCTCGGGATGGACATCCCAATATTTTTCAAATGACTATAATGACCTTGGTTGAGACGCAAATATTTTAAAAATATTGGATGCAATGCAAATTGCATCAATAAGGTAAGGGTGACAAGCAAAATATCCATTCTATTTTTTTTTGTAAAGGATTGTGAGCTCAAAACCTTTCTTCATTTACTTTTGGCCCAACCGTATGGATGTTGGGCCCATCGCTAGGTGGAGCTACATACCAAAGATTAGCCTGATTAGTGATTTGTACCCCAAATATTGCTCAAATTCTACGGATAAATCAACCCAGGAAAATGACTCTAATCCAATGCTTAAAAATTAACAATCAGATTAATTTTTGGTCCGTAGGTCCACCTACAATTGGGTCAAAAGTAAATGAAGAAAGGTTTTGAGCTCACAATCCTAAAAAAAAAATCCTAAAAAGAGAGGTTTTTTTGTTTGTTCCCCTTACTTTATTATGTTTTTAAAATATTTGCGTCTCACCCAAGGTCATTCATTTAAAAAAATATTGGGATGTCCATCCAGAGTCCATTAATGGTCGTCTATGGTCAATGACGTTGACCATGGTCAAAGGGTGAGACACAAATATTTTAAAAATATTGGGTGAGATGCAAATTGCATAAAAAAAGTAAGGGGGTAAAGCAAAAAAGCCCAATAAAAAATCAGAAAAAAATTTCGAATTATTGTAAACGTAACGGTTATAACTGATGGCTGACCGCCGCTCATATGACGTCAGTTACACTATCGACATTTACTTTGTAACGTATCAGCATTTACTTTGTAACGTCCTGATCAAGGGTTATATATGTATGTGACGATCAATGAAAATATAATCAGATTCACAACACGTTATTAGCATGTTCTATTTTCAAGTCTTCCATCAAGAGTTGGGTAGATTACAATATATCAACATCCAATCACTTATTCTTGTTGAGCAAAGGAGGAAGTTGCAAGGATGCATATCCTTTCATTGCGACCACAATTCGGCGACCCAAATCGGTGTATTTACTCGCAAATCTGCTTCTTGTAGATAAGATCATCGCTCTCTGCTCGCTCGGATTGCTCGATCTGATTATGTCTCTCCACGACAGCCAGCGATACATCGGTCCTCTCCATGCCAACCTCCACGACCAGATGGTCGGAGCTCCGCCCCGCCATCGCCACAATAATGAAGGAAGAGGACAAATCTTGGCGAAGTTGACGTTCTTGAAAGTCTCACCATTAAAAAAAAAAAAAAGAAAAGAATCAAAAGCAAGAGAAAAAGGACAAGAAAATTTTCCATCGTCCACCACAGCAAGCAAAGGAAAGATTGAAAAGGTATTTATTTTGTTAAAGAATGGACTATAGATTATTATTAAATAATTAGTGGGACTCTAGAGTTCCATCGATATCTTGGTTTGATAATTTCTTGAGGTGATCACTAAAACCGAATCTCCTCAATTCAAGCAGGCTTGGGCATGGAGTATCCCTACACCTTCCAAGGTTGCGTTTTTTATCTAGATGTTATCTCTATATAAACTTGTCACGGTTGATCATTTGATTAGCATGCAGAAGATCATTCTTACCACATGCTCTCTTTGCACAGCCGGTTGGGAATCTATCAACCATTTATGCCCAATGGGATGCTTGAGCAGGTTTTCCAAGGTTAGAAGACTGATGCCTTTCACAATCATGGCAGAGTCCTTTGGGGAATTTTGCTCCCTTCTGCCATATGCTGGGAAGTCTAGAAAGAACACAACAATTGCAATTTTGAAGATTCAATAGGTTATGGAGTCAATTATAGTAGATATAAAGCATTGATATACCATTGGTCATCCATCCCCTAAGAGTTTAGAGGTCTTTACTTTAGATGGGACAAGACTATTCTGGCCATCCCTAGTTCAGCTACTCTTTTAAGGTGTCAAGCTTTGATTCAGGCTTTTAGGATGTGCTATACTGCTATCTTCAGTAGCTTGCTTTGTATTTTCCTATATGTTTTTGAGGGTTTTTCCTTTCTTTCAATAAAATTATCATTTACATTTAAAAGGAAAAGAAATAGATAAGAGGTAAGATACAATATGAGGAACATGACATGGCCCTCACTAGTCTTCATCTAAAGGAACCCCTTTGACATGTTGAGCATAAACTTGAAAGATGTAATTGCCTCATTGCGTATCATGTTCCATTCTAGAAAGCCTATTTAGGGTTTTCTCAATTATGTGAACTTTGTTCCTCACCCTTGGCTTCGACGAGTGGCATTGTTAGGAAGTGTAATCCAAAATGTCTATTTGAAAAGGTTTCAAGCTTAGGACAATTGTTCAAAATCATGTTCTGTCTTGGCTGAGATGTCTCGTTACAATAGGATACCGAGACAATACACCGTGGTGGTACACCAAAGCATAGGCAAAAACATTCATGTGTTAGTGAGCCTCAAAGAGGTGCCATGTGATGGGTTTACTGTGCTAGACGTGCTTTATTACACAAATTTAATGAAATTGTCCTTTAATTGGTTGGGTGGCAATTGCATTGCAACCTATAAACATAAATTCGATATCTTCGCAAGTTCTTAGCATTATGTGATTTTTATTTTGTGCTCTGCTGATAGATTGCATAATATGTTGATGAGGTTATTACTCGCTCCTAGATTAATATGTTTGTGAAATTGCTCCTAGATTAGCTCACCTGTTGGTTGTTGGCCATATTCGATGTGTTACAGTGCTTGAGGACTTAGAATGCAATAAAAATTTGTTGGACAAATACATTAAACTATTGGTCACCATTACTCTTTAGAAAAACTGTATTGCTGCTTATCAATGAAAAATGTCTAGAAGGTTAAGAAATGTTGGGCAAGCAAAAAAATTTTCAAAAATGTGGGCTTGAACCCAAGCTCAAATGGTTGATAATTCAATTGAATCATGAGGACATGAGTTTTTCCCCATGATTATGATAATATAACTATTTTATGCTTCTATATTATCATCCTAATTGTGCTTTATTTCATTACTAGACTTCTTAAATGATTTGTATTTACCAGAAGACATGACTAGAATATCGTTAGCCTTGGATTGGGTTGATTCCAAAACATTTTTTTCTTATTAAGTCTACCATGGAGTTAATGCCTTAAGCTTTTTTTCAGATTTATTCCATCTAAGAGAACATAAAAGAAATTCTTAACCGGTGTGAAAATCATTCATCATTTGTCATTGCTTATCAAAAATTTGATAGTAAAGTACTTTAGCATAACACATATTGGGTTCATGTTCAGTCAAACACTATGACCCGGAAGAGTTATTCTGAATTCTGAACTTACTCTTTTAATCTCATGCAGTGTCACCATTTTGACTCGAAGTTGACTTGGGTGATAAGACTGAATTTTTTGAGATTTGTTTTTAAGCCTCCGTGCTAGAAAAAGCGCCGACAACAGTTTTTAATATTAATTGATTAATGGTAGTAATATAACATTCTCACAAAACATTTGTTGCCCTTGCAAGAGCTAGCAACACCTGCAACATCAGTTGCAAGCCGTGCGCTCCCATCTGAAAACCTGTAACTCACCCAAGGACCAATCTGAACCAGTACCTCTTTTTTTTTTTGCTAAGTGATAAGTAGATTAAGAAAAGGATAAGAAAATACAGATTCCGAGGAATACAAAGACTCCTCAGAGGAAGGATGTACAAAAGCTAAAACAAAGTCCCTAATTAGACAACAAAATGGTAATAGGTCCTGCATGGGTCCTCAACCGAACTGAGGAAAGGTGGCCGCCCATCCCACCATTTCCTAAAGCCACACCTCATAGATGAAGCTAGGTTGGAGCACTGATCCACTCCAAAGTTAACCTCTCTCCAACTGGAACTAAAACGAATCGAATCAAGATTATTCTTGATGTAATTCCATTGAGCTCTGACCTTCCATGGCACATCATCTTTAATAAAAGCTTTAATTGCTGCTTGTGAGTCTGATTCCACCCAGATTTTCTTCCAACCCATAGAAATAGAAAACTTCGCTCCTTCGACTATTGCAAGGCATTCCGCAAGATAGCTGGTAGCTACTCCCACACTAATCATTAAAACGCCCTTGACAGCCCCGTTATGAACCCGATTTATAACTCCTGAACCGCCAATACCTGGATTACCTTTAGATGCTCCATCACAGTTGAGCTTGATGATGCCTACAGGAGGAAGGGACCAAGAACATGCACTGATAGAGGGGCCCTTGCCCAGCTTAGTCCTAATGCCAAAATCTTTGAGGAGACACTGGTCCGAGGAAGGTAGACTATGTCCAAGAGTGCAATTAATTTTTGTAACTTTAACCATATGGAAGACTACCCTCCAAACTGAGTCCATGGAGACATTGGAATCATCGAAAATGGCCTTATTCCCTGTCTTCCAAATGGCCACAAGGCAAGGAATGGCAATCAAACGCCATACGATCTGGTGCACGTATCCCACACGTGACAAGTGGGAGAATGCACCACCCAGGGACAACACCATTGCAAGCCGAATTTCCTTCTCCATGGCCTTTCTCATGGCCAACTTCTTGGCCGATCACTCCATGCATTCCGGCCACCAATTGGCTGAATCACTCTCATGGACAATCATCACTGGATGAACGATTTTCTCCGATAAGTTCTTCAAAGGTGATAACTTTCTTCTCTTTCTCTTCTTCACTTTCTCTCTCTACTTTTGATCTCTCTCTCTCTCTAAATTCTCTCCCCTCACTTTCTCTCTCCTATTTGCTAACCCTAGGGCATCTAGGGTTTGAAAGTAAACTTTATCTCTATTCTTCTATTTTCACTCTCTACACTCTCTCTAAACCTCTCCTTCTCTTTATCTTCGCTTTGGCTTCTCTTGGATGGGTTGTGAGATCAAAATCGTCTAGGCTTTTCTCGATTAAAGAAAGGTCGGGTGACAATGACCTTTTTCCATCATCGGGAAATCCTAGCCGGTCGGATCTCATGGTTCTCTCCTTTCCTCTCAAGATAGAGTGACATCTATGAAATTTGGACAATACCATTCTTGATCGGTAGTGCCTTGCTCCAAAGATCATAGGGTGTTTCTCTCTCAAAAACCCTTCTCTACCCCTTCTTATCTATAATCTCCTTCTTTAAATCGCTTTCTAGAACATTTATTTTATGTAAGCACTTTTGAAAGTTTGATGCAATTTGCTTTGTTATTTCATGTGTTCTTGATCTCCTCTAATGAATGTTTTAATCTCGACTCACCCTTCTTATTTTTCCATATTTCTCTTGTATATTATCTGTCATTTTATGTTCATTTTTGCACTAACACATCCGAGTGCGGATCGATATCCGACACGAACCGCTATGCAAGTTCACTGTTTTGCAGGCTTAGAATCAGATTTTACAAATTTGCTGAATTATGGTTTCCGAATTAATGACGCAGAAAAACCCTACTTTCATTGACAGTCGGTATTTTTTTTCTTGTGTTTGGGTTCTTGAGAATTGGTGTTACTGAGTCGAGTTGACCGCTAAAAATGGTCGGTCGATCGCTCCGAGCGATAATATTTTTTGTCTTTGGTTCTCGCCGACCGCCCATTTGTTCGATCGATAACCATCTGACTTTTTAGACGAGTCGACCGCCCAAATTTACATTATACCCATATTGCTTATTTTATTTAGTGAGAGGACCGATCCATGTCTGGTGCACCGTCCACTTATATAAGTGTGTTATCTTGGGTCATTTCTCATTTCCTCCATTTTAAAAACCCTAGAAATCTTGCTAGAGCCTCTCCAAACCCTCTAGATATCTTTTGATCTAAATTTAATCTATTTGCTAGAGATTTCTATTCTCCACCAAATCTCTCAAAATTTTTGTGTGGTATTGCCTATCTTCTATCTATTCTTCTATATGGCTCTTAAAGGAAAAAGAGTTAGAGGTGAATCTTCTTCAAATGAACCATAACCCCTCAATCTCTTTATCAATCCTTTGGCTAGAGCCAGCATTTTTTAAGACACAAAAGGGCAGTGGCAGTGGAGCGAGGCATGATCGAGAAAGAACTCATCTCAGCTGGGGTACTGAGATTCTTAGAATCGATAAGTTGGTCTAAACTCTTTTCTGTATCTAGTGTTGCTTATCCAAAGTTACTCAAGATGTTTTATGTGAATTTGAACAATCCTGACCCTGAAGGTCCCTATCTGTACCCTAAAGTTAGGAGAGTGGACATCAAGATCATTCTATCTTTGTTAGCTAAGTGTTCTGGTCTTCCTCGTACTTCTAATTGAGGTATTTTTCCTCCTCCCTTGCCTCTTACCAACAAGAAGAAAATTTCTAAAGCAATTTGTGAGAAAGTTATCTCTTGGGATTTTGATCTTCCCACACGAGAATTGTTACCTTCATATCATTTGTTAGGCTTGATTTTCTCTTTCAACCTTTTCTTGAAGGCGGTACATCTTAGTGAGGTTGGACCATTGATTCGGTACATTCTATTTTGTTTGGCTAAAGGCATTCGCCTTGATGGTCCTTTCATTATTTTTCATATGATAATAAGTTCTGCCGATTATGAAAATCGAAAGCGTTCATTACCATTTGTTGTTATTATTTTTCCACTTAGTATTATTGGACTAATGTACGTAGGAGAAGTAATTCTCAAGATTGTTTTTGTCAAATAAGTCATTTTGTAGCAATAGGTTGTGCTGAAATCCTGGTGTACAATGAAAGATACTATTTGTAGCACCCGTGCCCAGTAATTCTGAAGATTTATTGTTATTATGGGTCAGTTTGTACTTGGGGGGAGCTGTGTATGAGTTTGTAATTTTTTTTGGGCAATGATGTAATATAACTGAAGATATTTTTGTCCTGGCATTAACAAAGGGGGAAATTGAACAGTATTTGTTGTCAATCCCACAAATACTTAGTTCATTAGTATTTGGTCTCAATCGATAGTTGTCTTCTAAAGACCGTAGCATCAACAATCAAAAGCAGACTATATCAACAAATCAAAGAAGATCAACTACGCGGTCCAACAAAAGATAAAATCAAGTCAAAAGCGGACTATATTTGTTCTGGCATTAACAAAGGGGGAAATTGAACAGTATTTGTTGTCAATCCCACAAATACTTAGTTCATTAGTATTTGATCTCAATCGATAGTTGTCTTCTAAGGATCGTAGCATCAACAATCAAAAGCGGACTATATCAACAAATCAAAGAAGATCAACCACGCGGTTCAACAAAAGATAAAATCAAGTCAACATGAAGATTTGGGACTCAACTTAACAAACGTTCTCACTCAACGAACGTCCTATAGCAAAATCTCTCGTTTACTTATGTTGCGAAATCAACAGGGTGTTGTTCGCGTGAACCATGTTGCCAACCAGAGCCCAACAAGAATTTTTTTGGACTTAGCTATTTTTGGTGTCAGGGCGGACTAACCAGCTGACCAGCCATTTGGTGTGGTTGACCGCCCTATCTAACCCTGAGCGGCTGACCGGCCAAATAGTGTGGTTGACCACCCCCATTAGTCAGTGTTATTTTGGTAATTAGCTCTTGGACCTACCAACCAATTTATGTAGCCGACCACCTTCAGACAAAATTATGTCCCTAATTGATCGACTGGCCGAAAGGGGTGGTTGACCACCCCCTTTAGTCTGTGTTTTTTTGGTAATCAGCCCTTGGGCTGATAGGCCAATTTGAGCGACAGACCGCCCCTTGGACAAAAGTCTCTCCCTGATCGATCAACCGGCCAAAATGTGTGGTCGACCCCCAGATAAAAATGCATCTCAGTTTGACCGAACAGTCTTGCAATTTTGGGCTTGTTAAGCCCATTACAACATGCATTTTAGGTCAATTTTTCTTGGTTAAGAGCTGCTTATAGAAAGGGACATAAACCCTTGAACAAAATAGCAAGCAACAACTCTTTCACTCTCACTCCTTCATTAATACCTCCTGAGTTAAAGAGAGTTGGATTTTTTTAGAGTTTTACCTCAGCTAATCTAGTTGCATCATTTTGTGAAGGCTCTGACTATTTGATAGGCTACACTTTGCTCTTTACATTGTCTCATCTTCTACCAGTAGAGGATCATTGTTGTAAGTGTGGTATTTGTGGTAGAACTTCTACGAAGATTCAACCTTTGCTTCTAATTTGTAATACCCTAAACTTTTGTTCTAGGTCTTATGGTAAACTCACCTAAGAATGAAAACATGAACCTTTTTCATAATTCTATTACTGTTTTGATAGTTAAATATCATGTTTGAGTATGTATGTTTAATTTAGTTTCATTCTGACAACCTTAAAAAATTAGAATTTTGTGGGACCCACACCTTAGGGCTTATTTCAGCTTTTCGAGAGACACCTAGATATTGCAGGGGACGTTTTCTTGTCCTAAATGACATTCTTGAACTTTTATGAAAAAAATATTTTTGTGGGTCCCAGACACTAAAAATATTCCTAAACTATCCTTACCCGAGAAAATTGGAACTTTTCCTGAGCATAAAATCCTAGCGGGAGATTTTGACAAAAATGACATTTTCTTAATTTTTAAACTTCTTGTCATTCCTATATTTTTGAAAATAATATTTAATTAAATTTATTTATTTAATAAGAGTACATGATTTGCAAAACATGTTTTGAGTCAATCGGAAGTCATCTTGACACTTGTCCGAGACTTTGAACATTCTGGAATTTTGTGTACTTAGATTATTCTATAATTTTTGTGTATGAAACACCTTATTATATTATATAGATTAATTGATTTAATGCATGTTGTAGTGTATAATTGTAATATAATACATAGTATTTGATCCATATGTATGATATATATATATATATATTAAATCATCACATTTTTTAGAAAATATGGCATAATTATAATTAATAAGTTTTAAATTATTAATATAAGTAATTGCATGATTAATTGAATTATAATTATTGGGTGGGCCAGTAAGGCTAATTTAAAGGCCTTTTGAGTTTAAAAATAACCTTAAATGAAGTCTTGTGAATACCTATGGAAAGGCCCATTTCTAACCCATAATTAATTTAAAATATTAGTTTTCGAGGGTTGAAAAAGTCACTCCTTTTAGAATTACAAAAATAACTTAGAATAGAAACCACAATCCTTAAGGATTACTTCCTAAACCTATTTAAGAAATCTTAGAGACTTGGAAGCTCTCAAAAACCCAAACTCCATTAAAAAAGAGAAAAAGCTCCGTTTAGCCTTCATCTGAACCCCGATCAAACTGGAGCTTAAAGAGGAAGCTGAATGGGACACTGAATAAAAAAACATACTCTGAGGAGAGCACCATCTGACAACTTTCAGAATTGACAAAAATTCTAATCTCCATTAAAGATAACTGAAGAAAGGGTGAGTAGATCTAACCGTGTTTCTTTTATTCTCTCATGATTTTTATCTATATGAAGTTGTGTTTAGATTAATTATTTTCCATGATGTTTGACTTATGTTGACCATAGTGATTATTGATTATGAATGGAGCATGAAGTATGAGATGATATTGTTATGAGATTGGGATCAAACATGATTATGAGATGATGTTTTTTATGAAATTGTAATGAGCATGATTGGAGGGTTTTGGCCATGATACTCTTATGAAAACCCATTTGACCGATCCACTCATGGGGATCCACCTGAGGGGTTCGGCCAGGACCGTACAGCCCTACCCCTATGGGAAGATATTAATATTTGGGTTTTAGTCGATTATACATCCTTTGATATTATGATGATCGGCCTACCGCCATATTTGCATTTGGGGCATTATGGGTATGATTTGAAGTTATTAGGGGTTTGACTCTACTGGGTGCCCATGGTTACTTTGCATTAGGGGTGTGTCCCTACTAGGTGCCCGTGGTTACTTTTAGAGGGTGAAGCAATATTAGGCGCCCTATTTGTAATTAAAAAGGGCCTAGAGCTCTAGGGTGGAAAACCCCAAACTTTATATTTTCTGTAGAAGGGTCCTCGTGTGGTCGATCTCCTCATGGTAGGGAAGGAGATGGAGACCCCTATGTGGTTTGTTTATATGGGGGGTGAGAGAATAAATCATGCATGTTATGGGACCTTCATTTTATTCATGATGACGATTATCTTGCATGTGCTTAGCATGTTTAAATTATCTTGGTTGATATAGTGTACATGTCAGACTACATGTGGAATACTGAGTCCTTCTGGACTCCACGGCGTTTGTCAATTATATTTTTTCAGATTTAACCAACGATATCAAAGAAGAATTGAAGGATTGCATAGATCCAATATTGGATGATCTATACAAAGATATATGAGAGGAAATTGATGGATGATAATTCGGAGGAGGGCTAGATATTCCTAGACTCTTATCGAATACTTTATCTATTTTATTGATTTAGTTTTTAAACAAACTTGTTCTCGCTTGATTTTGAGGGCTTCTCCTCACTTTATCTTTACGACATGATTGATTCTTTAATGAAATGATTTATTTATTTTATTATATTATTTTTCCTATCTTTTATATTTATGAACATATGTTAAAAATTAAAAGGAACATCTTAGTTTGACCCTTTTTGGACTGGTATGCGTATCAGGTTCCAAAAAGAGTCACCGAAATGCAACACGAAACAACAACTTGTCTCTTCGACTTTCTGTTGAGATTTCAATTACCTATATAGAAGAATTGATTTCTGATATGTAGGAATATTTTGAAGCCTCGCGAGTTAGCATTCCAGAACAATACTAACCATACTTCGAATCTATCTATGTCGCAGTCAAATTTCAGGCAAGAAGATGAAATTTTGACTTCAGACCAATAAGAACTTTTCGAAGCTCTACGAGTCAACTTTTCAAAAATGTTTATGGATTCCAAAAGTTCCACCTATGCTGCCTAGGGCGACCAAAACATTGATAGTAGCGCGAATCTGTCTAGTTCTTGTGATGCGATTTTGGGCAAGTAAACCAACTCTTGAGATTTTCCTCGATAAGGATATTTTTAAAGATTTCTACGAGACCTTTCCAAAAATATATGACCTGTTCACAGATTTTTTTTTCAAAGAAAAAGTTATGGTCAAAACCGTGCTTGCTGCCTTGCTGCTTATTTGGACTTGGTCAAATTTTGAGCCATTCCTATCTGATAAAAAAGGATCCCATGATCTTGAACTGATCTTACTTGGGATCTCCTTTACCACTAAGCTACTGAGGAACACGAAAAATTAGATCTCATAGAGTTCAATTCCTGTGTCGACCAGGACAACTGAAACGATGCGACAAATCTAGACCCAGAAATGGGAAGGGCCAGTGGTGGACATTTGGAAAAGTCGGGCCGTATAGGTTACCCTAGACTTGACTTAAGAGAATTAGATTAATCTAATTGATTTATAATAAACCTCACATAGATTGTACAACATCATAGTCGATTATCAAACTTAACTTTGATAATTGGACAATAGCGTAGGATTATTCTAGGGTTATTTTCACACCAAGATTTTTTTGTACTTGGTGGATTTTTAAATAAACCTTAGTAGTCTAATTGACCTAATTAGACCACTAGGAAAAATTACCAGATCACCTCTAGGTTCAGGTACGGGTCGATCCAATGATTCTTAAGTGTCCAAAATTGGGAAGTGTGATATTCGCTCAAAAGTGCTTATTTTAAGCAATTATCATTTTAGCGTTATCGCACTCTCCTACGTAAAACTGCTTTATTTATTCACTTTTCCACGTAAGAGTCTCTTCTGCTGCATAGAACACACTTTTCTAGACGAAATGGTATATTTGCATGCATTAAACACATTTTCAAAAGTTTAGATATAAAGTCGTTCTGATTAAGTCTCATTATGTGCTTTTCTCTTGCAAGAAACCCCGATTTCATAATTCTCGAGACTTGTGGGCCCACATCGATCATGAAAGCCCATTATCAAAGTTTAAAGAGCCCACATGCTATGAATAGAAGATATGGGCCAAATATGGCCTGACCAAGAACACCAAAGAACCGGCCCAAAGAATGAAGAGAGCGGGAGAGCAGATAACCGAAGAGCCAACCCAAAGAACGAAGAGAGCGGGAGAGCCGATGACCAAGAGACGGACCAAAGCATTTAAAGCCGCATGAATTGACAAGAAATGATGGTCCGCTCAACAGATCATCCGATCCTCTCTCCCTCCTAGTCACTCAATCCTACGGCCTACCTTGGCCAATCTCCACAGTTCAATAAGCCATCCGATCATCACCATCCATTTCTCCCATCTGATCGCCAGCAAATTGTTCGATCATCCGTCCAATCATGCACCAGATCATCCTATGGTCAAATCATGAAAGCCCAAGAACGAATTTGTCAACACGATCAAAGTCACTATTAGGTGAAAGGTCCTAATCTTGATTTCAAGCGGGCCCAGATGTGGGCCACGACATAAAGACTAGTTGACGGACCACGATGTTGGACCAAGACATAGATGCATACACAGGATGATTTCCAATAGATGGACCATTAATTGAAAATGATGGACCACCAACGCATGAACCAAGACAGTGGGACAAATGTCAGATCAAGGGTTAGATCACAACAAGGTGGATCAAGGGTGGTCAACAAGGTGACATGATAGGTCAGCATGCATGGTGGACCATGATATGGCCATGAGGTGGCAACGAAAGATAGGCCATCAATATGGAAAAATTACTAGATCTAAGAACGGAAGGTGGACCCACGTAGCTTGGATGCTCATTAATTAAAGAAATGTATTGGGTGATATGGTATGGTTTTGGGAAACCAAACACTTGCTAAAAGTGGTTTTTGCATGGGTGGTATTGGTGGTGATTAAGAAGGAAAGTGGAGAACTTGTTTTGGAAAGGCATGAGGTGGCACCTAGATAATGGAAATTTCCAAGGAAAATATATCTACCAAGGTTACGAAGGGAATTTTTTGCAAAGTTTTTAAAGAGGAATGGAGGATTCGTTTGAATAAGACGTGGCTGAAAGGAATATATATTGGACGGTTCTCTCCTCTCTCTATTCTCTTCCACGTTACCACCTCTCACAAACCCTACTCTTCCTATCCATTATCTCTCTCAGTCGCTGTCCTCATCTTCTCACCTTCAACACAAGAGAAAAAAAAAAGAAAAAAGAAGATGAAGATAAAGAAAGGAGGAGAAGGGGAGCGCCGCCGCCCCCAACCTCTATTACCATACTAAACTTCTCCACCTTGCTGCCCTCCAGTCCACTCTTCCCCAACCAAGCCGTCATCTCTCTTGGAGAACCTCTCACCCCCTCTCAAGTTGTCACCACCAATCCACAACCATCTCCATGGTTTTTGAAAACCGTGGATGACTTCCTCCACGGTGAAAAACACCAAGACGTTGACCCCCATCTCTCTCAAATGGTTCTGCTCTCTTGCGCCTCACCCTCTCACAAAAAAAAAGGGAACAACAAGGAAAACAAAGAAAAAAAAAGAAGAGTAGGAGATCGCCACCCTCTCTCCACCGGTTCGCTCAACCCGCAACTCCACGCACCTGCCAGAATCTCCAGCCACGTCTACTTCTTGCTGTTGCATCCCTCCATGCCACCTTCTCCATCATGGCTGCAACTCCCTAACCGGTGTTGTCACCCACAGTCACCTCTCCACACCGTCGATGCTCTGCACCTCTACAGCCACCTTCCTCCACCATTATTTTGACTCCCTGCAAGTGCACATGATAGCAACGTTCTCCTCATAGTGACTCCTCCAAGCAACACTGGATGCACATCACTCCCACGCTCCCAGCCTCTATCACCACCACTTCATGCTTTACCACCATTCTTGGCCGGAAAACCACCAATCAACACCATGTCAATCCACCTTTGGCGGTCCAACCTCACCCATTTATTGGCTGGATGTCTCCTCCATGGCCGATCCTCTTTAAGGTAATACCAAGGGAAACCATCGTCTTCTATTTCTTCTCTCTTCATTTTCTCTCTCTTCCTTGATCTATCCACTTTCTCTCTCTAGTTAACTTACTTTCTAATTGTAGACAATTTTGAATTAATAAAGAATTTTTATTATGTTTTAGTTTCTCATTTATGTTTCTATTAGTCCATAATCATCTCTCTAAAAATCATATTTTAAATCCATCGTGATCATCACTCTCACCCCTCCATCATCTTTAGTAGCATCCTCTGTGAAAAATTCATCATTTTATGTTCTTGAATTACGCAAACTTATCCCGAGTACATATCGACATCCGACACTTTCCACTATGTAAAAAGTTCTCATTTTGCAGGAAAAATTGGATAAAAATTACAAATGTGTTGATTCTAGGGTTTCCGTATCCAACGACGCAGAAAAACCTACTTTCAGCATGACAGAATTCGTCTAAAGGTAAGTATCTCTTTGAGCAAATCTTAAGATAAAATTATTACTATCAAAACTTAGATTTGTATTTGGTGGATGAGTGTTTATTCATTGTATTGAGTTGTGAATTGTAGATGAGTGAGGAGATGAAATTCCTCTAAACTCTGTTATTTGACTCTCTAGGTGTTGTGAGAGTTATTCTCGTGTGATTGAGTTGGGGATTGTAGATCTGTGAGGAGAAGAACTTCCTCTAAAGTCTACTGGCCTAGTTGACTCTCTAGGTAGGTGAGAAGCAATTCTCATGAGTTTTAACTACGTGGGTACATAGTTGTGTTTATTCTGTTCAATTGGATATGTTGTAATGCATGATTAAAAGAATAATAAATTGCTCTTGTTGAGTGTTTGAGAGTGGATGTAGGTGTGAAGTCATCAAACCATTATAAATCTTTATCAGTGTGATTGTGAATATTTGCATAACTTCTCATATACATATCTCAATTTCTGTGGATGATTTGAATGTTGGTTATTTGATCTATTTTTGCCTCATATGATCATCGAATTTAAATCTATACATTAATCCGTTGAGAAATTTTAAATTATCCTATACACCTCCTCTAAGACATATTGTGCTAATTATAAGGGAATTTCAAAAGGTGAATCTCTTGGAACACGCGTTGCAATAGCAGTTATTTTATCTACAAGAGTTTCTTTCTTGCCAAATAGCTAAGCCACCAAATGAGTGATTTGTCTCCTGGTGGTTGGTTGAACTTGCTCAAAAACTCTTCGATGGACTAATTCGGGATGAGGTTGATGAGCGACTTTTAGGATGTAAGAATCCATGCATTTGTACCTCGAGTTTCTGAAATCTAATTCCTAAGTTAGAACTGTCTGGAATACTGGTAGGTCCTCCTTTTTTATTTTCGCTGACATTCTTAGAGACATGATCCTCAGCAGTTTGTTTCTCCAATCGACAGTTTAACCATTCATTTTCTTCTTGGAGTTGGGTGATCATTTGCTACTGATTTTTGTGCTCTTTGGACCTTCTTCTCTTTCTTATAGTATCTCTCAGTTCATCATGGGGATCTCGAGCATTTTACTTCGTAAGTTTGTTCGCCTGGTATTTACCATCGTTTCTTTGTTGGTCAGTTCCTCTTTAAAGTAAGAAGCTTACAATCGCTTTCTACAGATGACATTAAAAGATGTTAGAGAAAATTTTAGATCTTATCCGCACAATCTTTGAGGAAACATCTGACACTATTATCTAGGTAGACCTAAGGATTTGGCATTTGCTGGAGGTTTGAGATTTTAGATCTGGTGTTTATCTCCTCCTGAAATGGATAATCAACTCCTAGAATGGTGGGGGTGGTGTACCTATCAAAAACACTCCAACAATCAAGTCAATTTGTGCTTGTCAAAAGTAGATAGATTATTCAAATAAGAAGATAAAAATTCATAGTTGGAGATCCAATTCTTCTAGGGAAGATCATGGGGAGAGAGCGTAAAGTTTGGTAGAGTTTGGAACAGAAAGATCTGCCCCTTTTCCTTGTGTCTTTTCCTCTTTTTGTAAACCATTCATGTTTTGTCCCTCTCCCCGGCCCATTCTGTCGGAGACCCGTTTCCTTATCTTGCATCTCATTGGTCGAGTTTGTTCGAGGAATCTCTTTTGATGCCTCTATAGCTTTCTGTTAGTTAATTCTCTTTGGAATTCAACTGCTCTCAGTTCTATTTTATTTGGAAGTGAAGACCATTTAGGACACTGCTGAGCTAGACAGGCAGTTAAGTTTCCTACTAGTTGTCACAGATGAGATGGCAGTAACCTATCAAGAGGGTTTGCATGCCAGCCTGCCAGTGGGTGAATAATAGAGTTGGCCCATCTGTTGACCTACCGGGAGGGTGTGCATGCCCATCTGTCGGTAAGTAAGTACTAAAGTCGGTCCATCTGTTGATTTGCTGTGAGTGTTTGCATGCCCGTCTACAGGTAGGTGAACATTAGTACGACAAGATTGCACAGTTCCTAGTGTTCAATGGTTACATAATATCACTAACATATTTTAACTTGTTCATGAAACAAAAGAATGGGCAGATTACTGTAGTATTGATTTACATGGACAATCTCATCATTACTAGAGATGACATGAAGGAGATTAGTTAAATCCGAGAAAGTCTTGTAGTACTGAGATTCAAGAAGAAGGAGTTCAAGAATCTCATACACTTCTTTGTTTAGAGGTAGATCACTATAATAAGGATTGTCAATTTCAAAGTTCCATATATTCAAATTTTAACTTAACATGATGAGTAGAGAATCAACATTGAGTGGGAGTGATAAGAGTCATTACTAACACTTCCATCTCAGGGAGGTCCACTTTGGACTCCTAAAAAGGAGAGTCACAAAAGACTCTCACTTGTGTGAAACAATAGTGGGGTTCAATGTTCACCAACGTGTTAGCTAATAAGAAGCAAAGTAGTTTTAAAATAAAACTCTTTTGACTAGTAATGAGTTAGAAATAGAATAGATTTGCTTTAGGTACATTGCACTTGGACCTATTGTTGTCCTTTAGCGATAGGATATATTGAGTAAAAGTGTACTTTGTTTAACTGTTAATCAAGTATTAATTTTCTATATAGATGTGAGTGGTACGGTTGTTACCAGAACTTTCTTATGTATGCTCTCAATTTTTAGCACACTTGTGCCAGATGTCCAATCGCATATGCAATCTTCATGACGTGTGTAGTCACATGGTGGTCTCTAATAGTGTGCTACATGGCACATACAGACATCTTTGAGATACCTTTTATTTCAGTGTCATAAATGAGATATTAATTCGTCTCAATGGGTAGCTTATATGTCCTCAAATTCAATTAATTAACAATAACATATCCATAACACCCAATTTAAACATATTAACACACAAACTACTAGCATATGTTGAAGTGTTGTTAACTTTCTTAGCCATTGTTGATGTCCGCCTCTGAATCATCTTGAGATGGGATGACCCATCTATTGACACGTGCCTTCACTATAGATACCTACACACAAAAATATTTTAAATTATTGGATTTCTTGTCTAATTTCTCAATTTTTTATTATTAGCTAGTAAACAATATGATATTAGTAGTATATACATTGACCGATCTATGATATAACAATATATGTGTGAAATATTATATATACACACACACACACACATTTATATTTAACACTTTTTTGTTCATCCAATAATTTATTCTAATACTTATTTATTGGCCTATAGATCTGAAATTATTAGGTGCATAATTAAAATTTCAAAAATAAAAATAAAAGAAAAAATGGTTTTGTTAGCCAAAACATACTGATATATCAGTTTTATTGATGTTGTGTTTGAGTAATATACAAGATAAATTAATACTTAAAACATTGTGACATAGTAGACTACTGCTTAAATATGACAAAAGGTAAAAAAATTTCCCAAGATATTTTTTAGAAAATCACTTGTGATCAAATCAACTTTTTGCAAAAAAGAGCAATTGAAATTATAAATCAACTTTTAAGAAGCTAATATTTTTTTTAAAGTCAACTGTTAAGAAGAAAAATTGATAAAAATTAGTTTCCACTGTTTATCCAACAATTCACCTGTTCACCCCAGTCAGTCTTGTAAGTCAAGTATAGAAGTACTAAAGTTTGAACCATGGTGCCGCCTATCATTCCCATCCAAAGTCCCTACAGAGAATGAATTATCAATGAAGTCAACATGTCATGCAACATAAATTAAAAGGAAAAGAAAAATGTTAGCCGTCCTTAAGATAATATTGCAATAATTGTCATCCTTAGGTCCAGACCGTTGGATGGTCTTTGAGTTTGTGCTGTTTGCAACTTGAGACCATTAGTGATCAAGACTTGAGGATGACTATAGTTAGAAAACTCCCATTTAAAACACATTATGGAAAAAAAAAAACCTCATTTTTTGGTGTTACGTTTAAAACCTAATGTTTTCAAAACAACATAAAAATATACAAAATATTCACTATCCAAAACAACCCAGTACTTTTATAATTTCAAAAAATATCTTAATAAAACTTACTTTTAACTTTAAAAAATTAAATACAGTTCCATCTTCATATTGTTTTGTTTATGTTTTTTAAATGCTCTACGGACCTTAAGAAGTGAGAAATATGTTTTATAAATTATGAAAGTCGCTTAGAGCATCTCCAACCGGTATCTATATTATCAAATTTGATATTGCTTTTTCCAAAATCAAACTCCAACTGGTCTCTATATCTGATATTAAATTTCATATTCACTATTCTTAACATCAGATTTGGTGATTCTATTCTTCACATCAAATTTGGTGATTTTTACTTTTCACTATCTGAATTTTCATTTTTTTTCTTTTACGTCCATTCTAATTTTTAAAATACTGTTATTGTCCTTACAAATTTGAAACTCGCCTTTTTTAAATACCATTTATAAGTCATTTTCCTTACACTTTTTTGAAGAAGATATTTGTTTGAAGGGGAGTTGATTGGAGTTCAACACTTTTTACCAACATCAAATTTGATGAAGATATTTTTTTTGGTAGAGTTTTTTTAAGAAACTTGTTGGAGATGCTCTTATATATACTAGATTAAGGAAAATATTAGATAGTTTCGAAACTATTATACGTCACTATTTTTTTTGTCATATTTTTTAATTCAAATAATATTAAACCTAAACTTCACACTCATCAATCTTTTGACGATCTCATTTTTTGACCACTTGTTTACCCACTTTTTAAATGAAATTGTATCAACTTCACATTTCTTATTTGATGGAGATTTGTCATTCCCCATAATGCTAACTACGGGGATGATGGTCATTTGGGATCATTGTAACATGCCTAAATGAAAAAAGGGTATTGATTGTCAATTTCTTACAACATACAAACATTAATTTGGAGAAGGAAACTTTTTGTGTAGACCCAATTTTGGAAGTAAAACTTTACTAATAGTCGACGATCAACATAGTCATCGACTGCCCACAATATGAGCCATGCGGTATACACTGTTAGAGGACACTGGCTATATGGGTGTTTTGCCAATCCCTAGGTGGACTTACAAACAAAAAATCAGCTTGATTAGTGATTTCAAACCTTTGGATCTGTGTACCCCAAATAAATGTCTATAATGCTCAAATTCCCATGATTAAAATCAACCCATGAATATGAATCCAATTCAACGATTGTAAATCATCAGGTTTTTTTGATTTGTAGGTCCACCTAGGGATTAGCCAAACATCCATACAATCATCGTCCTCTAAGAATGTTCCACGTGGTTCATATTGTGGGCAATCAGCGTAGTTTTACTCTAATTTGGGTGCAGATATGTTTAATCAGGGATCACCACCTGAATATGGCAGGGTGGGGCTCATATCACTTTTCAGACTCATAGGAAATTGCGTGGGCACAACATCGCAGGCCCAGATGGCAATTCCTAATTGGACATTTCTAAATTTAAAATTGGGGCATGATGTAACATGGTAGATAGTTATGGCGATTTTTGTTACTCGCTGTTACCATCTGGGTCCACTGACTGCATGGATGTTTACCCCACCCCTTGGTAGACATTCATAAGAAAATCAGCTTGTTTGATGATTTTGAGCCATAGGATTTAGCACCCAAAAAATGGTTGAATCCAATGGCTAGAATCATGCCTTAAAAACACCGAAATCTAATGGCTAAAGATTACCGATCATGGTGATTTTTTATGTGTATATCCACTAAGGGGTGGGCTAAACATCCACGCGATCAGTAGGCCTAGAGGGCAACATTGAGTATCAAAAATCACTCTACCTGACAGCAATGGCGTCAAGTCTACTTTCTTACATCTTTTCCTTAAAAATTTACTCAACTTGAACCATCCAAATGTTACGCAAGCCCTTGGATTGATTAGAAACAAAAATTTGCACAATTCCAATAATCCTAACCATCTAAATAATGTAATTGTTAGTAGTTAATGTGGACGGCTTCAAAAATCACGACCAAGGGAATTGACAGAAATGAGCAAATGGAGACCTAGAGCAAAATCAGAGATATATTTGTGGAAACAAATTACATATAGTTGTATAAAACGAGGGAACTACACAACCGTATCCAGCCAAATATGTGATATCTGTCATAGATTTCGAGGAAACACACAATCTTTATTTCCTCAAAATCTATGCATGATCCAGGAGAAATAATCACATACGGTTGTGTAGGCCAGGGTGCTACACAACTGTATAGCCTTGAAACGTCAAGATCGGACATTGATTTTGAGATATCTTGCAAAGTGTGATTTGACGGCCAATCCAATCAAAAAACGTAATTACATACGGTTGTGTAGGGCAAGGAGCTACACAGCCGAATAGTGTTAGATCTGGAAGATCAGTCGTTGATTTTGAGATATCTGTTAAAGTTTGATTTGATAGCCAAGATCAATCTGATCAAAAAAAGTAATTACATGCGGTTGTGTAAGCCAAAGAGCTACACAACCGTATAGGGTTAGATCGAGAAGACCAACCGTTGAATTTCATAGGGAGGGTCTGCACATGTTGCCACTGGATTTCAAAAGACTTGGAGATATACAACACCCTTACTCTGTTGGAACTCATTCAAAATTAAACTTAGCCTTTTCTTGAAGTTTGCAATTTACAAGAAGAAGAATCAAAGATACTCCTTGTCACTGTGTTGTTATTTTGGACAAGGTAAGATCATGATTGTATAACTAACAAATGAACACCATCTTCTAAGATATTCCTTCAAGGTTCTATAATTAATAACTTAGAAGTTGATTCCATCACATCCATAGGAGGATCCTATTGAGCAAGAGAACAAGCCTACCTTATGTGGGTCTCCCGATTCTACTTAGGGTAGGAAAACATCAAAGAATGTGGAATTTAAATACTCATGGATCACAGAATTCTCTAAGGCCTAATATGCACTAAAAAGATAAACATGATGCTACCCTTTTTACCATAAACCCTAGGACAACATGAACTGCCTATATCTTAAGTAATCCCCAAAAAGAAGAGATTTTCAGCCCATTCATTGACTTAGAATCATGACTATTAGAAAGCATTTTGGACTCCCCTAACCCCTTAGTGTGACAGCCCAAGGGGAATTAATGACCTATAGCTATGAGAAAGGGGTGGACCGAAAAGCCCACAACAGTAATATTCACACGGTACCCTTATCATCAATGCATACTATCAATTCATATTATCCCGTGTTACGTCGAACCACATCCCCAATCACCTAGATTGTGAGGTTTTCCATTAATAGCCACTACCCTTTAGGTTTGAAAACATATGTTGAAGCTAGAAGGTTTTAAAGGAAAAATCAAAGCTTGGAGGGAGACCTTCGAGTATGAGCGTAGAAGAGGTTTGTGTTTAAGAACAAGCTTAAGGCATTGAAGTTGAAGCTGAGAGAGTGTGACAATGTCGAGCTTGGGAAGGTGGATGAGAGAATGAGAAATATCATGGAATAGATCAAAAGTATAGATGATCGAGAAGAACAAGGAGAGCTGGATATAATAGAGAAAGCGAAAGAGAGGACTTGAAGAGAGATTTTTAAAAAGGAGTTGTCTTGGAGGAGATTAGTTGGAGGCAAAAGTCTAGGGTGCAATGGTTAAAAGGTGGCAATAATACCAGATTTTTTCACAAGATGGTCAACCTTAGGAGGACCAATTTTATCATCTCTATTAGGATTTGGACAATTTGTGGAGGAGGAGGAGCTTTGATCCCAGATTAGGCCATTCTATTCAAACCTATATATTGAAAATATTCACTCTACACTGAAATTGGATGGGCTCCATATTTATAGTATTTGTGAGGTTTCTAGGGTTAGTTTGGAGAGACGTTTCAATGAGGAGGTGAGATATATCATTTTTGAGATATCGAGGGACAAAACCCTAAGACCGGATGGTTTCACCTTGGCTTTCTTTTAGCATTGTTGGGATATTATCAAAAAGAATTTGATGAAGATGTTTGAGGAGCTACATTTGAACAAATGTCTGGACTATGGTTGCAACCAAACCTTCATTGTGTTGCTTCCCAAAGTCCAAGGCACAAAGGAAATCAAGGATTTTAGACTGATCAACCTCATAGGAAGCATCTTGAGTCATCACTTTAAATCGATGCACTCATTTGTGTGAAATCATCTCGGGTGAACAAGGGGCATTCGTAAAATGTAGGAAAATTCTTGGTTGGGTTCTCATAACAAATGAGTGCATCGATTCAAAGTGATGACTCAAAACCCCAAGGATCATATGTAAGATTGATTTGGAAAAGATCTAAGATCATGTGAGTTAAGAAATTTTAGACTATATGTTGGGTAGGATGGATTTCGGATCCCCAATGGAGAGAGTAGATGAGAAAGTGTGTCAACTCCCCTTTCTTTTTGGTTCTTATTAATGGTTCCCTTTTTTGGATATTTCAAGGGATCAAGGGGCTAGAGACGGGGTGACCATTGTCTCCATTTATTTTCATCATGATAGCAAAAGCATTGAGTAGAATGTTATCGAGGGCTGTATCATTGGGGGAATTATCCAGTTTAGAGCAGGCAAGGAGGGAGTGGTAATATCCCATCTCTAATTTGCAGATGACACTTTAGTATTTACATTGGGGTCTAGGAGGCAAATGGCATTTTTGAAATGTCTTTTAAGCTGTTTCGAAGCCGACTTTGGGCTCAAGATCAATTTCAAAAAGAACAAAATTATGAGCATATGTGAGGTTAGAGATTTGGAGGTTTTAATAGGTGCGGGGTGTTGAAAAGGATTCTCATCATCAAGGGCATGTTTTTATCAAAGACTAGATATATGCTAGGTAATGGGGCTAGGATTTGATTTTCGGAGGACACTTGGTGTGGAGACTATTATTTGAAGGAGGTCGTTCCTAGAATATATGCTTTCTCACAATGGAAAGGTCATTTCATTGATTCCTTTTAGTATGGTGCTAGAGAAGAAGGTTAGTGGGATTAAATCTCAGGAGAAGCCTTTTTGAATGGGAAAGAGAATAGGTTGGAATTCTGATGGAATCCTTAAAGCTTTTCATGATCACACCCTCAGAGAAAGATTCTCTTTCCTTTTATGATTCTCTTTTCTCTTCCTCCATGACATATCCATACCTTTGTCCCAAAATTTGGAAGTCAAAAGTTCCTCTGAAGATTCATTTTTTTGTGTGGGTTGCATCTCTCAATAAACTTCACACTACTGAATCCCTAATTGCTAAAAAGTGGATCATGATTAATTATTGTGTAATATGTAAGTCTAACAGCGAAAACGCAAATCACCTTTGTGTGGATTGTGATTTTGCTAGACAGATTTGGTCCTATTTTTTTGCTCTCGTGGGCCTTCCATGGATTCCGCCTACGTCTACAAGAGCTCTTCTAGGTGACTAACCCAAGATTACTCTATCAGCTGGGGGAGTCTGTTATGGAGGATGCTACCATTTGCTGTTATCTGGGGTTTGTGTATGGATAGGAATGAAAGACATTTAAAGGAAATGAGTACTCTCTTCAGACTATCATCAGTAGAATAATGGCCTTTCTGTTTAGTTGGTGTTGCATCTCCTCTGAATTTAAAGGCCACCTTCTTTTGTGATATGTTGTTCAGGTTTGATGCACTTATGAGGAGATAGTTGTGTTAGTTTCTCTTGGCCTTTGCTTGAGGATCCTACCACCTTTCCTTGTATTTCCTTTTGAGATCTCCCTCTTAATATATTTTGGACTTATCAATAAAAGATTCAGCCTTCCCTTGAACGAGACATAAACCAAAGTTCTAACCATTTGGATGACCCAAACCATCCTACTAAGATCCTCCAAGAAAAAGGGAAGTTTTAAATGACCAAAAATCAATTGAAGAAAGTGATCATGGTTATCAATACCCAGAGTCGAGACAATAGGTGACCCTCTAGATTGTTCAAAACTCAAAATTCATATCATTGTAGTCAATCAAGAGCATTCATCATAAAATTCCATTTATCAAGTGATTAGAATGGACAAATATGTTTCAATTTTGGACTACGGCCCAACATTTGGATAGTCTCTCTAGTACTGACCAAAAGAGTGATTATATAGATAGTGGGTCAATCGTATTTTGCGCTCCCTAAAAAGAAGGTTTGCCTTCAAACTAGTAAACTATTTGCTTCGTAGTTTTAAAACTAAACGAGTCGATTTTTAACTCAGTTGAGGCCATTGGGGTCAACAGAGTTTGGGTAGACTCAAGCTACATTTTCAATTTGTAGCTACTTGAGTCTACTCAGTGGACTCGACCAAGTCACCTCAAAGATAATCAAGTAGAATTATTCTCAAGTGAAAAAAAATGGGATTTTTAAATTTTTTTTATGCTAGGAACAAAATTGATTATTCCATAATTTTTTTTATATTTTGAGATGTGTTTTCATTCTAATTTTACTTAATAAAATTAATCATTTTAATTGTTATTTATTATTGCAAACTAGTTGAACCGTAACCACAAGCCCACTTGCCTGACTAGCTTATGAGACTTGACTTTTCGGGTTTTAAACTATTGATTGACATTTAGCAGAGATAGGGCACTAAAAAGTGCATCCTCTTTATCAACTTTGCTCTTTCTTTGGAGAAGGAGAAGAAGAAGAAGATTATGAGAATGTTGATGATAAGTGTTTACCTTCACACGAAGATGGGCAACATAACCAAGCAGGACACCAAGTGGAAGCCCTATCAAGTAATAGCAAATGATATTGATGTAAGCTACGATGCTTTGCCATCCTGCACCTACAGCCACCCCTGTTTGGCAATAAAGAGACAAAATTAAAAATATAAAAAAAAAATTGGAGATTTTTAGTAATGTTTAAAAGATATTTTTAAAACATCATAACTGGTTGATAACGTTACTATTATAACATCAGCATTTGAACAAACACTTTTCAGTGCAAAGTTGACACTTATCATCAACATTCTCATAAACTATTAAAAGGTCAAAGAATCTTCAATTTTTTATTATTTTGAAATTTTATTTTTAGCATCTTTTAGCTTAATTTTAGGATATTTTTTTACATCCTTTAGCATATTTTTTTGACATTATAACATTAACTCTGTTATAACATCTTTTAGCATATTTTTTTGATAAGGTAAAGTTTATTGAGGAAAGCAAAGAAATACAACACGAACTAATGGAAGGTTGAATAACCTCCACTTAATGAAAAGACCCCTAAGCTCCTCTATGCATGATTGACTCCCATCTAAAGATCAATTCCTCAAAGGCCAACCCTTTACATTCTTTGAACAACTTTGACCAAAAAACATAAAAAAGCCTTGATAGATAAAACAATGTCAACAAGTCTCTTCCTTTACCTCGAATGCCCTTTCGTTCCTCTCCTTCCAAAGAATTTACCATATCACAAAAGGAAGAAGACACCATAGCCTACAGCCACGAGGGAAGCAGAGGTACGTCCAACTTGGGACCCGATCTGTTCCTCTCCTTCACTCTACATTAATTATCTAATCCTAAATGAAAAATAAGAAAAGGCTAAAAATTGTTACAAAAAATTCTATTCTGCCATTTTAAGATAGGCTTCTGGCTTTAACATATCACAATAATCATTTATGAATATAACAAGTTTCCTTGACTAGTATATACTAACTTTTATTGTGTACATGCCTCCCCTCGGTTTAGGGTGCTGCAATAGATTTTACTTTTTTTGATTTTACTATTTTTTGTCAATTTTGAACTTAGTAAATCTTAATTTTACTTTTTATAGTAAATTTCATTTTACCATTTTAGAAAGGTATATAAGTCTTTCAAATTTATATGGAGTAACTTTGGTAAGATTAGGACTAATTCAAAAAAATCGTTTACTTTTTTCAGAGAAATTAGAAGTGGTTTAAACATCAAAGGTTTTTATTTTATTTTTAGTTGGATTGGGATTAGAAAACTAGTTTAAAATATATATATTACTCATGCAATGTGTAACCAAGAAGGCATCTCGCAAGTTAAGGGGTCGTTGAGCCCACCTATACTGGGGGATGCAGGACTTGATTCAATTGGAATTGGATCCTAACTCCCAATGTATGGATTGAGTGATTCTTTTTTTGTCACACATAGCTTGAGATTTTTTTTTTTTACTATTTTATAAGCCAAGTTAGCAGTTGTCAGAGTTCCAAATGAAGATGCTTATGACGTTATGAACAGTGACGTGAATACAGTCTTGAGTTCCAAAATTTTATTTCAGAGTTGACAGCTTTGGTAGTTAATAAAGATATTAATTTAGAAGAATTCTTTTATTGGACAAGTGCAATAGCCATTTTTCTTCATATTTTCTTGATTGCATATTTTTCAGTAGGATTATTGCTATTTGATAGATCTAAAATAGTAGCTGAATCAATTGGGTATGTCCTACATCATTCTAACATCTTGGTATTGTAATGGTCTTACAATTTGAAGCCATGAATATAGCCTTAGTTCTTTGTTATCTCACCAAACTAATGTCTTCTGTCTGGGGTTGCAAAAAATGAAAATCTAAACTAAACTCACCTGAAAGGACTGGTTGAACGCTATTTAATATCAATGAGATGGCCAACAAGATGGAAAGCTCAGAAACTGTATTTGCCACCTCTACGCTTTTGGAGAATATGTAGGAGAAGCTATGTTGAAAAGTCAATACCAATGCCCAAAGCACAACCCAAACATTAGGGACGTAAATATCACCACCATGATTGAGAACTTTGTTGCCTTTGCATTGCCTCTCCCAAGTTCATTGGAAACCCTGACACTGCATGTTCATAAACACTAAGTCAAAGAGAGAGAGAAAGAGAGCAGAGAGAGATGAACCTACTTGCAAGAAATCTAAACACAATACCTTGTAGTCGCTAGGAAACCAAAAGATAGCATCAATTGCCAACCATTGATATTAAGGCTGTAAATTAAGTAAATATCAACTAGTTACGAAATATAAACCAATAGGAAAATGTAAAAAAAAGGAAAGAATCCATTCTAGTTATTAGAAGCTTAAGACAAGGTTGGAACAAAGCGAGAAAAAAAATCGATGAAACTGCAATTCTAACTTTCATACCAGATTGAGATAGCGCCGATCTCAATCTCAGCATCTTCCATCTTCCCAGTGAGTAAAATCAACAATGAGTTGTACCATAACTCCAAACTGCTTTCAATAATCATAAGCTAAGCATTAAAATGCATTAAGTTAACTAGTCAATAAATATCCAAGTGGTTGAGCACTAATAAGGATCCTTCTTCTAAAATTTTCTTCAAATAAAAGTCCCATGATGCTAAAGTGTTTAAGGAATAACATAGATTTTAGGAGACCAATTAAGAATAAATAAACTTACCAAAGCATCACACCTAATGATACTGATAATTTTACTATAGGCCACAAATTGTAAAAGGCCTGCATAGAGAATCCGGTCCATGTTTGAGGACAACCTCCACAAAATACAAAGATCAATTGGCCTATTATAGGGATCCAACTAGAGAAAATCATCGAGATCATTACACCTACAACTCCGAATCCCATCTTTTGTACAAGAATCCAACATATGAAAATGTTGAAGACTAGTGAGATAACTGCCAACCATGTGATGATCATGTTCTTGCTCTGGGTTTGGAGGTACATTTGGAGGGTGTAAGAGAATAAATAGGAGAAGATTATAGGAATGTAGCAAAGAGAAATGATGTTTGCCATTTGCGATATTTCTTCATTTCGTCCAAGTAATTCTAGGATTGAGGCACTGAAAATGAAAAGAGGGACAAGGGGTAGCGTAAAGCCTAATTCGACTAGCCATGATCGTTGTAAATAAATCCCTAACATGTGATATTGTTTTGCGCCAAATGCTTGACCACATAAATTTTCTAATCCACTCGACATGCCCATCTACAGGGATTAACGATCGTGTTAGACCCAAATATTAATAAATAAATAAATAAATGAAACCGATAGTCATAGACAATAGTATCATTTGATCAAACCGATAGTGTAGATGGCCCCCATAGATAACAAATCCCCATTTAAACAAATCTTTTTATAAAAAAATTAATAAAACCTAAATTGTTTTGAAACACAGTCATAAAATATAAAATATTCAATTATTCGAAATAACCCCATAAAATTTTATTTTCAAAAAAATTTACAAATAAACTCAATTTTGAAAATTTTACAAATTTTATTTGTTTTGTGCCTCTAGGTGTATTTAAAAAAATAAAGATCTAGAGACTTTGGGATGATAGACATATACTTTGAAAATCGTGAGAGTTACTTATATTGTTAGATTAATGAAAGCATATAATAGTTCCAATACTATTTAATAAAATTTTGATTTATTAAAAATTCTTGGGTGAACAATAGATCAGCACTCTTAGAGTTTATGTAGAGAGTAATACTGATGAAAACATCAGGGAAAACAATCTATATCTTCAAGATCTCTGCATCTTTGTCAGTGGATCCAAGTACGATGCCATCCCTAGCCAATGACTACGCACAAAGAGTCCAAGAGAAGAGTTGGAGTCCTTGGAATGGAGGAAATAAAAGTTGATTCCTCTAGGGTTAATAGTAAAAATAACAAGGATGGGAATAGAAACCTATAAACTTATGGAAATAGAAGTCAACTGGTGTAAAATATGTACTTTTCTAATCTAAAACACTTTCCAATAGGTGTAGAACACTTTCCCAATGGGTATAGAACACTTTTGTTATTAGTCTCCATCAAACTAACAGAGATCATGGGCCTATAACGTATGTAACGACCATCTTAAAATACTATATCAGGATAAAAATCTAAGTTTATACATGTATTTTGGTCAGAACAGGTTCGGGGGACAACCATTTTTGACAACTATTTGGTGTACACACATTTTTGTTGAGGAGATCATCCTCACAAAAATTCAAATCATTCCAATACTCGTAGACTGGTTTAGAAGTTGAAGAATTGTGGACCGTCCATTTTTACCGTGTAACTTGAAAACCACATTTGATATGGGGTTAGAAATTTCAGAATGGGCTGATTTTTTGTTGGGGTGATCTCCTCACCATAGAGATCATGCATCCTCACCAAAAATCAGCCATAGATTCATCTTCTATGTGGGTACACGAAAATGGTTGTCCCCCGAACCCAACCCATTTTGGTCTTTTCAAATAGAGATTGCGATCACTTTTGCACGTCACCTTCCATGCGCCCAATGATCACGCGCCACATATACCCATGGTTTAGGCTTTGGTTTTAAAAAGTAACCATGGGTATATGTGGCGCACAATCATTGGCGCATGATCGTAGTTTCAAAAATCCCATCGTTAAAAAAATTCTTACTAATTCGCCCTATTACTCAGGTTGTGTTACTAAATTTCCAAAAAAATAAAATAAACGGAAAATTTCTTAAAAGAAAAAAAAATTTAATGTATTTACAAAAATAAAAATATCTTTTATAAATTTCCAAAAAAAGTAACTAAACGCATTTTAAATGTGCGTTTTCTAAAAGTCAAATCTTTCTCTGCCAGACACTCTTTAAAAGAGCATCTAACACTGAGAGATGCTCTTTCAAAGAGTATCTATCAAGAATAAATGCTCTTTAAAAGAACGTTACTCCTGACAGATGCTCTTTAGGAGAAACGTTCTTTTAAAGAGCGTTTCTCCCTGATAGATGGTAAAACATCCATACCGTCAGCGCCGAATAAAACTTCGATGACAGGGCCATGTCATTAAGGCCGATGATAGGGCACAACAAGAGCCACATGGAACACTCTTAGAGAACTCTAACCGTATGGATGTTTGGCCAATCATTAGGTGGACCTACAAACCAAAAATCAGTCCGATTAGTGATTTCTAGGCGTTGGATTGGAATTGTTTTCATGGGTTGATTTTAACCGTGCGAAATTTGAGCAATATTGACCAAAGATCCAAAGGTTTGAAATCACAAATCAAGCTGATTTTTTTGTTTGTGGGTCCATATAGGGATTGAAAAAACATCCATACGGTCAGAGTATTCTAAGAGTACCACGTGGCTCTTATTGCATCCACGTGGTACACCCATTTAGGCGTACCCACATAGATGAATCAATGGCCGATTTTTGGTGAGGATGATCTCTATGGTGAGGAGATCATCCTCCCGAAAAATCAAATCATTTTGATATTCATAGACTGGTTTAGAAGTTGAAGAATTATGTACCGTCGATGTTTACCGTGCAACTTGTATAAACGTTTTTTTAAAAAGCGTTTGCCTGTTATAAACGCTCTTTAAAAGAGCGTCTGTCAGACACGTTTTTTTAAAGAGCGTTTAGTTACTTTTTTGGGGAATTTTCAAAAATTATTTTTGTTTTTGTAAATACATTAAATTTAGTTTTCGTTTTAGAAAATTTCCGTAAAATAAAATATAGGAAGCTTTTGGAACGAAGAAGGTGCAAGTTACCAGTATTCCGAAGGAGAATCGCACTAGAACCTGGAAAACCAAGTGACAGTGCAGCCATCTCTGTATTCCCGATATGTCCCATAAATGCTTGTCCTATGATGAATACCCCAAATGTTGAAATTCTACTAAAAATTGCAGGTCCTGCGACTACCCATAGCTTCTTTGATTCTATCCAAAATCTCTTCCTGAAATTCCCATTCCCCTCTCCGTTGTGTGAGTCAGGAAGAAGCTTAACATTTGCCTCCCTCTCCATTCCTCCCTTCACCTTGAAGCTTCTCCTCCTACTGAGACTATAAATTACGACCAAGGAGAGACTACCGACCATAGATTTTGCTTTTCTTTTTGGTGGTTCGTATGTCCCACTACTCTTCTGATTTTATGATGGCTTCTTTTGTCCATTTGCTGATCAATGCCTTGCCATCTTCATGAACGTATTTCTTTTTTAAAATGCTGGTAATCATCCAATAAAGTTTGTCCTGCAATCCATGGCTTTTAGGAAATGTACGTTTTGCTGTACTCCATTGCAGCGTTATGGGGTGCTTCAAAAATGCCATGTTGGCACACCCTTGATATATGGATCTACACACCAAAAATCAGCTTGATTAGTGATCTCTAGCCGTTAGATGCAAGCATTGGATAAGAACATTTATGGGTACTCAGATCAAATATTGGCTATAGATCACCAATAAGGCTGATTTATTAAGGGGTGACCAATCATTCAGATATCAGTGGGCTCCAAAGAGTTTGCCTCATGGCCCAATTTTGGTAGTTTTAGGTCGGCAAAGTGACTTCTAAAACGTGTCACAATGATAAAGACCACATATTGAAGTGGGATCCACACTTTTTAAAAGGAGCTAGATATTCATAAAGTGGTATGGACCCCACCTCAACATGTGGCCTTCATTAATAGGACCTCGTGATCGCTCTTGAAGTGGCGTTGTGACCGCCAAAGTTTTCTCCTTTATATGGTGTGATCCTTTACCCCTCATTCTTTATTATAGAAAAACCTTTCCTCACCCATTTGGTTGAGGAGATGCCTCAACCCCTATCATGTTGTGACATGTGGAGAGGCTGTCAAGGGTAATCGGGAGAATTGGTTTTGGTTCAATCTATATTTTCGTAACCAGTTGAAGAATTATGGACCGAAACCACATTTGATGGAGTTGGAAATTTCTGCCTCGCAGAGGAGAGGCATATGGAGGATGGTCTCATTTGCGATCATTTGGGGCCTCTGGATGTAGAAAAATAGGAGGGTATTTAAGGGATAGGAAAGAAAATTCTAGGATATGTAGGGGTAGGACCAGGGGCACAAATTCGGACATTCTTCATCGAATATAGAGCTGATTTGTTGATCAAAAATGCTTGATAGCCATATCCTAGATTCCTTAGATAGGGCATATTTAAGATAAGGGAGCTCATATTTGCACACCCCATTTCCTATAGTTGGGGCACACCCCAAAAAGAGAGATTATCTCTCTAAAACTTGGCTGACCGGTGACGATC
Source organism: Euptelea pleiosperma (assembly GCA_035048495.1). Taxonomy (NCBI): domain Eukaryota; kingdom Viridiplantae; phylum Streptophyta; class Magnoliopsida; order Ranunculales; family Eupteleaceae; genus Euptelea; species Euptelea pleiosperma. The sequence continues at coordinate 3,724,265 of CM068544.1, forward strand.
ACTGACCGCCCACAAAATGAGCTACGTGGTACATTTTTAGAGGACACTGACCGTATAGATGTTTGGCCAATCTCTAGGTGGACCTGCAAACCAAAAATCAACTTGATTCGTAATTCCAAGAGTTGAATAGAGCCATTTTCATGGGTTGATTTAACCATGGAATTTGAGCATTATCAACCAGGTTTGAAATCACTAATCAGGCTGATTTTTTGTTTTTAGGTCCACCTAGGATTGGCCAAACATCCATACCATCAGTATCCTCTTAAATATGCCACATGCCTCATTTTGTGAGCGGTCAGTGACCGTCACCGGTCAGCCAAGTTTTAGAGAGAGAGATCTCTTTTTGGGGTGTGGAGAGAGAGATCTCTTTTTGGGGTGTGCCCCGACTATGAGTCCACCGGGATAGGAAATGGGGTGTGCAAATATGCGCCCCTTAAGATAAATACCCCCAAAAATTGTAAGTGCAATGGTATCTTTTTTTTTCTTTCTAAACCATGCTTATTTTGGCCTCTTAGATCACCGGACTAGTCCCCCGGGCACGATAGTCACCCCCTCCACACATGCCGGAGTGTATTGGGAGAGTTCGTGTGGAGTGAGCCACATACTACCCTGCTCTTTCCGGGGGTGACCCCAATGAGAGTTGAACTCAGAATCTCCTACTTTTAGGAGTAGTGGAGTCTTGGCCACCGGCACTCAACGCTTGGGGTCATCTATGGTATCATATTCTCTTTCTAATATCACATGATGTACATTGATGTTTTCTCCTCCACGTGACATTATTTTGGGCCTACCAACCCATGGATGTTTGGCCACCCTAGGTGGATCTACATAGTGGATCTGAGCATTTTTTTTTGGGGTGATTCTAACCATTGGATTCGAGCAATTTTGGGATACTAAAATCATTGTCAAGAAATCACCAATCCGGCTGATTTTTTGTGTGTAGATCCTCCAAGTGGCGGGCCAAACGTACGTGCGTTTGTGGGTTTAAAATGTGTGCTACGTACATGCGTTTGTGGGCTGTGATTGGCTTCGCTCACACCGGGTGTGAGCCAAGGCTCACTCGGTTACCAATCACACTTGTAAACGAGTAAACCTTCGCTCAAACCATGCTGTGAGCCCGAAGCCGATCACAACCCACAATACGAGCCACGTGGCACACTCTTAGAGGGATCTGACCGTATGGATGTTTGGCCAGTGCTTCGGTGGGACATGCAAACTAAAAATCAGCCCCTCTGGATATTTGCCAAAAAATTGGATACTTTTAACATTCTACCTGATAGGTAACATTACTGTTTTTAAAATAACATCGATAATGGACAACAGACATTATAATGGCTGTTATTTCTGTTATAAAATTGTCCATTATAACGGTTTTTAGCATTTTTTTAATATAACATAACGGTCTTCGAGCATTATCATTATAACAGCATTGTAACATCCGTTATAATGTGGCGTAGTAACATCCGTTATAATGTTTTTTTTTAAAACATGATTCAAACTGTCTTTTTGGTGCATTTTTAAAACATCATGCAGGGGACATGCCTCTAACCAGTGGGGCGCCTTCATTCTAGGGTGCAATGTGTAACACGTTTATACATGATGATTGAGGTGCATTTATTGTAAAATTCAGTTGAAGTGAATGCCACTTTTCTTGTTTCAACTAACAAAAAAAAAAAAAAGATCACATACCCTTGATCTTGCTACACTAACCTAGTTAGGTGTCAATGCATAATTGGGAGTAAAACTTGTGTCACAAGATGTTGTGACGGAAGCCGGTCACAGCACTCAATACGAGCCACGTGGCACACGATCAGAGGGCACTGACCGTATGGATGTTTGGCCAGTCCCTCGGTGGACCTACAAACCAAAAAATCCGTCCAGTTGTTTCGAACGTATATACTCCATTTCTCATCAAATACAAGTGTTGTCCTCAAGTGGTAAGCCTTCCCACTGTACTAGAGCGATTCTTCACAGTTGTCATGTCCAAGACCCTTACAATATGATCTCGTTTCTTCTTGGATATGTAGACATTTTCCTAGTAAGGATGTCGGTCAGGTTCTTCAGTAACAACGTCATAGTAAGTATAGAGATCTAACACATTAAAGATTGGGGATATGTTGTACTCTTCGGAAAGCGCAATATGGTATGCGTTGTCATTGACCTTCTTGGTGATGGTATAAGGTCCAATTTTTTTTAGCCTTCAGTTTGTGGTAGGTTCCTTTTGGAAATCGTTCTTTTCGCAAATAATTAAACCATCACAAGATTTCCTTCTTCGAAACTTTTCTTTCGATGATGCTGGTCTGCTACAAGCTTATATTTTTTTATTGTTGACCTTCGATGTAGCTCGAACTTAACTCGTGCACCTTTAGGATGTGATCAGCTAGCAGAATATAAAGATAAGATCACTAAAAATGGGATGCCATGAAGTAATGCCAAGCTTCAACACATTGACAGAAAGAAGATATGTAAAGCAAATAAAAGAGCAGGACTAAACAATAAGAGAACCATGAAGAATGAACCACATCACAATAGAAATTTTCTTAACATGTCAGTGGTAGAAGAACAAAAACACACTTGCAATATGACTTGAACCAAAGCTAGTCATAGAAACACAAGTCTTGCCAACAGTAGCAAGTGAATCATCTACAATAAATGAAAAAAAACCAAGCTCAAAAACGCTAATTGGTCGGAACTGGCACTGGATAGTGTTTTAAAGTCGCATTAAATATCGATCTGAAATTGTGTTAAAGCACCAAATATGTTGAAAAGGTTCATAAATTCAAAGTAGAGTTGACAAAAACAAAAGAAGATGGAACAACTATAGTTGAAGGACCATTGTAGATGTGCTTGGCTTATATGGAATGAGTTGGTTAACGAGTGTGGAATAGCATGGGTAATCCCCAAAATGGTGAAGGAACTTTTATTTGCATGGGGTTGTAAATCTTTAAGCCGACTTGGAAAAAGGATGTGGACTTTGACACCATTGGCGATTATTTGGGGATTATGGAGAGAGCGAAACAACAGGGTATTTGAAGGCAAGAGCATTTCTATGTGCGCTTTGTTGTTGGGTGAGCTTTGTGTTTCTGTGCTTTGTTTTCTTTGTACTGTTTGATCGCTTGGTAGGCTTCCTTAGCCTCTAAGGGTCTCTTAATAAAGCAGTTTATTTATCAAAAATAAAAATATAGTTGAAAGACTATGTATGATGAGTAGAAGGGTGAGACTTTGAGAGGCACCTGGGAATCCACAGGGCACAAGAACTTGTCAAGCTCTTTTAAGGATATAGTGTGGAGAATGGCTGATGCAAACTCAGAATATTGGTTACAGATTTTGTCGAAATTAGATGAGCAGTCATTTCCTATGCCTGAGAGCTGATAGAATGAGTGATATTTCTACTCTGAATCCTTACCAGGTCACTTCCAAACACGTTCAAAGCAAGGGGCAATTAGAGGAGTAAGCACTATAGTAGGTTAAAATTAGACAAGCAAGAAAGATAAGTTAAAAACCATTGATTGAACTATCGAGCTGTTAGTAGAACGAAGGTCCCAGAAAACCCAGAGTTGGTCGCTCTATTAAGTGTGTAAGTAACTAAACATTTTATATACAGGTTCTGACATGCCTTCCTCTTCTTACATCAGTGCAATGTTGGTCCACCCCTTGTTAGTAAATTCGTGTATTATTTGCGTTTAATCTGCAAAATTTTCTTTTTTTTTTGAAGAAACATATAAACAGCCGTATAAAATGAAAAAATTGGTAAAATTCGAGATTTTCAAGCCCAAACAAATAAAACACATTTTCAAAATTTTAAGCCTAAAAAATGATGCACCTGGTGCAGCACTTATGCTGTGAATAACTCTACCACTTGGGGTAGATCTTGGGCAAGCACCCTTCCAAAGTACAATGGAGGCTGCTAGCCTAGGCCATTGGCCTTTTTGATCACCCATTGACCCCATCCAAGTAGGTATGTTTTTCCCTTCTTTTCTAATCTTATTTATACGACTCAAACTCCCTCGCAACTCTCTTTTATTTCTCCGATGTGTGACTAGAGTAGAAAAAATAAAAACCTCTTGAACCTACATGTCCCTATATTTTATTTAGCCTTGAAAAATGTGCAACATGGTTAATATAGCATTTTTGCTAAAGACGGTCTTTGAACAAAAGTGGACTCTAGGACAATGAGAAAACTTCCAAACAAAAAAAAATACAAGGGATCGGCCACATTCATGGAGTCACTTTTGCTCACAACGGCTGAGCCACGTGGCACACTTTTAGAGACTAGTGGCTCATCCATAGGTGGACCTACATACCAAAAATAAGATTGGTGATTTATAGCCGTTGATCTGTGTGACCCAAATAGTGCTCGAATCCCATTTCTAAAAACCAACAAATGAAAGGATTCATCTAATGGCTAGAATCGGAGTAAACCTTTGATGACAACTGCAGTTACAGCCAATATAAACCACGTGGTACATTCTTAAGAGGTCAGTGACCGTATGGATGTTTGGCCAATCACTAGGTGGACTAATAAACCAAAACTCAGCCTGATTAGTGATTTAAAACCTTTGGATATTTGTACTCAAATAATGCTCAAATTCTTACGGTTAAAATCAACCCATGAAAATAACTTCAATCCAATGCTTATAAATAACCAATCAGATTTATTTTTGGTTTGTAGGTCCAACTAGTGATTGCTCAAACATCCAGACGGTTAGTGTCCTCTTAAGAATGTGCCACGTGACTCATATTGACTACAGTCTGCGGCGTCGCTAAATGCAGTGTCATCGAAGGTTTAGCACAACCACCGTAGGATTCCTGGAATCCACGTCCCAAACAAATTTTGTTGAGTAAACCTCGCTCACACCTGTGTGTGAGCAAAGCCGATCACACACCACAATATGAGCCACATGTCACACTCTTAGAGGACGATGACCATATGGATGTTGGCCAGTCCCTCGTTGGATCTGAAACCAAAAATCAGCCTGATTAGTTATGTCAGACCTTTGGATCTAGTACCCCAAATAATGGTCAATAATGCTCTAAATTCTACGGTTAAAAGCAACTCATTGCAATGACTCCAATCCAACACGTATAATCACTGATCAAGCTAATTTTTGGTTTACAAGTCCACCGAAGGACTAGCCAAACATCCGTACAGACATCGTCCTCTAAGAGTGTGCCCCATGGCTCATATTGTGATGTGTGATCGGCTTTGCTCACACACAGGTGTGATGTGTATGCAAAGGTTTTCTCAATTTTGTTGGTCCCTGAGCCAGACCCTTTTTTGGTAAGTCGAAAAAGGAGTAAACCTTCGCTCACTGCATGTTGTGAGCAAAGCCGATCACAGCACACACTACCAGCCACGTGGCACACTCTTAGAGACCGTATGGGTGTTTGGCCAATCACTAGATGGACCTACAAACCAAAAATCAGCCTTATTAATGATTTAAAACCTTTGGATCTTTGCTCCCAAATAACGCTCAACAATGCTCAAATTCCTACGGTGAAAATCAACCCATGAAAGTAACTTCAATCCAACATCCACACGGTCATCTCCCTCTAACAGTGTGCCAAGTGGTTCGTAGTGTGTGCTGTGATCGGCTTCGCTCACAACATGCAGTGAGCGAAGGTTTACTCCAGAAAAGGGTCAGTAGACCCAGGAAATGTTCCACGTCGCGCTTTGGGAGGGAAAGGATAAAAGTTCGCTCCCTACCAAAGACATAAAATTCGACCTGAATTAGACGCGGTGCGTAATACGCACTCCTAGTTCATCCTTATTCAACCTGGTTTCTTAAGGTAAGATCTGAGCCACGGAGTAAATCTTGCTACCTGACTACCCACAATATAAACCACGTGGAAATTTCTTAGAGGACACTGACCGTATAGATGTTTGGCCAATCCCTAGGTGGACCTATAAACCCAAAATCAATCTGATCAATAATCTCTAAGCGTTGGTTGAAGTCATTTTCATGGGTTGATTTTAACCGTAGGAATTTGAGCATCATTTACCATTATTTGGGTACAAAGATTCAAAGGTTTGAAATCATTAATCAGGATGATTTTTTGGTTTGCAGGTCCACTTAGGGATTGGCCAAACATCCATACGGTCAGCGTCCTCTAAGAGTGTACCACGTGGCTCATATTATGGGTTGTCAGGCAAGTCTTACTCAGCCCGCACTCCTAGTTAATCCTTATTGAACCTGGTCTCTTAAGATAAGATCTGAGTCACGTTAGTTAGATTGCCTACAAAACCCCATTAGATTAAAACTTCGAAGTTCCTCTCTCATTCTAGATCCCAGATTCCAGAATCCAGAATCGAGACTGGTAAGGTAAGCCGCGCAAATCCTCTGTTACAGAAAGAAGTCCTAATGCCTCTCTCATTCTCACTCTCTCTGCTTTGTTTCAGATCTGTAAAGAAACACAATGGGGCTGACATTCACGAAGCTCTTCAGTCGGTTATTTGCGAAGAAGGAGATGAGGATCCTGATGGTTGGCCTTGACGCTGCTGGTAAAACCACCATCCTTTACAAGCTCAAGCTCGGCGAGATCGTCACCACCATCCCAACTATTGGTCTGTCTTCCTTCCTCTTTCCCTTTTTTTTTTGAAATTTAAGGTTTCTTCATTGTAGATCGTAAATCGTCTGGGGGTCACATTCCTACCTAAGGGATCAGATCTACACGGACAAAGTTCAAAATGATTGGGTGATCTCACCATTCAATTTTACTTCACCCATTTCTTTGGACAGTGAAAAGTTTTACACAATTTCTAGTAAAATCCCCAAGAAAAAATATTCTACAGATCAAATGGTAAAAAATCATTCATCCAATCATGATGTTTTTTTTGGCCTAGGGTGGGAATCAGGGTTTTGAATTTCGCCGAAATGTCCGAAATTTCGGTTTCACTGAAACCCATATAATTTCTTTTTTTTTTTTTACAGATTCCAATTTTTCGATCTGAAATTTTGGATTTTACGAAATTTTGTTGAAATTATTAAAATTTTCAATGTACGAAATTTCAGAGATATTGAAAATATCCTGTGAATCTCACCAAATGTGCAGGTGCAGTGCAGTAGCCTGTAGCCACGAAAGTTTTTTGAAATTTCATGTCAATTTTTGGTTTTTAAAAATTTCAAACTTTTCTTGAAATTTCGATCCATTAATAATCTGGATTTCAAAATTTTCCATAGTTTCACATGAAATTTTGACCGAAATTTTGGTTTTGGCCCTCACCGAAATGGTATGCGAAATCGAAATTTTAAATCTTGGTGGGAATTCAGCCTGGTGGATCGTGACCCATTGTACATGTAACATATGTTGCTTGATCTATGGTGCTTAAGGAATGACATTTTCTGAGCACCCAGGAGGATCTACAAGTACTATTTTGTGGTTCAATTCCACAATTTATTTACTATTTCTCCAGAATTAATTCATTGCAATACTTATCTTAAATTAGGATGAATTAAGATAAATTACAAGGGCACTGGTTACATAGTCCTGGGTGGTACTTTAGTAAAATGACACCTCAATCACAACCTTGGATATTGAGAATAATGATGGCATGACATATTTACCCATATCCCAGAGTTGGCATTGTACTAAAATACCACGGGAGCTATGACATCAGTGTTATTACAATAAATACCCCGTACATATTGGCATGTATTCATCAGAAAATGACACGTATCTTACAATCAATTGTGGGCCCATCCGAACTTAATACAATGTAGATCTACTACTTTGGTCACCAATGTCACCTAGTTCTTTAACCAGTATAAACTGCAAACTGCGGGAAACACTTGCATTAATGAAGACATGGCCTTAGATAGAATTGAATGGAAGAACATGATTGTACAGCCAACCATATATAGTTGGGGTAAGGCTTATTGATGATGACATGATGTGAGTCTTATTTGATGAAATCATTTCTCGGCCTTTTTAAAATGCAGGTTTCAATGTAGAGACTGTGGAGTACAAGAATATCAGCTTCACCGTTTGGGATGTCGGGGGCCAGGATAAGGTTAGGAACATGTACACATTGTCATGATTGTACTCATATTTGTTGCATTCTTTATACTGTTTAACTTTGATGTATCTGCTGTTGTTATATTGGTTAATGAAAAGTTCATTTCGTATCCAGTATAACATACTCTGTGGGTGCTATCTGTATTCAGTAGAAACTTGGAACAAGCTGCATATTGTAATCAGTTGCATTATTTGATTTGTAATCAATTGCGTTGCTCGAGTCTGAGTATATGATAATCCTTAAAATATTCCACTCTCTAACAAGCTGGAGACCTTTAGGAATCGCTTTGTTCTTCATAACATAGATCGGCTTACTATCTTGGAAAGCATACACAAAACAGACTGCCCAACAAAATCTCGAACAATCCCCCCATAACCATCTGACTTAGGCTTAATGAGGGCCCAACCACCTTCTGAAGAAGGACCCAAGTACACAACTTTCCTTTTTTTGATTGAAAAGTAGTACTCAATTAGCCAATTTCTCTCAATTATGCATACCAAGATGTTCTATTGCAAACTATAAGTATTGGCTTGGGCCATTCCCATATATAGAGATGTTTTATTGAGTATTGAGGTCCATTCCTAGTTAAAAAAATTGGCAACATCATTTTTCCACTAAACATAGTGTTGAAAAAATAATAGTCCACCCTCTTACTAGCTTCGCATATATGGTCAACTATATAAGCGAGTCTCCAAGGACTCGGCCCACTTAATTGCATTCAACAAATCACCATCAACCTCTAACAGTCCTTCAAAGTTATCTTTGAAGACTTGGAGCCCTTGAATAAGAGCTTTTGATTTCTGCTTCACTAGAGTTCACTGTTCCAATAGGTTCCAAAATTGATTTTAAGATATTCTCCCTTGCATTCCTAAAAACAACAAAACTAGCTGGTCCAAGTTAATCAAATGTGCTTCCATCAAAATTAAATTTTGTCCCCCTTTTATTTGAACTCTTCAAAGAAGGGTTTTCCTTCTCCTGTTTTCTGCAACTACTGTAGATGATATTATCCCACTTGGCTAGAAGGTCAATTACTGAAATCACTTTGAACTCCTTCAACACAAGAGCCTATTCAACCATTAGTCTCCATATTTTTCCCTGAATGTTAAGCGATTTTCCATATGCACCACAATTTTGGCATTGATAAGTAGACTTATCACTTGTTTTGTTCTTAGCAAATATCCTAATGTTAATATGCATTTACCTTCTTTATCTTTAAGCACAGGTTCATGTTGTTCTAACTGAAATTGATGTAGACTACTTTTTAGCTTTAACTGACTCAATAGTCTATGAATGTTTGAAAACAGATCAGACCACTATGGAGGCACTATTTCCAAAATACACAAGGTCTCATCTTTGTTGTTGACAGCAATGACAGGGACCGTGTAGTTGAGGCCAGGGATGAGCTCCACAGGATGCTGAATGAGGTAAAATCTTTGTTAAAAATAGCGCTTTATGATAGTTGGAAATTCTTATAAATTTTTAAAATCCTTTCCCCCTCTAACCTGCTAACTACACTGCTTGCCTGCCAAAAAGAAGAAACAGGGACTTAACAGCAAGTTTTGGAGTCTGTTAGAGTGGTTTCTAGGATCTAAGATATTGTAGTTGAGAAAGGAAATGCTTGTAACTGCCTCTTGTAACTTATCCATTTTTCCTTATGTTGAAATGACATGTTAACAAATATTTTGAGATAGACCACTTGTAGTCCTTGAGTACATATTGTTCATTGGTGATCTTATTGTTGGGTGGTTGCAGGATGAGTTACGAGATGCTGTGTTGCTTGTTTTCGCTAATAAGCAAGATCTGCCGAATGCAATGAATGCTGCCGAAATTACTGATAAGCTTGGTTTGCAATCCTTGCGGCAGAGACATTGGTAAGATGTTTGCTTGCATTCTTTGTGCTTGAGTAGTGGTTAGTAGGGCTGGCAATCCTTGACTGACCTGGTTGACCAGCCTGGCTTTTTCCTGGTTGGTTTGGGGGCATATCTCCCATGGATTGGGTTGAGATTACAGATGCTGGGTTGAAGCTGACCCGATCAACCTGGTCAATAGCTTCACAACCCAAACCAACCCACATGTTTTTTTCTTGGTTCAGTTGGGGGTCCTCTGACCCATGGGTTAGAGTTCTGGTCAAGGTCACAAGTGCAGGCTTTGCTTTGACTCGACCCTGACTCATTGCCACCCCTAGTGGTTAAAAGAAAACTTTAGCTACTCCCTGTGCCTAGTTACTGTTAGTATTCATAGTCTTTATAATGCAAAAGGAAGCATAAGGATTGGGATAAATTGAAGTTGGAAAAAGAAAATGTTGATTATTAAATGATAATGGCATGATACATAGGGACTTAGGTAAATATAAGTTTGTAATCCTGCATCAATCATTTTTTTTAGGTGCCAAGTGGCCAATCCTAGAAAAAGAATGAAGTATGTAGACATTAGTATGGTATAAATATCTGTGTAGAATGGGTATCTGCCACTGGCATCATCAATTCACATCAAAATAACCTTGAAAATTTAAGGAAATGCTAAAAATCATAAAAATGCTAAAACATTAAAAAATACAAAGGCTAAATTATACTTGATAATGAACTCAAAGATATGTTATCTTAGTAAAAATGAACACCAAAAGTTAAGTTGAAGAGATTTCTATACATAGTTTGAGTCTGATAATAACTAGGTTCAATTTCAATCCATGAGTCTCTTATACATATTATCCATGAGTTTTTTTATTAAACAAAAAGACTAGAACTATCATATTTACCATCTAAAAGCTCAATAAAGATCCTTCAATCTGTAATTTGATGCCTACGTAACTTAGACCTGGACACATCTGTCGGTGTCAGAGAAACTCCAACATTTCTGAAACAATGCACACCCGCCCAATTTATTTCCTCATATTATGAGAAATATTTTACAAATGTTTAGTTCATATAAGTATACAATAGAAAGACTGTATTTTCGATAACTGAAATGCACAAAATCATGCAAAATTGCACTTGGAAATTATATAGCAGAAAATGAGATTTTTGGTAAATCAAGACCTTTGTAATTTTTGTTGCATACCCAACTCATGCGTGTACAAATGTGTCCAACACAGCCAATTTTTCAGAAAATGGAGTGTCCTAGTGTAGGTTGAAGTTAAGTTGCTTCGTATTGTCTTGTTCATGAAATTAGGCATCTGCTTCCATTAACCAACCCCAGAGAACTAGCCTTATTCTTCAAACTGATGGTGGAGAATATTTATAAATGGCGTATAGTATACTTGATCAACAAAGAGAGAATTTAAAAGTTGGTAACTTAAAAGAAGGGACAAGAAAAATTCTGATTCAGGCTTCCAACATTAATAACATTATCGACTTGAGGTTGCTTTCATATTGTGAAAACCCACCTTTCTTGGCGTTTTAGTGCTTATTGTGGCCATGTTAACCCATATGACTTGAAGACTGCCTGTGTAACAATGTGAATTGTAATCAGTGTTTAAAATCAATTACTTAATTACTACAATCTCTTTTAGATTACTGTCACTTTGTTTACTTGACTTGTCTATTGTGTCTCTGGGTTCACTTTGAAAAGAATTCAGTGGACCTTTAAAATATTAGCCTGAAACAGCAGGGATTGTGTATTTCCATAACTAGTTACTGTCGTCCTTGAACTTGTGATCCATCAGTTGATACCTGAGAAACCTTGTTCTGATCCCAGGTACATCCAGAGCACCTGTGCTACATCAGGTGAGGGATTGTACGAAGGGCTGGATTGGCTCTCCAGCAACATAGCCAACAAGGTAAAAAAATAAAAATAAAAAAGTAACTAAAAGAAGGAGAAATGAAGCCCAACAATGGAAATGATACTGAACTTATGAATGATATTATTCTCTTTTGGGTGACATGAAAAACTTCAGAAAGTAGAATTATGATATCAGGCATTTTCTATGTTTTGTGGTATCCATTGGTATTGAACCACCTCCAACGTGATCTTTTTTCTTGCCTTTCTAACAGTTTATGTGTGTAGAGGAATACTTGCTTCGGGAAGGATGAAACAAGAATCTTTCCTTTCTCTGCCTGTCCAGATGCAAGTATTCCTCTTTGAAGGCTTGAGGGTCTGTTTGCATAGCTATTTTGCCAATGAAAAAGCTAACAAAAGTAATCATTTTCTGGCTAAAAAATGGCCAATCCAAACAGGCAATAAGTTATTTTCCGTTCTTTTCGCTCCTAGATGCTGGGGGAGTCTCCATTCATCCTTGTGCAGTTGGCGAATTTGTAATTTTTTTAGCTTTTAAACTGTGGTTACAGAACCCATTTAGGTGACAGGAGTTTCTTGATCTCTTTCCAGGCATGAACTGTTATTCAACTGTGCTGGAGCAGAATTTGGGGATTATATATCAGGCATTTATTTTTCAGCTGAGATTAATGCTCATTGGATTCTAGACTATGTACCTTTTTTCATTGCTATCGTGGTGGGAAAGGTTTTGTTATCTTCCACATTCGTTGGTCTATTTTTAGCTTTCAGTTTTTGTTTTTTAATTTCTCTGGAGATGGTGAATAGTTAGCAATTCGGCATACGCCAAAATAAAGGTACGGAAAAAGTTCTAACATATTTCCGGGTTGCCCTGAATAAGTTTTGTAGAAATGGTTTTTGCATATAAATGTCATAAAACTTTTTCTGTGTCAACACTTTCTAACATACAAATCCTTTTTCTGTAAAACTTTTTGCTGATCACCAGACAGCCTAAAATAAAGGTTTTTCGTTTTTTATTTTAATAGTTTGTGCATAATATGCATTTAATATGGGAATAATATGGTGCTACATAAAATTTGCGAATTTGACCAAATCTTTGAAACGTTCAACCCTATGATACGCTTTTCAGAAACTTGAAAATTTGCCTTATAGGCACGCTTTTCAAAAACTTAAACTTGGGCATGATACGCATGTGAATTTAGAGCTTACGTACTAACCTGCTGGTCTATTTTAGCTTTCGTTTTTTTAAATTTTCTGGAGATACTTTCATGAGAAGGCTGCAGCTGCCCCAGCAGGTACCTCTCTCTCTCTCTCTCTCTCTCTCTCGGCCTCGGCAGCCCGAGGCCGAGAGAGAGAGAGGGACCGGTGGAGGTTCCTCCTCCTGCTGCTGCTTCTCCTTCTCATCCTGTGCTTGCTCCCTGCAATTTTTTTTATTTTTTTAAAGTTTTGGTGGGTGGGTGTTAAGAGTTACTTGGGTGTAGTGAGATAGGGAGGATTTTTTAGGTGCGTTTAGTAAGTGGGTTTGCTGAGCGAAAACGCCGGTGTGATCCTGTCCCTTTTGAAATGGCAATCCAGATGGATCTATGGGATGTATGGTTCAGCATATTTGCCACGACAGCATCCATGTAAGCAAGAAAACCCATATTAACTAGGAAAAAGTCTAGGCAACATTTTGCCTTAATTTTAAGCATGTACGGCCTGCCTCTTTGTGCAGATGTATGCATTTCCTTTGGAGGAATGCTAGCAAGCAACGCCATTAGGGCGTTGAGCATTCCTCTTTCCTTTAAGAGAATCTCCAAGTAGCTTTGTTAAGGGCGTGTTTGGATCGCATGACATGGAAAATTCCCAAGTTGCTCGACCTTGGCTACTCTCTGGTTTTGGTAGTGCTAGGTCACGCAACTAGAAGTTTCGTGAGCCCACTCAAAGTCGCACCTATGTGAGTTTATGGTCTCTCTTCCTCTCCTTGCTCTGGAGGAACTGAGACAACTCTTCACTGTTTTTCTCTCGGGCATTTCTGCAAACACCCTGTTCCAACGTTTTCTTGCTTGCTACGATGACAACCTAACGTGGGTTAGCCATCCATCTCCATTTGCATGACCTTAAGATTTCACTACAGTGGCACGCTGCACACGCCTCCTATTTCCATGCTTCCACACGCCCTAAGAGAAATGTTGGGCTTAGCCTTATCCATGCATGATGTGAATGTCTCGGAACAAGGCTGTCATCCATTTGTAGGCAATTCCCTCGGCAAGTTACAGCCGAAAGGTGTGCCGTTCCAGGAATCTTCAACTCCTAACTCTGCCCATCAAAGAAACAAAGAGTCCAACTTTGATCATTATTCCTTTTCTGTGAATGCTGATTATCCAAAAGAAAGCTTTGGGATTGACTCTTTCATCATCAAGGGCCATCTAGTGGGGTCAACTTTCAGCAACGGAGGGGCATATAATGAAGTAGGGCCTTCGTGTAGCAATGGAGATGGGTTTTAAAAGGCTGGTGGTAGAGCCATAAACTGAAAAATCACCCTGATTGGTAATCTATAGCCATTAGATTTTAGCACGTTTTAGCAATTTTTAAGGCGTTCTTATAGCCGTTGAATGCAACCATTGTTTTTATGACTAAAACCAATGGCTAAAAATCATCAAACAAGCTGAATTTTGGTATGAATGTCTACTAAGGAGTGGGCTAAACATCCATGCGGTCAGTGGGCCCAATGGCAGCTGTGACTACCAAAAATGCCTCTTCCACAGGGAGTGTAATTTAGTATTACCCCCTTAGGATTTAAAAGTAACTTGTATTACCCCGTCAACTTTACAACTGTTGTAATACCCCCTTTGACTGAGTCCAGGCGTCTTCGACTCACAGTCCAACTCACCTGCCCATTATTATAAAGTAAAATGACAGAAGTACCCTTATCTTCTTCGCACCACCATAGGCCCCGCCACCTACCACAATTGGAAAATTTCACTTGAATATTTATGTTATCCCGATGTTTTAATGGACCATTCTTCTACCTCAGGGTCACTCGACCTTTCACAATTCCCACATCAATTCTGTGGAGTATGGCATAAAATTGTTTATGGGTACTTCTTGAATTTACCCAAATCGGGTTGAGCAACAAAATGTCAATGGAGGCTACATTTTTTGACAATGAGGTTGTAGACAAAGAGGTGAAGAAGGTTCGGGATTCGAAGCCAAGCAGACCCTTGAACTGTTTGGATACTGTTTGGATTCTAGTACAATGTCAAGACCCAGCAAATCCATGGAGTTTTCACTGTAAGCTATGATTCTGAAGCCGGGTTCTTCAGTGGCAAGCATGCAACCAAAAGGCTGGATGAGGCCACTCCTTTGGATTTTAGACAGATGCAGTTATCCATGTCGGTTTGTTAGGAGGGGTGCATTGTACTTGCTTTGTGGCTCCTCACATTTGCATTTGCATTTGCATTTGCAGGTCGATTTATCTTGTAGACATGTGTTCTTTCTGCTATTCCCATTCGTCTCACTCATTGTCGATCTCGTTTATTCCGAGTTGGTTTGTCTTCTCTTCGACAAAAAACATAAAACTATAAGAGTAAAGGAAAGGAGTAAAGGAAAGAACACTGCTTCTTTCTATTCTGTTTTTCTTGCGACTCAAAACCCTCCAATGGGATTTTTTTGCTGAACCACCCCCCCCTTCTATTATGTTTTTCTTGCGACTCAAAACCCTCCAATGGGATTTTTTTGCTGAACACCACCACCACCACCCACACCACAGAAGACAGGGCCCACCCACTTGCAGCATGAATGTTGGAACTCCTTGTATATCTACCAATGTGACATGTGTCACACCTTTTTGGGCCCACTTACACTCTGAATGTTGAGACCCCTTGTATATCTACCAATATGACATGTGGCATACCTTTTTGGGCCCACTTGCAGTCTAAATGTTGGGACCCCTCATATATCTCTCAATATGATACTTAGCACATCTTTTTGGGCCCACCAAAACTATGAATGTTGGGACCCCTAGTATATCTACCAATATGACACATGACACTTTTTTGGGCCCACTTGTACTCCGAATGTTGGACCCCTCATATATCTACCAATATGACACATGACACACCTTTTTGGGCCCACTTGCACTCTGAATGTTGGGACTCGTATATATACCAATATGACACCTAACACACCTTTTTAGCCCCACTTGCACTGTTGAATGTTGTGACCCCTTCTGTGTCTACCAATATGGCACGTGGCACACATGTTTGGGTATTGATGTTTGGTCCATCCCTAAATGGACATACATACCAAAAATCAGACTGATTATCACCATCAAAATAATAGAGTTTATTATTTAGGCAACTGGTCCATTAATTAAATGGTCCAGATCATGAAGATGTGCACAAAGATTGATCCTGGTGATATTACAAGTTTTCTATTTAACAAATACCAACGTATGCGATGAGCCAAACCCACAATTTTTGGTGGTAAAACATTTTTAAGAAAACTTTCCATCAATTTACATACACCATCCAAACACCATGAAAATTAGGTGGGCGAATATTTGACGAGAAAATGATATTTGTCAAACACTTTAAAATGTTGACGCGCGAATATTTAGCCGTGAAGATAATTGGTTGCAAGAATATATTTTCTCGAAAGTAATTTGCCGACGTACCAAACGTGGCCTAAATGTCATAAATGTTTTTCTGTAGCACACTTCTTGACATACAAATCCTTTTTCTATGGAACTTTCTGTTGATCACCATATAAAGCCAGCTTCAAAAGGCAGTTTTTGGGTTGGGGATCTCTCATCATTACGACGGTCGAGATTTGAGAATTCCATATCAACAAGTATAAGAGACTCCCAGCATAAGAATGGTAGATTGGTAACATACCATCGTTCTCGTCTTTATCACATTCTCAGACCATATTCTGTCGGTTCCCTCCATGCAGATGAAACTATAGTCTGGATCAACCCGACTGCATACAAAGAAATTTTGCTGCTAACAATTAGCAGTGAAAAATCGATGCTAACACTCCCAAAGTCGGCACACAACAAAGAAGAAAAACAATCTCGGGTTAATAGAAATTTTTTTTGCCTTCTTTGTTATGTGACTTTTTTGGAGCGTTAGCATCAATTTCCACTGCTAATCATCAGTAGAAACAATTTTCTCTTGCAGAAGGCAATGCTCTCTGGGAAGGGTTAAACAAAAAAGGAAGATTTATGTATATTTATACAGCGAATATGCTAAACAACCATATTTGTAGTTACACCACAAATTCTTTCAAAAAGAAAGAAAAAGAAAATGGAAATTTGAACTTAGTCAGCTTCGAGGGCCTCGATCTCATACCTGACTTCCTCCAAATGCTCATTTATGCTCGTCACTGCATCCTGCACCCCTCTAATGGCTACCTTGAGATCACCATCGTACTCTGCATCTGCCTCTGCCTCTTCAGTTCCAGCAGCTACTGTTATCTCGTGAACATGCATACACTCATGCTCAGCTGGTTTCTTAAATTTGCAGTGCTCATGGCTCACCAAACGTTCCGAGGGGCGGCCAGCCTTCTTTAAAAACTGAATTGTCACTGTCTGTGAAAGGGAGGATGACACTCATCAGAATGCACAAAAACAATAAGCATCGGATAAAATTATCATGGGAAGGAACCATAAAACTTGATAAAAGAGGAGGCTGAATGAAGACCATGTGGGGGAAAGAAAGTTCTAGATATTAACACCTGCAAAAGTTGTATCTTTGCGGGATTGGAACACAGTACTTTATCACTGCAATGTGGGCAAAACCCAGCTTAAAATTATATTCCTTAATTCATCACAAAACTAAACTTTTGGCACCACTTAGATAGTTTCATTGTGTATTTCCATAAACATTTCATTTAATAACAAACTTTTATGGTCATATACAAATTACATACATTTCATTAAGTTTCTTGTCTGAAGATCAAAATCTTATTTATCATCACACTTGAAAATTGATTAAGGAATGAAGATGTACCCCAACATTAGTATAAATCCCCCCATCACTCGATTTGTCTGTGAATATGTTTGGAAAGAAAAACAAAATACATTCATGTTATGAACCTTATGCTGTTGTAAGTTGACTTGACTGAAGAACTTGTCAAGATCAATAAATTAAAATAAACGACGTAGATGAAGTATGGTAAGTTTACTTTGTCAAGGCCTGGTTTATTCTCATGGGTAGGTGGTGCCACCTCACCCTTAGTGGCAAGAATCCTTTAGCCCAGGTGCTGCTTTTGCTTCAAAACCTACTCTCCTCCACCTACTGCCATTACCAGTAACATAGGTTCATTAAAGGCCTCCTACTCGATAAACTGTACCGATTGTAGTCTCATAGCATTTGACATTTACTACATGTTTCTAAATAATATCTATTGGATCTTCCACATGAAGTGCCTCTCTTACTTTGGAAAACTTACTCCCACTCGCTCTCATTCCCTACCCACTTGCTCATTTCCCCAAATACGTTGTACCACTACCAAGGTTACAGCGAGACCACCTCTAACTCAATCACTCTGTATTATTTTCATTTTTGAATCTTGATTAATATATTTTATCAATGTGCTTAAATTCTCTAATGTCATTCTATATAAAGAACTGCGCATTGGACTCTCTTGAAGGCACTGCTACCCAGCCCCTGCACCTGAAACAGTACCTCCGCTGACTCCCATTTCAGTCAACTATGGTTTTATTAATAATCAAACAAGAAAAATCCTAGGCACTTGTAGACATGAAAGAAGAGCATTTCCTCTGATCCCAAACCCACTGTGCGATTAAAGCCTCTACCCTTTTTTCTGTTCATTGTCTGTTTCAGACTTAGTAAACAGTGATGTGTGAATGGTGAGGGCCAAGGATTGCGAAGGAGCTTTTTCTAGGTAATTAAGTTCAGACTCTTGCATATGTTTGGGTTCAGCTGTTCATACATTTCTACATAATTTCCGCAAGTTTTAGAAACACTGTCATAAAACCGGTTATAGATGACAATTAATTATGTTATTCGTACCAAAAACACTGTTATATACCACTACAGCTTTTTTCCCAATATAAGTCTCTTTTTTTTTCAAATAAGCACCATTATTTATAACTATAACACCATTACTTTCACATACCATTTTCCAAAATAACGTCTCATAATGTAATATGACAAGTTTTTCCAACATAGAATCCTTTAGGACAAAAAATATGGGATTAGGTTGTAGATTTGTGACAGTTCAGTTCTTTGTTCCTAAAATATACTAACTAGGGGTTCCCAAATCATTTGAAAGAAGTTTCATCATTTTAAAGAGAGAAAAAAAATATTTCTAGGGAAATGATTAATAGTTCTCTTAGATGTCCCAATATACGATAAAATGAAGCAGAGTCAATTGAGATGGTTTAGGGCATGTCCAACGAAGACCAATGACGGCACCTGTGAGAAGCACTTGGTGCAAGTTAAAGGTTCTAAAAGAATAAGGGGAAGACAAAACGTGACATGGATTGAGGTGGTAGGAATGACCTGGAGGCTCGTGCCTTGACCAAAGATATACTACTAGATAGAGTTGAATGGCGAAATAGGATTCATGGTGGTGATCCCAAATAGTTGGGATAATGCACAAAAGATGATAAGGTTCCGCAAGTTGAATTGGTAAATTAGGGTTAAATTTAGGTTTAGGGTTTCAAGGTAGAGATGGGAAAGAATAGAGAGGAGAGAAAGGATGTCATGTGATTTTGGTCACATGACTCCACCAAAATATATTATATATGGAGAATATTACAAAAGACAAATATACCCCTTAGTGAAAACATCGGCAACTTGTTCATCAGTCTTCACAAAAGGGGTACACACTTCTCCAAATACAATCTTCTCCCTAATAAAGTGGCGGTCCACCTCAATGTGCTTGGCTCAATCATGTTGAACTGGGTTGTGAGCAATGTTGATGGCGGCCTTGTTGTCACAGTACAAGCTCACAGACCCTGAGACCGGAAAACCAAGTTCAGCAACCAACATCTTTAACCAAAGCAGCTCACACAAGTCATGGGCCATTGCCCTGAATTTTGCTGGTGCACTGAATCTGGCAACAACGGATTGCTTCTTGCTCCTCCAAGTAACCAGATTGCCCCCAACATAGGTGCAATACCCTGAGGTCGATCTCTTGTCATCTTTGGCACTTGCCCAGT
Source organism: Euptelea pleiosperma (assembly GCA_035048495.1). Taxonomy (NCBI): domain Eukaryota; kingdom Viridiplantae; phylum Streptophyta; class Magnoliopsida; order Ranunculales; family Eupteleaceae; genus Euptelea; species Euptelea pleiosperma. The sequence continues at coordinate 3,744,184 of CM068544.1, forward strand.
CTGCATCGGTATACGCCTCTACTCGCACCTGTCCATTCTTTTTTAATAGAAGACCTCTACCAGGGGCCGAATTGAGGTACATCAAGATCCTGTGAGTTGCCTCTAAATGAATGTCTCTAGGTGAGTGCATGAACTGACTAATAACACTCACTGCATAGGCAATGTCCAGTCTCGTAAGGGAGAGATAGATCAATCTCCCAACTAGTTTCTGGAAGCTCCCTACATCTTGTAGTAGCTCACCACTGGCATCTGCTAACTGGTGATTCTGTTCTATAGGAGTTTCCACTGGTTTAGCTCCCAACTTGCCTGAATCCCTCAACAGATCTAAGACATACTTACTTTGAGAGATGAAAATCCCTTAACTGGATCTTGCAACTTCAATACCCAGGAAATACTTGAGAGGTCCTAGATCCTTAGTTTCAAACTCCCTAGCTAATTGACGCTTCAGCTCAGTCACCTCTTTTACATCATTCCCTGTAAAAATTATGTCATCAACACGATGAGGGCAGTGGTGCTCTTCCCTTGGTGCATCACAAATAGGGTGTGATCGACTTGACTTTGAGTGTAACCTAGCTTCTTCACTGCTAGGGTGAATCTCTTGAACCATGCTCTTGGAGATTGCTTAAGCCCATAGAGGGCTTTCTTCAATCGACACACCTTGCTACAGTTTCCTACTGGGGTGAATCCAGGAGGGGGCACCATGTATACTTCTTTATGTAGGTCACCATGAAGAAATGCATTCTTCACATCCAACTGATGCAAAGGCCAAGCTTGGTTTGCTGCCAAGGACGACAACAACCTGATGGAGTTCATCTTTGCCACAGGCGCAAAGGTCTCCCATAGGTCTGAGTGTACCCCTTGGCTTGCCTTGTACTTCTCAACTCACCCATCTTCCTTGTACTTGACGGTGAACACCCATCTGCAACTAACAGGCTTCTCGCCTCTTGGCAAGTCAACGAGCTCTCATGTTCTATTCTTGTCCAGGACTCTCATTTCTTCTACCATAGCAAATTTCCATCTAGGTTGTGCCAACCCTTCTGTCACGGAAGCAGGAATAGGAATAGTAGAAACAGATATGACAAAGGCTTTGTAGAAGGGAAACAAGGCATCATAGGAGACAATGTTGCTCAAAGGATGTTGAGTACAACTCCTGATGCCTTTTCTTAAAGAAATGGGAAGATCAGAAGCATCGATAGAAAAAAAAAGACAGGTATAGAGAGAGAGGAAGGATTACCTTAATCCAATGATGGTACCATTGGTACTGGATCAGTTGTGGCTTTCTCCCTTCTACTATAGATTTTGAGCTCCTTCTGAGCTCCAGGGACACTGTCAATCGCACTAGTAAGTTGAGTAGGTGGAGACCTCTCAAATTCTAGAGGAGGAGATAGGAATATAGTAGGAAGAGGAACATTCCACCTCTCTTCATTACTACTCTCCCCCTGAAGAGAGGTGGGGGAGAAAAAAGGTAGTTCCTCATGGAAGGTGACATCCATAGACACAAACTTCTTCCCGGATGAACGATGGTAATACTTATACCCTTTATGGGTAGAAGAGTAACCAATAAAGATACACTTAAGAGCCTTGGGATCTAGTTTGGTACAATGGGGACCCAGGATATGTACATAGTAGACACATCCAAAGAGACGAGGATGAACTGCGAATATAGAAGAGCTGGGAGCAAGGACCTGAAGAGGAGACTTGAAGTTGAGCACACGAGATAGCATTCTGTTAGTCAAGTAAGTAACAGACAACACAACATCAGACCAATAGGATTTGGGGACATTGGAGCCGATTAAAAGAGATCAAGCTACCTCAATCAGATGAAGCATTTTCCTTTCAGCTACACCATTTTGCTGAGGGGTGTAATTGCAGGAATTTTGGTGACAAATCCCATGGTCTAAAAAGTACTATTGTAGACCCCTATACATATATTCTCCACCCTGGTCAAAACGAAGGACTTTGATGGAGGCACCATACTGGGTTTGGATCATCTTATGAAAACCTTTAAAGATGGAATGAACATCATCTTTGGTTTTCATAAGATATACTCATGTGCACTTGGTATAGTCATCAACAAAAGTAACAAAATAGCGGAAGCCAAAGATAGAATTAACATGGGCAGGACCCCACACATCAGAATGCACAAGATCAAAGGAAATAGAACTTCAATTAACTTTGGAAAGATAAGTAGATCGACAATGTTTTGATAGCTCACAAGTCTCACAGTGCAAGTCAGACAATAAAACATAAACAAATAAATGGGAAAATAAGAGTTTAAGTGCTGAAAAGAGACATGCCCCAGACGGGTATGCCAACATAAAACAGAATCTATCCTACTACTACTATGATATGACTACAATACTGTGGGCTCAGAAGACTGTCTATCCAGAAGGTACAGACCATTAACCTCACATCCAATGCCAATCGTCTTCCTTGTCTCTAGGTCTTGAAGGCACATACGAAGGAAAAAAAAAGTCACACTGCAGTTCAAATTTCTAGTCAGAGCACTCACAGATACTAGGTTAGATGTAAATTTTGGGACATTTACGACATATGCAAATGGAAGTTTAGGAAAGGGGAGAACATCCCATTTCCTAGACACAAAGGATAAGGTACCATCTGCAGTCTTGACCTTATCACGGCCAGAAGAAATGGAATAAGTGAAAAATAAAGAAGACATGCCCGTCATGTGCTCCAAAGCCCTTGAATCAATGATCCAGGTGGGACTGGATGAAGGAGTAGACACATGATGGGCTGATCTAATGATACCTGACTGAGCAAACGAGGAGGTCAACGTGGCAGAAGGAGCATCCAGCTGTGAGAGCAACCGTCGAATGCCTGCAAGCTTGGAAGCTGCCAATTGGGTGTGAGAGGTCGTCGTAGAAGAACTCTGCTAAGGCTGGCCTTGAGAAGGTGTAGAAGCATCCATACTAATAGAATGGGCACCAGAAAGTCCTGACTGGCAAGAGAGAGGAGCAGAAGACTAGGGTCGACCATGTAATTTCCAACAGGTCTCCTTCACATGGCCAAGTCAACCACAAAAATCGCACTTGGTCCTTTGCTTGGAGGAGGATGGTCACCCAGCTGAAGGAGCAGAGAACTGAGGGGGCCTACTCCTCTTAAACTGTTGTGGCTAAGAAGTTGAAGCAAATGCAGACCGATCAGGTGTAGGTGAGGAGGTGACAAGCGATGATCGCTCATGAACATGAAACTCATCCTGGAGAGATAGTCTGCAGCTCTCCTCACTCTGCACATACGAATAGACCTCACTGAAGCTAGGTAAATGCGTCCAGCTACTAAGAATCGGAATCCTGGCCAGCTCATAGGAAGGGTTGAGTCCTGAGAGGAACTCAAATATCTGACCCTCCTCAACATGGTTCTGGTACTTGACCACTTCATCTGGGGTAGGAGGATGATAGGAATAATAATAATCAAACTCCTCACATATACTCCGAAGCGTCGCAAAGTAGTCGGAGAGGGACTTGTCACCCTAGCGTTCGCCACGTGTTCTGCTGTTGGAACTTGGCAATTTCCTAAACAACTTGGGTTGTACGCATGAAGAGGAATCCTCGACTGATATGAGGCTCCATGAAGTTGAGAAGCCAAGACTGGACTGTGAGGTTCTCGATTTCCCATTTCTCAAACATGGGATCATCCTCAGTCGTTTTAGGAGTGCGTCCTGTGCAATGGCCCATCTTCCCACGGCCTCCAATGAACAATCGGGCAACCTTAGCCCATTCCAAATAATTCGTCCCATTGAGTTTCACAAGTGTAATCTGCAACCCGAGGTTCTCATACACCAACTATTGCACCATAGGCCCTCCAGCTCCTCTAGAGCGTCTGTGCTACCAGTGGACCATGATAGAATACCCGAGATAGGTGGCAAAGTATCCATATCTACTCAAGATAGCTTGAAGGCGATGAAGAATCACAAACAAGACTAAAATCAAACACTTTGTGGGTTTACAAACCAAAAAAGGCCCCAAAGAAAATCATATAGTAGTCCGGAGAGCATTCTTGGGGGAAAAACATCTCATACATCAACAAGGAACAGAGGAGATGTAATAAAAAATTTCTTATAACCTGACATCACCATTCCAAGGTTTTTGAGCAGGCTGCACATCCCAATAAGTGTAAAAAATGACGCCGACGGTAATTGGAGGCTAGAGTTGTCTCCACAAAACTCACAAATCTCCACCGAAATTCATACGGTTGAATCCAATAGCTTGCTATGATTGTAGATGACCAAATCAAAGCAACAAATCAGAGAAAAAAACCCTTAGAAAGTCAGGCACACCGAAAGTTCAAAAGAACAATATTACGGATTTTCAGGCAAAGAGGGGGAAAAACACCATCGTAATGGCTCCAAAAAATTCCAGAAAAATCATCATAAATCTCTAAAAATGCCAATCTATTAGGTAAGAGAGACCTCTTCCATACGGTACTAACATTGTCAGCACTTTTCCGAGATGAATCCTCGTGCAATACTCTTTGTTGGCTCTGATACCAAGTTGAATTGGTAAATTAGGGTTATATTTAGTCTAGGGTTTCAAGGTAGAGATGGGAGAGAAGAGAGAGGACGTCATGTGATTTTGGTCACATGACTCCATCAAAATCTATATAACAAAACAGGATGGTTGTCTCCCCCTCTTATCCGGCTTCATAAAGGATGGCCGAGATCTTATCACACCAAATGGACAGTGGATCTCAGCCACTCACCCCCAATTTTGACAAACTCTTTGTCGATGAGTGCCGTGGGCACCGGTCACCTACTATTTACCTACATATAAGGAATGAAATGGGTTGGATTTACATATAGCCCAAGGGTTAGGCTCAGGAGCCCCACTTTTTATGCCTCGAGAGGGGTGTTACCATTAAAACGGATTGAAACGGCCAGGGGCAAAAATGGAAAAAATGGATTTTAACGGATTTTAATGATTTTAACAGAAAAAAGTGGTGCTGAAATTCAAATTTTGAAATTTGAAATTTGAAAATTGAAAATTGAAAGTTCAAGAAAAAAAAAAGAATTTAACGGAAATTTAATATTCTACCCCTCTTATCTTATATGGCTTCAATAATGAGTGGCTGAGATCCACTATGCTTCGTATCAATGGCTGAGATTAACTCCCACCCGATTTTGACAAACACTATGTTGGAAAGTGCCGCGGGCACGGGCCACCCACACATATATCAAGACAACTCAGTTGTATTCTCTTATCTTATCCATCCATCTAATGTGGACGGTTAGATAAAGAGTGGTTGAGATCAAATCCATCGATCTAATGTGGACGGTTAGATTTCAGCCACTCAATCCGCCTCATTGGACCTCAATTTATTCAAAATTTAAATTTCAACACCGTTATTTTTTGTTATTTCTGTTATTTTCCCATTTCTCCATCTGTGCGTTACAATCCGTTATAATGGAAAAAACGGTAACGCCCCAGTCCGTTACACCGTTTGAGTGCCGAAGGCACCCAATTTTTGCAAACGCTTTTGTCGGAGAGTGCCGTGGGCATAGGCCATTTACTATTCTATATAACAAAACACATTGGTTGTCTCCCTACTTATACCTCCTCTTATAAGCATCAACAAAGAAGGGCCGAGATCTAATCCTCCCCCAAATGGACGGTGGATCTCCGCCACTCACCTGATTTTGGTAAATTCTTTGTCGAGGAGTGCCGATGGCACGGGGCACCCACTAGTATATTATATATGGAGAACATTACAAAAAGATAAATATACCCCTTAAAGGGAGTATTTACAGAACTACCCCTAATACATGGAAATACGTGGAAATACGTATATGATAACACCACATGATGTACTTACAGGGTAATTAACACATACAAAGGCTTGTAACCATACATATCGAACAATAACTCAATAAAATCTATTTTTGCCTCCTAGGAAGAATATATCAATGATGAGGTCCCACCCACCGCATGTGGGACACATCATTAGTCCCCTTAATAGACCATAATCATTGTCTATAAGGTTCAGAATCTAGATTTTCCTGTTTCTAAAGTAGTATTAATGCAATATAGTGAAAAAAAACATAATGAAGAGTGGGAGAACAAATACCAATTCCAACTTATGCTTTTCATGTTCTTGAACAGATCTTAGCAGGCAAGCCAAATCGTTGCGGCCGAAATCAGGGTTCAAAAGTAGAGACTCCATTTCGATGACCTGCATTGATGTAGGAACACTTTTGTTGAATGGAACGTGCTAAAAGAAAAGAAATGCTTGTGTACATAAAGACCTACTTGTTTTGAGCAATCATTGAACTCTTCAGTAATCTCAATGCAACATTGTTGGTAGGCTGAATCCCCTCCGCCAGCCATATAGTCAGTAAACCCCCTGCCAAAGGATACCTACTTGTTCACTGATGCTACAAATTCTTGTAATATATAATACATTTTATCAGATCCAACAACTAATAAAACCAACATAATTCCTATTGAAATGGGACGTCTTCATCAGCTCGATAGAGACCTCTCTACTAAAACATATGAAAACCTTTAATCACCACTCAATAATGCAAGGACAATACTTAAAACTTTATTTATTACCTGAAGAACTCACCAACAATGTTTAGAAACTCATTTGAGTACTTGGAAAACATGCCATATCAAATTGATTCAGTCAAGACTGTTAAGAGTTTTAGAGGCAACTGAGTTCTTTCAAACGCAAAAGAACCCTATCAACTTCCTAGAACACTTGATCCAGTCCTCGAAAAACTATTATCATATACGTATTTCTACATATATTTCATGTATTAGGGGTAGTTCTGTAAATACTCCCTTTGAGGGGTATATTTGTCTTTTGCAACCCCTTTTTTACATAAATATGATTTATGGGGTCATTGTGACCTAATCACCTTCTCTCTTTGATCCTAACCCTAACCCTAACCCTAATTATCTAATTCAACTTGGTATCAAAGCAAGGTTTCGCCGGAGATCGGCGGGGAAGTGTTAATGCCTCATTGTACCGTACGGCTGACGTCATAGGCCGTGCGGACATGGATTTCAAGGTCTTGAAACGCTTTTCGAGGTCTGTCACATTTTTCTAGATCTCGATTTTTCAGGTTTTTTGGTGATTTTTTGGGGAGTTCTTGATGGTGTTAAGACCATTCTTCTCTTGAAAATCGAAAAAATCATTTTTCAATACTAGTCCAAAACCCCTTCGATTTAGAGCTTTTTGATGGGGTTTCTTGGTTACTTTTGATCCCTTATTATCATAGGGATCCATCGAATCTATACATGGGCCATTCCATTGAGAATCAAAGCTTTTAGCTCGATTTCTCTCCCCATAAAGGTGTCGTCAGCCCTATTTTTACCTTTTTCGGGCAGCACTTCACTTTCAGACCTACAATATCCCCCTATTTTGCGTTTATATCACTCCTAAAATGTTTATTTGTGTATTTTGGACTGCTCTTCCCTCTTCTTGCTGCTATTTGACCATGAAATAGCCTTTTCAGGGTCTTTTCTTTGTTTTTATGGTCCTTTAGTGGAAATACAACACTTTTGTTGTTTTTTGGCCTTAGTTCTTGGCACTCCATCGACTTGGTTCGTTATGGAAACTCAGCCACCGCCTCCGGACATTCCCTCAGAGTCGGATATGAGCACGGAAGTCCCCTCTAGTGGAGTTGGAAGGCTTATGGTGTATCAATTGACTTACGAGAACCCCAGCTTACAGATTACCTTAGTCAAATTAGACGGCAATAACTACTTACGATGGGCTCAGGCTGCATGGTTGTTTATTGGAGGCCATGGGAAGCTAGACCACGCTACAAGGGATACAGCTGAGCCTCCCAAAACTGATCCCTCATATCGACAGTGGGAGACTGATGATCTTACTGTCATGTCATGGCTCCTCAACTCTATACAGCCGGATATCAGCCAGAATTTCTTATTCATGCGCACAGCTAAGGAGGTTTGGGAGACTACTCAAAAGACCTATTCCCAGTAACAGAACACAAGTAGGGCCTTCCAATTGAAGCAGAATATCTCCCATTTCAGGCAATGGGAGAAATCTCTCGCTGAGTACTATACCTCTCTTCGCAACATGTGACAGGAGCTCGACTATTATTACTCCTATCAGCCTCTACACTCAAAGAAGATTGTTCTTTATCAGTGACATGTGGAGAAGGGGCTGGATATTTGAGTTCCTTTTTGAACTCAATCCGTCATACGAGCTTGCCCATCATGTGTCCACTCCATCATCTACTTCCCCTTGGATCATTGATTTCGGGGCTTCGGAGCACATGACAGGCTTGTCCTCTTTATTTTCTAGTTATTCCATCTGTTCTAACCGTGATAAAGTGAAGATTGCTGATGGCACTTCATCCTCTGTATCTAGGAAAGGATACTCTCCTAAACTATTTCTTTCCTCTGTTCTGCATGTTCATAGATTTACTTCTAACCTACTATCTATTAGTGTTTTAACTAAACCCTTGAACTGCACTGTCACTTTCTTTCCTACTTTTTTTGTCTTTCAGGACCTAGAGACGAAGAGGACGATTGGCACTGAACATGAATAAATGTGGCAATTTGGCCCGTCGGGCTCGAGCTAGGCTTCAGTCAGACCGGGCTGGTGAGGTCCGCAAGCTACTCTGGCCGGGCCTCGGTCTAAAACTCAAACCCAGGCCCAGCCCATGGCCTGATCCATAGTCGGCCCAACGGGATTTATACGGACCGCGAGCTTGGTAATGGGCTGCAGGCTGGCCACAGGAAAATGACCCCAATCCAATGCTTAGAAATCACTACTCAGGTTGGATTTTGGTTTCTAGATCCACATAAGGATTGACAAACATCCATACAGTCAGTGTACTCTAAAAATATGCCATGTGGCTCATATTGGACCACCTCTTGGTTGATTTTTGGTTTCTAGATCCACCTAGGGATTAACCAAACGTATGGATGTTTGGACTTTGGAGTTAGACCACCTCTTGGTGGACCCACATAGCAAAGATCAACTTGATCAGTCATCCAAAAAAAACTCAGATTCAACGGTAAAAAATAATGTTATTAAAATATTACATCCCACGATAAAAAACCATGTCCTTTTTCTCAATCTTTGTGCGCTGCCAGCCTTTGAATTTCACATCAAAGGTATGCATCAATAGGTATACCTATATAGTTAAGGGTCGGGATCGGGGGACAACCATTTTTTACAACTATTTTTGACAACTATTTGGCGGACCCACATAGAAGATGAATCAATGGCTGATTTTTGGTGAGGATGATCTCTATGGTGAGGAGATCATCCTAACAAAAATTCAAATCATTCCGATTTTTGTCGACTGGTTTAGATGTTGAAGAATTATGGACTGTCTATTTTTTCCGTGTAACTTGAAAACCACATTTGATGGGGTTAGAAATTTCAGAATGAGCTGAATTTTTGTTTGGGTGATCTATATGGTGAGGAGATCATCCTCACCAAAAATCAGCCATTGATTCATCTTCTATGTGGGTCCGCCGAAATGGTTGGCCCCCCGATCCCGAGCCTATAGTTAATATCGAAATATATTAATCATTTGATTTGCTAAAATTTACTCGTATCCCAAAGTAAACCATGGAAAAAGCAAAATATTTCTTAGTATTTTCTTTCCACCAACTCATGTTAAGAGTAACTTTAATAATAATACTAAAAAAGCCATCAAACATGGGCTCAACAGGCGGGCTGGGACAGGGGTTGGGCTTGGGCTAGGTTTTCAAACCCAAGCCCAACCCAATATATTCACGGGCTGGGCCGGGCTCAACTGCGGGCTGAGTCGGGCTTGGCCCGAGATAAACGGGCCGGCCGCGGGCTGCGGGCCAAATTTCCACCCCTAAACATGAAGTTGATGGCCTCTACCTTCTGGATGGACGCTTTCCTGAGCCCATAGCACTACAGTCTTCTGCTAGTAATAGTAGTAAAATAGATGTTGTTTTAAACTGGCATGCCCGTCTAGGGCATGTTTCTTTTCAGTACTTGAAACTCTTGTTTCCCACTTTATTTGTTTGTCTCTCTTTCTGATTTACATTGTGAAACTTGTGAACTCTCCAAACATTGTACATCGACCTACCCCTCCAGAGGTAGTAGAAGTACTATTTTTTTTGACATTGTGCATTCTAATGTATGGGGTCCCTCCCCAACTACTATCTTTAGCTTTCGCTATTTTGTTAACTTTGTTGACGATCATAGTTGGTACACATGGGTTTATCTCATGAAAACTAAAGATGAGGTTCATTCCATCTTTAAAGGTTTTCATAAGATGATCCAGACTTGGTCTGGTGCTTCCATCAAGGTCCTTCGTTCTGACCAGAGTGGAGAGTATATGTATGGGGGCCTTCAATACCATCTTCATGACCATGGAATTTATCACCAGAATTCCTACAGCTACACCCCCATCAACAAAATGGTGTAGCTGAAAGAAAAATGCAACATTTGATTGAGGTTGCTAGATCTCTTTTGATTGGCTCCCATGTCCTCAAATCCAATTGGTCTAATGTTGTGTTGACATTTGCCTACTTTACTAACAGAATGCCTTCTCATGTGCTCAATTTCAAATCCTCTATCCAAGTCCTTACTCTTGGTTCTCCCCTATTCACAGTTCCTCCTCGCATCTTTGGCAGTGTATGCTATGTACATATCCTAGGTGGGGATGGCACTAAACTAGATCTCAAAGCGCTTAAGTGCGTCTATCTTGGTTACTCTTTTACTCATTAAGGGTATAAGTGTTACCATCCTTCCTCTAGGCAGAAGTTAGTATGCATGGATGTCACCTTCCGTGAGGAGCTATCTTTTTTCTCCCCCACCTCTCTTCAGGGAGGTAGTAGTGAAGAGAGGTGGAATTTTCATCTTCCGGTTATCTCCCTATCTTCCCCTCTAGAGTTTGACAGGTCTCCTCCTACTCAAACTACTAGTGTGATTGATAGTGCTCAGACGGAGCTCGAAGTCTATAGCAGAAGGGAGAAAGCCACAGTTGATCCTATACCAGTTGTTCCATCCTTAGATCAAGATAATCCTTCTTCCCCCTCTATACCTGTCATTTCTTCTTCTACTGATGCTTCTGATCTTCCCATTGCTTTACAAAAATGAGTCAGGAGTTGCACTCAGCATCCTTTGAGCCACTTTGTCTCCTATGATGCTTTCCCTCTTATAAAGCCTTTATCACATCCCTTCTTTCGTGGCAGAAGGGCTAGCTCAACCAAGATGGAAAGCAGCCATGATAGAGTAAATGAGAGCTCTGGACAAGAATGGGACATGGGAGCTTGTTGACTTGCCAAGAGGCAAGAAACTTGTGGGTTGCAGATGGGTGTTCACAATCAAATACAAGGCAACCAGGTCAGTTGAGAAGTACAAGGCGAGATTAGTAGCCAAAGGGTACACTCAGACTTATGGGATTGACTATGTGGAAACCTTTGCGCCTGTGGCAAAGATGAACTCCATCAAGGTGTTGTTGTCATTGGCAGCGAACCAAGTGTGGCCTTTGCATCAGTTGGATGTGAAGAATGCATATCTTCATGGTGACCTACATGAAGAAGTATACATGGTACCTCCTCATGGATTCACTCCACCAGGAAATAGTAGCAAGGTGTGTCGACTGAAGAAAGCCCTCTATAGGTTAAAGCAATCTCCAAGAGCATAGTTTGAGAGATTCAACGAGAGATTCACCCTAGTTGTGAAGAAGTTGGATTACACTCAAAGTCAAATAGATCACAGCCTATTCGTAAAGCATCGAGGGAAGAACACCACTGCCCTCATTGTTTATGTTGATGACATCATTCTCATAGGGAATGATGCAGAAGAGGTGGCTAAGCTGAAGCGTCAATTAGTAGGGCAGTTTGAAACCAAGGATCTAGGACCTCTCAAGTACTTCCTAGGTATCGAAGTTGCAAGATCCAGTCAGGGGATCTTCATCTCTCAAAAGAAGTATGTCTTAGACTTGTTGAAGGACTCAAGCAAGTTGGGTACCAAGCCAATGGAAACTCCTATAGAGCAGAATCACCAGTTAGTAGATGCCAGTGGTGAGCTACTATGGGATGTAGGGAGCTTTCAGAGACTAGCTGGGAAATTGATCTATCTCTCCCTGACTAGACCAGACATTGCCTATGCAGTGAGTGTGATCAGTCAGTATATGCACTCACCCAGAGGTGTGTTCATCTAGAGGCAGCACATCGAATCTTGAGGTATCTCAAATCAGCTCCTGGTAGAGGTCTTCTGTTTGAAACGAATGGCCACATGCGTATAGAAGCATACACCTATGCAGACTGGACAGGGGCCAAGGATGATCGGCGATATACTTCAGGGTATTACACCTTTGTTGGGGACAATCTGGTCACTTGAAGGAGAAAGAAGCAACACGTTGCCAAATCTAGTGCACAAGTTCAGTCGTTGGTTCAAGAAAAAACTCCAGTCCACCTCAGCCTGCAAAGGCCGAATTCAGGGAAATGGCTCATGGCTTGTGTGAAATGCTCTGGTTGAAGGTGTTGGTTGCTGAACTTGGTTTCTCAGTCTCAGGGTCTGTGAGCTTGTACTGTGACAATAAGACCGCCATCAGCATTGCTCACAATCCCGTTCAGCATGATCATACCAAGCACATTGAGGTGGACCGCTACTTCATTACAGAGAAGATTGTCTCTGGGGCAGTGTGCACCCCGTTTGTGAAGACTGATGAACAAGTAGCCGATGTCTTCACTAAGGGAGTTCCTAGTTGGCAACTCCATAAGTGTTTGTACAAGTTAGGCATGAGAGATATCTATGCACCAACTTGAGGGGGAGTGTTATCATATACGTATTTCTATGTATATTTCATGTATTAGGGGTAGTTCTGTAAATACTCCCTTTGAGGGATATATTTGTCTTTTGTAATTCTTTTTTTACATAAATATGATTTATGGAGTCATTGTGACCTAATCACATGACATCCTTCTCTCTCTTCTCTCTTTGATCCTAAACCTAACCCTAACCCTAATTATCTAATTCAACTAAAACTACTAAGTCAGATTATTATTTAAACTAAGAAATATTGCAGGGTACTCCTGAGTTTAAGTTGACTTAGTCACGGGCCCTTATTTAGTAAAGATTACAAGTCCCATTCTTTTCTTATATAGAATGAGAGTTTTAGTCTGCTAGATTGCATGTAGTTTGTTTTTGAAAAATGATGTGATGTTCATATCTGATCTCAGTCACTCTGGGGGAAAAATGTTTGATCTTTTTTTTTATAAGTATTATTAACAAAGGGGAAACCTGACTCTGGGGGGGAAATGTATGATCTTACCAACACAATCCCTGAGGAAGCTGGCACGCAAACCGAAGTGAAACTGGCGACTGAATGCTTGATGATGCTGAAGATCTCATCAGCAATTGGAGGGGGTGGTGTACCTGCCAAAGACACTCTGATGATCACGTCAGTGGGTGTATGGAGATGGCAGATAGCAGGTTGAAATAGAGGTGAGAGTATTTTGTAGGTTTTCAGTCCCCATTTGCAGAAGGGGGCTTACCATTTTTATAGATGATATTGGTTGTTTGTTAGGGACGTATTTTTGTTGGATTAGGAGCGTATCCCTGGAATCTTACGCCTGATTGTCGCGATTTTGGGGATCTTTCCTTAATAAAAAAAACTCCCTTCCTCTTCAGTTGGCATTTTGTTAGGATTCTTCGATCTTGTTGATCTGTACACTTGCTTTATGCCAATTGTTTAGGCCAACATGCATCTTTCCTTCTAGATGTCCTAATCCATTTTTGGAAGTTGCCATAGTGTGATTTGCCCTTGCTGGGCATTCGAGCTCAGCTAGGAGACTATCCCCTTGAGTGGATCCTACTGGGGCCTTGATCACTGTTTATGCTAGTTGGGTGTTTGAACCCTAGTTGGAAGCTATCATCTCGACGGCAGCTAAGTGTGATGAGGCAGCTTGTCCGTCTGCAATGCTCCCAGCCAAGTGCGTGAACCTGTTTTGATGCTGAGGCTCTGTGATGAGTGAATGACTGTCCCAACTACTCAATCGAGCAGTGGAATGAGTGTAGGAACCCGTCTACCTGTCGGCTCCCACGGATGCTGGATGATCTTCCCATCAGCTTGTAGAGCTCTCAGACAGGCGTGTGAGCCTCCTTTCTACAAGAGCCCGTGAGTCTGGAATGCTCGCAGACGGTCTGCAAGTCAAGTCATTGCAGATGTCAAGTCAAAGAAAGCTTACAAAGTTCCTCACACATTCACACTAGCACCTCATCACTTTCATAATGGTCACAAGGTCCAAAAGCTTATTGAACTCCAGGCCAACTTCTTCCCATTTTGATTGCCCACAATTTACTCCGAATTGTTGGTGATTGCTTTCCTTGTACACCAAAGTGGACTGAAAAAGTTGATGGTACAATATTCCCAACCTAGACTTTCTCAAGTAGCGTCCATTAAATCAAATGGTCCTCTTTTGGCTTCATGGCTACACTCGCCAACAGCATAATGGCTCAAGTCATTAGACCCAACAATGTTGGGAGTATAGATTCAGTTCGCTCATGAAACAGCTTTTGTGCGACAGTCTCAAGCTTGTGTTGTGCATCTTCACCATCAACATCAAACCTTAAAAAATAGCACTTCAACTATTTACTACCCAATAAAATCGAGATATCCAACTCTCCAACTGCCATACAATAGTGTGTCCAAGATTTTGAAATTGTTGTCCAAGCTCTTCGGGATCTCAAATCAAACCCCAATATGAAATGTCTATTGAATCGCTCACCACACATCTTAACATACTTTCCTTCAATATACTCCTACCTCTACTTTCATTCATGATGGGGCTCCCATGTCAATGCATAACCTATAATTGGTCTCCTCACCACCAAACTGGTGGCCGTGGCTATTAGGTTGTCATGGTGACCATACTAACCTCAGCAATGGACACTGACTGCGACAATGGCTGCTCTAACCTAGGTATCTAACCTCAACCATGATGCTCATAGTGCCTTATCATCCAATGGTGATCCTAGCTGTCGTCCTTTAACTACTAATCTCGCTCCATCTCAAACTCCTTCCTAAATTTTTAGTCGACCAAGCCGCACCACAACATCACCAAATCTTAGCTATACCAACTTGAACACCTGCCCCAGTCTTCAGCCACTTTGACGTCGGACAACCACAAGATTCGAATTGGTATTCAAATACAAAAGCAACAAATCACATCATCAATGATTGCAATATTTTCCCATGAAACTTAGATTACTTTCAAACTAATCAGTATATAAGGTATTATATGGATGTAGACTTGATTATTATTTTTACGCGCATTTAAATGTTGTTGGTAACCATACTTGGAACTTATGTGGACAAGAAGTTATATCCCAATGTTTGTTGTGTTTTTCTGGGTTACATCATCATAATTTAAAGTCACAGGCTCAATCTCAAGATCATCCGGCATTGAGACCAAAGTCATCTCAGACGATCTGACCCCAAGCCAAACCCCGAGACTATCAAGACGAGCCTATTGTACAACTGTAAGATTCAAATTGGTATTCAAACTCGAGATCAACAAAACACATCATCAATGATCGCAGTATTCTCCCACAGAACTTTGATTACTTTTAGACTAATGAGCATATGAAGTATCATATGGATGTAGACTTGATACTATTTTTACTAACATTTAAGTGTTGTTGCTATCCATACTTGGGACCCTACATGGACAAGTTATATCCAAGACTATTAATTGTGTTTTTCTTCTGTTAAATGGTTTAAAGTCATGGACTTAATCTCAAGATCGTCCGGCGTCGAGACCATATCGTGTCGAATGATTAACCTCGAAAAGGTGCAAGACAAGCCATTTTTTCTGCAACGAAATTAGAAAAAGGAAAAGAAAGCGTGAAGGCGTGCCTAGTGTGAACCCAACCAACCACAATAAGAAATTCGGTGAAATCAGATTTGTGATATGTTTCTTTATTCTTCTGCAATAGGGTTTCCAAAAAGGGGTTTCTTTTTTTCCTTTTTTAAGTGATTGATTCTAGTTGTAGAAGTTGACTAGGCGAGTCAAACAAATCAGACCAAGTTGACCCTGAGTCAAACCGAGTGAGGAACAATTCACAATGACTATTGAGTAACATGTGGATGCATCCCAAGACCTAGGATCTTTCGAGACTTCAAACCATATACAACACTCATCAAAAGGCTATTGTCGCCTTAATGCCAGAACTAAATGGGTTTACCTATTTCATCATGTCGTCTTTTATAAAGCTTATTTTTCTTCTGCAAAACGTGTTTCGCCATCTACGTCCTCACTAGCTCGTTCATAGCCATCAGCCCCAGTACATCCATCAATTTTGATCTCATTCACTGACCTCTTTGGTTTTTCACCATTTCCATCTATTCAATCTACATCTCTCTTCATTGGCTTTTGCTATAGAGCCTAAGCTCAGTTTGGCTCCTCTAAAGCCTCTATCATTGTCGTTTGATTGTCCTCACAAGTGGCTCCATCATTTTCCACTTCTCAGGATGTTTACAGAACTTCGATTTCGCCCTAAGCTTAGTTAGAATTCAAAATTAATTCGAAAAAGTCCAATTCAGCAAGGAGAAGTTTTGTACAAATTTAGCAACATAGAGAAATTTGGAAATCTTATGCATTACACATTTGTAATATTAATTTAGCTTAAATGTATAAAAGAAACATGAAATTACAAAGAAAAAATAGTTTTTACCGATGAAGAGCTTAAAAATGCTTTTCATAAGCCTTAGTGGAGTGATCATTTTTCACCTAAGAACCTCCCAATGGAAAGGAAATGTGAAAAAAGGAAATAAATGTGTTTTAAACTCTTAATCTTTTTTAAGTTTTAGTCCTAAATCGTAAAATATGCCCAAATATTACAAGTAAACTTCACTTCGACGGGTCATAAATCTTAAAAATTCAGCTTTAATACCATGGTCCTTGTATTACCACCTCTCCACACCTTCTCTGACTACATCTTCCACGTCTACTCATCCTATGTCACCAAGGCTTATGATGACAACATCCAAATATTAACTTAGCCACATGTTACCCCATTCCATCAGCTTATGAAACTACCTCCTCTGTCTCGAAACTCACTTGTTATTCCTGGAATGTCAAATATCCTGATGAAGAGAACCATATCTGACAAATTCAATGGTTTCTTGAAGAATCGTACATGGTCACGTATGCCTCCTTCCTCTTTAATGAACATGATTAGATTGAATAATTGAAATGGGTCTTCAAGACCAAACACAAATACAATGGCTTAGCTGAAAGATAAAGCATGTCTGGTGGCCAAAGGATTCACTCAACAATTAGGTTTAGACTTTAATGAGACCTTCAACCCAGTGGTCAAACCCCTATCCGTCTCACCATTTATATCTCCCACGGATGGTTCATTCGCCAGTTAGTTGTCAAGACTGCCTTCTTACATGGTATTTTCACTGAGGAAGTGAGGAGGCATTCATGCGATAGCCCCTTAGTTTTGCAAACACGTCCATTCCAAATCATGTTTATTAACTAAACAAGGTTTATCATTAAATAATAAAAAAAAATATTTAATACACAGGGGGATCCACAATCTCCAACAAGCCCCAGACGCTCCTGATTCAACAAGTTTATTCGTGCAATTAGGTTCGCCTACAATCATTTAGACCCATCCATGTTTGTTGATGTTGTGGCCCTAATCGTCTTATCTTTCTCTCAATTGTAGATGATATCATCCTTATAGCGTTCCTCTTTCGTCCGGTCCTTTATATCTAACCTTGGATATCAATTTGATATGGAAGACTTCAAAGGCCTTCATTATTTTTTGGTAATTGAAGCACACCACAACTCATTCCTTCTTCTTCTAACTCAAAAGAAGTACACCATAGAGCTTCTATATAGATCCAATCATCCAAGATGCTAAGTGCCAAACCATGTGCCACTCTTTGTATTGCCCGATCACAGCCATCTTATAGTGATGGTGACTCATTAAACAATGTGTATCCGTATCACAATTAGTCGATGCACTTCAATATCTCACTTTTGAACAGCATCTCCTATGCCATTAATCAAGTCTATCAACACATATATGCAGCCACTTCCACGCATCTCGTATGTATGAGTAATTATGTATGCATACTTACCCACAAATAAACATGCGTGTCATAAAGGATAAACATCTATATATATATATATATATATATGAACTTGATTCGATGAATACTCTAAGACTACTGACTTATGTGGACATTATCAATTATACACTCATTAAAAGGGGTGTCAATGGGTCCAGGATCACTCCACAGGGCTGAACCGGATTATTTCAGTTTAGATTCATCCTTTCAGAACCAATTAGAAATCAAGTCATGTACGCTTCAATACAAGTTTTATATTCATTATTTCATTACCGATACCCAACAACCAATAGACCTTGATTGCACCCATTAATAAATAGGTCGGGTCCAAGGTTTAAAATTTCGATTTCGCATACCATTTCGGTGAGGGCCGAAACTGCAATTTCGACCGAGTGTGAAACTACGGAGAAATTTGAAATCGGGATTATTGATGAAATTTTTGAAATTTCGAAATTTCGAACAAAATCTCATGAAAAGTTCGAAATTTTTGGAAAAAATCAAAATTTCACATGAAATTTCAAAAAAAAAAAAAAAAAATAGCGCCTGGCTACTGCACCTGCACATTTCCTCGAGATTTGTGGGATATCTTCAATATCTCTGAAATTTCGTACGTTGAAAACTTCAATAAATTTCAACGTAATTTCAAAAAAAAAATCCGAAATGTCAGATGTGGGTTTCAGTTTCGGCGTACCCCGAAACCGAAATTTCGGACATTTCGGCGAAATTTAAAACCCCGGTCAGGTCTGATGCAACACATACATTTGGCCATCCTTCCGTCCAAAAACATGTAAAACATACACACACACACATACACATACATACATACATAGATTGTGTGTACGGAATTCGACTACACGAAATAAACTAAGCAAACACAGATGGTCAATCAATGGAACAAAAACCCATCTCAAGAAATTCAATAAATTGAAAAACCCTAACGGAATCCTGAATACTTCGATAATATACAAGGGAAAAAAGAGATCCATCAAAGAAGAGGAGCCAAAAGAATTAGCAGGAAATGGGGGCACTAGGGCTTCTGTGTGTTGAGTGTGTGACTGTGTGTACCTTCGTAACTTTGCATAGGCTTCTGCTCTTCTCTGCTGAACTCCGAGAAATCTGCGAAGCAAATCGACGATTTTGGTGGATTTGGAGGAGAAGCTTTCCTCGTTATCGACCTCCATCGCCTCTGTTATTGTTACCTTCTCAAAACCTTCCATTGCTTTCGTTAGACGCTGCCCGGACCTTCTCGTTGTTGTACGCTCAACTAAACCGAAAATCAGAAAATTCTCAACTTCTTAAGAAACGGGCGGGCCGTCCAGAATCAAAGTCTACACGGGTTTGGATTTTTAAAAGGAGAAAAGATGTAACTATGTAGACCTGACGCCCAATTATGTCAGGTAGAGCGTTTCGTGTAATACGTAGCTGCTCTCTGGGCCCACAGAACATATGGATGTTTAATCCACCCCTTGGGGGATAGACACAACACAAATCATCTTGATTGCTAATCTCTAGCCATTAGATCTTAGCACTATTTAATACGCGATTCTAGCCGTCCGATTCAACCAATTTTTGGGTATTAAATCCAACGGATAGAAATCATAAAAAAACTGATGTTGGTATGAAAATCTATCAAGGAATGGGCTAAACATCTATGCGGTTAGTGGGTCCGGACTCCGGAGAGCAGAGGTGATTAACCAACAGCGAGAAGAGTCGGGGATGCTGTTAGGCCGTGAACAGTAGGATCTGAGTTATCCACCGTCGAGGTGACAGAGAAGTTGTAATCTTAAAAGGGTCGAGATGTAACAAGGTAGACCCCCCATTTTTTGCCCCCGTTCGGGAGCCATGTTTTAGGCCGTGGATTTCGAGAATCCAACGGTGGTTGTTAGCACGGCACAAAGTGAAAAAAGCGATGCCAGCTCAGCGTTAACAACCACCGTTGGATTCTCAGGATCCACTCGAGATCCATGGCCAAGAACACGACTCCCGAGAGGGGGCACAAAAAGAGGGGCTCTCGAGCCCCTGACCCATCTTTCATTGCTTGCTTTCTTTTTTTGTTTTCTTTTGAAAAATCCAATTAGCTTCTTTTCTCAGTTGCTTTTTTTTCATTTCTCGTTTTGGTTTTGATTTTCACTCCAAAAAAAGGTGTCAAGTAGAAAAGTTTTGAGATGGGAAACAAAGAAGGCGTGAGAGGTTGTGTGAGAGGGATATAGACTAGAGAGGGTTCGTAGAGGGATGATAGAACGACTTGCGGCCGATTACATGGAGCGTCAAGATCAACATGTGGGTTCCGGCCCCAAACGCAAACCTTAACTTCTAAAGGGCCTAACTTTGTGACCATGTGTCGCAACGACTATTATTATATGTTGTTGGAATCGTGTCGACGAGCACTAGAACGAGACAATTGACAGGTGTCCATGGGGGCAATTTCGAAAAGACATCATTTTGCAAAATGCACTTTTTCAATCAAACTTTTTATTTTTAGTAACTTTCATTCTAGTAGTTCTAGTAGGTTTCTGAGTTGGTTTGTTTTACGGAAAATTTCTTTAAACAAAAAATAATTTTAAATTATTTATAAAAATAACTTTTAAAAATTTACCAAAAAGTAACTATAGAGGCCCTATCAAAAATTAAGCTGAAAAAGCTGACAAACGTCATTTGAAAGAGCGTATGTACCTGACAGAGGCCCTTTAAAAGGGCGTTTGCATATTGAGGAGTAAGACATCTGTCACAATACGAGCCGTGTGGCACACTCTTAGTGGACACTGACCGTATGGATGTTTGGCCAATCACTAAGTGGACCTACACACCAAAAATAAACATGATCAGTGGTTTATAAGCGTTGGATTGAAGTTATTTTCATAGGTTGATTTTAACCGTAGGAATTTGAGCATTATTTGAGTGCAAAGATCCAAAGGTTGTAAATTACAAATCTGGCTGATTTTTGGTTTGCAGGTCCACCAAGGGACTGGCCAAACATCCATACGGTCAGCGTCCACTAAGAGTGTGCCACATGCCTTGAATTGTGACAGAAGTTTTACTACTGAATCGGTACAGACGCCCTTTAAAAGGGTGTTTGTCAGCTTTTTCAGCCTTAATTTTTGTCAGAGAGAGAAGGGTGTCTCATTATTTTTTTATAAATTTTCAAAAGTTATTTTTATTTTTGTAAATAATTTAAAATTATTTTTTGTTTAAGAAATTTTCCGTTTGTTTTACAAGGCTGTTATAGTAGTTTTAACTTTTAAAGCCGGAACGAGTCTACAAAGATTGGATTGTAATAGCTCTTCAGGAGATTATTGTTGAAGTTTTTAAAGTTTTCTTTCTCTTGTAGATTCAAGGTAACCATTTTGATAGAAGATGATGATCTTCTTCCTTTGAACATGTATCCGCTACATTAGTTGGTATTAGAGCTCTCATGGACAGTGCTTCAGAGAATCGTGCGGCAATAGTGACAGCCTTTGAGGCCTTTCAAAGGGGACCCCAACATCTACGCAAGTTGCGATCGCTCAATTAACCTAGGCACTAAACCACAATCAGATTAATAAATGGGTTATACCCGATGATGACCACGATCTATAAGGTCGTGGTCCAAGAGTCAATCATAATCCCAAGCAACCCTATGAGGGCGTCTAATGATGAGGAGGTTGGTAATATTAGGGCTGCAACTCGGGCGGGTTGGGTCGGGTTGGAGATCAACCCTAGCCCAACCCAACCTTAAAGGCTGTGAACCCTAACCCAACCCTATCGGGTTGGGTCGGGTTGATCAATTTCCTTAATTCTTTTATTTATTGGAAAGATTGCTAAATTTTTTCATATTAAAATTAATTATTAGTCAATACAATAACCGTTATGCTAACCATTAAATATATAATAGCTCCATTTCCAATACATCATCATAGAAACACATGATATTTTCATAATAAGGGAAAATTTTATTCACTCAAATGCAAGATAAAAGTTACTAAATAAATAACCAAAAATAATCGTCAAAGTGAACATGATATTTTCAATATCAACCGATCACATAAAATGCAAAAATGTAGTTTCAATGTCATTTTATTATCTCATACAAGGGTTGTAGTTTTTAAGGACAAACATCCATGGGTTGCTACATTTGCCAAAATGTAGGGTGGATATTTGTCGGTATACTAATACATATATGTAGTTTGTATGTCGGGCTCAGGTTGAGTCGGGTAGGGCCGAGCCTCAACCCTATCCCAACCCGATTTGATCGGGTTAACAAAAATTCGGCCGAAGCCCAACCTAAGTTCTGAAAGAGCTAACCCAACCCAATCCTAACGTCGGGCTCAGGTTGAGCCCGCCCAAGTTGCAACCCTAGGTAATATCATCCTTCAAAAAGGAAGTCAATGAGGCAAGATGTAGGAACGAGATTTCCCTGTTAAGGTGGACCTTCCTCTAATTTCCAATTTCAAATAGAATACCTCAAGTGGCTTTTTAAGATGGAGCAATTCTTTGACTACATGGAGATACTTGAAGAGAAGAAAGTTATGTTGATAGCATACAAACTTAGAGGCGGTGCTTCAACCTGGTGAGAAGGAATGCAGCTTTACGAATGTGACATGCAAAGCCACCAATATGGACCTGGTAAAGAATAAAGTAGTTATTACGAGCACGATTCTTTCTAGGATTGTTGTTGAAAAATTCGGGTATATGGATTAACATGACCTAGAGGAGGTGAGATTAAAATTAATCATCAATTAAAAATTAAGAACATATTAAATCCTATTCGGTCTGGGATCTATAACATGCAATTTCTAATAGATTGCTCTAATCAGATTTAATCTAAATATATCAAAGATATAGTTTTCACAAATCTGTGAAGCCAATAAAATACTTAAATCAATCAAGCAATAGACACAATTTTTACGATGAAAATCCAATCGAGAAAAATCACGGGACCACGTCCATTCAAAATCACAACACTAATAAAAGACAGAAATACAAACTATTACCCACACTACGAATCATAATTGAATCCAACTCCACACGAGCCCCAGTCGCCGATTTACTATGTCGCTGATATTCGCTTAAAAGTGCTTATTTTAAGCAATTATCCTCATAGCGATGTCACATTCTCTACGTAAAACTTATATTTTCGTCGACTTTTCCACGTAAGAGTTTCTTCCATTGTATAGAACATATTCTTTAAACAGAAATCGACTATTTGCATAAAATATACGCATTTCGGATAGTCGAGTATCCAGCCGTTTTAGTTATACGCGCTTTTTTCACTTGCATAAGACACTATCGGGCGATTCTCAAGACTAGCGGGCTCACAATCAACCATAGAAGACCTCTATCAAAGCTTAAAGAGCCAGCAGGCTAGGATAAGAAGATAGAAGCCAAGTACGAGCAAAGCCAGAGGATCATAGAGCTGAACCAAGGACCAAGAGAGAGCGGAAGAGTTGAAGACCAAGAGAAGGACTAAGGTGTTAAAAGCCACACCAATTGACATCAAAAGCTAGTTTGACTAATTAGTGGAGCGGATGAAGGAGAATAAAGAAGACCAGGGTTTAAGACCCTCTATTCTATTATTTTTGTATTTTCTCTCACCTCTCTCCTATTTCTCTCTCTATCTATCTTGGCACACCATGACCCATGCCCATACCCATGAACCATGACCCATGACCAAATGCCCATGCCCTTTTGCAACACCTAGAGAGAATCGGTCTCACTTGACCGATTCCTCTCTCCCATTTTCTCTCAAGGAAAGGGATCTCTCCCACAACTGTTGGATCTCACAAGATCCAACGGCCCTTATAACTCAACAAACCTTCACATAGATTTACTATCTTTCTCCTAAAATCTATATAAGTGACCTAGGGTTTCCTTAGAATTCGGTTCTCTCCCGCCTCTCACAACCTAACCTTAGGTTTCCTCTCCCATTCTTCTCTAAACATTTTTATCTCTCTCATCTCCATGGTTCGGTTCTCATCCAAAAACTAACAAGAATACGGCCTTGCAGACCTCTTCTCCATTGGTAAGTCACCAAGGTAGATCTCCATTTTCTATCTTCTCTTTCATTTTCTCTCTAAAATCTTGTTCTTTCTCTTTATAGTTCTTCTCTTATAATGCTTTCTAGAGTGATGGTTATTTGTTTTATTTTTTTTTATGAATAAATTGGATTTAAGCATTGTAATTTGCATTATTTTAATAAATAAGTTTCTCTTTTCTGTTTATGGTGTTTCTTTCTCTTTAGTTATATTAATTAGTTGATAGAACCAAAAAGATTATTTTAAATCTCAATCATTAATCACCACTCTCACCCTTCCATTCATATTTTCAAGCACTTTCTATTATTTTAATGTTTCGATAAATTGTGTTCCCTAACCCGAGTGCGGATTCCACATCCGACATTTCGCTATATAAAGTCTGTATTTTTACAGGATTTAAAGTGAACTGGAATTACAAATATTGTTGAAATCTAGGGTTTTCGATCCGACAGCACAGAAAAACCTTACTTTCAAATAGCGTCGTTGCCGCTCGATTGACGGGATTGCAAAAAGACGAACAAGAAATCGGAAAGCTGCTTAATCGAGGAGATCCGCTCCAAATCGGAAACTTTCAATTTTCTTTTTCAAATTATTTACTTATTATTTTAATGCCTCGGACGGCAGAGTGCAGAGTTGTAATAACTTAGAAATTTATTTTTCTCTATTTTTAGAATAACTGCTAAGTTAATTTTAATTAAAAATAAATAAAACAAATTAGGGTTAGATTTCAATTCTGCTATTTTTAGTTAGATTACTATATTGGTTATTTATTTTATTTTGGAATATTTTTCAAATTTTGAAATTTAAAAATCTGGGCGTTTTCTATTTTTTAGAAAATTCAATCCTTAGAGTTTCTAGATCTAAAGACTTTAAATTGGATAATTCTAAAATTGGATAAGAGTCCACTTTCAACAAAATTCCTTAATTTAGGGAATAAGCAATTTGACTGGGATTTTAAAAGTTTGAAATAACTCTAAAATTGGATAAGAGTCCACTTTCAACAAAATTCCTTAATTTTGGGAATAACCAATTTGACCGAGATTTTAAAAGTTTGAAATCGTGGAAGGTTTCCAACTCTAGGTAATTCAAAAGTAGATATTTCGAACCCTAATTCGGGAATAACTAAGTTTGAATTTCAAACCCCTAAAGAGGAACTAATTCAACATACCTGCCCAAAACAAATTGTGTGTTTTTTGAAACCCCTAAGGCAGTATACCTTCCAAATCAAAACCATAGACCATCGTGAACTAACGTGATTGCAAATTGCGATTATTAAGTGAGTAAGGAGCGAAAGCTCAGAGAGGATGAGTCGAGCCCAAGCCAATTTGGATACCCCTCCCTATCTCTCAGAGGAGACCCCGTTATGCAACCAATGGGCAGGTAAGTTTCTACACTTCGCCTTGAGTGCGATATTGATCATTGTGCAAACACTGTGCTGATTGTTTATTTGATTTCGCAATCATTATCAGAACTACATGGATTGGCCGTAAAAAATTACATTAAAGAGCAAACCCAGCTCTACCTTGAAACTGGTGGGATTTCATCACCCACCCCGTCATTCCAGCTTTTGTGTACCCACGGCCAAAAATTAAAAGAACCTAAGAAGTAGAGCTCACTTAGATCGGTGTTCGAGGAAAACTCCGCATAAAGTGACTCCATCAAAGATCAAGTCGATTAAGTCCATGAGTGTGGGTCACTGTTTCCTAACACACCCATAGGCCTACTACTTCAACTATACTAAGCTCGTAAGCGGCCTCCTTGATTATTTGTCGGTTAGTTTGGTGTCGGATTATGAACACGAACCAACACTAGCTCATCTTCTGAGAAAACTCATCTTAATGCTTAACAAATCCGGTTAGTCTGGGGTGTACTTAAGTCAGCCGATGTGCCGCACGTCTGTCTAGGCTTCGAATTATCTCGCAGTCGACTTAAGTTAGTACTACCGAATTTGCTTTGAAGAGAACTGGTGAGAACCTACAGAGTGAAAAGTTAATCTGACGGGTAATAGTAGATAAACCAGTGGTCCGCCCACTGTCATTATCTACACTATCCCTAAAATATCATAATTGTTTAGAAGTAGGATTATCTGTTGCTCTGTGTGCATCATCTAGGCTTATTAGGTTTCGAAGTCTTTAGATTTTGCCGACTCTATGGCTTGCTTTATAAGCGTATGCCCGTTTGGACCCGTCCGAACCATAGACTGATTCGATCTAAGAGTCAGTCTACCGCACCGATCTCTTTTCTAATCTATCCCCCTCCTTTGAGAGACTCCCATCTATTTGATGGCAGATGAATGACATCTATTCGAGACCTACCATACTTTATGTGAAGATCTATGCAATAACTCTCAACATTCGTACACCAACTCTGTCTGTCGTCATGACACTCCTGTCTCACAGACTTCAATGGGATATGAAGATCATAGAGATCCAGAGTACAAATTTCTACTCAGGAACTTAAAAACTCGGTCTCTACCCTTAGTGTCGTGGTCTAGAAGTCTATATCATTCCAACTCTGTAGGATATTTCCCTCCTGTCCAGGAAGAGGCCTGTAATTTTAGTACATTTCAACCTCCGATGTAGACCGCCTATAATAACATGTACTATTCGGACACTAGGAGTCACCCAAACTTTGATTGCGAACAGTCTGCTCTCTCGCCACAACCATAACAAGAAACATATCCTTCCGGGTTTCATCAACCCAATGGACAATATGATTGGTCGTACTCGTAGTCGCAGTACCAGCTAGATCCATATACTGAATATTTTGGTCAACAGTGGACCCAGATGGATTTTTAGAGTCAACAGATAGTCCTAGACTTACATCCATCATATAACTTTCATACTCAGTAAGACAACATTCAAGAGTTGGCACCTCAACTTCCCTTAGCTGAACCGCCACAGATCTGCTACTAAACCTTGTCTAGAAGAACTCCTCTCTCAATATATCATCCAACAGCAGTACTCCATGGAGAGCTTGGAACACTGTCTAGGTGAGTTAGAATCTGAGAGAGAGGAAGTCAACTTCACTAGCCAACTTATAGCTTATCCAGAGAGGAATACCATGGCCATAGTCCATAATGAGGAGTTGCACAACTGGACCCAGTACCAGACTTTACAAGAGAAAATTGAGGTTGCTACAAACAATGGATTGGACAACAATATTGATGAGCCAGAGTCTCCATCTTCGGTGTCCTTCAAAGCACCGACTTCTGAACCTAGATTAGAGGAATCATCTACCTCTGATGCTTTACCATCTGCACCTAAAGTAGACATTCCTGACACTGAGCCGTGTCTTGATAGTATGGTCCCAGTTGTCCTGGCCCCACCGTCCTCACCATCACTGATGCACACATCGGGTGTAGGGACGAGGACTTGTCGATGACATTTGATAACCTCAAGGCAGAGGTTACCATTTTTCAACAGCCAACCGACGTCGACATTGTCAATGAACCATGTGCCATAAAGAGTCTACTTCCGGACTCTCCCGAGGAAATATTAGACAAGTGTCAAGAACACTTTTCACCAGACTTCAAATCAGAGTCAAACTAATCTGGAGTCTGCTCTATTCAGATACATTTCTCCTAAACTCAATGAGTTTGCAGCTCTGCTAACCATGGTCAGAGAACCCACCAACTCTATCATCTTAGTTTTTACTGAGAAACTTCAATCCATCCCCACTAAATTAAACATTCTTGTGGCTCTACCAACCACGTTCAGAGAATTTACTTATACTCTTTCAATTTACACTGAGAAAGAGCTTTCCTACATCGCTATACCTAAACGAGGGATAGGATAGCTATTTCAGCTCCACCTAAGGAGAAGGGAAGACTGATGATTCAATTAGTCTCCACGTGTTTTAACCTTGGTTGGGGGTGAATACCACCCCCGTTGTGTCTGGCTGAAGACGTTAAACTAAGCGCTTTCGAAAGGCAATTCTGGAATTCCTAAAAGTCATTGAGTCACATGCATAATTTCTTATCTTCATTACATTATGATGGCTATGCAGGTACAATCCCTCTGACACTCATCAGGTACCACCAAATGATAAATCTCAGCCAAACTGGTATAACCCTTCCTCATAACTTGCATCACATTCAGAGTTTTCGTACATTTTTGTCCCAGTCATGAGCACCGAGGATCGTGCTATATTTAAGTTGGGGGTGGGGATTTATCAAAACTCATGTCTTCATTTAAAAAAAAATTATGAGAAAATGGAGAAAAGATGTACTTTGAGGTTAAGTCCAGTGTTTTACAATAGTTTTCTAAGTACTTTCGAAATATTTCTCAAATCCTTTACAATGATGGGTAAAAACTTTTCGGAAAGTCTATTTATTGAAAATGATGTTTGTTTTGAAAAATCACTTATTAGATCTTCACTCAGTTTGAAAGCAAACCTTATTACAGTAGATTGAAAAATCTTGGAAAACACAGAATCAACAATAATTTTTACATATCAACGTCAGAATTATCCGAAGTTTAGATTATCTAGAGATCCAAGAAGAACAATTGTGGAGACCTAACCTAGTGAGCTTTTGAACTTTTCATCATTTCTGAGGGTTATAAAATTATTCTGTGTCACAAGATGACTCACAATTCTTCTAGTCCCCAAATTTTCCATTGAGTGATCTCATTAACCTTTGCGTTGGTTATGGAACTCAGAACGACATCAAATTCAGACTATTACATAAAGAACCTTCTCTATATCCATTCGAGACATCACAGATGAAAGTGCAAACCCTAGAAAATGATATAGGCCATCTTTCTAACTAATCAGACTTTTTAGCTTACCTAACATCTATACTGTTAGAAACCTTTTTTGAGCATTTTTTATGAAAACCTTTTCTTGTTAACCCATCAACCAAAAACCCAATCCCAAAAAGAGTTCAACACGATAACCTATTTCTGAGAGGGATCAAAGAGTACTTGGTATGATTACACCATGAAAAGATAGAAATCAAGAAAAGAAAAGAAAAATAAATGGTTCGAGCTGAAAAGAAACATGATCAGAAAGAAAGAAGAAAAGGAAAAAGAATCTGAAAAAGAATGCTAAACGATATCCAAAAAGACAAAAAATTAGAAAACGAAATGAAGAAAAGTTACTACACCTGGGAAAAGTTGCAAAAAATAGTGAGATACCCTCTCAAAATTTTTGAATTCTAGAATATCCTTCTTTTCTGAACCATCCTAAGTCTCAGTACAACCTATTAAGTCCTATTTGATTCTAGATTAGTACCATCATCAAGTGTGGAGAATGGAGAAAAGAGAAATTATAGAGTTTGATCTGACGTTCTTAAGTGATAGGACATTCCAATCATGAGATCTTAAATCTTCTTATATCCTCCATTCAAAAATTATATATGTGAGACGTTTGCCAGTTCCGGTATTCATCTTCTCACATATAATTTGAGAGAAAAGTATAAAACCATTTCTGAGTGATTTACTTCTGAGTGGTATACAAGTGAGGATTGAGTTCGAGGCAGACAGTCTCTAAGGCTGATCAAGATATCTTTACTGCCTGATAAGGATGATGTTGAACACACACAGACACACTGAGTTTGAGTAATCTTTTGTTTGAATGTCCATTTGTAGAAGTGTTGCATTTTGTTGATTAGCTCTAATGTGTAAATAATTTCTTGCATCCTTGAAATAAATTTGACAAAACGGAGTTTTCTGAGTAATGCAAATAAGTTTTCTAGTATGTTATGCCTTGCCCTTTTTAGCTCACTTATTTCGCAAAAATTGCCAAGATTGGCAATATGCTAGTTAGGGATTGTGATATTCGCTCAAAAGTGCTTATTTTAAGCAATTATCCTTATAGCGATATCACATTCTCATACGTAAAACTTATCTTTTTCGTCGACTTTTCACGTAAGAGTTTCTTTCATTGTGTATAACACATTCTTTAGACGAAAATTGACTATTTGAATGAAATACACGCATTTCAGATAGTCTAGTATCAAGCCATTTTAGTTGAATCTCATTACGCATTTTTTCACTTGCAGGAGACACTATCGGGCGATTCTCAAGACTGGCGGGCCCACGATCAACCACAAAAGACCTCTATCAAAGCTTAAAGAGCCAACAGGCTAGTATAAAAAGATAGAGCCAAGTACGGGCAAAGCCAGAGGATCGTAGAGCCGGACTAAGGACCAATAGAGATCGGAAGAGTTAAAGACCAAGAGAAGACTAAGGTGTTAAAAGCCACACTAATTGACATCAAAAGCTAGCTTGACTAATTGGTGGAGCGGATGAAGAAGAATAAAGAAGACCAGAGTTCAAGACCCTCTAGTTCTATTATATTTTCTCTCACCTCTCTCCTATTTCTCTCTCTATCTATCTTGGCACACCATGACCCATGCCCATACCCATGAACCATGACCCTTATCGATGAACTATGACCCATACCCATGACCCATAACCATGACCCATGCCCATGCCAACACCTAGAGAGAATCGGTCTCACTTAATTGATTCCTCTCTCCATTTTTCTCTCAAGGAAAGGGATCTCTCCCTCAACCATTGGATCTCACAAGATCCAACGGCCCTTATAACTCAACAAACCTTCATATAAATTCACTCTCTTTCTCTAAAATCTATATAAGGGACCTAGGGTTTCCTTAGAATTCAGTTCTCTCCCCCCTCTAACAGCCTAACCCTAGGTTTCCTCTCCCCTTCTTCTCTTAACCTTTTTATCTCTCTCCTCTCCCTGATTCGATTCTCATCCAAAACTAGCAAGAACACAGCCTTGCAGACCTCTTCTCTATTGGTAAGTCACTAAGGTCGATCTTCATTTTGTATCTTCTCTTTCATTTTCCTTATCTAAAAGCTTGCTCTTTCTCTTTATATTTCTTCTCTTATAATGCTTTCTAGAGTGATGATTATTTGTTTTATTTTCTTTTATGAATAAATTAGATTCAAGCATTGTAATTTGCATTAAATTTTAATAAATAAGTTTCTCTTTTCCGTTTATGGTGTTTCTTTCTTTTTAGTTATGTTAATTAGTTTATAGAAATCTCTCCAAAAAGATTATTTTAAATCTCAATCATTAATCACCACTCTCACCCTTCCATCCATATTTCTAAGCACTTTCAATTGTTCTAATGTTCCGATAAATTGTGTTCCTTAACCCCGAGTGCGGATTTCACATCCGACATATTGCTATACAAAGTCTGCATTTTTGTAGGATTTAAAGTGAGCCAGAATTACAAATATTGTTAAAATTTAGGGTTTCTGATCCGACGACATGGAAAAACCTTAGTTTCTTATATATTCACGCTCTTAATCACACGAAATGGCTTCGAGGTCTAATTTCAAATCCGATTCGGACGCACACCGAATCACAACCAACTCAATCCACACACGAGTTCACACTGAATCTACACGGTAGGGCAACTAATAAAGAAGGTAATGAAACAAACCAATGTTTTTAATCCTGTTTAGAAGAAAGATATTCAACCATGAAGAGATCAACATTCAACTTCACTCAAAATCAAAATGATAAAACTTACTTGATCAAGATCTTGAACATCTAAGAGCAAAACTTCAAGCTTCCATCAACAATGGTTCCTCTTGGATAACTAGGGCTTCATTAGTTACCAGTGAAGTGATGTGTAGGAAAGCCTATATCATCAAAATTATAACACAACCATGAATAATATAATGACTCGTAAACGATCCATCCCTATTAAAAAATTTTGAACTCATCCAAGTCTATATCACCTGTGTGGTTTTAGTACTTCAGGTAGTTATAGTGAGTTTTTTCATGGCCATTGTTGATCCTGTATCGAAGATAAAAATGATAGAGAAGGAGAAAACATATGACAAAATAGGAGAAGGAGATAACAGAATAAGAGAAAATAGATGATAAAATAGGAAAAATAGATATGCGATTATTTAAAGGACGTGTGGTTATTTTTTCGTGGAGTAATCTCCAGCCATTGATCAGAAACGGACGGTTGCTTGAGTGTAGAGGCATGAAAGGTGTCATTGGGAATAGGCATAAAAAAAGTTGATTGCTTTTGGGAGTGATCCCCAACCGTTAGATGATAATCAGATGGTTGATCCAAAATAGTGTTTTAGAGCCATCATTGGGAATAGGTATAGAAAAAGGTGTAGGCTTATGGTCGTGTCAGCTTTGTTTCAGTCACCTTTTTCAAGTCATGCCCAAAAGTTAAGGGCAAAATCAGTAATCGTAGCTTTTTTAGTTATTTCAAAAATGTCATTTGTCGTTTCAGTCATAAGAACTTGCAAAGCTTAATTATTTGGAGAATTACCCTAAAGAAAATGCCATCACATGCTTAATCGCAAAAAAGAGTCTGTAGTTGAGCTGACCGTCAAATTCTAGATATGCATTTGGCAAAGATTTTATTAATACCCAAATGATTTTTGCGATTAAGAGTGGGATAGCACGAGCCATAAAATAATTGTAGAGCCTACTTGTTATGAATCTACCTCGATTTTAGACTTGTTTTAGGCCCACTTTTGTAACCTCTTGGGTCCATGATCTTCAGTTCTACAATCAAGATTAAAACTTGCATTACCACCGATAATCCTTTTCTTTAACCCTTCACAATCAAGATTAAAACTTGCATTACCACCGATAGTCATCTAAGCCCTGACCACCCACAATATGAGCCACGTGGCACATTTTTATAGAACACTGCCGTATGGATATGTTTGGTAAATCTCAAGGAGGGCGTACAAACCAAAAATCAATTTGATTAGTGATTTCAAACCTTTGCATCTTGTACCCCAAATAATGCTCAAATTCCCACGGTTAAATTCAACCCATACAATCATTGGTCAAACATCCATACAGTCAGCTGTAGTTCAGTTTGCCCTCAGAACCAAAATTATTTTCACGGAGTCCAATAATGATGAATATCGTGATGTACATAAGTCAAGGACTTGATAGTGATTTATTTCCTTTACCAGTGGCTTATGTCAAATATTGTTAGTGGAAGGACTTGTTTGCAAATAATTAATAGAAAGGGCCTTACAATAATTAACTTTCTTCTTGGGGGTTGATTGTAATATTTTGATGGACATTAATATTTCAATTATGTGAAAGTCCATTAGGCTTTGCAAAAATTGGAAAACTCAATAAATCAGAAATCGTTGGGATATATTAGGACTCACAACTGAGAAAGGAAAGTTCCTTAGAGATCCCACACTTTATGGTACACTCAATTTCTTGTTAGAAATCTTAATCCTTTATGGAAACTATTTTATAAAGTCCTAGACCTGTTAAGAAACTATTTTCTAGCTTTAATATATAAGAGAGAGTTAAGAGATAAACCCTAGAATGGTTCCAACATTTTCTACTTTTGGGGTTCTCTTTCTCCTTTCTCTCTCTTTCTCAAGTACAAAGAGTGAGGGGGGGGGGGGCTAGCAGTTCTAGGAGAAGGTCATCAGTTCTCTAGGATTTCATCTGAGAAAAGTCTGAGTGAACCATTGTGAATCAATAGGAGGCTTATCATCTGGGAAGCTATTGCAAGATATATCCTTATCTTTTCTTATAAGATCCATAAGTTAACGCAGTGATCATTTCTATCTGGGTATTATTTGATTGATCTCTTCTTGAGAAAAATTAAATATAATGCCGAATTAACTTCCGCAAACTAACATCAGTGTCCTCTAAAAATGTGCCACGTGGCTCATATTGTGACTGACAGTTATTGATCGATGATCATGCAAGTTTTCCTCCATAATAAAGATGTGTGTTGCCATAATACGAATTATAACATAGCTCTTCCACAGGCCCATAAGTAAAGCACATGTTAAAGGGAGAGGCTTCCATGCGCATTAGCTGTACAAACCAAACAAAACGGCCCTACTCAGTGTTCACCACGTCAGCAAAAAAAGCGAAAAGGAAAAACAAAAAAAAAATCAAAACCGACAAACCTGGGTTGCAGTTGCCTTAGTAGTTTTACTTTTTCGCTGATGTGGCGAACATTGAGCATGGCCGTTTTGTTTGGTCTATACGTCCCTGGCACATGGAAGTCTCTTCCCATGTTAAAATATCTTAACTGGGGCAAACACAACATAAAAAACAAAAAAGAAAAAGAACATTGTGAAAGAACAACCATTATTTTCTAAAAAAATTGTGAAAAAATGGCCATTATTTTCGTGTTTGAAAACTCGAAATTCAAATTTCAAATTTCAAAATTAAATTTGAATTTCAGCCCCATTTTTTTCTGTTTTTTCCTGTTAAATTACGTTTTTTTCCATTTCTTTTTTCTTTTGCCCATCCGTTACAATTTGTTTTAACGATTTTAATGGTAACACCCCCTGTCCGTTATACCGTTAAAATGGCCTCTTTTAAACCTTGATGTCAATTACAAAAGGAGGAGATTAAGGTGGGCAAGATATAAAGAGATTCTAAGTTGAATCTCTTGTATCTCCTTACTATTTTCTGTGTGTCGGGATTTTATTTTTATTAAGACAACTGTTAGACGATGATCTCTCCAAATCTACCAGGACACTAGCACCAAGTCAGTTGTGTAGGAAGGGTGGTAAGTGGGGTGTTGTCTACAGAGGTAGGAATAGTGGTGGTAGTGTTAGTAGGGACAATAGTGGGGTTGTCATCCATTGGGATATTAGGGACAGGCAAGGGAAGAACAACTTGTGGATCTGGCAATGGCACCACATTAGCAAACGGAAATATAGTTTCATGAAAAACAACATCCCTGCTAGTAAATGTGACATGAGAGTCTAGGTCATAGAGGTGATAAGCCTTTTGACCAAAAGGATACCCAATGAAAATGCAACGCCATGCACGACTATCGAATTTGTGTGCATGATGTATGTTGTGGGCATAAGCTAAACAACTAAATACTTTCAAAAAATTATAAATGGGCTTTGAAAAATAACTAGTCCATTCTCTTTTACGTAAGAATATCTAAAAGGGGGGGGTGATTAGGTATTTAAAAATTTATCTAACCTATTACAACTTTACTAGGTCTTGGTAAGGTGATAAACTCGCATGCCTTAGTTGATTAATAAAAGGATTATCACAACCGACTCAAATCAAATATACCTTCGTGGTATATTGTCTTTTCGTCGTTTGATCTAATCAGTACAATTAGCGGAACGTACAACAATCAAACTTCCATAAGACAGAGTTTTTACGTGGAAACCTTAGCCAGAGAAAACCACGGGACCACATACATACGAAAGTATCACTAACTAGAAAGTTAAACAAAACAAAGGTTACCCTACGCAACACCGTTGTAAATGCAGCTTCCAACCTTAGCCAAGGCCTACTGCCGATGCATCCACGTCTTCTGAATCAATAACGAATCCACGCGCGCCATCCCAGCCAAGAAGCTTTGTCCACTTGTTCAATTTGGTACTCCCTAAACCTACCTTCGATCAGCCACTCCGATCTTAATTCTCAACTCTCTAGCCTTTGCTGAAGGTGAAGGACTCTGTACACCCTGAATCTTGAGTTGCTCAAATAGTATTGAGACGCACTAGTACTCTCAGGCTTCTAGGTCAAGTTTCTATGTGAAATACCTAAGCTAAGTAAAGGATCAAGCTTTTGGCTTTGATCAGGAAGAGAAAAAGCTCACATGATATTAATGAGAACTAAATACTTTTTGCTCTTCGAATGGACACTCTTGATAAATAAAACTTTCTTCTTTGTATTCTAATGTGTATGTTTTAAGTCCAGAGAGGGGTTATATTTATAAAATTCGTAGCCCTGAGTCTATTGATAAATGAGGATAGTGGAAACTAGAATTTCGGATCTGAAAAGACTCAATCAGCGTGAAGTTCAATCGATTGTACTTTGGGTCCAATCGATTGGGCTAAGTCCAATCGATTGTACTCTAGGTCCAATCGATTGGGCCTGTATGGATGGGTTTTTCCTTCGTAAATCCAATCGATTGTACCAAGCGTCCAATCGATCAGACTTGTATTAATGTATGTCCCGTAGAATCCAATCGATTTAACATAGATCTCCAATCGATTGGGCTTCAAATAAGTTCTGTCTTGTAGAGTCCAATTGATTTCACAGAGGTCTCTAATTGATTGGGCTTTGTCCAATCGATTGGCCAAAAAAGCCCAATCGATTGGACTTTTCCAGAAGTCAATAATCTTGACTTAGACTCGGGTCTGTTCATTGACTAGGTTTGACCATTATATTTTATTCATTTTAAACATATTCCTATGGCCACTAAGTCACTTACATTCCTAAGCGAGCGTATACGATCTGTAAATGACAAATGGTCAGGTACTCAGATGACTCTTATCGTCAACCATCTGATTATTGCTATTTCTGTCTTTTAGTCTTCACGTAGTTGGCGAAGTATGCATACCACGACATCTTCAACACTACACTAGTGCTTGTAGGAACGGTTACATGAATGTCAAAACTAGAATATAAAAATATTCTTTACATGCTTGATATGATATAAGAGCTCATGTGGTGATTTAACATTCAAAATTTTTGTGGGTATTCAATTAATTAAGAAAGCATCGTTAAAATGCAATCACCCCAAAATTTTAAAGGCAAATTGGCTTGAAAGCGTAAGGCCCTAGCGACTTTGAGCAAATGACGATGTTTATGTTTGGCTACTCCATTTTGTTGGGGAGTATCGACACACGAATGTTGGTGAACAATGCCATTAATGCGAAGGTAATCACGAAAGTCATTGGAGAAAAACTCACAACCATTGTTAGTTTGAAAAGTTTTAACTGAACAATTGAATTGAGTTTTAGCAAAGGCAAAAAAAGATTTTAAAAGATGGTTGCTTTTAGATTTATATCTCATTAAAAAAACCCAAGTACAACGTGTAAAATCATCAACCAAGGTTAGAAAATAATGAGCACCACATAAAGGAGTCTTGTAACCACCCCAAATATCACAATGAATAAGATCAAATGGTGAAGTAACAGAAATAGAACTAATAGGAAAAGGGAGTCTACTTTGTTTAGCTCTATGACATGCATCGCAAACACACTTATTAGAATAAAAGGGATCTAAATTTTTTAGGAATGATTTCTCCTTGTCTAGCTTTAGAGAGATGCCCAAGACGACAATGCCACAAGTCAATGGTGGGATTGAGTTGGATGGAAGTGCAAGCAATTGGAAAATCTGGGATATGAAGTAAATATAATCCACTATGCCATTTACCCACTCTAATTGTCATCTGCGTTTGATGGTCCTGAAAGATCAATGATAAAAAAAAAAAATGTTACAGAACATTGAAGAGAACTTGTGAGACTTGGTACAGACAACAAGTTGAAGCCGAACGAGGGTACACACAATACATTGCTCAATGTTAAGGTTTTAGTGAGGGGTATTGAACCAATGTGGGATATGGGGCCGTAGTTCCATTCAGAAGCTTAATAGGTGGAGAAGTGTTGAGACATTTAAATGTTTCAAATAATGAGATATTATTGGTGATATGATCTGTTGCCCCACTATCGATGATCCAACGAGTAGATGTGTTGAAAAGTGAAAACAACATAAAATTTTACCTGCAAGATGGGCCATTGGCTGTGTGTTACCTATGCTGAGAAGGCTCAATAATTGGTGATGTTGATCAGGTGTGAATTGTGGAGTGATTCCACTTGAAAAAGAGGCCGAACTACCATGGGATGGTTGGCCACCACTACCATCAGTGGTAGTATGGATGTGAGGTTTGGATGCTCCTTTGGGATACCCAATCGAATGGTAGCATTGAGCGTGAGTGTGCCCAGACTTTTTGCAATAGTCACATTGGAGATTCTTTCGTTGAGAGGAGCGAGGCTCGTTCAAAGTAAAGGGAATACGATCAAGCTGATGCACTACAAGGGCTGTGAGATCACTCGAGGTATGAGAGATGTGCAATTCTCGTTGTCTTTCTTCTTGTGACACTAAAGAGTAAGCTTTAGCCACAGTTAGAAGGGGTTCGATCAATAAGATTTGACTACGAATCGGTCCATATGAAGCATTGAGACCGGTAAGGAACTGCATGAGATATTCAATTTGTTGGTACTTCGTAAGTGATTTAGATCCGCCGCAAGAGCAAGTGGAGATAGGCATATGCGAGCATAGTTCATCCCAGATTGCTTGAGTTTAGTGTGGTAGGAGGCAACAGATTGTTGCTCCTAAACATGTGTGGCTATAAGCCGTTTCAACTGAAAAATACGTGGTGCGTTACTTTGGAAAAATCGTTCCCGAAGATCTTTCCAAACTTCATGAGCAATGTCGGCATATGAAACGCTATCGGAAATCTCTTTACTTACAGCATTAGTAAGCCAAGATAAGACCATGCTATTGCATCGATCCCATAACAAAAGGGATGAAGAAGAGTCGTTGGGCTTGGAAATGCTTTCATCAACGAATCCAAACTTATTTTTGGCAGTTAGGGCAGTGCGCATAGTACGGAACCATGTTGCATAATTGTCTCCATTTAGTGTATGAGAGACGAGAATAGTACCTAGATTATCCGAGTGATGAAGAAAAAGTGGATCATTTGTAAAAGATCCATTCTCAACCGGAGGAACAATAGGTGCATTTGAGGCATTCTAAGTGTTTTCCATAGGTTTCTCCGTAGTTGACATGATACCACGGCTGAATGTGTTCACAAAAGTTGAAACAGAAAAAAAATGATTCTCTTTATAAGAGAAAACGTGTAGAGAATCTTCACAATATATGTGAAAAAAAAAATTCCTCAAGACTGAGGCTCTGATACCATGTTAATTTCTATTGAATCAAGAGAAATTGAGTGAAAACTTGTGTGTTATTCATTGATATGCATCTGGTTTATATAGATACAAGTCTCCTTAGTGAAGGAAAGAATTAAGGAAACTAACTAACATATTTACAATGAATAATAGAAGAAAATATCTAAAGATATAACCAAATAAGGAAAGGTGTAAATGTGTCGTGGTGGAGTAGATGGATGGCGAGATATGACGAGATTTGCTTGCCAAGAATGTTCATCAATATTCCAAGAATGGAAACGCTTGGTGCTGGTGTGCTGGCAGATTTGGAGAGATCGTCGTCTAACAACAACCTTTGGCTTGATGATTAGAACTCCCCTTGTTTAGTTGATTTTATCTATATAATAAAACAGGACGGAATAACCGTCCTTACATAAGTAGGGGTTGGGATGGACCCACGTGTAAACCATCCAACATTCAAAGAAAAGAGGTTTACTTTTTGCTTTTGTTTTTCAACATACCCCCACAACCCCACACAAAACTCTCCTACCTCAACTCAAATATCTCTCTCTTTCTCCCTCTCACGCGTGATGGACAAAGGTGTGGAGACGGTTTGGTCCCTCACCCTTCTATCTCTCTCCCACGCCTCTCTATCTCCAAACACACTCCTCTCTACTGGGTTCAAAAAAATCAGAAGAAATAGGGTCTACTCACGAACCGTCGACCTCTTTCTCGCAAACAAATTGCTCGACTTCTCTTTCAAAGAAGAAGAAGAACCTTCCGCAAGCCAAGGTATGAACTCTCCTCCGTGCTTTCGACCCCCACCTTCCTCTGTTTCTGTGTTCCACTTATTTTCGTGGTCTAAGGTAAGCCCTATACCATTTTCCATTTTTCTGGATTTTTCATTTGGGGGAACCTTAGATGATGAGGGTCATTTTCAGACTGATTTTCGGTGGTTTTTCATCCGTTTGAAGGTGCGGTTTTCATCAATTTTGGTGATTTTTTGTGTTTTCCTTATCATCTAAGGTTCTCCACCTCAAAAAACCCTCTGAGCTATTGGTGATTTTTAGACTGATTTTTGGTGTTCTTTCATCGATTTGAAGATGTGTTTATTCATCAGTTTGGAGAGCTACATTATAGAAATCGATTTGAGTTGTAGAGCACGGATTGAGAAGATTTGCGAGCGTTCCTCTCTCTCATCTAACCATCTTCAAATTCGATGCTTCAAAGCTCTTGAGGTATTACTCGCTACATGTTTATAAGAATGCCTCATAGAGAATGTATTTTATTTATTTTAATTTTGTGGTGGGAAAAGGAAAGAAATGTTTCCTTAATTACGTGCTTTGTTATCTCACCGGATATCACCGTTAGCTTTCAGATTTGCATTCTGACCCTTAGCTTTTGTTGCTCCATTTGGGTTTTGAAATTTTGGTTTTCACCAAGTATTTTACTAAAGGGGGTTTGAGTTCTGAAATTCCGAAGTAATTTATAGAAGTATTTTACAAATTTGGGTACAAAGGGGGTTTGGTATTTTACAAAAGGGGGTTTGAGTTATGAAATTTTGCAAATGGGGTTTGAGTTTTGAATTTCTGAAGTGTGGTATGGTTTTTTACAAAGGGTCACATTTTCACACCCAATTTCACACAAAAAATCACCTAGGGGCCAAAATATAAATTAGAAGTTTTGGAATGGGATGATTTTTGGTGAGGATGGTCTCTATGGTGAGGAGATCACCCTCACAAATTCAAATCATTTTGATATTCGTAGCATTGTTTACAAGTTGAAGAATTATGGACCGTCTATTTTTTACCGTTAACTGGAAACCTATTCTGAAAATATGTGTCCATTGAGCCTGACCCTTTTATAAAAGGGGTTTGTGAAAATAGAGAAGTACCATTAGCTTTTGGTTCTCCATTTGGGTTCTGAAATTTTGGTTTTGAGTTCTGAAATTTGCAAACCCCGAAGGCATTTTTCTCTGATTTCACTAATGGATTGAAGACTCTCCCCCCCCCCCCCCCCCCCCCTTCCCCCCTCTCTCTCTCTCTCTCTCTCTCTCAAACACAGACCATACTTGAATTGAAGACTTGGATCCACATTGTACCCAAAAAACAATGAAGAAGAGTGGGATAGAGGAGTACATGTCTGCACATTCTAACCGTCAAATGTTTCCTATAGATTAGTCGATTGGTGGTCTCGAGGTAA
This sequence comes from Euptelea pleiosperma, assembly GCA_035048495.1. Taxonomy (NCBI): domain Eukaryota; kingdom Viridiplantae; phylum Streptophyta; class Magnoliopsida; order Ranunculales; family Eupteleaceae; genus Euptelea; species Euptelea pleiosperma. The sequence continues at coordinate 3,785,133 of CM068544.1, forward strand.
TTTGAATCACTCACGCATTCTCGTGTTCACCCGCCTATTTAGGTACTTTTATATTTTTGCTCTTCTTCTTTGGTTTCTGTAATTTTTCTTACAAAAGCAATTTCTCTCATTCTCACACAATGCATATATTTCTCTTGCATTTGTGGTTGATCTTTGATGTTCATCTCTATGTTTTGTTTAACTGTAGTACTCTCTTTAAGTGGATGCCGATTAAATTGTTTGTATAATCATTTTATCGGTATGGATATAATGCATTTTATCAGTATCTTCGTATAGTGCTTATGTTGACAGTGGTTGTTACATTATGGTTTTTGTGTAACAATTACAATGAAGTCACACAGATCCAATAAAATTGTCTAAATTTCAGACATAAAATTGGAAGAGGTCTGAAAGTTCTAATGGCGACGTCAAGTGGTTAGTAAAACAGCACTGGATAGATATTCCAGTCCATGTTAAGAGCATATGTGCTTTAAATGTTGAGAGCATTTTAAAAACATCAGATCAACTAACATTGTACTTTAAACCAAAGGTAACTTTTATTGACACCCCAATAATTTTCAAGGGCACCCCGTATTTTTCCCTTAAATATGATGAGCCTTTGATAACCCCCTTACTAAAACCCATTATGAGAGCACCCTTGCCTTGCTCATCCTACAACTGCTCATCTCCTCCTTCACCCTATCCCTCCTTCACCCCATCCTTACACCTAAGGGTAGTAACGCCGTCGTCGACCTCAGAATCGTCGAGATCATCGGAGAAACACCGGAGAATCATTGTATTTGGTACAATGCAAAAAAAAAATGATTGAAAGAGTAGAAAATCCAAAAAATGAAGTGAATAGCTCACTTAAGTCGACTAAATGTGTGGAAAAATCAACTCAAGTGGAAGAGAACATTCCACAAACATCTTCTTCACCGGTAATAGAGCTAACTTCACCATTATCGGCATCTTTGCCCTATTTTTTTTGCATATTGTATAAGTGTCTGCAACTCATCATGTCGGTTTCTCGACATTGACATGGCTTCATCCATTTCGGTTGGATTCCACTGAAATGGATAAAGCAATTTCAATTAAACATAATCGAATATGCTAAAATTTTAAATATTTGTCCTTACTTGTCCTATGTTTTGGGCATTAGAAACCTAATATTGATGATGTAGAATATGCTAAAGGCATTCAACTCCCAATGATCCATGTACAACAAGAAGTAAGTAGGTGTTTAATTTGTTTTGATTTCTTAGTTTATTTATACATTAAATGATATTAATGTTAACTCTTTTTACTGTAGAACTCCATAAGTAATGATGATGACCCTAGATCAGAATGTCTTACTAGCGATGTGACATGTCACTTTACAACAGATATGGTATGTTATTCATCGATTCCATTTTGTTAATTTTCTTATATTTAAACCGTTATGTACGTGTTCGGCTTACAAGTTTGTTACATGAATGTAGGTCTTTAACACCCATGATGAACTTGTTAAATGGTGTCGAGATGTTGGGAAAACTATTGGGACAATTGTTGTTATTAAAAAATCAGACAGTGGTGATTTGGGTAGGACCCCTAGAATCACATTTGCTTGTGAGAGGGGTGGAAAGTTTATGGACCATAAAAGTAAGGGAAATTTCAAGAAGAAGCCTGAAATTCGACGAACTGGTACAAAACAATGTGAGTGCCCTTTTGCATTGAAAGGAATTAAACTTCTAGTAAGTAATGAGTGGAAAGTTCAAGTTCAGTGTGGCCTTCACAACCATCCACTAGCGAAAAATTTGGAAGGTCACTCCTACGTCGGAAGGCTCACATATGAAGAAGAACATATTTTAAAAGAAATGTGCAATGCTGGTGTTAAGCCAAGGGAAATCCTCTATACATTGAAGCATCGAGACAGATTGAATGCGTCTACAATTAGGACAATATATAATGCCCAAGTGAAGATGAAAGTTTCTGAAATGGCTGGAAGGATACAAATGCAGCAGCTGATGAAACAATTGAATGAGCATGGGTATGTAGAATGGAATAGGAGGCAAGAGCATAGCTAGGAAGTGAGAGATTTGTTTTGGTCCCATCCGAGTCAATCCAGCTTGCGAAATGTTTTTCGTCTGTATTGCTTATGGATTGTACAAATAAGACAAACAGATTTAAAATGCCATTGTTAGAGATTGTGGGAAGTACATCTACCAACCTGACATTTAGTGTTGCTTTTGTTTACTTGGAGGCAGAGAAAGAAGATAATTATACGTGGGCATTAGAATTTTTAAAGTCTATTTTTGACATGAAAGCGCTCCCAACGGTATTTGTGACAGATAGGGAGTTATCTCTAATGAATGCCATCAAGAAAGTGTTTCCAGATTCAAAAAGTCTTCTATGTCTTTTTCACATCTCCCGGAATGTAATGGCTAATTGCAAAGGTTATTTTGAAACCAACAAAGAATGGAAAGTATTTTTCTCTCGGTGGAATGATTTGGTATATTCTTCGACAGAGAAAGAGTATGTGGATCGACTATCAACATTTGAGGAGGATTTTGTTTAGTACTCTCACGCGCTTTCAGATGTGAGAGATAGTTGGCTGTCAAAGTATAAAGAGCACTTTGTAGCCGCATGGACTGATACAAGCGCTCACCGTGGCAATACCACAACCAATAGAGTAGAAGGTTCTCATTCTAAATTGAAGAGGCATCTCGGGTCATCTCAAGGTAACTTCACAACCAATTGGAGAACAATACACAATTTAATATTATGGCAGATTACTGAGATTAAAGCTACATTTGAGAGAAGTTTAAATACAGCGAAACATGAATACAGACGAAAACCCTTTAAAGAATTGACAGGGTTTATTTCATAGCTGCACTTGACCTAATATTCATCGAGATGCAGCGATGCGATGATGTTGGTTTAGATGTATCGGCATGTGGATGTGTCATTTGACGCACACATGGGTTACCTTGTGCCCATGAGTTGGTCTAGCTCAATCGTGAAGGTAGACCTATTCCAAGGTCTTGTATCCATCCTTTATGGATGAAACTCTCCACTGTACCGACATTTACCATAGAAAATGATTTATCCCATAGGCCGGAGTTTCACATGCTTATTTAACATTTTAAAGCAGCGAATCAAGACTAATAGGTTCACCTTTTGAAAAAGATCAGAGAAATTTCTATTCCTGCTGCTACTTCATTAGTTGAACCTTCCCAAAAGAAAGCTACAAAGGGTAGGCCAAAATCAAGTGCAGTTAAAAAAGCCAAGCAAGCTGAGTCGAGTACAAAACGGAATCCATCTGCCTTTGAGTATGCTCAAGTTGTAGAAGATAGGCTTTCACAATCTAAGCCAAAGTCAATAAGTCCACCAACAAAGAAACAAAAAGTACAAAAAACATGGTTCACTCAATCCGATAAGTCAATTGAAGCAATTCCAAAAGTAGTTCAAGCTTATATTAATCGGGTACAGGACGTTAGAGCCAATGGTAATTGTGGATTCAGAGCTATTGCTGAGTTCTTGGGGAAAAATGAAGAAGATGGATGGAAGGAAATGAGAGCCGACTTGATTCTAGAACTGAATATCCACAAATATGAATATTGTAAAATATATGGTGGCCAAGAAAGTGTTGATGAACTTCTCCACAGACTCAATTGTTTCAATAGTCCTGCGAATACTGAGTTCTGGATGATGATGGCTGAAATGGGTTTTCTTATTGCATCAGTTTACAAGGTTGTCTTAGTTCATACCTTGATGCAGGCCTGCTTGACATTTTTTCCCTTATGAACGCCACCAGATCATGTGCTATTACATCGGATTATAGCAATTGGATACGTTAACAAGATCCACTTCATCAAAGTTTTTTTAAAATCGAAAGCTCCGATCCCTCCTGCCGCTTCTTTATGGAGAAAGCATCACCATGTACGTGCAAAAGAATGGGAAACTCCTTACATAGCAAGATGAGTGAGTTTAAAGAAATGACTGGTGGGAATGTTGTTCCGAAAGATGTCATTCTAGTGGATGATGATTGAGCATTTGTTGTCGTGGAGGCCTACATACCATTTTTGGTTGTCGAGGCTTATGAGCCCTTTTTTGTTGTATAGGTGCCCTTTTTTTGTGAAGGCACTCGACACGAGTGCCTTTTTTGTTATGGAGGCCTACGACCCCTTTTTTGTTGTGGTTTGTTGTCTTCGAACCTTGTAATTATTTCAAAGTCATTTAAAATGAAAGTAATATAAATTAAGTAAAAAAAGAAGTGTAGATATTGTACCAATATAACTGTCTCTGTTGGTGCAAGACAATCTTAGAATAGGCTCTATCGGTCTCATCCAACCGACATATTTGAGACAAAGTTAGTTGGATTCATCTGACATTTGTTTGTTCATATCGGTGGCATGCAACTGACACTAAGAAAAACTCAAGTTCTAGGAGAGGGATAGAGAAATGTTGTCAGTTATGTACTACCGACACTCTCTATCGGTCTTATCCAACCAACATATATGAGACAAAGTCAGTTGGATCCAATTGACATTTGTTTGTTCATATTGGTGGCATGCAACTAACACTAAGAAAAACTCAGGCTCTAGGAGAGGGACAGAGAAGTGTTGCTAGTTATATACTACCGACACTCTCTATCAGTCTTATCCAACCAACATATGTGAGACAAAGTCAGTTGGATCCAACTGACATTTGTTTGTTGATATCGGTGGCATGTAACTGACACTAAGAAAAACTCAGTGAATCTGTTTATTGGTTTTTCAGTCGTAATCTCTTACCTAATTGATCAAACATGGAACATTTAACAAAAAGAGATTATGATCACCATACATAGAACAATTAACAAAAAAGATTATGATCACCATACATGGAACAATTAATAAAAAAAAGACTCACAAGCCTCAATGAGTTTATGGCATGTATGCCTCAAAAATGGCTCACAAGCCTCAATAAGTTTATAGCACGTATGTCTAAAAAAAGGCTCACAGACTGTTAAAAAATAAAAATTCCTTCTAATTTTTCTTTTTTTCTTTCTTTCTCTTTTCCTTTTCCGTGTCTTTTTCCTTTTCCTTGCGCTGCACCTTTTCTTTGCCTTTATCATTTTCCTTGGTTGTTGTCATCTCTTGTCCCCTTCCCCGTTTTCTTGAATAGCACCTTCCTCCAGATTGTGGGTCCTATGGAGGTGTTGGATCTACTGGGTGAGCCATTGGATCCGCTGGGTTAGCTACTGGATCTGTTGGCTGAGTTTCAGATCGCAAGATGTTATAGATTTGTCTCTCTTTAATCAACATCTCATCGATGTCTTGATCTTTGCTTTTTGCAAATGATTCCTCTAATAGTTTCAAGGCCATCTCCAACTGTTTCATCTGCAACAAATGAAGAATATCAGTTAACTTGATGTTAAAGATACAATAATAATTTTAAAAAATGTTATAATGTAGAAAAATTCATACCAATCCAGCATCCACAGCAGTTTCATATGACTGACAACCAGTTCTTTGCTTGGGGTTTTGGACACACTTGTGGGATATCCTATGGAACCATTCAAGGTATCCATCCACACAATCCCAATGCTTTATGACAACGCTTCCATGTTCTTCGACCGACAAAACATGGTTATGTCATCTATTCCAATATTGATTCAATAAAGGGTATTCTACGTTGTAACTTTGACTTGTCATACCCCTTGTCGCCCGAATGGGAGCTAGTGGCTCAGGAGGAATGGTCTGAACCCGACCGAACTGTCTAAGCACACGGTGTGGGTGATATGGCTCGACGATATCAAAAGAGAGAAGACAACCAGTGTAGTAAGTGGCATTTACAAATGGATGATATTCTCTACTATCTTTGTATAGCTCCCAAATGACCTATATTAAACATTCATGGAAACATATGTCATAAACTAATAAAGTACTATGCTAGGTAAGAAATACATCTACACTTACATCAACCGATGATATATTGTCTAATTGCTCCATAAGTATTATTAGGTTGGCGCTTCGATCTCCAGATTGTGTTTTTGGAATCCAATGCCTAACACGTGGCCATTCTTCTGCATAAATCAAGTTCGGAGCTGGTCTTCCCACTCTAAAGTGTTCATATATCCATACATGCATAATGTTATAACATTATATAAATACTACAAAAGTTAAAAGGTTGACTTAAAAGTTAATGCGTTTGAGTTGTATACCTCTAACAAAGTTAAATAACCTGCAATCTGTTTCACCTTCACCCTTGAAGCTTGACCCAACTGACGGTATAAAAATGCAAGTCCTCCTGCACCCCATACATATCATACACCTCTTCAAGGTTCATCAAATTCTGTAAGGTCAAAATAGGCACTCGAATCCCGGTCTTATTAGCGAAAAGAGTGCATCCTAACAAATATAGTAAATATCCCCTCATAGCACAATCAATTTTTCTCTCCGGGGCATCTGCAGGTACACCACTCAATTTGCCACGCAACCACTCCATCCTGACAGTAAAACCCTAATTTCTATCTATTTCCTTATTTGCATCATCATTGGTCACTCCCAAACCCCTTTTTAACAAATCCACAGCATCCGTATAGTCAATGGCATCCCCTGTCACCGCCTTCCCTAGAATCAGGATATGAAGAAGTTGTTTGACATCATTGATGGTAACCATCATCTCCCCGAATGGGAGGTGAAATGTGTTGGTCTCCGGATGCCATCTCTCAACGAATGCCGAAACTAGGACCCGGTTGATGTATTTATATGAATACCCAGCCAAGAGAGACAATCCAGAACGAGTGACCTTCTCTTAAACCTATCACATTCTTTATCTAATTTCCAATGACCTGTGCCAACGGCACTCCCCTACAAAGTGTTTGCAAAAGAACGAGTGCCTTCAGCACTCAAACCACTTCTTAATCCATTGATGGTATTGGTGATTCCCCAAAGATGTATGTGAGCAAGCTAGGAAGTAATGGACTCATTAATGCCAAAGTTGATCGTATAAAATTTAGAAGCATTTTTTGTGGTTTAACGACCGTATAAATTTTAAATTTTGGCACTAAAGTCAATTTTGCAAGCACTCCAATCCACCAAACATTAAATAACACCATAAATAACAAAAACATATATGTTAATTACAAAAAAAAAAAAAAAACATACGAATATAATACTATACTTTTGTCGTTTATCACATTACATTTACACCAAAATGCACTGTGCATTTTAATTATCCAAAAAAACAAAAAATTACATTGAACACTTGCTATTACTTTTCTTCATTTACAGTCCACCTCGCTCAAAGCGCCTTTTCACTATATGAGTTGAAAATTCAGTCCACAATGCATGCGGTCTTATCGAAGAGCAATGCAAGAGAATAATACTGAATAATCTCCTCAACTGATATCCAGTTTTCATTATGACTGCCTCTTCCTGACATTGTATTCATTCTTAATCATCTTCTAGCAGTCCATGTGTAACGCATGCTGCTTTAAATGTATCATGCAGAACATTGCCTATTGTGCACACACATTCGAAAGATTGTGGACCTTTAACAATAGTTAAAAGCAAACGGAGGTAAAATCATTCACCCGAATTAGGACTTGTAAAATACATTCGACTGATTGCAAACCCTCGCTTCCTTACAGTCCATATTTTCTGTTGTTTATTCAAAACAAAATGTTGAGGAAATTCCTAATAAGTGAATGCACGTCCATCCTGATTAGAAGCATTATATGCAAAGAATGCAGTTAAAGTTGACATCTGGTGCTCAGCTCTTAAAAGAATACAATTCATATCTTTTGAAGCATTAAAAAGAACACGATGCATTCCAGACAAATGCAATGCCAAGTGTACAACTGTTGGAATCTCTTCATGTAGCTGATGTCCAAATAATCGTCAAACAGCTTCTGGTGGTCCAATATATCTTGAATCAAGATATTGTTTAATTTCATCTTCTCCATCAAACACCATGGTTGTTCGATCATGCCCTTTATAGATATACTTGTGAATATATTTCACGTATTGAAGTCCTGCACAGACTTCCACATTCATATGGCTGTCGAACATCTCAAAAAGATATGCATTATATGATACAACATCCATATTATCAACTTGTTGTCCCTTCACAATATGCACTTCGCCAGTATTACGACGACGATAAATTGGATAACCATCTTGATCCATAGTCATTTCATTTGTAAAGGCCCGATGATATCTTTTTGTGCACTTACCTTTTTCCATACATGACGCATTCATGTTCTTAAGACCACATGGTCCATCAATCATACACTTTTTCAAAGTTTGGAAAAGAACATGATTAATGTTTGGATCTAGAAATTCAGCGCACACTACTTGATCAACCTGAGTAGGTCCACGAATTTTGTCTTCATGCCGAAGAAAGAAGAGCGCATGCATATGTGGAAGTCCACGTTTTTAGAATTCAATTGTAAAAACGTGTGCAACAACTGTACCAAACACACTGCCTTCTTTTATCACCTTCAATAAAGCTTTACGCTTTAACTCAAAGACCCGAGAAACTAAATCAACGGCAATCTGTAGCATTTTGATTCGGTAGAAGGGCATTTTGAATTTCTATCCAATTAGGATTCGCTGTCATAATAAGAAATATATCTGAGTGCTTGTTGTAACGCATGATGGCCATTGAATCTTAGAATATTTCAAACATTTGTCTAGGACTACCAGTGAATGATGATGGTAAAATAACTCGTTGACCAACTTCATTAGCATTCAAGCCCTCTAATGCAATATCTATCAAACCTTGATATAACTCAGCACGAAGATCACCTTGGTTGTTTCTAAAGCAGCGCAAGCGATTTTGTTCAGTTGCAGCCCAAGCATCCACCAAAAACTCTTGGAATAATTTACCACCGCGAAGAATCGATGAATATTTTGTAGGGCGTTGAAAAAGGCGATATACATAGAATTCCATTTGAGTTAACCGTTGGGTGTTACTAATGTTATTGACGACGTCCCAATGCGTAAGATCAGGTGCCCATCCAAGTTCTCCATGAGAAAACATGATAACATAATGCAAAGGTAGATAAGCTAGGTGACACTCACTTATCCGCATCAATTCTTGTCCTCCCCTCAGATGAATAACTATATCTCGCGAACTACTGACCTCATTCCCATCTCCTGGTAATATAATCGCAATCTCATCTGTTGTTGGAAGATTATAACGACGTCGATTATTTGCTGAATTGTAATGTAAGTAAGTTGGCAAATTGTTACCGACTGCAGTCGTTGCATTCATCACCTCATAGACATGTTGAAATATTTTGGAAAATGCATTACAATACAACATAGTTTCTTAAATAATATTCAAAACATCCATATTCAAATGCGGATTACGTTGATGGCGAGTATCTAATGCTACTCTAGGGTCGTAAATGTAAAGTTGTGCATATGCTGCTAGTTGCCCTGGATCTGGAATTAAAACTCCAATTTGATGTCGCAACTCTCCATGAATAGTGAATGATGTAGGACTCCGTCCAGTTAATACTCGTGGATCAATTTTGGCACCAAGACTCGTAAATGCATTAGATGCATTATACTCACGACTGTATTTTCTAAAAGACTTTGCCTGCTGATCGTCGCCATCATATAATCTTTGTAGCACTGGTGGCAATGGAGAAAGCAAAGAAATTTTATTTTCCCTTGCAAACAGCACGTTCCAAAAAAAGGACGAGATACTGATGATTTCAATAATTGTTCATTTCTCCAATGAAGTGCTGAGCAGAAACAACACTTTACATCCATATTTCCTAAGAAATGACACTCGTCTCCATGCGCATTAACCGAGCGAAGCATTGGTTGCGCAATATAAATGGGTTGCAAGCTGTCTTCGTCTTGGATGTAAAGATTTTCAACATTAGGATGTTGGACTGCTTGTGTTTTGCATATGATTAGAAGTTAAAAGATATGAGGTAGGGATAGTATTGGGAAGTTGTGGTATAGTGATCAAGACTTACTGCATAAGCTTTCTTCGCTTTGGTTCCCCTTGAGATTCTCCCAATTGAGTGGGTGCAACTCTAGACGACGACGCGATCGATGTGATCTTGTTGACTTCGACCGTACTAAAGAAATTTTATAGGATTGATTAGGTAATTTTCGCAAGTAGAATTTGTTCTTTAGAGTTAAATCTATAAAACAGAATATAACAAATGATGAGATAATTCATGTAGCAATAGAAGCTTACTATGTAAGATTTCTTCGCAAGGGTTCCCCTTGATATTCTCCCAATTGAGTAGGCGATGACGCGACACAGACGATCGATGTGAGTGGAGTAGTTTCAGCTTCACAGATGTCCATTTGATTGGGTGTTTCTGTAATTATCCATGTTGTTGATTGAACTACATACTGCGTAAGCTGTCTTCGCTTTGGCTCCCACTCAGATTCTCCCATTTCAATTGGCATTGTCACCGATGACGATACAGCTTTTTCTCTTTCTCTTCGAGCTCGTTGTGATATTGATCGTCTATTTATGTATGGGTTGGTGGTACCTTTATCCACATCCACACACTGCGATAATCTACGTATTGATATCTCTTGGTCGCCTAACAATTGTACTTCAAAAGTCATGTTATCTTCTACCCTCGAGAATGTTATTTCATTTGCAACCATTTTCTGTTTTTCTCTTCTCAAACGTTGCACTAATGTACGTTTTGATATCCCTTGGTCGCACGACATGGGTACTTAGAAGCTATGTTATCTTGCTCCATCGATAGACCTTCTTCAATTGATTTATTTTTTCTTAATGTTAAAATTAATATAATATCAGATATTTATGGTCAATCAAAAACCCTAGTACGCGTGAAAGAAATACTACTTGAGCCTTGGGTAGCTTAAACAACTTAAGTAATGAACTTGCTACGATTTATGTCCACATTACAAATGACTCATTATATTAAAAAAATAAAGAAAATGACGAAAGAAAAAATGAATTTAACATAAATATAAAGAATTCAGGCAATAATTAACACATTAGCCAAATAATACACATACAACAATATACATTTAAACTCAAAATAATGAAACGACAGTTCTATTATTATTAGTTAATAATTAGTTAATAAAGAGAAATAAATAAATAAAATAAAAAACCCGACCTTAAAGTTTGGGCTATTTGACTGAGGAATTCCCATATTGTTTCGTCGTATTAACTCAAGGTTTGAGCGATTCATCTCAAGTTTATACAAATGTTCAGAAAGAGTATCATTTTGTTGACTATCCATTGATTTCGATCAACTACAAATAAAGAAAATTAAGTCCCATTAAGTATTAGTGGGTTCACTAAAGAATTAGGCCAATCATTTATAATTAGTGCGACCAAGAACATGTCACATGGCAAACACTCGGAAATAAGAAAAAGTTGAGAAGCAAAATTGCTTTGATTCAAAGAGATAGCAAAAGGTAATAAGACATTCTAACATTATTTCAATCTCAGACATTTTACATTCCAATCCTATTGTTCGGGACAATAGACTAAACACCGATTTGACCTTTCTCCAAAAGAAACATCCCACTTATATTTTCTTTCAATGTATCATATGCTGAAAAATGCCTCACAACAATATCCCATAAATTTTTTATGGCTCTCTCTGTGTCATTAAGGCAATAATTAACTTCCAAATGCCTCACAATGTATCATACGCTAAAAAATAATACATATCTTCTCATTGAATAAAATGAAGTACAAAAAAACATTCATTGTATCCTATACTGGACTATTAAATGAGTAAATGCAATAATAAACTTCCAAATGCCTCAATGTAACAAGCACTGAGACATAAGAACACATCTCAATTGAATAAAATGAAAGCAATTTGCCCAATCCAATGATGAGGACAATCTGCACAATCCAATTTCACAATCCGACAATCGTCGTAAGAATGGAGCAGCTCATGGATAACCACTTGGTCCACCTCATCTTGAATGTCCATTTTTGCATAACTGATACACAGATTGATAGACCTAAGAACAAACACAAAAAAGTGTTAAAGATTAGCATTCAAGAATAAACACAAAAAACCAAATCAAAACCCAGAAACAACAACCCAAAAGAGAGAGAGAGATCTATACTACAACCACAGTACTTGCGAAACCCTTCAAGGCAATTTAGGCATTACAAAGTGATAAAAAATTGTTAACCGTTGACATTTGAGCATACATAATCAATCAAACAAACCAAATCCATGGAGTAGCTTTTTCCATGAAAACCATGACAAAAAAGCCCCAAACCCTCTGAAAAACACAAACAAACCAAAACCCAATTAAAGATGACATCCTCGTGGAGTTTCATTTCAGTAATAAGCAATATACCATGTGAGTTTTTAATTTGTTTTGGTAAGTAATTTACCATGTGAAATAAGTTACCATTCGAGCTTTCTCCAACCATTCAAACCCAGCTTGTCAAGATATATTTTAGACCTCTCAAGATAAACTAACACTGAATTTCAAATAAATGTTTTGCCCACATCTTGGTGGAACTACACTCCAAAAATCAACATGATTGGTGATTTCTAACTGAATTAGAGCAATTTTTCTAACCAATCCATAGGCATGTTTGTGAAGCCCATAATGGAAAAGTTGTCAAATCCGACAGTTAAATCACCATTCACGCTAATTTTTGGTGTGTAGGTAGACAGCCAAAAATTCATAATTAGTGGGCCCAAAAGAATGTGCCACATGGCTAGGCATTTTGGGTGGGAAAAACATCAAAATCATGTGCCATCTTGGGGATTTGCTAAATCAGTCTAACATTGATGGGGCCTTCATGAATTTGATAACGATAGACAATATGGATTGGTAATTGAGCTTTGGGGCTTTAACATTGGGTAGGAGAGCTTTCACTAAACTTTATGAAACAAATTCCTTGAACATTGCAAAGAGAGCTCACAACACAAATTACATAGAATTTTCTGGACCATTCATCATATTTTTCTAAAATGTGATAGATCACAAGTCTGTTTTAGAGGGAGGATGTGCTGATGTCAAGACCTAAGCATCTCTCTTAACAAAAAACAGAAAATCCTAACCAAACCTGAACACAAAATACAATAGCCCTAGTGGTGACAACCCCAAAAGAGGAACTTGTAAGATCTTGGCCATCCATTGTGAAGCCCATAAGAGGGGGATAACTGGGGAGACAATTTCATTGTTTTGTTATTTAGATAATGGGTGGCACGTACCCACGACACTTCCTAACAAAGCATTTGCCAAAATCAGGTGTGAGTGGTGGAGATCCACCGTCATATGGACGTTAGATGACTCACTAATCTAGCTGAATTTTGGTATGTAAGTCCACCTAGGGATGGGCCTAACATCCATACCGTCATACCGACTTTAGATGGCTCACATGGGATGACCATGTGGAGATCCCAAATAGAAATCCGAAATAGTGTGATAGATTAGCAACCAAAAAAACATAAAAAATAATAATAATAATAATAATGTGAGACATCAGTAAGATTAGTGTATGGGGTGAAATTTAGGGTAGCGGCAACACTAACTTGAGCCTAGTTAGAATGAGCCCCCTAAATGGGGCCTAACTACTAATAGGGGATAAGAAATAAATAACCTAGGTGGAAGAACTTTGGCATCCGCTTGTGGGAAGCAAAAAATTAATAGAAAAAGGAGGAAACTATAAAGGTGATGTAACATAAACCTAAAGTGAATGGGTCCTTCAACCCTTCTTCCTCTCTTAATTCTACATTAAAACATTTAAATAGAAAAAGAACAAGGCTTGGGCTATTCACCTTGATATTCATAATTTAGTAAAGGGAAATCAAAGTTAAAGGCAGTTCCATCTTCTCCTTTGTTCAGAAATTTAAAAAGTCAAGAAAATATTAAAAGTTCAGAATTTCAATGTTTTAGAGAGTCAATAGAGCTAGCTACGCCCATTTCATACATCTAGTTCTTACAACATCCAGTTTTCAATTCTAATTAACATTTAAAATATCAAAATGTCAAAATAATGATTATGAAGAAAATATCTAAATGCTGCAAACACTTTAACAATTCACTTTAACAATTCTGAACAAAGGCTACTTATAATCACTAATCAGGCTATATGGATTGTCTAAAAAACACATGAAACAAAAAAATAATCAAACAAAAGAACAAAGAACTGAGTTATACATCAAAGAGCACACAGACCAATGATAATGCCTTAAAATCAGCCAACAAAAAAATATCTTAAAAATGGTTGTTGGTTGCACAACACCACATCTTAAAAATCTCATCAATGGTTGTTGATTGCACAACCCCATTAAAAATCAGCCAACAAAAAAATATCTTAACACATGAATTATAAACATTAGCCAATGGTCAAATGAAAATAACACATGAATTACAAACCTCAAACCCAAAAAAAAATATAGGAACCCTAAGAGCAGATAGCAACCTTAAAAATCCCAAAAAAATACAAAACCCCAAACCCAAAAAAAAAAAGAAAAACAAAAAACAAGAAACCATGGTTATAATGTTTATAATTCATGAGATCTATAATGCACAAACATTTTTTTTGGAGATGAATCAAACCAAAACCAAAAACCCCAAACCAAAACCACACAAAAACAAACATTTTGGAGATGATCTCCACACCATAATCTCCAACACCATAAAAATCCCAAATCAAAACAAAAAAAAAACGGGAAAATCACCCATATGGTTTCCAATGATCAGAATGCCGAGATACATATATATGATACCCAGATACATAAAACATGCCAAATCAACCCCTGAAAAAGACTAAAATCAAACAGTTAAAACTCACCAATCAAGCAAAATTTTGGTCTCTAGGTCCACCTAGGGATGGGCCAAAAATCAGCTTGATTGGTGGTTTAGGCGTTGGATTAGAGTACCCCAAAAATATGCTCAAATCCCATGGTCGAAAATCAACCTGATGGGTAAACTCAAATTTGGGAAAATCAATAATTATTTCATTTACAAAATATAATTATGGAATCTAAGAGAAGCACTAAAAACCTGATGATGTTGTCTTTGAAGAAGAGAAGAAAAAAGGTTGAAAAAGGAGAAATGGGTTTGTTCGCTGCAACCATTTCCACTATTTCAAATATGGTTGGATATACTCGGCCTTAGCCACTTTACAGAGAGTTGAGGCTCCAATATTCGAACAATGACAACCAAGGTTTAGCTTAGCACAAAAGCAAGCATAAAGCAATACAAACCTTAAGAAAATTATGATGTAGATACCCATGATCAAATGCACATCCATTGGCATAGGTAAAGCACAAAAGCCAATAGCATAGGTTGCACACAGAATCAAACTTCTATATCTTCCCTTCAATGGGTATATATGATGCACTATGGAAATACAAATTTCGTTGTGAGAAGATATCACATAGCTATGGAAATACAAAATTATGTGTGCATCGTATATACTGGAAATATGACACATAATTAATGGGTAAATCACACAGAATCACAGCCATTGATATACCCATTATTTGTGATATCTTACCCATTGATACAGATATCAATGCCTATGTGTACATATATACCCATTGTAATTCCCATCATATATCACAAATATCAAATAGCTATGGAAATAAAAACAGATATCACATACCTGTTTGATATAAACCACGGTTGCTTTGAATTTTATCCGTACAAATCAGGCTGAAATTTGGTCTGATGGTTAGACCACCAAAAAGCTCAATTTTGATGGTTAGGAACCACCGAAATGGTGGATATTGTGCCAAAATAAGCCTGACTGGTTGTTTCTAGGCTTTGGATTGTTAAGTGTTCGATTTGAGTATGCCAAAATAATGGTTAAATCCAACATCAAACGGTAAGCTACGAAAACAGAGGCAAAACCAACAAAGGAAAAACCATTGTAAAGTCTGAATCTTGAAAAATGGTAGAGCAATTTAGTTATGAAACAAAAATGGTAGAAAAATTTTAAAGTGTTTGTTTGTTGTTTCACTACAAAAGTGTTCAATTCTAATACTAAAGTCCGAGTCTTGAAAAATGGTAGAGAAATTCTACACTTAAAAAAAAAAAATGGTAGAGAAATCCAAAATTAAAAGCACACAAAACAAATCATTGCCTACCCAAGACACAAATTTCCAACCTAAATGGTTTTTTGGTTTCAACCATGTACACCAAAAAACCCTCAACCTATTGACCCCAATGCATGCATGCCAGATGTATAGCTATTTTGCTGGCCTTTAAGACTCAGACTTTAGATTTCTCTACCATAAATTTGTTTAAACCAAAAAGCCCTCAACATATTGGCCCCAAGGCATGCATGCCAAATGTATAGCTATTTTGTTGACCTTCAAGACTCATACTTTAGATTTTTCTACCATAAATTCGTTTCACGCTAGTGACCAAAAGAACAAATATAAAATAAGAACATAATCATGTAGAAAGATGAAAACAGGGGCAAAACCGACAAAGGCAAAACCATGTAAATGGCAACAGGCCAAACAGAGACTAATAAGAAAGAGGAACTGAAGCTGAGGAAGAAAACATACTTCCACACCATGGACATGAATCAATGGGTCAGTGCGTCAGTTGATAAAAATCCACAGAGCAAATAGATTCAAATATAGATTAAAAAATCTCAGAGCAAATAGACCTAAACATCAAGCATAATGGAAATAACTCTTTGCAGCAATCAACAGCAACCATTATATGCGACCAAATTTTTAATCAATAAAGAAATTTTCCCAATAATGGCTATCAAAGCAAGGGTTATCACCCTATTGACCAACCTCAAGATCATCAAACCACCCACAATCAACATCTTGGAACAACGACGGCAAAAATTCTTTGCAGCAATCAACAGCAACCATTATATGTGACCAAATTTTTAATCAATAAAGAAATTTTCCCAATAATGGCTATCAAAGCAGGGGTTATCACCCTATTGACCAACCTCAAGCTCATCAAACCACCCAGAATCAACATCTTGGAACAACGGCGGCTCATTCAGCACTGAAATTCACCCACATAAATACTGCCCTCTCATATCTCCAAAACGCATATTGGATTTTGAAGAAGAAATAAAATCAATAAAAGCACGCATAGAGAAGAAGCATAAAGTAGGGAAAAACATAGAGGAAAAACAAAAACATACAGAAGCACACAGATTTCCATAATCTAAAATTGTTAAACACACACAGATTTGAGGGAGAGAGAGAGAGAAATATAGAAGAAAGCATAAATGGTGTAGAAATGTAAAAGAAATGGTGGTGAGGGAATGAGTAGGAGAATTCTAAGAAGCATAACCTGAATCTTCCAACAAAAAACATCATCAAATAAAAAAATAAAAATAAAAAAGACCAAAGAGAAGAGACGCCTGCACTTGTAAAAAACATTACAAAAACGGTCGGTGGTTTCTAATGGAGATGAACATGACCCCCTAAAAACGGAGATGAACAGGATGCCTAAGAAGCACGAAAAAACCATTACAAAAACGGAGCAAACCCTATTAAAAAAAGGGAGCAAAACCCCTTTAGAAAACACCTTTAGCAAACCTTGAAATTATTTTACACGAAAAACCATTACAAAATGGAGCATAACCCCTTTAGCAAACCCTCAGCAAAACCCCTTTAGAAAACCCCTTTAGCAAACCCTGAAATTATTTTACCCTCACCATTTAGCAAACCAAAACCCCAAAAAAAAAAAGGAAACCAAACCCAAAAATGGAGCAATACCCCTCTAGCAAACCCATTTCTGTTACTTTACCCTGAAATCATTTTACCCTCACCATTAAGTAAACCAAAACCCAAAAAAAAAAAATAGGAAACCAAACCTAAAAGCTCATAACAAACCCAGAGAGAGAGAGAGAGAGAGAGGCTTACCTGAGAGAGTGGAGGAGACGCAGCCGCAACAGCTTGGAGCGAAGGAGGAAGCCGACGTTCGCAGGTGGAGCGAGGAGAAGAAGTGAGAGAGGAGAAGGAGAGTGAGGAAAATATGATTTTTTTTTGTAAGAAATTTTTTTTTGTAAGTGCGGCAAAACTCCAGCCAAAAGCGTAAAACCTTAGGCGAGATCTCAGCCGTCCAATGTGAAGCCCACACATTTTTTGTCTATATATATATATATATATATAACTTGAATTCAACTATCATTATATACTTACTTTTGCCATATTGCAAATGCAACATGGGTATTGAAACTTTTTAGTATTGATGGGCCTTCAAGACCTCCAATAGCTCCTTCTACAATTGACTCTTCTTCTAAGATAAATTTCTCCCTAATGGGAGGTTTACTCTCTTGTAGTGCAAAGGTTGAAGTAGGTTGATCTAATGGGGGAGGTGTAGAAATCAAGGCAGGATCATCTCGAACTAGCACTTCTACCACTACTAGGACCTCTCGGGTCTCGGATTAACTTTCTTGCATTGTAGATATCAAAGGCTCTTCGACACTCAAAATATAATACAAAATAGTTTAAAATTAAATCAAAAGGCAATATTGGAGAAAAAATATAAATGAAACAATCTCTACAAATCTAAAAAAAATCTCATATCTCTTGTTGATGACTTCTCTTGAGCCTCACTAAGACGCTTTCTATGCAATGCTGTGGGAGCGTGTCATTTTTTTGGTGCATCAGGAGCGAGTGACTTGATAGGATTCATTCCCATTATTGTCACCTAATAAGAAGAACAACCTTGTCATGTTAGAAATAGAAAAAAAGAACTAAATCAAATTTTATTAATAGAAGACAGTTGGATCCAACTAAAGCCGTCATCAAAATTTCGATTGGATCCAATTAATAATAAGTAGTTCAGTTTTTCTTAATGTCGGTTGGATCCTACCAAAGTTGTCATCATAATTTCGGTTGGATCCAACCAATACTAAGGAATTATGACATTTTCATAATGTTGGTTAGATCCAACCAAACTTGTAATAGTAATGTCGGTAAATTCCAACAAAACCCTTTGAGGCATTTTATCAAACATCATCGCTTCATTTTTTGACCTACAATTTTTACTTCCCTTCCTCGGCGTGGATTCAGAGAATCCAACGGTGGTTTAGCTTTGGCTAAAAGTACATGCCATCTCAGCGCTATTATCATCGTTGGATTCTTAGAATCCACGTCGAAGAAGGGAAGTGAAAATGGTTGTAAAAAAGAAGAAAAAAAATACCGAAAAAAGAAAATGGTTGGAAAAACATTCACAAAAAACTCAATAAAAATGTACTTTTGAAGTTTTAGATGATAAAACTCCAGAAAAATTAAAAAAAATGGAAGAAAATGGGGAATGGTTGGATGGAATAGAGAAAGGTAAATTTTATTGACACCCCAAATCTTACAAGGGCACCCAAGTTATAAGGGCCCCCAACCCATTTTAAAAAACTTGAGTAGGCACCCCATTGCTTAAAGGCACCCCACCCATCTTGGTAAAAAGCCTAGGGTTCCCTTTGGTTAAGAGTAATGAACCAATGATCATTAAGAGTAATAATATGGGAACGAATTAGGGTTAACCATGAATAACATGTAACAATCACTGAAGGTCACGATCAACACGGATGAATAATATAAGTGGAAATCACAAGACAATCCAACACACCATGGCCGAACTCTATGAGGGATCCATGACACAAGGTCGAACCCTAAAGAGGGATCCAAGACACTTGGCCGAACCCTATGAGAGATCCAAGACACATAGGTGGGATCCCCATGCATACAAGTTTAAGTCAAACAACAAGGCTAAAACCTTAATAATCAATAATCATGACCGAACCACGAACAATTAATAGGTTTTTTTTATAAAAAATATACTGCATTATAAAAATCATAACTAAATAAATATGAATTAGAAAAATATAAACTCAATGGATTTAAAAACTACATTCATAGAAGTTTTTAGGAAAAATAAATAGAAAAATATTCGGATTCAAAATATAGGTCAAAACTCTTAATTAATTGGGCCGGATAGAATCTGGGATACAGAAAAGTCCCGCACATTTAAAAAACGAAAAATTGCATAAAAGAAAATAAACTTTAATTTATTTACAAAAAAGAATACAACTTTTCGCAAATCCCAAAAAAGAAAACGAAACGCCCTTTCAAAGGGCGTTTCTTCTGCTGTCAGTCCAATCAGTCGAGTCAGTCGAGAGTCGGCTGACACGTCTGACAAACGCCCTTTTAAAGGGCGTTTATTCCTGAGAAATTTTAAAAAACGTCCCATAATTCCTCAACTTCTAAACCAATCTACGAATATCGGAATGATTTGAATTTTTGTGAGGATGATCTCCTCACCGTAGAGATCATCCTCACCAAAAATCAGCCATTGATTCATCTTCTGGGTATGCCAAAATGGGCGTAAAAATTGGGTATCAAAAAACGCCCTTTAAAAGGGCGTTTGTCAGTAAAAAATGCCCTTTAAAAGGGCATTTTCTACTGACACACGCCCTTTAAAATAACGTCTGTCAGTTGTCAGAGGTCTGACAGACGTTTTTAAAAAAAACGTCTATTACTGAAAAACGCCCTTTAAAATGGCATTTTTTACTGACAAACACCCTTTTAAAGGGCGTTTTTTCATAAACATGTGCCACGTAATGAAACGCTCTTTTAAAGGGCGTTTCATTTTCTTTTTTGGGATTTGCGAAAAGTTGTATTCTTTTTTGTAAATAGATTAAAGTTTATTTTCTTTTTAGAAATTTTCCGTTTAAAAAATCATAACTTAATCAATACAAATCAGAAAAATACAAACTCAAATGTTATAGAAACTAGATTTACAGAGGTATTTAGAAAAAAGAAATAGAAAAATATTTAGATTCAAAATATGGGTCGAAACCCTTAATGAAGTGGGTCAGACAGAATCTGGGATTCTGGGTTTTATAGAAAAGTCTAACACATTTAAAAAAATCATAACTTAATCGATACAAATCGGAAAAATACAAACTTAAGGGTTCTAGAAACTCAATTGATAGAGGTATTTATAAAAAATAATTAAAAAAATATTTTGATTAAAAATATAGATCGAAATCTCAAGTGAATTGGACCGTGTAAAATCTGAAATTCTGGATTTTATAGAAAAGTCTAGCACGTTTGAAAAATCATAACTTAATCAATATAGATCAGAAAAATATAAACTCAAAGGTTCTAGAAACTAAATTGATAGAGGTATCTGTGAAAAATAATTAGAAAAATATTTAGGTTAAAAATATAAATTGAAATCTCAGGTAAAGTGGACCGTGTAAAATCTAAAATTCTAGATTTTATAGAAAAGTCCAGCATGTTTGAAAAATCATAACTTAATCAATATAGATCAGAAAAAATATAAACTCAAAGGTTCTAGAAACTAGATTGATAGAGGTATCTGTGAAAAATAATTAAAAAAATATTTAGATTAAAAATATAAATTGAAATCTCAGGTAAAGTGAACCGTGTAAAATTTAAAATTCTGGGTTTTACAGAAAAGTCCAGTACGTTTGAAAAATCATAACTTAATCAATACAAATCAGAAAAATATAAACTCAAAGGTTCTAGAAACTAGATTAATAGAAGTATCAATAAAAAATAATTAAAAAAATATTTAGATTAAAAATATAGATCGAAATTCCAAGTGAAGTGGACGGTGTAAAATCTAAAATTCTGGGTTATTTTGTAAAGTCCAACAACTTAGAAAAATCATAACTTAATCAATACAAATCAAAAAAATATAAACTAAACGGTTTTAGAAAATAGATTCAAAGAGGTATTTAGAAAAAAATAATTATAAAAATATTTAAATTATAAAAATACAACGAAAATGATAAAGAACATAATCATCCGTTATAGGTACAAAATAGACTATGGCCCAACCCATCATGGTGGCCCAAAATAAAGATCAACCCAATAAGAATAAAATAAATATTGTTGAAATTAATTTATAATGAGTATCAACCATTATCTAATGAAAGAGAAATAAAATCTTGAAGAAAAATAAATATAGGATGGATCAAGCGCACTTACCTTAAGGTTTTTTGAACTTTAATGAAAATCAAAAGTTTTTTCAAATTTGAAAGTCGTCAAATCGTCCTCTCCTCGGAGTATGTTCTTCAAATCGGAGTCTCCGTCAATTCTCCTTTCTTGCTCGAGTGCGATCGGTGCCCGGATAAAGGTTTAATGGAGCTTTCTCTATTCTTCAATGGAGTTGGGTTTGTGAAAGCTTCTAAAGCTTTAGGGTTTTTAATAAATAGGTTTAGGGAAGGATTAGGGTTTCTATTTTGTTGAAATTCGTAACTAGCAAAGGGATGACTTTTTCAACCCTAAAAAACTTATATTTTACACTATTAATAGGTTAGAAATGGGCCCAAGGCCCATATACATCAATAGGCTTCATTTAAGAATATTATTAAGCCCAAAAGGTTTCTAGATTAGCCATACGGGCCCACCCAATAATTATAACATAATTAATTATTAATTAATTCAATCAAACTATATTATATAATTTAAAGTCCATACAATAAGGTATTGACACATGTCACACATATAAATCACAAAAACGTTCAAAATCCTAGAAAAGTGTCAAATGATATTGGAATGACCCGAAAGTAATTTGCGAGTCTCACGCTTATTAAATAAATAAAATATAATTAAATATTATTTTTAAAAAATATGCGAATGATAGGAAGTTCAAAAATTATAAAAATACTATTTTTGTCAAAATCTCCCAAAATCTTCGACTAGAGTTTTTATGTCTCAGAAAAGCTTCCAAATTTCATAAGTTGATAAAGATAAAATAGGAATATTTTTGGAGTCTCGGGCCCACAAAATAATTTTTTTTATAAAAGTTCTAGAATGTTAGTTGCGGCAAGAAAAAGTCCCCTGTAAGTTATGATTAATTATTTTTAGCAAGAATTTAGCCCTAAAGAGCGAGTTTCAAAAATAGCAGGTTTTTCAAAGTTGTTAGAATAAAACCAAATTAAATACACATACTCATACATGATATTAAACAATAAAAATAATATTAAGAGTCTGAAAAAGTTTTAGGTTTTCATTTATTAGGTGAATTTACCGTAATACACTAGAACGAAAGTTCGAGGTATTACATGGGTGACCCCGTCAAAGCACCCACAACCATTAAAAGAGAAGGACCCATCAGAGAGAAAACTTGTCACAACGGGTTGTGACCGAAGACTGTCACAGCCCACAATAAGAGCCACGTGGCATACTCTTAGTGGATGCTGACCGTAGGGATGTTTGGCTAGTCCCTCGGTGGACTTGCAAACCAAAAATCAGGATGATTAGTGATTTACAACCTATGGATCTTTGAACCCAAAGAACGCTCAGATTCTTACAATTAACATCAACCCATGAAAATGACTTCAATCCAACGCTTAGAATTCACTAATCATGTTGATTTTTGGTTTGTAGGTTCACCGAGGGACTGGCCAAACATCCATACGGTCAGCATTCACTAAGAGTGTGCCACATGGCTCCTATTGTGGGATGTGACCAGCTGACAGAAGTTTTGCTCCAAATGAGAAAAACTTCTGTAGAGAGTGAAAGAGAGAGAGAGAGAGTTGTGACAGAAGTTTTGCTCTAAACAAGCAAACTTTTGCAGAGGGAGAGAGAGAGAGATTCAAAAGGGCATTTTCGTAATAAAAAATAAGGTAAAAAAACAAGGGTTTCCGGTGCCCTCACATTTTGTGGGGTGTGACTAAAATTATCAGAAGTCATTTTAATTAAAGGGGGGAGGGGGGCGGATAGGAAGAAAAATTGAGGGGTATCCAAAATTCGCTTTTTGAGTAATTGAATTTCCTTGTCAAAGGAATCACCACCAACCGAGATAGTTTATTAGGTGGGTGTCATTTTAATTATTGGTGGGGGGTATCCAAAATTCGCTTTTTGAGTAATTGAATTTCCTTGTCAAAGGAATCTCCACCCACCCGGATAGTTTACTAGGTGGGTGTCATTTTAATTATTGGGGGGTTTTTGAGCAATTGAATTTCCTTGTCAAAGAATCACCACCAAGCGTGAATTGAGGGGTATCCAAAATTTGCTTTTTGGGATTAGAGTAAAACTTCTGTCACAATGGGATTGCAAATCACACAAACACAGCCAATGAGTTCTCGGCACGTACACCCAAAAAGCAAAAGCAATGGTACGTTGCAAAGCACTTGTGTACGTGCCGAGAACTCATTGGCTTGTGATTGTGTGATTTACAATTTCGTGTGATAGAAGTTTTACTCGGTCGTGTGATTTACACAGGCAGTTTTCCTCATTTGAGCAGTTGTGCCAGGAGTAGAAATTCCCTTTACCGGCTCTGACCGGGTCCAGGTTTCACCTGCTCATCCTACGAAAAAAAATATAGGTGGGGGCGCCTCTTCAGGATGCAGCATAATTTTCCAGTTGTTTAAGAAAGTTATTAGAGAAGAAGAAGAGCAGAACCAGAGGAAGTATGGCTGAAAATCTGGTTTCTTCAGTGTTTGAGAAGCTAGGCTCCATAATCCGACAAGATGTGTTACGGATCAAAGGTAGCAAAGAAGTGCAAGAGCTCTTGGACAAATTCACAACCATCCACGAAGCTCTTTATGAGGCAGAGGCCAAGTTTGGATTGATGGGGTGGAAGGACTGGTTTTGTAGTCTCAAACAGTTAGTCTACGACATTGAGGACTTAACAGACAAGCGGATCGTCGAAGCTCTCATCTTTCAAATTGAAGCAATTTATGATGAACATCAACAATGGAATCGGATTGATCGAACTGGTGGCAAGGTACGAAAATTCTTCCTACCTTGTCTTCATTTTGAAAAATTCCGATATGTCTTCAAGATAAGAGCGCTTAGAAAAAGACTGGATACCATCACTAGAGACAAAGATCATTTTGACCGAAGTCTTGAGATGGGAAATCAACAAACATCTTCTGAACAAATTGAGATTTTTGGTAGGGATGGATACATAGATAATATCATAACAAAATTGTTGTTAAATGAAGAGAGTGAGCCTGCTGTTTTGCCTGGTATTTCTATATACGGTGAAAGGGGGATTGGGAAGACGACCCTTGCTCAACTTGCCTTCAATGATGAGAGGGTGAGAAGCCATTTTGACACCAGAATGTGGGTCTCGGTGTCTTACACTGGTTTTGATGTGAGAAGTATTGCAGAATCAATCATAAAATCTGCTACAGCAGGCACTTCATATCAACTGTCAGATTTGGATCAACTGCAATCTCTTCTTGGCATTCAACAAGCTGTAAACGGAAAGCGGTTTTTACTAGTTTTGGATGATTTGGAGTTTAGGGGTGCTAAGAATTATTGGATTAAATTAATACATGCTACCCTTCAATGTGGAGCGAAGGGAAGCAGGATTTTGGTCACCACTCCAAATTACAGGAGCACATACAATAAGTTCACGTCGCACTACGTCGACTTGTGGCCTTTAAACAAGGATGCTTGTTGGTCCTTGTTTTGTAGTATAGCATTTTCAAAAAGAAGCAGGGAACCAAATTTGGATTCAGAAAGCATCAAGTGGGAGATTTTCAAAATTAGTAGGGGGATACCTACACTTGTTAAGGTTTTCGGACATGTTCTGGGTTTGGTGGATACGGCGAGTGTAACTTGGCAGTCTGTCTTGCAATGTGCGATATGGAATTCTTATGATTTTGGCATGTTCTCTACTCTTGAGTCAAGTTATTTTAGGTTGCCCTCGCATTTGATGCGGTGTCTCAAATACTGCTCAGTGTTCCCAAAAGGATGTTGGGCTGAAACCAAAGTGCTGATCCAATTATGGATGGCTGAGGGTTTCATTCCCTCTGGGGATGAAAGTCGAGACATGGAGGAAATCGGAATGGAGTACTTTAATGTCTTAACGTTTAGGACTTCTTTCTTCAATGAAATTGAAAAAGATGAAGATGGATGCATAGTTAGATGCAAGATGAATGAAAAATTCTACGACTTCGTTCAGTACCATGCAAAATGGGGTTGCTCTCTTATTGAGGTTGGACAATTTCCTTCGGCCGCTCACCATTCATCGTTGCTGTGTAACGAAAATACAACATTCATACCTAACCCTCTTATTGATGTCAACAATATGCGCACATTCTTATGTCTTGGAAATCCAAGAAAACTCAAGGTGCCTCATGATTTCTTCTCGTGTTTCAAACAAATTAGGGCACTAGATTTGAGTTCAACTAAAATTTCAGAGTTGCCAAAATCTGTTGGAGCTTTGAAATATTTAAGATACCTCAACTTGTGTTATACACGTATCAAGAAACTTCCTGAATCGCTATGCGGTCTCTGTTTTCTTCAAACCTTAAAACTTTCAGGTTCACAACTTCATGAGTTGCCCAAAGGAACAAGGAAGTTGATAAACTTGTGGCATCTAGAAATCGATGGGACTCCTATGAACTGTCTACCATATGGGATGGAGAGATTAACAAGACTCCGGAAGTTGAGCACGTTCATTATTGGGAGTGAGACTGGATGTCGCATTGGCGAACTTGAAAACCTCAACCTCCTTCGTGGAAGCCTAATCATTAGCAACTTGGATAGACTTATCAATGAGGATGAGGCTGCAGGAGCAAATCTCAGTAGCAAGGACCAGCTAGATTGTTTGGTGTTGGATGGAAAAAAACATTTCAACTTAGAAAGTTTGGATCGCCAGAGGCATTTTGGTTTTTTAATATTAGAGCATATGTACAAGGAGGATATTGAATTCAATTTGTCTAATGGAACTGACATGAAAAGGGTGGAGGGAGTATTTGAAGGCATCAAACCTCATGCGAACTTGAGAAAGTTAGAAATATGGAACTATATCGGGCATAAGTTCCCAGAATGGATAAATGAACCATCACTCACCAACCTTGTTTCCTTAAGATTGGTTAAGTGTGTGAATGTGAAATATTTGCCATCCCTTGGTAAACTACCATCTCTCAAGTATCTCCTTATACGTGGAATGGTCGAAGTGGAACAGATAGACCACAGGTTTTACGGGGATAGTGAGGTAAAAGGCTTTTCAAAGTTAGAGCATCTCGTTTTGAATGGAATGTCAAGTTGGAAGGTGTGGGACTTGAGTGTGGAAGAAGGAGAAATGCCTTGTCTCACTGAACTTGTACTTAGTAACTGCCCAAAGTTGAAAACACTACCACGCTTACCAAACACACTAAGGAAACTAGAGATCTATAATTGTGACGCACTTTCACATAATCAATCATTCCCACCAGTGAAGCACTTTGTTTTGAAAGGCAAGGATAGAATGTTGAGTTCATTACCGAACATTCCGAAACTCAAGTCACTGAAGATTACATTGTCCTCTGAACTAACAATGTTCCCAAATGGCTTGGGTCAATTCAATAGACTCGAGACACTCACCATCCATTTTTGCCCCAAGTTGGAGTATTTGCCCCAGGAGTTGCAACACATCGCCACACTTGAAAAACTACATATCGTTGGGTGTCCCCTTTTGAAAGAGAAACTGCTGAAGGACAGAAGCGAGGAGTGGCGTTAGATAGCTCATGTACGAAAGATTGTGATTGACAACAAGGAAGTACACAAAAAAGATGCCAACAGTATGTTGGTTTCTCTGAACCAGTCGCATGCAACTACAAGGTAAGTGTTCTTGTCTGTTTAAATTTAAATTTTTTAACCATAGACATATTACATTTGCAAGGACTTCTCGCCCTCCTCACAAAGGGCATCTCCTCGCCCTCTGTGTTTTCAGATTGTTTTGGTAGGTCTCAACACATGTAATGTCCTTATGTATATCGAAACACCGACACACCTCATTAGAGGGAGAGATGTGTAATTTACTGCCATATCAAGAGCTGACATTCCTCTCTACTTGGGAAAAATTTTAGAAGTTGCACTCGACTTCTAAAAAGTGTGATCGCAATAACCAAGACCACATGTTGAAGTGGGGTACACATGTTTTAAAAGGAGATATTTCTGAACTGGTGTTGACCCCAACCTCAACATGTGGTCTTGCTTAATGCGACCTGACCCTTGAAGTCGCGTTACGGCAGCCAAAGTTTTTATTGCAGTTCTCTGCGGTTGTAGTGTTGTGGTTGCGCTTGAAAATATGCCACATGACACACTCTTTCGGACCTACTGATAAATGAATGATTGACCCACCCTTGATGAACTTACACACCAAAAGATTGTATACGTAGTACTAGAGGAAGATGTGCTCAAATGACTATTTATCCGACTCTGTTGATCAAAAGATTTTCTAATGTTCAATTTAGGCTCTGTATGGTGATCAACAGAAAGTTTTACAAAAAATAGGATTTGTATGTCAGGAAGTGTTGATACGGAAAAAAGTTTTATGACATTTATGTGCAAAAATCATTTCTAGAAAACTTAATCAGGGAAACCATACAGAGCCTTAATGAAAAACGATGAAAGTCATATTTGGTTCACTAACAAAGCAGGTTCTTGTTTTGACTCTTTTCATTCTTTTTACAGCTACGCTCAAGCTACATGGGGTCATGGGAGACGATTAAATTGAAAGTTCAACCAACTGAGATGTAGGCTCGAGTTCAATCACTTCGAAACTCTCTCTCTCTCTCTCTCTCTCTCTCTATATATATATATATATATATATATATATATATAGGGTCAGGATCAGGGGACAACAATTTCATACAACGTTTTTGACAACAAAAATTGGGGCAGGCCAATTTATATATTATAAGTCTTGGAATGGGATGATTTTTGGCGAGGACGGTCTCTATGGTGAGGAGATCATCCTCACAAAAATTCAAATCATTCTGATATCTGTAGACTGGTTTACAAGTTGAAGAATTATGGACCGTCTATTTTTATCGTTAACTTGAAAACCACATTTGATGGGGTTAGAAATTTCGAAATAGGCTGATTTTTTGTAGGGGTGATCTATATGATGAGGAGATCATCCTCACCAAAAATCAACCATTGATTCATCTTCCATGTGGATACGCCAAAATTGTTGTCAAAAATGTTGTATGAAAAAGTTGTCCCCCGAACCTGACCCATATATATATATATAGGTATAATTTTTTTTTTGCTGCAGTGGTATTGAATTCTCTCTCTAGATATAATTATTTTTGCTGCAGTGATATTGAATGCAAAAACAAGATTCATGTTACGGATCCACATAGATATAATTGTTTCTCGTTGTTGTGATATTGATTGGAAAAACAAGATTCAATATAGTTGTTTTTGCTGGAGTGATATTGAATGGAAATACAAGATTCATGCCGATCCACATAGATATAATTTTTTGTTGTAATGAAATGGCTCTATATATAATTGAATGGCAAAACAGGATTCCACATATTTGGGATCAAACTTTTTATTTGGTAGGCAGATAAGACGTTGTTAATGATTGTGTTATTGTCCTGTATTTGATATTCATTTTATGTTTGTAACCTTAATTGTCAAAGGCTTTTTTGTTTAGGAACAATCTCTTTCCCAAACTGAATTTTGCATGGATTTCAAGAAAATTATCAAACTCCACAGTTAAGCATGCTTGATGATGATACCGAACTACATGAATTGATGAAATTTATTTATGCAATTGTGATGCTCTGGTGAGAATTTGACATCCCTCTACAGTGAATTGAGAATGGCTACTAATTTTACTTGCATGCCATTTGGTATGGTTCATGAACCAGAGTTTGCAGATATCTTACGAAAACTTATATTACCTATATCCATGGAAACAAGGAAGCAATAGAAGAACTACTACTCTCCGAAGGACGCTCCTAAGTATATGCCAATCTTGTACCACATCACAGGTGATGCCAATTATAGAAAGGAGGAGATTAAGGTGTGCAAGAACAGAGCAATAGAGACAAAAGAGGTTCTTATCTTCTCACTATTTTGTGTATGTTTTTCTTAAGAAAACCTTTGGCTTGATCATAAGAACTCCCCTTAGTTAGTTGATCTTCTTCTAAAATAAATATTAAACAACACAATTAACTGATTAGTTTATTATTTAGGTACCCCTGAATTGGGGGATTTCATGTCCTAGTGTCTTCAATTAGATTAGTCACACTCCACCAACCTAAAGGTCTACTTGTAGTGCAATGTGGATAGCGTCTATGTACAAAATGTTAACCATAGGTTACTCTCAACTTGAGGGAGACCAAAAATAGAAAGCAACTTATATGTGTGTATTTGGGTGGGGGCACTCTAAAAAGATCTGATGTAGAACATGTGGCAGAGGGAATTTTGGTCAAATTCCTTTGTTTAAGGCCATCAAAAGGAAATTTTGTTATTTTATAAAAGTTTTGTTTTAGCAATAACTTTAGTTATAGAAGTCAGAATCACTCACCGCCAATTCTGCTTTGATTCTAGGGTCAAGTATTATTAGTTTCCATGCTTATTTTGATTTTGGTATTTTTAGTAATTTTTTCTATTTCTACTTATTTTTTGTGTTCTATAAATATAGGTTGTAATTGAAAGAAGGAATGGTGCCCAAATGTGAAAAATCCATGGCAAAGCTATACATCTTGAAGATCTCGTCGTTTCCATTCAAGAATGGAATCTCTTGCGTGATTCTGACTTCGGGGTCCTTGATTTCTATTAGTGTCGTTTGGGCTTTTGATGGTCCAAACGCTCCATGAAGTCCTCTGCCATGTGTTCACATCAGTCCCCTCCACTTGAAAAAAACTCATCCTCAAGTTCACCAAAGACAATAAATGAGAATCTGATGCATGATACTATATAAATCTCACACATTAAAAGTCTTTGAAAGAGCCATATTACTAGGACGATCAACGACACAAGTATTATCATTAATCTTTCGCAAGATCTGATGTGGACCAAACTTTTGCTACTTCAACTTGTTGTACGTACCCACTGGAAAGCTTTCATTGCGGAAAGGAACCATAACCATATCACCGTATTTAAAAAATTTCAGGCACCTATGTTTATCAGGCCTAACTTTATACTTAGTGGTTGATTCTACGAACCACTTCTTGACGTATACAGGGATTGATGTTTCTTTTCAACCATATGATCAACAACGATACTCATACCTACTAATTTTGGGGGCTTACCAGTAAAGCGATGAGCAAACTCAGCTTGAACAATTGCAAAATCCCACTGCTCCAGTCTCTTACTAGACAAGCTCCACATAATGTTGCCTAATGTATTGTTCACCACCTCTATATGTCTATAGACGACACGTATTGCTATACTGCAATGACATATCCAAACATTTCCATAGTCTCCACGCCAAAAATAGCTCAAAAAAACTTACTATCACATTTAGAAATAATAGTATTGGGAAGTCCATGCAAACGAACAACCTCTTTATTTGCCTGGCTCCACTAGTGTCCATGCCATGGATTCCGCGTTACGCAACCGGGATGATATGCTTCGCACCTTAAAGGACAACCTCCATTCTGCTCAAAACCGTATGTGTGTGTATGCCGATCATCACAGAACAGAGTGTGAATTTGCAGTCGGTGATTGGGCTTTTCTCCGTTTACAACCCCATCGTCAATGCTCAGTGGGTTATCGCAGTCCTCACAAATTATAACCACACTTCTATGGTCCATTCCAGATCTTGACTCGGGTCGGCCAAGTATCTTACAAGCTTGCTCTTCCTACTCGGTCCAAGATCCATCCAGTGTTCCACGTTTCACTATTAAAGAAGAAGCTTAGTGATCGGATCTCTTCGCTACCTATACTTCCGTCAATCACGAATCTGGGTACACCCAATTGGATACCGCCCAAAATTATTGATCGCGACAAATTTAAGCATAACAACCACACCATTACGAAGATGCTGGTTCAATGGGAAGGCCTACCTAAAGAGGATGCCATGTGGGAAGTTTCTTATGATTTTGTCTCTCGCTTTCCAGCCTTTGCAACTTGAAGACAAGTTGCATTTCACGGGGAGTGCATTGTTGCGATACCCTCTTCACTTATGTCGTCAATCTCCACATATCACTTGGACACTTAGGCTGTGTTTGATTGCACTGAAAATTTTTCCGAGAAAATACATTAGGGATATGCCTTAAATGGCTGATTGATTGCAACTGAGAACACGTATTTCAATCATGTGAGAAAATAAAGGTGTATTTTCAGGTGGAAATGAGTCCTTGCCTATCTGGATGGGAAATGAATTCCGGGCTTAGTAGGAAAAATTATCAAGATTTAAATGGCTTGTTAAGGAAAATTATATAGATTTATATTTGCTATCTAATAATGGACAGTTGTGTTTTCCTAGGGAAAATGCAATTTTCCCACTTTGTAATCAAACACAACCTTAAGTCCTATTAGGATTTGTCTTTATGTTGCTTAGGATTCCTTATTTGATTGGGTCACTAGTTAGGTTTCTTTTTTAATTGGAATCAGTCCACAGTTGTTTAAGATGGATTAGGAGTCATAGTGTCTACGTGATGGATACATGAATTCTATAAAAGGTGTAATCACTTCATTAGAAAGCATAAAATTATTATTAATTATCTCTAGTTTACATTAGAATAGCCATTGTTAGCCATAGAGTAACTTAGACTTGAGAAAACATTCGCTGGCCCAGAGGGACTTCAAACTTTGAAGTCTCCCCACCCAAAATGTCTGACAAGTACCCCAATCCCTTAACTTAACCCTGGTTAAGCCCTTGGTTAGTGGTCAATAAGGGGTACTTGTCAGACATTTTGGGAGGGGGACATCAAAGTTTGAAGTCCCCCCGGGCCAGTGAAAATTTTCTCACTTAGACTCTATCAAGGAGCGAGAAGAGAGAAAGAGAGAAGATAAGAGGGAAAAGAGAGGAAGGTTAACTGTTTTTGTCGGTTAAGTTCCTCAAAAATTTTTTAAGGAAAAGGATGTAAGTAGGTATACCTGAGACTTTTGCAAATGTGGAAGCACGATTTTTGTTTCTCACCGCTGTCATCTGGGCCCACTAACTGTATGGATGTTAATCACATTGATCGTACAATTTTTGTTACTCACCATTGTCATCTGGCCACTGACCGTATGGATGTTAATCACACCCCTTGGTGGATATATAGAATCACCTTGATTAGTAATCTCTAACCATTTGATTTTAATACTTTTTTAAGGCGCACTTATAGTCGTTGAATTCAATCATTTATTGAGTACTAAAACCAATGGATAAAAATCATCAAACAAGCTGATTTTTGGTATGAGTGTCTACTAAGGGTGGGCTAAACATCCATGCGGTCAGTGGGCCCATATGGCAGCGGTGAGTAACATCATGACCCTGTTTTCAATCAACACATAACATCACAAGGTTTAAAGTTTTTGTCCATTAAGTAAAGTTCATCGATTTTATTACCCCCACATAATGAACAAAAAACTACGAACTTGGTCCGTCGTATTTCTTAACAACGACTAAGTCCATCATTTTTCGCACCTTTATAAAATGGCGGTCATGGTCCGTCGTTTTTTGCACCTTATCAATGTCATATTTTGCTCAATTTGGTGTAGTGTACGATTATTCTCGATCCTTAGTCCATGACTACGCAAATCTCAATTATTAGGTATAACTCGTTCATTACCTTGGATTTGGTTTCTCTCGAAGGACTGAGTTAACTGCGTGATTGCAACATGCATATCCTATAGCCATTATTGATTCTCCCATTAGAAAGCTTCAACCTGGCTACTGATATAAGGTCGACGCTCGAGAGCACTACCCACAAGATTTGTCGAATTAGAATAGTCATTAGCCTTTGGAACAAGGGAAAAATCATAGAATATCATGAAGAAAGGAGTGCCTGACTCTGCCCTTGTCATGATCACTCTTAATGGTCTTGGTGAAGATTATCGAATGTTTGTCACTTCTCTTTTTCTCTGATATCAACTGACGTAGCGAAAGCATAAAGTTAATCACAAAATTGAAAAAGAAAGAAGAACATTATCTTCAACTAAAGAAAAGCCTTGAATCCACAAGGAGAAAATAACAATAGAAGCTTAAGTAAAGCATGTATTATTGATCAATTCGTCGAAGACCATTAAATGGGGATCAATTTTGCTATTTTAGGAAAGTTTTGATTTAGTAATAACTTTAGTTTAGAAGTCGATCACTCACAGTCGATTTTGCCTTCATTCTAGGGTCGAGCATTATCAATTTCCATGCTTAGTTTGATCTTACTATTTTTAGTAAAAAAAATTATTTTTGCTTATTTTCGTGTTTTACAAATATAGGATGTAATTGGAAGAATTAATTAATATTACACATTTTGCTTAAAATTCTATTGTTATTCTCTCCTTGTGGATTCAAGGTTTTTCTTCGGTTGGAGACGACGCTCTATGCATCAAGTTATGACATCATATACGCCGCAACAAAATGAAGTGGCAAAGAGGAAGAACATAACTTTGGTTAAGTTAATGCTATGTTTACCTTTATATTTATAGGGTGAAGCAATTTTATCTGCATGTTTTATTCTAAATAGAGTTCCTTTTAAAAAGGTGAATAAAATTCCGTATGAATTTTGGTTGAACAGAAAGTCTAATATTCGTCATCTTAAAGTATGGGGTTGTCTTGCCTATGTAAGAAAACCTGACATTAAGAGACCTAAATTGGAAAATAAAACTTATAAATGTATTTTTATAAGCTATTTTAAGAATAGTTCGGCATATAGATTTCTTAATCTAGAATTGAATGGTATGTTTGAATTTATTGATATGGAATTCTTTGAAAACTTGACTAGATTTAATTCCAGTAAACATAATTCAGAAAATCATGTGAACCAACGTAACATTACAGTTAATGATAATGCACATGATGAGATCCTAGAAGAAAATGAAATTGAACCTAGGAGGAGTAAGAGACCTAGAAAAGAAAACACTTTTTGATAGGATTTTTTTATTTACCTTATTGAAGGAGATAGAAATGAAGTAAAGAACAAAATAAAATTTATTCTTAAAGTAGAAAATCTAAACACATTTCGAGATGTCATGACATCTCGAGATACTGAATTTTAGAAAGAAGCCATAAATGATGAAATAAGTTCTATAATGACAAACCAAACATGAAAACTAGTGGACTTGCCCCCAGGGGCAAAATCTATAGGATGTATATGGATATTTAAAATGAAATTGAATGTTGATGGTTCAATTAATAAATTTAAAGCAAGATTAGTTGCTAAAGGATATAAACAAAAAAAAGGCGTAGATTATTTTGATACATATGCACTTGTAATTCAGATATCATCTATTAGAGTTTTAATTTCTCTTGCATTGATTCATCATTTAGTTATCCATCAAATGGATGTAAAAACGACATTTTTAAATGGTGATGTAGAAGAATAATTTACATGGAACAACCCGAAAGGTTCGTTTTACTAGGCTAAGAAAAGAAAGTATGTAAATTGATTAAATCTCTTTATGGCCTGAAGCGAGCACCTATGCAGTGACATGTGAAATTTGACAAAATAATGTTATCTACTTGTTTTAAAGTTAATGATGTTGATAAATGTATTTATAGCAACTTTATAAATAATATAAAAGTTATTATTTGCTTGTATGTTGATCACATGCTTATTTTTGGTACTAACTTAAAATGTGTATAGGATAATAAGAAATTTCTCTCATCTAACTTTGATATGAATGACTTAGAGGAGGCTGATGTGATTTTAGGAATCGAAGTGAGAAAAGATAATGCATTGGTATTATCTCAATTTCATTATATTGAGAAAATCCTTGAGAGATATGGTCATTCTGATCACAACCCAACCTCAACACCTGTTGATCCTAGTTTCAAGTTAATAAATAATATGGGTAGATGTTATGCTCAAATTGAATATGCTAGCGTTATAGAAGTCTCGTGTATGCAATGCATTGTATGAGACCTGATATAGCATACGCTGTAGGAATGCTATGTCGATTTACAACCAACCCAAGTAGAGAACATTAGAATGCTATTTCAAGGGTTTTTAGATACCTGAAGGGTACTTTAAATTATGGCTTACATTATTCAGGATATCCCACTGTATTAGAAAGATATAGCGATGCTAGTTGGAATAATGTAGAGTCAAATTCTAAATCTACTACTGGTTGGATCTTTACATTGGGAGGTGCTGCAATATATCTTGGGGGTCCAAAAAGCAGACATGTATTTCTGATTCAGCTATGTTGTCAAAATTCATTGCATTAGCTGATTCATGTAAGGAAGCAAAGTAAATTAAAAATTTGTTGATTGATATCCCACTTTGGGTGAAGCAAACTCCTGCAGTAATAATCAACTGTGATAGCCATGCAACATTATACAAAGCAGCTAATAAAATGTATAATGGAAAGTCTAGACACATAAGTCTAAGACATCATTTCATTAGACAATTACTCAAGAGATGAGTAATTACGGTCGACTATGTGGAGTCGATCGAACAAAAACCTAGTAGATCATTTGACAAAAGGTCTAGCTAGAGAGATGGTTTCTAAAACATAAAAAGAAAATGGGGTTAAGGTCTATAAAATAAACAATCACATTAAATGGGAACCCAATCTAAGTCTTGAAAATACATACTAGATTCAATGGGTACGAACAAGTTGAATAAATGATTATGTGTAAACACTAAAAATATAATTACCTCATTCTTAACATCTGGTGTTGGTTTCATGTAAGAGATTAGAGGATGAGTAAAGACTCTTAATAACTATACATAATTCTAAGTAAAGTGAATTACATGATCACTTATTAGATGGACTTACCTATAGGAGTGTAGAAGTAAGACCGCTTCTTATGAAAATTAGATAATTTCTAAAGCACTCATGAAATTAGGATATTGCACAAGGCCATTAATGTGCAAGCTCTAAGAACACTCTAAATTATGGAAATAAATGTGTGTAATGAATCCACTTGCCTCTAAGGGTCCTTGGTTCAAGACGCAGTCACCGTAGCACCTTGATAAAGTTTTGATTCATTAACACTAAGTGGAGTTTCAAGTCCAAAAGACACCTTAATCTATGCATTTATTTCTATGATGTAAACCCAGAGATTTGAAACATCATTTTATCGAAAAATGAGTCAAAACTACTGAAACTTGATCCCGTAATGATACATAGGCAATGTTATGATGCAACTATAATTTATTTTTATTTATATAATTTTTTATTTTGAAAATAGTGGGGGTTTGTTAGAAATATTTTTAAAATAAATGAAAATCAAAAAAGTTCATTTCTTTTTTGTCTTTTTGTGTACTTTATTTTTTTTCTTTACAATTGAGAGATAGTCCTACATCACAATGAAGGGAAGTTTCCTTTCTTTACAAGGCATAAAGCATACCTTCACATGTGTACTTCATGCACACATATGAAAAAACGTTAGTTTGTGCTACGAAGGACCATGTGCTCGCGCACGCTCGCATAACGATTAGGCGTTTAGGGCCTTTTTGGTACTTTTAGAGGTGCACTTGGCACTTCGCATCATCGCGAGGAGTTGAGGATCTTTGATATTTGGTTGTTGATTGATCAACGCTTGATCCAGATGATGTATGTGGATTGATGAGATCTAATATCCCAATGGTTATCTTTGACAGTTCCAACGATTACAGATGATCCAACAGTCATATTGACTTGCGCGATCAATCTGAACCATAGGATCATAGTTTGACATGTATGGATGTAGATTGATCCGATCTAACCGCTAATTAAATCTGGACCACTAAGATCTAACCGCCAATTAAATCTAGGTCATTCAAATAAAACGTCAATCAGATCTAGATCATAGGATCCATATGGTGTCTATTCGAAACAGACACAAACTTGTTTATTTAAGACAAAGCTTAGGATTGAAACAAACACATTGAAATTCGCACTAATCTCTCTCTTGTACAAGAATAATAACAAAGTTCTGGGTAACATCAGTTTGTAGAAATTAGAGTGTTTGGGTTGATTAAATTGTGCATAATTCGATCTCAACCATTGTGATCAAGGGGCTTCATTGTATCTTGAAGGTGTTCTTTCTAAACCCTATGTGCACTCGCGATTTCGATCGGAAGGAGAGAAATATCGTCTAAAAGACATCGATTATCTTCAAGCCTTGGAGACCATTTGATCATCATCTTCTTCTATTATTTATTTTCCGATTCTTTCATTGGCGTTAGCATATATAAATTTTACAACACTCCCCAAAAGCCTTTCCTTGCAATCGATTCTATCCCTAAAGATTTTTACCAACTAGGTAACTAATATTACAAAAACTCAAAAGGATCTCAATTTGAAAAATAAACAAATCTCAATTAACAGAAAACTGAGATAGAAAATATGGCACTAAATTTCCTAAGGCTTGCTATCTTGGTTTTCCTATTAACCGAGATAAAAACAATTTTTTCTCGGTTCTTTGTAAAACTAAGATAGAAAGTCATTTATATCTTTAGGCACTTCCAAATGAATGCTTGGGTTATAACTGGGACATCAATTTTCCAAATAGTTACCATGTCTTTCTAATGAGTATTGTAGGGGGGAAATATTATATTTTATCTCACACAATCTTCGAGGTTAATTCAACTCGTATCTTGAAGTAGATCAGTTAGATTGGAAGGATCTGAAGCTTCAGGATCTGAATTCCTCTTTGCCACTGATGATGGAATAATCTCTCCTGAGTGGTGATGTACCTGTTGGCAATACTCCGACGCTCAAGTCAGTGAATGTTTTTCTTCTCACATGATCAAACACACAAGATCAGATGAAAGAGATAAAGAAATGATTCTAGATAAGAGCTCAGGGTTCGGATCCCTTTATCAGTTCTAGAAGTACCATATTTATAGTTTTTGCATGGTTTAACTCATACCCCATGAGTTCGCTTCTCATTGGCTAGATCCAATCCTTGAAGAATCTGTCTGACGCAACCTCTTTTCATTGGATTTGAACTCCTTTCATTTAGTTAGATATAGAAATGCCCAAGTAGCGACTTGCGTGGTAGATATTTGAATGAAAAAATGGCGAGGATATCTGTAATGGTTAGACCTGTTGCCAAGTGGCATATACCATATAGAAATTGATATATCTTTTCATAGTATTTGATGTTGTGACTTATCGGGAATGGTTGAATGCTTTGTCCGTCAAGTACCTTACGAAGGACTTGCCGGGAAGGTTTGAATGTCTTGACCGTCAAGTATCTAATGAAGGATTTGCCGGGCAAGGTTGAATGCATTGACCATCAAGTATCTAAATGAAATGACTTGCCGGGAAGGGTTGAATGCCTTGACTGTCAAGTATTTAATTAAGGACTTGTCGGGCAAGGTTGAGTGCCTTGACGTCAAGTATCTAAAGAAAGACTTGCTGGAAAGGGTTGAATACCTTGACCGTCAAGTATCTAATGAAAGATTTGCCTGGAAAGGTTGAATGCCTTGACCGACAAATTAATCACTAAGTTAAATGCTCTTCATTACCTGTCTTTCCCGAGATGTGTCTCCGACGTCTCATCATACATGTGGCTCTTTCTGATGCGCGTTTCCTACTATTGAAAAGATAATGACTATCTTAGGCGAGTCTTGTCGGCTCATTTACTCACATGTACTTCGAGGTTTCAGGTGTCTGTTATTGCATATCACACTTGTTGTGGCAGGAACACGTGTAGTTCTCTGATAGGCTAGAAAATACGGTACCCACAAGTATGATGACACGTGTACGGCTAATATTAGTCAGTTATATATGATACCCACAATAAATAATATATAATGGACATTATAATAGTCATTATTTTTAAATAATGTTCATTATCCATAACGTTAAATGTGTTTTTCTAATTTTTGGCCTTGAAGCATTACTATTATAACAATTTTTTTAAAACCATGTAGATTGTAAAAGACATCATACTTTCAACAGCAGGAAAATTAAAAATTTTCCTAAATAGAACAATAAGGGAATCAACAATACAGTAGACTTTTTATAACAATCCCGAGCGAATAATGAAAAAGATGTAACAAGGTAGACCTGATGCTTTTCAGTGTGAGGAAGAATGATTTTTGCTCCTCATCTGCTCAGCCACAACAGAGATTGGATTAGATCAAAGATTATTACAATGATGACCAATATCTTGGCAGGAGATACATACGATATGACCACCCACAATTTACCAACGTTATACACCTCGTTAGGGTGTCATCAATTATCGGTGAACAACTTATAGGTTTCTGGTGGCTTGACAACACCACAACCGTCTGATTTGGACTTAGGATTTTGGCGTCAACTTGTGCATTTCTGTTGCTCACCTCTGCCCTCTGGGCCCGCTGACCGCATGAGTATTTAGCCCATGCTTTGGTGGATAAACATACCAAAAATCGCCCTGATTGGTAATCTCTAGCCATTAGGATTTAGTACTTTTAAGGCGTGATTCTAGACGTTGGATTCGACCTTTTTTTTTGTACTAAAACCAACAGCTAAAGATCATCAAACAAGCAAATTTTTGGTATGATTGTCTACCAAGGGGTGGGCTAAACATCCATGAGGTCAGTGGGTAGGGGTGAGTAATAAAAATGTGCTATAGCTTGATATAACACGATCAATGTTTTAAAACTAGTCGAGTCAACTCAAAACTCGACCGAGTTGACTTGATTCGGCTGAGTTTCAAGTTGACCCGAAATAAGCTCGAAACTAATAAACAACAAGTTTGGTGCATTGTTGTTTTTGTTGTATTTTTTGGAAAAACCAACGCACCAAGTACGTTGTTTTTTAATCGACGCACCAAATAAGTTATTCGAATGCCCTTTCAACACAAATTCAACCAAATCTTATAAATTATGCTATTTGTATATTAATATTAATATATCTATATAATATTAATATATTACTCGAGTCGAGTTACTTCAGGTCGAGTTCAAGTCTTCGAGTTAACTCAACTCAGTAGCCTTCCGAGTCTAGTCGAGTTTTCAAACACTAATCACAATTCACTACCCAAAACTTAAACCCAGACTGGAAATTTAGATCTTCTATTGCAATAAAAAATTAAACCTAGACCCTGATAGTTGGAGTTGGCGCCTTGGGTACTGAGAAAAGATTCACTGACCCCAGGGGACTTCAATGTCTGACACATACCCTACCCCTATCCCTTAACCCAACCCGCATTAAGCCTTTTGTTAGTAGTTAACAAGGGGTACTTCTCAGACATTTTGGGACGGGGACTTCAAAATTTTGTGAGCAAATTTTTTCCCTAGGGTACCCATTGACACCCTTACCTGGTTTTGCTAAGGGTGGCGTTAATTGCACATACCTTTTTTGTAGTAACACCCACAACTTATCTACACATACCATAAGTTGCATCTAACTTAATTATATGCACCCACCTCATAGTCACACCCACCTAAACAAAAGGTCGATTGAAAGAGGAACAGAAAAGAGAAAGGGAGAAATCATAGAAGAGAAAGAGAAACCCCATAGAAGAGAAAGAGAAACCGTTGAAGAAAAAAGAGTAACCGTAACAATCATCCTCCCTCCACCGAAGACTCCATTGAAGGTGATTGATCATCTTGTTCGATTTTTCGGTCTTGATCCACCAAAACTCATCATTCTTGTTCGACTTGAGATTTATTTTTATTTTTAGAAGAAAAAGATTATTTTTCGCCACCAAATTCAAGGTAAGTCATTAGATTGTTCTTATATATTTTTATTGTAATACATCAAATAACATATATTAGCTTAGTCGTTGAATGTTTATTGTGGGTGTAAATTGTTCGATAAAATGTCTCAGAGAATTTACACACAATAAATCTTACATTTCAAAATGTATATGTGATGTTACATCTTTAAGTTGTTTATGTAAAATTTTTGAATGGTATCGATTGATTGGTTTTAATAGTAATGCGTCGAGCACTTCGTAAGATGATAGGAAAGAGTAACAGTTCAAATACGTCAAATCCTCCTCCACTACCACCTCCCCGGATTACACCCACAGCGTCTGAAAGGAGACGCCGCACAGAACGTTCAGAAATACAACAACAACAAATAATGGAAGAACTATTTCGTCCAATTCAAGAAAATGAACAAGTTGAAGAAGATGCATCAGAAGTAGAAGCCTCGGCAGAAGAAGAAGCGTCGACAAAAGAAGAATTGTATACGGGAAGAAGTGTATACGGAAGACCAATACTATAAAGTACACCCCCAGTACACTGTAATGTCACGTGGTGGGATAATATATGTTACTAATATACGTTACTAATACGCATGAACTGACCAATACTTAGATGCATACAACATATCACAAAAATCAGAGACTGAGATTGGTCCACTATGCCACATCATTTTAGGATTCTGTTAAGGCGTATAGGGTTGTTTAAGTTAGCAAGGTACGCATATAGAACAAACAATCGAGTACTTATTTCAGGGTTTGTTGAGAAGTGGCACCCTGAGACAAATACATTTCATCTCCCATTTAGTGAGA
The DNA here is from genome assembly GCA_035048495.1 of Euptelea pleiosperma. Classification (NCBI taxonomy): domain Eukaryota; kingdom Viridiplantae; phylum Streptophyta; class Magnoliopsida; order Ranunculales; family Eupteleaceae; genus Euptelea; species Euptelea pleiosperma. Next base: position 3,827,336 of record CM068544.1, read on the forward strand.
TGACGATCACCTTGGAATCATCACCAAAAATTTGAAGAAAACCCTAGTTTTGAACCTAAAAACATAATCATCTTTGACAAAATATAGTAGACATCATTACCATGCAAGCAAACAACATAGAAATCACTATATGGATATACAACTAACCTCCATACCTTGTTTGTAAGAGAAGAAGGAAATAGAGTCGAGTTAACACGTTTTTCTTCAATGGCGGAGATGGATTGAGAGAATACGAGGAAACGAAGCGTCTCCTCTGTTTCTCTTCCATTTTTCCTTTGTTTCCACTCCATTTCACCATCCGTTTCTCCATTTCTCTTTCGTTTTCAAGCCGTTTCTCCTTCGTTTTCCCTCCTTTAAACGGTTTTTTCAAACGTCTCCTGTTTTTTTTTTTTCTTCTTCTTTGTGGGTGGGTGTGGGTAACGATGACTCCGACTCCACATTTTAGAACTTATTTTGTTTTAAGGTGGGTGTTACAACAAAAAAGGTGTGTGCAATTAACGCCACCCTTTTGCTAATTGTCTTAGACATCGAGAATGAAGGGTATTCATTAGAGTTGGTGTGTTTGATCTGTTAAACAGTTCGCCGATCCCAGTCCGGATTGCCCCAATCTGAACGATCTTGGCGAGATAACCCCATTATCGTTCAGATCGGTGGCTCTTGATGCCCATCCGGATCGCCTTATCCAGAATGGGATTGGCCGAGAATTCGAACCATGCATGAATCCTACCGATCTGATTGATTGAATTTGCAAAAGGAGCACACAGGCAACAGTCCAAAACAACAACAACAACAACAACAACCACCAGTACATCTCTCAACAAATTGTCTCCTCTCCCTCCCCTCTCCACACAAGAAGACCAGACAAAATTTACCATAGAAAGAAAAGAAAGAGAGAACCACAACCTCAAACACCCCACAAACTCCCCTAGGCACTACTGACAGGTTTGCGATCATCTTCCGTGATCTTATAAACAACAGAAGAACGACTAGTTGCAACGGGAACATTGCTCGTGCTGGCTTCATCGTCGCTTGCAAATGAAGTCTTAAATATCTCTTTACATTTATAAAACTCAGCGTACTTCAGCGTTGGAAACATTTTCTCCAATTCAGATCTTGTTATCTTCAAATTCTTTAGAAATCTTAGACGAACAGTCTGCACTTGGGAGACCTGACCACCGTCTTCAATCCCATTTAGAATGCATAGATTCCCTCCCCTGAAGTAAAGCTTCTTCAAGCTGGGTTCCCCTTTCCCCTCTATCAATTCTGGTGCCGCCGCTTTAGACCTACCGCCGCTTAGCAATTTTGGTGTTGACAATTCTGCTGCTGGTGCCTCCTTAGAACCGCCACATAGAGTACTGCAATTGCATAGACTCCGTCCCCTGAAGTAGAGTTTCTTCAAGTCGGGTTCCCGAGACTTTCTCTGTTTGTCGCCCTTTTGCAATTGATCTTGTGCCTCATTCTTAGAACCGCCCCTTGGCGTTTCTGCTGCTTGTGCCCATAGCAATTCCGGTGCCTCCTCCTTAGGAAAGCATCGGAGGTCTAGTTTTTCGAGATTGGGAGGAAGCTTAAGCGATATCTTAGACGATCTTGGCTTAGACAATGTTGACTGCCTTCTTGTTAATCTCGACAAAGCTCTCATCGGAGCCTTCTTTGTTTTCTGATCACCATCTTTGTTTTTCTGATCATCGCTCGAAGACAACACTCGCCCCCATGTTATTGTAAGGGAATGCAGACCTGTGATATTTTGAAGTGCCTCCAATTCTTCCCAATCTGCATTCGTCACCCCCTCCTCCTGGACGCCGAAGCTTATACTGAGTTTCCGAAGCTTCTTTAGTTTATCTAGCTCACTGAGTTTACAAGCTTCCTGGTTTTTCAAATTACTCACCACAAACCCATCTAGAAATTCTAGATTCGTGAGCGATCCGAGACCCTTTGGCATGTACTCCAGCAAGTAGCACTCGGTGACATCTAAGTGTGTCAACTTCTTAAGCGACGTGATCCCCGACGGCAACTTCTCCAAATTGTGACAAGCTCGGAGATCTAAAACCCTCATCTCGCTCATGTCCTTGATCGATTCAGGAAGGTCTGTTATTCTAGAGACTCCCTGTAGACCGAGATATCTGAGTCGTTTAAGATGCCCCAAGTGATTTAAGAAGGTGGAGTTAATCACTTCTATGTGATACTCTGGCGAGTTCTTCCACCGCCCCAGTTGCAGAGTCGTCATATTCTTGTGCTTCTTGAAGTCTTCTTCGAGACATTCTAGAAACCGCACATCTATGTTGAACAGAGATCGTAAATCGGTTGAATCTGGATCTTGTAGTTTTAGGTCAACCTCCTCTGCTCTTCTTTTATCGGTTTTTGATACGCAGGCACGTCGTGGGCATTCGGATGCACCTGAGCATGGCTGTCCATCTATATTGAAATCGAAAAACATGGTTTCTTTTGCAATGGTGATCGCCATCCATCGAATCCAAGGGTCCAATTTGCAGCTGTGAGGAGATCTGCTCTGCTTGTCGTACAAGGGTACGATGAGACCGCTCTCCCAAAGCTTCTTGAAGCAATTTTCCCCAATCTTCTCAACTTCTTCACCGTCCACGAAGCCTTCTCCAATCCACAAATAGATCAACGACCTCTTCCTGATGATCGAATCCTCAGGGAATATCGAGAGAGAAAGGAAGCAAAGCTTCAACTGAGAATCCAGATCATCGTAAGTGGACCGAACATCGGCCATGGAGAGACTGGTCAATGTCTCCTCTTCGGAATCGAGCCTGTTCCAAACGGTTGGTATTATTGTCTCGTCAGTCTCGTCGGAGTTAAGTCTTTCAGGCAGCAGCTCGAGAAAAGGCCTTGCTTGCCTCCTGATTTCTCGGATCCTCCGAGAGATATCTTGGATCTTGGGGTGAGGCTCGTTGCTTGAAGTTGGGTTGTCGACAGTGGGGGGTTGCTCTTCTTGGAGATGGAGATGTTCGAAGATTTCGTTGGCCGTTTGATGCAGGCGTTGGAACAAGGCCTTCGAACATTCATCCCATGTGCTGACTAAGTTAAGAGATTTTTCTAACTCTTTGAGATTCTTAGTAACCTCCTCGACCTGTTCTTTGATTTTTTCAGACTGGTTCCTGCTCTCAACAATGGCTTTGGCCTTCGACGACCATAGATGGAAGAGATGCGAGAAGTGTCCCTTTTCTTCATTTCCTGAAATCGACATCTTCGTAGTCATCTCCGCTCCTGTAAGATGGACAAGAATCAAGATGACTGATAATGATGAATCAAAGGGGGAGGAAGATTATGAGTCGAACTTTGCGAGGAAACCTTCGCTCACACTATGCAGTGACCGAAGCCAATCACAGAACACAATATCAGCCACGTGGCAGACTCTTAGTCGGCGCTGACCGTATGGATGTTTGGCTAGTCCCTCGCTGGACCTCCAAACCACAAATCAGGCTGATTAGTCATTTACAACCTTTGGATCTTTTCACCTAAATAACTCTCAACTATGCTCAAATTCCTACGGTTAAAATCAACCCATGAAAATAACTTCAATCCAACACTTAGATATCAGTGATTAGGTTTATTTTTGGCTTGTAGGTCCACCTAGTGATTGGCCTAACATCCATACGGTTGGCGTCCACTTAAAGCGTGCCACGAGGCTCGTATTGTGTGCTGTGATCGGCTTCGCTCACTGCATAGTGTGGCAAGGTTTACTCGAACTTTGCGGACAAAGGCCAAACGATGCTATTTTTTGGGTAAAAAGGGTGTACCTTCGGGCTCGTGCCCCAACCCGCCCCAAATTTTTTGGGTAAAAAACTGCCAGAGCCCGAGTTTTGGGTTGGCCCGGCATAAAAAATTTAAAACCTGGTTTCAAATTGAACCTGGACCGAACTCCCAACCATTTGGGAATGGGGACCAAAAATCACTTAGAAATCAAGCTGAATTTTTTTATGGCCAAAGGGAATAGGAGCAAATTCTAGCAAGAGAAAATTATTTTCACACTAGGTGCCAAAAATTGGCATGCAATTACACATTTCCTTAAAACAAAACTACTCGTCCCGTGCCCGTAGCTCAGATTAAACAACTAGTAAAACGGGGTTAAGACTCCATAAAGAGCGGTTTAGCCGAGCCCTTACACTTTGAGAGGAAGTTTAGATAGAGAGAAGAAGGCGAGCTCTTACACTTCGATTGGAAGTTTAGATAGAAACAAGAATATACATGCAGACAGGGACATCTCGATGCAAGTTGAGACCTAACGTGAAAACTCCATACGAGGCCTTTTTTATTTAATATATTAATATATATGGTATTAATTAAAAATTTAACTCTATATGTGAAAAATCTAATTGAGTCAAGCTCACGAGCCCCCCTTTTCTGACCTCTTTCGGGAGTTGTTTTCTTGACCGTGGATTCCACAAATCCAATGGTGGTTGATAGCGCTGCAAAAAGTGAAAAAGTAATGCCACCTCAGCGCTATCAACCACCGTTGGATTCTCAAAAATTCAACTTGATAACAACTATTCATGATAATAAAAAGTTTAAAAAAACATTTAGATGCAAGAATTCCCAGTCTCCTTGCAGTCCATGCAGATGCAGTGGACTCTCGTGGCCGTATATAGATCATTTTTTGGGCCTAATGAATGTGTGGATGTTCAGCCCATCCATTGGTGGATAAACACGTTAAAATCAGCTTGATTGATGATTTATAGCCATTGCATTTACTAAAAAATATGCTTGAATCCAATGGCTAGAATCAATCCTAAAAAAGTACTAAAATCTATGACTAGAGATAACCACTCTTGTTAATTTTTGGTTTGTATGTCCAACGAGTGGTGGGCTAAACATCCATGTGGTTAGTGGGCTGGGGCCATTTCTCACCTGGGCTGGGGCTTCTCTAACCTGTGTCCTAAGTTGACCGCCTTATTGGCCTTATGGTAGAGACGAGACGGTCCTCCTCCCTGCAGAATGTAATGTGTGTCCTACACTTGATGACCTCACGTGTGGCAGGGAGGTGGTATGTCACTCTTGGACACGTATGAGCTCGTGCAATCCGTTGTGATAGAAGTTTTACTTCAAACTTTTCTGGAAGTTTTACTTGCAGAGCTTATTAGAACTCTGACGTGGTCTTCAGAATGGTAAAACAAACGGCTGTTATAATGAAAATAACGGTCGGTATAATGGATTCAGACCTGCCCTGCTCCGTTATGTACCATTTTAACGCTCAAAAAATAACAACCGTTATTTTTCTGAAAAAATTTGTTAAAAAAAGTCTACTATTTTATTTTATTTTTTTAATTTTCTGAAGGTTCACAAGGATGGGCCAAACATCCATACGATCAGTGGTTTCTAAGAGTGTATGTCGGTCACTTGCGGATGATGACGAACATCCCTCGTGAAAGTTCATCACCGATTCACCCAACATACAGAGAAAACCTACGCTTACGGTTCTTAGAGGACAATGACCGTATGGATGTTTGGCTAGTCCCTCGATGGACTTGTAAACCAAAAATTATCTCGATTAGTGATTTCTAAACGTTGGATTGAAATCATTTGCGCGGGTTGATTTTAACCGTAGAATTTAAAGCATTATTGACTATTATCTGGGCACTAGATCCAAAGGTCTAACATAACTAATCAAGCTGATTTTTTGCTTTGCAGGTGCAACGAGGGACTGGCCAAACATCCATACGGTCATCGTCCTCTAATAGTGTGCTACGTCGCTCATACTGTGGTGTGTGATCCGCTTTGCTCACACAGGTGTGAGCGAAGGTTTACTTAACGTACGACACTGTAGTGCCACCGTGAGAGACTGACAGAGATAGAGAAGTGGAAATTAAGTAAGACTTTGATGACAGGGCCCGATGACGGTGCAATAGGAGCCACGTCGCATACTGTTAGAGGACTCTAACCGTATGGATGTTTTTCCAATCCCTATATAGACCTACAAACAAAAAATCATCTTGATTTGTGATTTCAAACCTTTGGATCTTTGTACCTCAAACAATGGTCAATAATGCTCAAATTTCCCACGGTTAAAATCAACCAATGAAAATACTTCCAATCCAATGCCTAGAAATCACTAATCGGTATGATATTTAGTTTGTAGGTCCACCTAATGATTGGCCAAACATCCATACGGTCAGAGTCCTCTAAGAGTGTTCCACGTGGCTCATATTGTGCACTGCCATCGGCCTTGATGACAGGCCCTGCCATCAAAGTTTTATTCGTGGAAATTGGGAAAACTATCAAGGAAACGAGACAACCAGATTTCCACCGAAAGAATCTAACATAAAAACCAAAGAAAAGGCGATAGGGGTGTCAACGGGTCGGTTCCGGTTCGGTTCCTAAGGTGACCAGAACCAGAACAAACGGTTCCGGTTCTTATCGGTTCCGATTCTCCAAGTGATGGTACCAGAACCGGAACCGATTATGTAGTTTTTGTTGGTTCCGGTTCCGATTTCCGGTATAACGGGTCCAATCTTGGTAATATGAGAATTTTTACACTATATTTATAGATTGGTTCCGGTTCTTATCGGTTCGGTTCAGGTTCTTATCGGTTTCGGTTCCATATTAGAGTACCGGAACCGTAACCATTAGTTTCCGGTTCGGTTCCGGTTCCGGTTCATTTTAATCGGTTCCCAAAAATGTGGTACCGGAACCGGTGTTTTCGGTTCCGGTTCCTGTTCGGTTCTGGTTATATCGGGTAAAATTGACACCCCTAGCTGCCGACGACACTAGAGCCTGAGCCTAATTAAAAAGACCTTAAAAGACTCCTTCAAATCTTGTTTTTCCTTAGACGTCCTTGTCCTTGTCCTTTCTAGGCCAAATCTTGCGGTATAACGGACTGAGGCAGTACCGTTAAAACGAATTGTAACGGATGGGCAAAAATGGAAAAATGGAATTTAATGGCGTGCTGAAATTCAAAATTCAAATATTTAAAAACAGAAAATAACGAAAATTTAACAGGAAATAACAGAAATGATGCTCTTTTTCTTTCACAAATTTTTTTCAGAAAATGACGGCGTTAAAACGAAAAAAACAGTCGTTATTTTCCGAGCGGCAAAATGGTTCTTAATGTAACGGGCTTGGGGCTTTACTTTATTAAAACCGTTTAAACGGCGTTAGTTTAAACCACGGACTAAACCCTGAACCCTTGCAAAGCGGAAACTTCTTACCACCCAGAGAATAATCATTTTTGAAAAATTGGATTGGACGACTGACTTGTCAAATTTTCTCGTCAACGGCCTAATATTTCTCGTCAAGAGAAAGAAGACACAGCCTGGCGGTCTTCCATTTTATTAAAAAAAATAATTAAGACAACGAGCAACTCTTTCTTTATGAATTGGTCATCACCCTCTACCCAAAAGATGCTGAAAGGTTGAAAGAACATCACGTGTTAAGGAATCTGGATAAAATTGAAAACAAACTCAAACAAATAAGAGGAAGTAGATTTTTTTAAGGAAACGGTCGGGCTCCAGTTACCGCCCTAAAACGATAGGCTCTGGTTACAAGGCACAATCTGAGCCACGTGGTACACTCTAAGATCACTCTGACTGTATGGATGTTTGGCAAATCCCTAAATGGACCTACAAATAAAAAATCATCCTGATTAGTGATTTATAGGCGTTGGATATTTGTACCCAAATACTACTCAAATTCCCACAGTTGAGATTAACCCATGAAAATAAGTGTATCCGATGCCTATAAATCACTAATCGAGATGATTTTTGGTTTGTAGGCTCACTTAGGGATTGTCCAAGCATCCATACGGTCAAAGTCTTATAAGAGTGTGCCACGTGGCTCATATTGTGTCTCGTAACCGGAGCCAGTCATTTTAGGGCATAACTGGAGCCTGAGCCTTTAGGAAAGTGCTACCAAGGTTTAAAGGGATCGTTATAATGAACTGGGGGCGTAACGTTTATTTTTTATAACATGAAAAAAATGCTCAGGGGCAAAAATGGGAAAAAAATGAAAAATAACAGAAAAAAATGGCACTGAAATTCAAATTTTGAATTTTAAAATCTGAATTTCAACAATGAACGGTCTTTATTATTTGGGCGTTTTAACGGTCCATAACGTAACTGGAAGGTCCCATGGCCATTTTTTAAACCTTGAATGCTGCCCCGGGGACACTAGGACAAAAAGATGTGCGTTTATGGGGCAGTTTTTGGAAAATTAGTTTAGAAGGGGGCGAACTTGAAAATTATGGCAACTTAAGGCACAATTAGATGGCAAATTTTATTTGCACCCAACAAATTTTGCAAGCACCTCGGGTAAAACTTGCTGACCACCCATGGTTGCTGCACCTGATGACCGCCCACAATATGACCCACATGGCACACTTTTAGAGGACATTGACCGTTTGGATGTTTAGCCAATCCCTAGATTGGCTTACAAACCAAAAATCCGCCTGATTGGTAATTTCAAACCTTTGGATCCTTCTACCCAAATAATGGTCAATAATGCTCAAATTCCTACGGCTAAAATCAATTCATGAAAATGACTCCAATCCAATGCTTAGAAATCACTAAACACGCTGATTTTTGGTTTATACGCCCATATGGGGATTGACCAAACATCCATACAGTCCGCATCCGCTAGAAGTGTTCCACGTGGCTCCTATTGTGGACGGGCATCGGGGGCGGTCAGCAAAGTTTTATTCGGGGTGCTTGCACAATTTGTGGGGTGCAAATAAATTTTCCTCAATCAGACAGATAGGCAAGAAGTTGACTCAAATGTGGGGCAAAAGTAGGAAAAAAAAACACTGATCGGGCTTTCCCTCCCGCAACTTAGAATCTTCTCGGCAAGTGAGTCCACTAGTCGCCTCTCTACTAACTCGCTTTCCTTCCACAACTTACAATCTACCCAGCAACTGAGTCTATCGGACGGAGTCTGCGTTGGATACCTTTCAGTGCGGTCACCCGTGCAGATTGCAAGTAAGTAAAACTGTTGGCAACTGAGTCTTATCTTCTTCTTCTTCCTCTCTCTCGCCGTTTCTTGTCTTGTTTGTTTTTTTTCTTTCCCTTCCTTCGATTTACATGGTTGACTGAAGGCATTTTCGTCAAAGTTTATTAAAATTTATTTCTGCATTTTCTGCACAGAACTTAGTATGATAATGTTGAAGTTGTCCAGTTTGATGTTTGGATCGTCAATTTCCTAATTGTCAGACGCAACAATTCTTCCAGGCTCACTAACGTTTGTCCCATGTTTTTGTGGATTTACATACCAAAAATTGGATTGATTTGTGATTTCTAGCCGTTGGATTTGAGCATTTTTCATCTTGGATTTGGAACTCACCCTTGAGGCGTTCATGAAGCCCTTGATGATTAAAATGATCGAAATCAATGAATAAAAATCACAAATTAGGTCATGGTTCGACCGATCGGCGGGATTTGCAGGGATCAGTCCATTCAGTCTTGGGGTTGTTTCGCGGTCTTGCCCGAGTCATCGTGAGACCGGGCGATCCGGATTGGAATCTTGACAGCATGAAAATCAGGCTGATTTTTTTGTACGATGGCCCAATTTGGGAGAGGTGTGGAATTAAAATGAATTAGTGACCAAAATGCCCTTGTTCTATTCATCCTAAGAGAAAGATGTATCGAGGCATACCTCACTCTTTTTGGCGTGTAGAAGCACGATTTTTGTTACTCACCGCTGCCCCCTGGGCCCACTGACCGCATGGATGTTTAGCCCACCCCTTGGTTCATATACCAACCAAAAATTCATACACAAACCCTAATCATTCCTTATGACCCCTAAGAAGGTCCCACCCACAATATCTGCTGTGCCTCAATAAGTCAATAAGATGATACCAACCCTAAAGTCTTTGGGATAATCAGTGTGATCATCCCAATCAGGTCGAGTTTTGAAGGAAAGGGGTCTCCTAGGCAGGCCCACGTAATGCTGGGTCCAGTCACTTGTAGTAGGAAGTTTTGGAGGTGCCACACTTATTATGATACGCCACTTAATTTACTTGTGGTCCATAAGATTGCGCGAGCCAGGTGAAGCTCCAGAACTGGCCAGGGACCCAAGTAACCTGGCCCCGCCTTATAGCCGTTGGAGAATATATCATTTTAATTAGTGATCCCTGGAGATCGGATATCAACATTTTTTCATCAGGAACAGACTATAAAACGCATTGGGCTGTATTTCCTAGCCCAGCCCACCCTATAATTAACACCATTGGTTGTGTTTGGCATTTTGGAAAATAAGCAGAAAAGCTGCTAATTGCAATTTGGGATGGATTTAAGCTGTTGGAAACAACACCTTTTTGTGGGTTTTCAGGTAAAAGCAGAAGCACCTGAAAAATTGCTTCTCCTAACAGCTTCTGCAGACCACCGTTTCTAAACTTAAGTGAAACTTTATAAATATCGAAATTACTTTCCAGCCTTTAATAACTTTCTTAAAAATGACAAAACAAATCCCTTCTAAGCCTAAAATAACTTTTGCAAAATAACAAAACTTCTGTCATCTTAAAATATTATCCAAACTTTTGCCAACTTTAATGCCCAATTCTTAACTCTCTGTATTTCCTTTTTCTTGATTGTAGTTTATTTTGGGGTTGTTGGCAGTTACAGCGTTACAGAAGAAGCAAAAAAGTATGGCAAGGAAGAGGGAGGTCTTGGAATTGTTTCCCAAAAGCATGAGGAAATTTTGGAACCTGTGGGAGCTCAGGGTCTTGGTTTTGGTCAGCCTCACCATACAGATCATCCTCATCCTCTTCGGAAACAGTAGAAAGCGCAACGTTGCCAAATGGATTAGCATCGTTCTTTGGTTGTCCTACTTGTTGGCTGATTCCGCTGCAACATTAGCCCTCGGCGTCCTCTCGAACAACCAAGGCGATTCCGAATTTGATGACAATTGTTCTAAAGATGATCATCACGTCGATCCAAACAATTACATTCTCACATTTTGGTCACCTTTTCTTCTGTTACACCTCGGTGGCCCCGACACTATCACAGCTTTCTCTTTAGAAGATAATGAGTTGTGGTTAAGACACTTACTAGGACTTCTGTTTCAAGTCGGAGTTGCAGGCTATGTCTTTCTCAGGTCCCTTCCAAATAGGAAGATGATCTTATCTGCCACCATTTTAATGTTTATCGCGGGAATTATAAAGTACGGGGAGAGAACTTGGGCTCTCATGTCTGCAAGTAGAGAGAATTTTAGGGAGTCTATGGTCACTGATCCTGACCCCGGCCCCAACTATGCCAAGTTCATGGAGGAATTCTCTTCGAAAGAAACTGCAGGGCTCAATGCAAAGATATTATGGGAGAAGGAACCTGAGTCCCAAATGCCTTCAGAAGGACCAGAATCGAATAACACTGTCCAAACTATTGGGACGGAGGAGGATATTATATCTGAAGCCCATCGCTTCTTCCAGATATTCAAGCGTCTTATCGTAGATCTCATTCTCACTTTCCATGATCGGAATGATAGCACATCCTTCTTCAAGAAGCGTACTTGGGAACAAGCTTACAAAGTGATCGAGATTGAGCTCGGGTTTGTGTATGATGTGCTCTACACTAAGACGGCTGTCATTCATACTCGCACAGGTTGCATTCTCCGCTTCTTTAGTGTCTCCTCCATCATTTCTGCTTTTGTAGTCTTCTTGCTAGCCGAGAAGCCTGGATACTCTCCGACCAACCTAATCATCAGTTATGTGTTATTGGGTGGGGCAATTGCTTTGGAGATCTGGTCTCTTACTCGACTGCTCTTCTCAGATTGGACCCTCGTTTGGTTGAAGAAGCAGAACCGTAACCGACTATTGAAGATTTCATTTAAAGTCAAGTCCTATTTTCGATCTCCCAACTACAATAGGTGGTCTAATTCCATGGCACAGTACAATCTAGTAAGTTTTTGCCTCAAAGATCAGAAGACAATCTTCAAAAGGGTAATGAAGTGCTTACAATTCAAGGATATATATGACAAGTACTGGTATAGAACTTACACCGACGTTACAGAGGAGCTGAAAATATTCATCTTCAACGACCTCAAAAAAAAGTTGGACAATGCCGACGATTCTGCAGCTTACAAGCATTTCAACACTTGTAGAGGCGAATTGGCACTCGAAACGATTGAATACAGTAAGGAACTACAACAGAGTATCAAGGTGGAGTTTGATGAAAGCATTCTTCTCTGGCATATAGCCACAGATCTTTGCTTCCACAAGGATGGAAAACAGACAAACGATCTTCTTTCCAATAACCAAAAATGGAGTATAGCTATATCAAATTATATGTTATACCTTTTGGTTTCGCGCCCTTTTATGTTAACTGCAGGAATAGGTCAAATCAGATTTGGGGACACATGTGCTGAGGCCAAGAAATTTTTCCAGCAACGGGGGATATATTCTGGTGAAAAACGAGCTTGCATGAAGCTGCTTAGCGTCGAGACCAAAGTTCCACCAGTAAAAGTGAAAGGAGATAGAAGCAAAACTGTGCTTTTCGACGCTTGTATGCTTGCAAAGTCACTGCTGGATTTAGAAATGGAGAAGAGATGGAAGCTCCTAAGTCTTCTATGGGTGGAGATGCTGTATTATGCTGCAAGTCACTGTAGAGGGTATTACCATGCTCAGCGACTCAGTGCTGGTGGTGAGCTTCTCACTGTTGTCTGGTTCCTAATGGCCCATCTTGGTATTGGAGAGCAATATCGAGTAGAAGCCGGGCATGCCCGAGCTAAGCTGATCGTAGAGAATTAAGATAACATTAGATGGTTTGATTATCAGTTCTCTTTGAAGTTAATATTTATGATAAATGATCTGTTCTTTTAGCAACAGTTTTAATGCTTATCAGACAATCAATCAAAGGGGAAAAAATAGTAGATTACGCAAAGCTAGACAAAAAAATTGGAAAAAATGTGGAACAAACTGGGGTTTTTCCGGGCCGGGCTTGGGTATTGAGCTTGAGTTCGGTAGCTCGTAACTCGGGCCGTGTCTTACCCGAACGGTAGCCCGAAACTCGGGCTGTGTCTTACCCGAATGAACGTATTTGTGAGAAAAACTCTGCTCTTCGCCGGATAGAAAAGTTGTATGCATTGAAGCAGGAAAAAGCAAGGGAGTCCTTTTTAAGAAGTCACCTGGGTCTGGAACTAGATATGATCCTAAAAGAAGAAAGCATTAAAGAGTAAGGGCATTCATTGGACTTTTTTTCGGTTTTTGATGGTATTTCATAGAACTGTTGTAATTGGGAGACGTTTTTGTCATCTTAAAGGAAGTGTAGGGCTGGGATTTTTTGTGGCAATCCAATCACTATAAGAAAAATGAGATTCAGCGACGGACAGACAAAACCGTCACTGAAACCATATGTAGTGACGGACCGAAACCTAGCCGTCGGTAAAAGCCTCGACGGCCACTACAAAATCGTCGTTATATGTCCTTTGCACCGACGGTTTTATTTTGGCCATTGCTGTATGTTTTACTTGAAGGGACGATCATAACTCAGCAGTCGCTGAAAAGGACATATGGCGACGGTTTTCTAGTGGCCGTCGCTATAGGGTGCCCACTCTTGAAAAAGAAAAGGGGCATGTTTTCTTTTTTTACCCTACTGCTATCTGTCTCTGTCGAAACCTCCCCATTTCCACCGGAGGTTGCTAACGCCGTCACGCCGTCCAACCTTCCATTGCCCTGTTGTCTGCGATCCCGTTGTTCGTTGTCCAAGTGAGGAGTTTTTTACCTTTTTTTTTTGTTTTTGTCAATCAATGGCTAGATATCATCAATCTGACTGTATGAATGTTTGGCCGTATGTAATGGATTGTTTACGTTGTGGCGTAGAGTTGCCCCTATAACTATTTGGGGATTCTTCTTGTTTGGGGATTTTGCGTAGAAAAAGGTACGCCATTTTCTTCTACCACTTGTTGCATCGTATATCACATTATTGCTTACTTCCTAAACAACAACAATGGTCCTCTTGGGGGTGTTAATCTGAACCTTCAATTTTAATGGTCCATAGACCTAGTTGCTCAAAAAAGCAGCCACAAGACCAAAATGATTTGTGTTTAGTTGAATGCACCATAACCATTTGTTATAATGTTTAAGTCTGTTTTTTCGATTTTAGGTTTTTTTTTTTTTTTTGCAAATTACATAATGGTCTTGAAGCGTTAAAGTTACCAGCCATTTTTGAAGACCATGTAAATGGTGGTCTTTCAAGACCATGTCCGACAATATACAAGCCTGGAGCTGGCAGGGATCAAAGACATTAAGGAGGTGACCCAATCATCCTTTCAACCAGTACAATATGGGGCCTTAGGTCATTTTCATGGCTGACCTCAAACACTACTGTTGGCTATTTTCTCTCTTTTTTTTTCACAAGGCCCCTGTTGCCACACATTAGATAATTAATGACCATATTGTTGCTACTCATTGCTAGAAATTACTTAGAGCTACAGTAACATTCCTTCATTGAGTGGATATGGAATTACCAAAATGTGTTTTGATCAAATGACCATAGCCATTCATTCTAGTGGGTGGATGTTTTAGATTCAACACATTTTCCCAAACATTCGAAACAATGCGACCGTCCCTCGTTCAATTAGATCGGTTTGTGGTATAAGAGGTATCTAAGTTTGTGTAACACTTCTTGGCCTAACTGGTCGAGCTTGAGCATGATTTTAGGACCCAATAACTGGATGTGCTGGGCTTAGTGTCATGGTCATTTTCTAATATTGATGCCTTGGTGTTCTCTTAATTTAAGTTTCACAAAATTTGCAAAATTTTCAGTCTAATTTCAGTTTTAAGCTATGTCGAATGGAAATCTAAGGAATCCAACAGAGTCATGCTACCCCAAAGATAACCGGACAAAAATATGTGCCAGTTGAGGCCATTTGGATTCAAGAGATCCGTTGGCCATAAGGCAAAACCTATTTTACCCTTTGAAGTTTCCTTGTGGATCGTAATCTCTTTAATCCAATGGTTGATGTCCTCAACTATACACTTTTTGTCCAGTTATCCACCGAGTAGCATTTTCCAATCCAAAACTTTAGCCCACTTGGTAAGGTGAATATTAATATTAAGACTTTCTTACAAAACTCTTAGGTGGCATTTGGTAAAACTTTTTTTCGGACCTTAATTTTGATTCAGCTAAAATTAAGTGATTTTTGTGATTAAGTTGTGTTTGGTAAACTTAATTTCAGCACTTATCACCAAACTCAAGGAAAAAAAGTGAAAAGTGACCCAGCCTTCACTTATTGCGGTAAGTGAATGAATCTTAAATTCTTTTTGGGTCGCTCTACGGGCACCCACGTCTTTAAGCCGGGCACCTCACTTGGACCAAAATGCCCCTCCGTTCAGCTGGGCACCCACTCATTTCCCTTCACTTCTCCTTCTCTCTCCCATCCTCTCTCTCTCACTCTACCCTCTCCCTCTCACTCTCCCCTCTCTCTCTCTCTCTCTCTCTCTCCCTCTCTCTCTCCGGCTTTAGCCTCCACGGTGTTGCACTACCGTGGGGGCTATGTAGCCCACGGTCAGGCTGAGAGAGAGAGAGAGAGAGAGAGAGAGAGAGGATTGAGAAAGGGTAGAGTGAAAGAGAGAGAGAGGGGGGGTGAGAGTTACAGTAGAGAGAGGGTAGAGTGAGAGAGAGAGAGGGGGAGTTACAGTAGAGAGAGAGAGAGAGAGAAGGAGAAGGGATGGGGAAGAAGTGGGTGCCCAACTGAAGGGAGGGGCATTTTGGTCTAGGTGAGGGGCCTGGCTTAAAGACGCCCGTAGAGCGACCCATTCTTTTTTAATACCAACAATGCCATTTTTCAAAGCTTTCTCTTTTAAAAACTTATGAAAGTATCATAATAAATATTTCAAAATACCCACAATACCCTTGACTTAATTTTAAGACTTTAGACCTTCACCAAACAACCTAATTCAGACATAAGTCATTAAGATACCAAATCTTAAGCACTTTAAGCTTTTAGATCTGATAACTTAATTTACCAAATGCCACCTTAAAGTTTTAGTTTCGGTTAAGTTTGGACGTGGCCTACAAGCTTGATGGAAATATCTTGTGTTGGCTGTCGGTATTACCTTTTAAT
Source organism: Euptelea pleiosperma (assembly GCA_035048495.1). Taxonomy (NCBI): domain Eukaryota; kingdom Viridiplantae; phylum Streptophyta; class Magnoliopsida; order Ranunculales; family Eupteleaceae; genus Euptelea; species Euptelea pleiosperma. The sequence continues at coordinate 3,843,338 of CM068544.1, forward strand.
GACAAGTTGACCGTCCACAAAGAGAGAAGCATTATTTTAAATCTGAAACTCTCTATTTGTTCACATTGATCCCCATTAGACTGTATAGATTTCCTCCCCTGATGTAGAGCTTCTTCAACCTGAATCCCCCAGGATTTCTCAACGAAAGTTCTTTGCAAAAGGAGTGCACAGGCAACAGTCCAAAATCAGTGATGACATGTGAAAAAAAAAAGAGGTGCATTGATGGTTTAATCTTGAGCATCCAAACAGTAATATTCTTCTGGATTGCCACAAACCATACAATCTACATCACGGGGACAATCTTAGCCATCCAGATAAGATCCTTCACTTAAAGAAATGTTTAATGGTAAATATTCAATTGATCATCCAGGTGGCCCAACAGTAGATGACGATATGTCACCTGTAAGGAAATCCCTGATTCTTGTATGGGAAGAGACATCCCAAGTTTTTTTTCCCAGAGAATAAGATCTGAATCACTTGAAATTGAACCCTCTCCATCCCTAATTGCATTCTACAATTGATTTTGGAGAGCTCACAAGTTCATCAAAAGTAAGATAGAGAAAGCTCACATGCAAGCACAATGTATTAAAGTTCCTTATAATCAACATGATCAAAGATAACAGGATTCTCCAAAAACAAATTTGATATTGATCATAGGAAGACCTAACAACACCCATATTAATCAAATGAGTGGGATATTACATACTAACAAAAGAAAATCACGACAAACAAACAAGAAGATTTAGAGGTAAGAGTACTGAATATTAAACATGGAAATAAAAACAACAATAACAACCACATTTCACCAAATTCACATTTCTCCCTACCGTACCCCTCCACACAATAAGACCAGACCAAATTTACCATAGAAAACGAAACATACGAGATACCACAAACACCCTCCAAAAGGCCAACTCAAACTCAATTGACCTTGTCTTCGTTACTTGCATCAGTGCCATCATGAGTGATAATCCTATAAACAACAGAAGAACCACTAGTTGCAGCACCCTTGCTCGTGTTGGCTTCATCCTGTTTATCCCCATCTCCGGCTTTGTCACTTAGAAATGAAGTCTTAATAATCTCTTGACATTTATGAAACTCAACGTACTCCAGCTTTGGAAACGTTGTCTCCAATTCATGTTTTGTTATCTTCAAATTCTTCAGAAATCTTAGACGAACAGTCTCCACTTGGGAGACCTGATCACCTTCATGGATCCCATTTAGACTGCGTAGATTCCCTCCCCTGAAGTAAAGCTTCTTCAAGCAGGGTTCCACTTTCCCCCATATCAATTCTGGTGCATCCTCCTCAGGAAAGCATCGGAGGTCTAGTTTTTCTAGTATGGGAGGAAGCTTAAGCAATATCTTAGACGATGTGGGCTTTGACAATGTTGACGGCCTTCTTCTTAATGTGAACGTGGTTACCTTAGACAATGTTGACGGCCTTCTTGTTAATTTCTTCGACATGGAAGCCTTATTTGTTTTCTCAACATCTTTGCTTTTCTCATCGCTCGAAGACAACCCCCATGTTATTGTAAGAGTATGGAGACCTTCAATGTGTTGAAGTGCCTCCAACTGCGATTGCCTATCTGCGTTCATCACCCCCTCCTCCTCCTGTACGCCTAAGCTTATACTGAGTTTTCGAAGTTTCTCTAGTTTAGTTAACTCATTGAGTTTACAGACTTTCTGCTTTCTCAAACTACTCACTACAAACCCATTTAGAAATTGTAGATTCCTGAGCGATCCCATACCCTCTGGCATGTACTCCAGCAAATAGCACTCGGAGACGTCCAAGTGTGTCAACTTCTCAAGCGACGTGATTCCAGACGGCAACTTCTCCAAATTGTGACACGCTCGGAGATCTAAAACTCTCATCTCGTTCAAGTGCTTGATCGAATCAGGAAGCTCTGTTATTCTAGAGACTCCCTGTAGACCCAGATATCTGAGTTTCTTAAGATGCCCCAAGTGATTTAAGAAGGTGTTCATCACTTCGATGTGATACTTCGGCAATTGCAAGTTATTCCACCGCCCTAGTTGCAGAGTCGTCATATTCTTGTGCATCTTGAAGTCTTCCTCCAGGCATTTTAGAAAGTGCACGTCTATGTTAAACAGGGTAAGTAAATTAGAATAGCTTGAATCTGAATCTTGTAGCTTTAGATCAACATCCTCAGCTCGTCTTTTGTCGGTCTCTGATACGCAGGCACGTCGCGGGCATCCGGATGGACCTGAGCATGGCTGTCCGTCTGAATTGAAATCAAAGAACATGGTTTCTTTTGCAATGGTGATCGCCATCCATCGAATCGAAGGGTGCAATTTGCAGCTGTGAGGGGATCTGCTCTGCTCGCGGTAAATGGGTTCAATGAGACCGCTCTCGCATAACTTCTTGAAATAACCTTCTCCAATCTCCTCAACTTCTTCGCCTTCCACGAAACCTTCTCCAATCCACAAATAGATCAACGACCTCTTTCTGATGATCGAATTCTCAGGGAATACCGAGAGAGAAAGGAAGCAAGGCTTCAACTTAGGATCTAGCTCATGGTACGTTGACCTAACATCGTCCAGTGTCTCTTCGTCGGACTCGAGCCTGTTCCACCTGGTTGGTGGTATAGTCTCGTCAGTCTCGTCGGAGTTAAGTCTTTTAGGCACCAGCTCGAGAAAAGGCCGCGCTTGCTTCCTGATTTCTCGGATCTTCCGACCGATCTCGTCGATCAATTTGTCCTGGTGGGACTCCTTGCTTGGGAAATTTTCAAAGAATTCCTTGGACTTTTTATGCAGGCTCTGGAACTGAATCACCGAAACTACGTCCCATTTGTTGACTAAGTTGAGGGATTTATCTAACTCTCTCATATCATTTTTAACCTTCTGGACCTTCTCCACCTTTTCTTTGATATCCTCCGACTGCTTGTTGCTCTCAGTAATGGCTTCGGCTTCTGATGACCACAGATTGAAGAAGTTGAGAAAATGCAGCCGTTGCATCTTGATGTCTCGGATATTCCCTGCGATCTCATCGATCTTATCAATCCATTTGTGGTTGTCGGCATTTTGGGGACGTTTGAAGATTTCGTCGGCCGATTCATTCAGTCCCTGGAACAAGGCCTTCGAACCTTCGCCCCATTTTCTGACTGAGCTGAGGGACTCGTCTAACTCAATGAGATCATGATTAACCTTCACGGTCTGTTCTTTGGCTTCCTTCAACTGGTTGCTGCTCTCAGTAATGGTTTTGGCAATTGACGGCCATAGATTGAAGAACAAGAGATAAGGCAGCGCTTGGTTGATGTCTCGGATCTCCCGAGCAAGCTCGTCGATCTTATCTCTAATCACTTCGTCCTTGTGGGGCTCCTTGCTTGAACTTGGCTTGTCGGTAATGGAAGGGTTGTCGGCATTGGGGAAGATTTCACTGGCCACTTGATGCAAGCCTTGGAACAAGGCCTTGGAACATTTGCTCCATTTACTGACTGAACTGAGTTGTTTTTCTAAATTTTTGAGATCCTTTTCAACATTTTCCACCTGTTCTTTGACGTCCTTCGACTGGTTGCTGCTCTTGATGTCTTCAGCAATTGACGGCCATAGACTAAAGAAAAGCCATAAGGGTCTATGTTCTCCATTTTCTTTATCCGACATCCTCCTCTCCAGTCTCCTCTCCTCCACTCCTCCTAGAAGATGGACTATATAACTAACGATGAATTAAAGGAAGATAAAAAAATCAGGAATAGTAGAGATGTTGCCGTGACATTCTCTTTTTGGGTTCATTAACCCATAAACAGATAAACCATGCACCAAAATTCAGTCTGCTACGACTTTTCTTGGGCTGTTCTTTGACGCAGGAGTCCCTCAAATTGCAAAGTAGTAGACTCGTTCGTGCCCACTTGAGTTGGCTTCAAGCCCACGACGAAAAAGTGCTCAATCCAATGGCTAGGAATCACTAATCACACTGATTTTTGGTGTATATGTGCAACTTCTTGGGGGCGAGTGGGCCCGAAAGAGTCTACAACGTGGCAATTTGGGGGACTTCTGCATCAAAATTTTGATACAGAAGACTGTATCATAGATTTTTCCACTTTTCTAACAGTTGGATTTTATCACTTTATCATGGAAAGAAATTCTCCAATCCAAAGCTTAGAAATCACCAATTTTTGTTACTCACCGCTGGCATCTGCGCCGCTTTGACTGCGTAGATGTTCAGCCCACCCCTTTGTGGATATACACACCAAAAATCAACATCATTGGTAATCTCTAGCCATTAGATTTTACTACTTTTTAAGGTTTGATTTTATCCATTGGATTCAACTATTTTTTTTTAATACTAAAACCAACAGCTAAAAATCATCAAACATGCTGATGTACATGTAGTCAGTGGGCCGAGATGGCAGCTGTGAGTAACAAAAATTGTGCTTCCTCACGCCAAACTGGTTTCCAACCTTCGTTTATTGGTATTGGATGCTTTTACAACAATTATTATGGTCAGGATTCGGGGGACAACTATTTTTGACAACCATTTGGCTTTTTTTTTCTTACCCACATAGAAGATGAATCAATGGCTGATTTTTTGTGAGGATGATCTGATCCTCACAAAAATTCACATTATCCCGAGATTTTCGTAGACTGATTTAGAAGTTGAAGAATTATGGACCGTCTATTTTTACCGTGTAACTTGAAAACCACATTTGATGGGGTTAGAAATTTCGGAATGGGCTGATTTTTTTGTTGGCATGATCTATACGGCGAGGAGATCTCCATATAGTTCTCAAAAATGTCGTAAAAGCATGGACTTCATAAACAGGTCCATGATAAAAAATAGTTGTCAAAAATGGTTGTCCCCGGATCCTGACCCTATTATTAATGTCGTACCAAGCTTTATAAAAAAGGGTCAGTTGGGGGCACAACCATTTGGCATACCCACATAGAAGATGAATCAAGGGCTGATTTTTTGTGAGGATGATCTCTATGGTGAGGAGATCACCCTCACAAAAATTCAAATCATATGTACCGTCCATTTTTACCGTGTAACTTGGAAACCACATTTGACGGGTTAGAAATTTCAGAATGGGCTGATTTTTTGTTGGGGTGATCTCCTCGCCATAGAGATCATCCTCACCAAAAATCAGCCATTGATTCATCTTCTATGTGGGTAGGCCAAAATGGTTGTCCCTCCGAACCCGACCCTATAAAAAAGCCTACTAAGAAAAATACTATTATTGTTATAAAAAAAAAAACAAGGAAAAAAAAAAGAAAAAGAAAAAGGAAAAGGAAAAGGAAAAGAGACGAAGAAAAAGTATTAAAGCAGCCATTTTCAATCCAATCGATCAATGGCCCTACCTAACCCAACGCATTTTTCTTGGACTGAGCACAGAGTAGTAAAACTTCTGTCACAACAAAGTTGCAAATCACACAATCACATCCAATGATTTCTCGGTACGTACACCTAAAAGCAAAAGCACATGGGTACGTTGCAAAAGCACTTCGTACGTGCCGAGAACTCATTGGCGTGTGATTGTGTGATTTACAATTTCTTGTGATAGAAGTTACACACCACAGATGTTTTCGAGTCCACCCCTTGGTGGATACAGACACCAAAAAATCAGCTTTTTATGGTTTCTAGCCATTGGAAATAGTACAAAAAATGTTTGAATCAGAAGGTTAGAATCACTCCTAAAAACTTGCGAAAATCTAATGGCTAGAAACCACCTAATCTGATTACTCAGGTAGACCAACACACCAAAAATCACCTTGATTGGTGATTTCTAGCCATTAGCTTTGAGCTTTTTTTCATCATGGACTTCATAAACAGGTCCATCGTCCCATTCAACCCCATGATATAAAGACTACTAATTCCAATCAAACACCTAGAAATCAGCAAAAATTAAGCTGATTTTAACCTGTAAATTCACCAATTGGGGTAGGAGCTAGATGTTCTGATCAGTGAAATCAAGCATCCAAACACCGAGTATGTGTAGAGAACTCAAGAATTTGGTTCAGTAAAGAAAATGCAGAAATCCAAGGAAATAAAAAAAAATAAAAATTGATGAGAACTTTACAAATTTTAGTGTCTCCCAAAATTAATTAACGAAAAAATAAAAATAGAGAGATGGAGAAAACTAGAGCAGTCATCGTAAAGAAGAAGAAGAAGAAGAAGAAGATCTGAAGTGAAATCCGAGATAGAGTGGATGCAGTGTTACTTACTTGTAATCTACCTCCAAGATATCCAAAGTGAAATCCGACCAGTAGACTCACTTGCCGAGTTGTTGAGTAGACTCTAAGTTGCGGGACGGTGAGCGAGTTATTGGAGAGAGAGAGAGAGAACTTTTTTTGCGTAAGAAAGAGGGAGAGAACTTTAATAGAGATGAGATTTTTCCGTAAAAAAATTTAGATGCAGAGGACTTTGGATGCTGTTGATGCAGAAGGCACTCGTGACCGTACATAGTTCAAGGTTTTTGGGCCCACTAACTGCATGGATGTTTAAGCCAGCCCTTGGTGGATATACGTACCAAAAATTGGTTTGATTGGCTTTCTCTAGCAATAGATTTTAACACTTTTTTAGGATTAATTCTAGTCATTGGATTCAAGTATATTTCTTTTGCATTTTTTGGGCACTTAATCCCACGGCTAGAAATTATCAATCAAGCTTATTTTTGGTATGAACATCCACCAAGGAGTAGGCTAAACATCCATGCAGTTAGTAGGCCCAAAATATAGAGCTATGTAAGGCCACGGGAGCCCTCTGCATCGACTGTTTCCAAAGCCCTCTACATCTAAAATTGATTTTGGTACTTTTTAGGGTGTGATTCTAATAGTTGGATTCAACTATTTTTTGGGTACTAAATCCAACAACTAAAAATCATCGAACAAGTTGATTTTTGACATGGATGTCTACTAAGGGGTGGGCTAAACATTCATGCAATCAGTGGGCCCAGATGGCAGAGTTGAGTAACGAAAATCGCTATTCCTGATGCCTTTGGTATCAGGTCTACCTTGTTACATCATGACCCTTTCACTTTTAGTGCTTGATAGCAAGGTTTAAAGGATGCCGTTTTAACGGTTAAATGGACTGGGGGCGTTACCGTTTAAACGGCCGTTAAAACGGATTGAAACGGTTGGGAGCAAAAACGGGAAAAAAATGGATTTTAACAGATTTTAACGGTTTTTAACCGAAAAAGTGGCACTGAAATTCAAATTTTGAAATTTGAAAATAAAAAAAAATGAAATTTAACGGATTTTAACGGAAATTAAACAGATTTTAAAGGAATTAAACGGATTTAACGGCCGTTTTTTTCACAAAATTTTTCAAAATTAAATTAAACGGCTGTTTAAAATATTTTAACGGCCGTTTTTTTCAAAACCGATAAAACATGTTTAAAAGGTTTTAACGGAAATGTGCTTGGGGCATTACCATTTAAATGGCCGTTTTTAAAATCATATTTAATAGTTGCTTAAAGTATTTTGTCTATTTATCCATAGAACCTAAAGGGGGTGAATAGGTCCGATTCTATTCTATCGATGATCAGGTTAATATCAATTTTCATTCATGGGTATTTATCCATTGAACCTAAAGGGGTACTAGCATTATGATCTCAATTTCACCAATACATCAGAGGTGATCACCTTAGGCCACATGTCAACATCTTGGCAGTACATCAAGGTTTAAAATGAACTTTGTAACGTTATAACAGGTAGATTACATAAATGTTATGGCTATCATCATGATATCATGACTGATACGACTGTTATAACCGGTAAAAGTAGAGTCAAACTTGATTTTTTATTTTATTTTTAATTCACTTTCATCACAATGAGAATAATGGTTATGTACCGGATAACGGCAATTATAACATTTGCTATTTTCAAAAATAAGTCACATTATAACGTTAAATACATTATAACAGTTTTAAATGTTAATGTTCCATGTCACGTAACGGAACAAGAGCGTGGCCATTATAACGGTGTTATGAGCTCTCTCTCTCTCTCTCTCTCTCTCTCTCTCTCTCCATTAGACCACAAGTATGACTACCATTATCAGGACCAGTCATGTTCCCATACAAGGTAAATAAGATTGCAAAGACATACTTAGAAAGTGAAGCACCAATGGACGGTAGATGAAACTCCAATAACTGGCAAACTTTTCCAGTAAGGGCAATCACCAGAATGTGAGCCACATGTACTGGCAACAACGACAGTAAACACGGCATCCCCTTTCAGTCCTCCCCAAATGAGGATCGGCCATGTGCACTCTTTCGGGCCCACTCATCACATGGATGTTTGGCCCACCAATTGGTGGATCTACGCACCAAATATCAGCCTGATTGGTGACTTCTGGACCTCATGATATCCACAGCATACCACAAGAACAGGAATCACAGATACAATCCTAATGGCCCAATCGACGCCCAAACGTGCATGTTCTCAAATATCATGAACCAGAAATGAGTGTGATAAGAGGTGATCAATGTAAGAGTAACAGCAGCATCACATGGATGACTTCCCCCTATAACATGGTAAGATAAGGAATGAATCCACAAGCACCATTCCACAAGAAAATGAGCAACAGTAAACACCATAAAACTACAAATTTGAACATCATGATCCCATACCTTAGTAAACGAGTGGCATTTTTGGAATAACCAGAAGAAGCTACAGACACCATGTAGCTGTGTCAATATGAAACCATACCTTGTTGGAATAACAAAAGAAGCTATGATCATCATCTCATGACTGATTATGTTTCACTAGTTTTCCCCATACTGTTTTGTTCAGATACAGACCTGAGGCCCGATCTCCCATGGCATGTTAAAATTCGTGAGTCATGCAGATCGGAAAGAAAGTTTTACAACATGCTATTTATTGCACCAAAGAATACAGATGGGAACGAAAACCAGAAACCCTGAATTTAAATATATAGAAGAGAAGGGCAATAATTAGTGACAGCCAGCTTTTACCAACAGAGGATGATGCCTACTATTACACGAAAGGATTCCCACCGAGCGATGCAACAGGGCCTTGCGAAGGGATATTCCTGTCAATTTAACATTGCCTTCAAATTAGCAGGACTAGCCCAAGAATAAGGGTACATCTAGTAACTGAAAAACCTTAACTACAGTCTATAAGGAGTATAATGTTAACATGTGTTAAGGGGCACACCACTTAATGGCCTGCCCAGAAAACACTATGGGTCAAAGACCAACCTGATTGGATGATCATAACGATTCATCATACTATTTTGGATGGTGACAGTCACAGGAAAAATCTATAAATTGGATGGGTATACTCATCACATCAGGGTAAATTTTTATTTGAAAATCAAATGGGGGTCCCACCCATTGAATGTGCACTGCGTGCCTTTATAGGCCATAATATGGTTAAGACCATTATAGTTTTCTTCCTTTATCATTAGATTAAGACCACAAATCACCCCAGAGAAGAATGATAGTCAGAAAGCAACTTACATCAATTGAGGGCTTGGTGCTTGCCCTGCCATGTACGATAAACCTCCTAATGATTTTTACACCAAAATCAGATAGGATGGAGAGAAAATGAATAAACAGAATATGAACTTCCATCAGTAAGAATGGATAATGAAACTTACCCTGTGGTTCTGCTGGAATATAGGGTGTGACTGAATTCTGAGGGAACCATGGTTCAGTTAGGCCACCGAGGAGGGCAGGTGATAACTGGGGCTCAGGCAGTGCTGCTTGCAAAGAGCTCATGCCCAAGAACTGAAAATGAAAATACATCAGCAGGAAACAAGTATAATTGCAAATTGTACTCCAAAAAAAAAACTACAGATGCAGCTATCATCTCCTGTTTTCTTGCCAACGGAGACAGTTCTTGAAAAAATTGAAATCATGATTTTAGAAGCCATTAAATGTAAAATTGATTCATGCTAGTACTGACGCCGATAACAGAGGCCTAGAGACAAGTTAATATAATATCACATGTGGGAACTATTGCATCTAATAATAATTAAATCATACATCCTTTATGACACCATTATCCCCACGTCCAACAGATGGCATTGAGGTGGTAGCCTCATATTAATTTACAGCTGGGTTAAGGAGATATTGAGAATGATCAATGCAGAGCATCATCCATCTAGAGATCTGCAAAAGTTTCACAAGGAGAATAAAAGAAGAGTAAAAGAGCCGAGATGTGAGTAGCTTAGAGGGGCAACATTTCAAGATGGATAATTTTAGTGTCCAACACATCCAACACCAATAAAGTCATGCCACGTGTACCTAAGGAAACCTCGAGACCATGCCAACCAGTTTTCCCACTTTCTTTTGCATGTTTTGTTTTTTTCAAAAGAGGGATCCCTAGGTACCCAAGAACTGTCATTCATTGGACACTATAAATGTCCAACGACAGGTGACCCTATAACAACTCTTTCAAGATTCCTCTTTTTATTTTTTAATAATTATATTTCAAGATTTCTTGAAAAACTTTAAAAGCTAGGTTTAAAAATAAGTTGGGCTGACATTTAGTTAGGCATGAGTTGATATTAGGAGATTTATTTTCGTTCTCTTGCACATGTAAGCTACTTAAATGATAGAAAGTTAAGTTGAGAGAAAGTAAATCAAGGGTAGATACAAATCAATTGCTTAGATTGTTTCTGGGGTTTTGGTATAGGTGCTTTTTTCTGTCTTCTAGACTCTTTTCTCAGAGACAAATTAAGATATTTTTTTCTCCTGATGGAAGTTATTTGAAAACCCTAGTCAATTGTTCCCCATCACTATTAGTTAATTTTTTAATCAAGTCTCAGATTTTAGGAGTATTATTTGCTGATTTCCTCACCTTCTTGCTGTATTTTTCATTAAAACTGGTATCAAAGCAAGTTCCGATGCCTTGGGATTTATAGTTTGAGTCACCATGCAAACCCGAAACAGATGTGGGCTATAAAGGGAGGATGACACAAAACCAATGAGAAAAGATGATATTTGAGATGATGCATTAATTGGTGAAACGATGGAAACCATCAATGGTTTGTGTCAAAAAACAGGCCGTTAGAGTTTGAAAAATGGCTGAAGTCCGACCAGACAATCACCAAACCAGCCGGAAGGTGGTGAACATCAGGAATAATCCACAGGGAATGATGATCAAGACCATAAAGTTTCCCGACATGGAGGCAATCGTACAAATCCCATTGTCAATCAGGAAGGCGGTGATTGTGTAAATGGAGTTTTAACAAGATTTAATCACATTGATCAGGGCAGAACTTATGGAAATAAATCACACTACTACAGATGCCACCACATGTGCAACAGATCTGATCATAGTGTATCAGTCGATGTTACAAATATTTACAGTAAGAACAATCCTGAAGGTCTATTACATTGGGAGACAAGGGTGCAACTTGGGTCATGCCCAAACCAAGTACGACTTACCCAACCTGACCTATGACTGGGCTTGGACTGGCCTTTCCATACCTCGAGTTGCGCTTGGGTTGGGAAGTCAGGGCCCAACCCAAGCTCCGGTTGGGTCAGGATTGGGATGAGTGGTCTTAAGTTCAGGTTGGCCCCCAAACCAACCCACTCAAGTTGCAGCCCTACAAGCACAATTTCTTTGATGGGCAAGAATTTCAAGAGGATCACAAATTGACATTTGCAAAGGCGAAGTTGAAAATCCAATCCTCTATTTGGCGGCATCATGTCCACGAAGTGAACAGCGAATTCAGAGAGGATCCATAGAAACAAGGGATAACAGGAAAATAAACTTGAGAGAGATTACTCTTGATTATGAGCAGATGCTTCTTGAAGACAAGCCAATCTTCTATTTGGTGGCATTGGGATCAGGAAATGAACTCCTGACCTGGTAGAGAAGCCATAGAAACAAGGACAACACGAAATAAAGTTGAGAGAAAGGTTTCTGACTTTTGATTATCAGAAGATGCTTCTCGAATAAAATGTTTTGGAAGAAACACATATATTTGGGTTGCCAGAGGCCTGGGTTCAGATTTGCCCTTTCACCACTAGGACTTTAGGGGGTTCAGCCTAAACCTAACCCTAGTAGCCACAGCCTGCCACCCCTAGTTTAGTTGGTCAAGAAGTCAAGTTAGAAGGGTCCTTCTTATACTTATTTTAGTAATATTAGGAGTCTTGCCAGTCATGTTAGAACAAAAATATGTTCAAACCTTAGTTCCCAAAGGCAGAAACAAGAGCAAGAGACCACTAAAAGTGAAATACCTTAGCTGTTAATATATGTCTGTGTACCTATGTAACAAGGACACTGACACGGGTGTCGGTGTCCGACACGGATACGAGGTGTCCGACACGGCAACCTAAAAAAATCCGATACGGAGACACTCCCGTACATATATGTATTAAAATATATTAAATTATATGAATGCTTAAAATTATTAATAAAATAATAAAAAATAGAAAATGAAGCAGAAAATATTTATTAGTTTATTATTGTATGGAGGATGGAACACACCAACCTGCTTTTAGAAATCAAATTTATATTAAAAATTACTAAAACAAGGGGTGACACGGCCATAAGTGTCCAAATGTGTGTCGGGAAGTGTCAACACGCGTGTCCGGGTGTCGAGGTGTCCGACACAGCAAAAATCCTAAAAGTGGAGTGTCCTTGTTACATAGCTGTGTATGCTTTTGTGGAGTGACCTTTTTTATTGATGATGTGGATGTGTGCCACATTGAACACATTGTTATTATCTAAACTGGTGAATTGGTGGAGCATCCTTTCAGGTCCACCTAAGATAGTTATAATCCAAAAGATTATAACATTCTAGGAAACCTAAACATCTAATACAATCTTTTATTGTCAACTATCCTATGCCAATTTGAATCATTGTTCAAATTATTTGACTATCCCAAGAATGCTCTTCAGTGGATGGTGCCAATGCAGAGGTCAATTTTCGGGCTATTGCCCATCTAACCATCTAAGTAGTAGCTTGAAAATGGATCATCCAGAGCGCCTTCAAGCGAGAGTTTAGAAACTCAAACTGAACTCCTGACACTATTGGAGTGCAACTTGGGGGAGAATTTGCTCTGGAACTATCGAACCACGATTTGGGAGCATGAGAGCCATGGATGGTTTGGTACGCCTTCGAGCGAGAGTTTAGAAACTCAAACCGAGCTCCTGACACTGTTAGAGTATGATTTGGAGGAGAATTCACTCTGGAACTATCGAACCGCGGTTTTGAGTGCAGGAGAGGCATGCTAGGAGGTTATGCACTAAGGTTAGAACCTATGTTGCATTGATATGGGAACAGGTGTCTGAGTCTGACACAGGTGCGAAATGTCCGACTCAGCTAACCTTGCAAAATAGGATTCGAGGACTCAACAGTAAACTTTGAAATAATGTGACACAAATGACACAAAGTAATTGTTTTATCATATAATAATGAGGATAACAATGTACAAAGTGTGTTATAATTTGTATCATATGCCTATAAAGAATACATATACTTAATGTATATTTTGCTTAGAAAACTTCAATTGTAAAGACATAATTTGTATCATATACCTATAAACAAAAGAATGCATATATTTAACGTTATATCTTGCTTAGAGAACTTCAATTGTAAAGACAGAACTCATAGCCTATTGCAATTGTTTATTAGTTTCTTGCAAGTAAAGAAAAACAAAAGAGAATTTTTAAGTGTCGCACCAGAATCCGTATCATGTTGGGCTCTGACACGTGTCTAACATGGGTACTTCACCCATTTAGAAGAGTCCATGCAACATAGGTTAAAACTCTATAAATAAGTGCATGCACATTTTGGGAGATAATAAATAACCTTAGTCTTGAGAGAATTTTCAGTTTTTTATGTCTGGTGTTGATTCCATACAACTCCCAAACCTGAAGCTCTCAATTTTTTGCAAAATATCTCAATATCCCTAGTATTCTCTGTTTGGCATCAGTTATTGGAAATATAGATGAAATAACTTAAAAGAGTACATGTAGCAGGTTCTAAACACAGATAGACCATTTTCTAACATAATTCAATGTCAATAATTCCATCAACAAGACCAATAGTTGCAACATACCTTACTGCTAGGCTCCAAATCAAAATCATACAGAAGATCAAATGGATTTGTAGATTTCTGATCAATAGCATGTGATGGCATTCCTCCCTGTGAAAATGAACCAGATCATTATTTAAACAGAAAAAAAAATACAAAATCAACTCAAAGTGCAGCTAAAATCAGATGGACAAGCCTGATGTGAGAGGCAAGTACAAACCGTCAAAGGAGGCACTGATGGACTGTACAAAGATCCAGCGATGACACCATTAATTGCTGTATTAGGAACTGGAGATCTATCTTCTAGGTTAGCTCTTTCAAACCCTTCTTTGCTTGAGTCCTGCAAAAGCCATGTATATGAATGGCAGAACAGCTGCATTTTAATTCAGATTATCAAGCAGATACAGCACCTCTGGAACTTTATAGCTCAAGTACTGATCAACAGTTGCAGGAGGATTATATGCCAGAACTTGTGGTTCGGTCTTATGTGGCACATTCTCAAAGGAAACTTGAGGAAGGCTTCCAGTAGAATCTTCAAAAGCATTCCACGGCTGCTCAGAAAAGAGTTTTAATTAAATCAGAATCCCTATAAACATTGCATGCCATCCAAAATCAGCAAGCAGAAAACAGATGTTGCTTCCACAAAAAGTATGTATAGGGATATAATGAAGTCATCCACACCAAACAGGACCTATCCGAATCTTCCTCAAAATTCCAGGAAGGATTCCAATGTCCCTAAATTGCATTTAAGATTGCTTACCTCAGTGATTGTTGGGCCACTGGAAGCTTGAACATCATGCAGACCCCCAAGTCGTGGATTATCCACAGACAAAAAAGACCCATTAGCTGTGGAACTTTGGTCCAATGGCCTCTGCATGCTCACATTTATGGAAGAAAGTGCATCAAAGCTTCCAAAAGGTGCTGCAACAGCAGGAGGTATACTAGCAGGGGGTACATTTTTCGTTTCAGGGGCAGATGCCCCATGTTGGGTTAAGTCGAATGTCGCCCAACCTTCAGTTTCTGGGAAAGAAATTGCCGATGCTTTTTGCTCCAAAGAGGATGTAGCTAAGTGCTGATGAGTAATGTCAGCAAACAAATCTATAGATGGAGCTGAAGAAGTTGTAGTTTGTTGTACAAACAGTGCACTAAAAAGGTCAAGGCCCGCAGCATTAACAGAAACAGATGGTAGTGGTAAAGAAGGAACAGAAGACATTCCATCTGACTGGGTCCCAGCAGATTGTTCAGGTTCAAAGACAGCATCAATTAAGCTACCTGAATTAACTGATTTCAGAGACATGGAGTTGCTATCAAAGGATCCAAAGCTGCCTAAAGATGCAGTTCTCTGAAGAAATCAGTAGTTCAGCATTAGTTAGTATATAGGTGAAGCAAACATGAGGATCAACCAAGAGAAATAGCATAAATACTTTTTCTTTTTTGATAAATACTACAGGACATTAAGGTTGCCATCTGGTAGACTCTAATGCTGCATTTGGGTAAGCTTAAAAATCGTAATAAGCCAGCTTTTGGAGGTTTTTAATCACTTACCAAAAAAGTATGCATTTGGTAAAACTTAAAATGCACTTTTTTAAGCCCAAGCTCCCAAATAGCCAAAAGCAGAAGCCGTTTCTGAGTGGCTTCTGCTAATTGCTTTTGCAGGAAGCTGTTCTTTAAAAATTTCGTTACAAGCTCATCCTTAATTTTTTTGTAATACCAGATAGGTCCAAAATTAAATAAAAACATGTTTATAGAGTGCATTTAACTACTTTTAGGGGTAAAATAGGTATTTGCAACAAAAAATGCACATTTTTACCAAAAAAAACCATAGGGTTTTTTAAGAAAAGAAGCATTTTTCTTGTATGGTTACCAAACGGCCAAAACAGCTTAACTCAAGCACTTAACATATAAGTGTTATTGGGTAAGCACTTAAGATAAGCTTTAAGCTTACCAATAGTAGCAGGCATTGTGCAGATGCAGGAAGGTGGGACCCATCATTCTATGGCTCCCACCTAGGAGATCTCAAAAACAAAATCAATTTTTCATAAAACTTTGATGGATCACGTTCTTCCAACAGCCACATAAAATATGGCAAATAGTCTAATCCAGAAGAAAATATCCAGTTAGGTTGTTTCTTGGTGCAGTCAGCAGGAGATCTACTAGGTGCGGCCCATCAAATTGTGGGGCCTCACCTCCACAAACATATTCCACTTGTATGCATGTGACATTGGAAGACAATCCCAAGGGTCTATCACCACAGTTCTTTTAAATTTTCTCTACTAAATAATGGTAAGCATAACTCGACCTGTGGATATGTAATCCCATCCGCATCTCTCTTGGCATTTGCCTCCGAATTTGTACGTGTTGTTTGGCACCGTGCATCTTCGACTAAGATATCCCTTACAGGATAAATAGGAGGGCTGCTAAATCCGATGTCCTTTTGAAAATTAGGTGACTGGGTATCAGTTCTGAATGGATCACCTCTGCTGGACACAGAGTAGTCCGGAACTCTGGAACTAGAGCCCTCATTGGCAAATCTATCCTCGTACATTTGCTCTCCTAAGCGTCCTGGACTGTAGGTCAAGCTAGAGATTTTCCCTTCATAATGGCCTCGATCTGAACCGGGCTTTCTAGTAAGCACCCCAGCTTGTCTGCCATACTTCCGATCTTCATATTGATATTCATATGGCGGACTCTGAGAATAGGAATGGTATGAACTGGCCCGTCTGGTGTCATCTTCATGATTTCTAAGGCTCTGTCAGAATGTAGACACCTTATGTTAGTTTACACTTTTGCTACGGCTTTAGTTGAACGGACCTAATAATTTGAAAATGGTAAAAATAAAGACATTCAAAGAGATAGATGCAACCAAAATATTCTTCAAAATGTGATCCCTAATCCAAGAATATATTGGTTTCGAAATGGATTGCCTGCATGTCTCTTGGAGGTTTGTCAGAGGTCTTTCCTCCAGCGTATCTCCTATCCACATAGACATTCTTTATAAACTCACGGACTCTATCAACATTACTGCAAGAAGAAAACATGGTAAAAGATTACTTGTTTTGCAACATGCAATTACTAATTACTTGACCAACAAGCAGTGTATCTCTCACCTGCTATCAGGCAATCTTTGCCTTTGTAGGTCCCAATCTGTCAGAAACACTTCCCTTGCACGCTGAGAAGAATGAATGTCTCATAAGCACCAGAGTGAGCAACTCTGCCACCAAAGAGAAGGAAAGTTCAGCTGCTGTTCTTACCTGATTACCACCTCTTTGAAGAGCTTCAACTTCTTGGGAAGTGAATTTTGCCATGGATACAGACTTCACACGGTGAGTAAACTCGCGACTGTGTGGCACAAAGAATAAGAATACATAAAAAAAACAAGAAACATTTAAGATTTTAAGAATGGTCACATTATTCTGACACGCCTAGTGACAAACCCTTGGGGGCCTACATGTAGATGACTTAAGGGCCGATTTAGTTTGAGGATGATCTCACCATCATGGAGATCATATTTAGAAAAAATCACCCCATTCTGAAACTTCTAACCCTATCAAAAGTGCACTTAAAAGTTAACAATGAAATGGAAGGTCCACAATTTTTCAACTTGTAACCCATTTTTCATAGAGCTTAGAAATGTCGGCATGAACTACTTTTTTGTGACCAAAACTCAACCTTGTGGGCCCCACAAAGGTGTGTCATTTTTAGCGTGTCAAAAACTTGACCCTTTTAAGTAGATAGAATATTATCAATAAAAGATTCACAAAGATACAAATGTCATGGGGATTTAATTCGCCACTGGTCCAGTATTGCTGCATATAAAACTCAACCTAAATGTTAAAACTTTAAGGTATTTTACATTTTCACTCCAAATTGAGCTAAGATCATGTAAGTTTTAGACCATTAACCACACTATAAGAATTAAAAGGACTTATATGGTGGTACACTAGACAACAGTTTCTAATAATCCATCTCGAAGCTATCTTTGTATTCTATTGCACAGAAAAATCATTGCTTACCCACAAATATATAATGTAAAAGTTCAACAAAAAGTTAAATACAAGCTGTGCACATAATTGGCAAACCTTCACAACTGTATGATGTAAGATAAAGAGCTAGTTTAGGGCCTTTGGCTACCAGGTCAAAACCAACAGAATTTGATCAATTATAGGTTCAAAATCAGATTTAAGCAAGCACCTGCCTTCTTTTCCGCAAATTGGGTTGAATTGCAAATTTCTACAATACGTTGAAACCATATCTTATTTAACGTTGTTGCAAGGTTTTAAAGTTCAGTATCTGGACTATAGCTCGTTCAAAGCTGATACTGACGGATGTAGGACAGATTCCTACAAGCATGTCACCCAAATAGGACAGTAGGGAAAAATTACAGAAACTAAAGTGGGGAAAAAAGAATATGGTGAAGAAAGGGAGACACATACACAGAATATAACCCTTGAAAGGAGAAAACTCAGCAAATCCAAGCCTCACTGAACATATAAATAGCTAGGGACTAAGCACCAAGGAAAATCACTCAAAGTCAATTTACTCGATATCATAAACTCAACTATATATATAAAGGTAGGAATATATATATTCCCACCTCTATTTGTAGACTCTCGTTCCTAATCATAGTCATACTGGGAGTTAACAAATAAAATACACTTCTCTAATTATCTAATACCAATAGGACTTCTAGGAACTCTTTTATCCTACTAAATATGACTCAACAAAATAGAAATCAATTAATAAGACAATCACTAATTTTAAACCCCTAAGACTTACTGAAACTCCTATGACTCAACAATAAAGGAAGAAATAAACCAAACTAGCATATACTGCCGTAAGCACCTTGTGGTATTTTGGCCTTAACTCACAATCATGTCTGGACTGCGTAATGTTGGGATCCTTGAATAGCTAATCCAATAAGCTATATAAGGGTACAAAAATCAAGATGTTAGGACACTATTTGATGCATAAGTAAGACCATAAGTAAAATTGTGTGATTATAGTGCAGCAATTCTCATATTTCTCTTACATCTTGCATAAGTCCATCTATAATGGAGCATGCAATCTGGTAATCTATGAGTGCACCATAATATGGTGCTTCATCCCATATTCTTGGCTGCATTACGTGTTAGTTGGTTTGCTTTGGTGCTATGCTTTAGTTGTTCTTATGTCCCCAAGATTATTACTGTTGAGTCATACTTAATTTCTAAAGGGAAATTTCGTCGTACAGAATCTACAGATACAACATTTGGAGGGGATCATGAAAATGTATGAGAAGTTTTCCAAAGGGGTACTCATAAGGCAGGAATTGGGGATAGAGTCAGGTTTTGGGAGGATAGGTGGTGTGGTGATGCTCCCCTTATGAAAGAGTTTCTTGAGTTGTTCTCCCTTTCAGATAAGAAGAAGTGTTCCATTATGATGTGTTCAGTTCGGGAAGGGGGAAATATGGCTTGGTGTTTTGGTTTCAAAAGGAGGCTCGATGATTAGGAGATTGAGGTTGTGTCCCGATTATTGCTTCGCTAGTAAGATTGCCATCTATCTCAATTAGAACTGGATAGGTGCATTTGGAGATGGTCGAGGGATGGTAAATTCTCAGTTTGTTCCTTGTACAACTCTTTACTCAAGCCTTATGGTGATTTTTCCCGGCTCCTTTTGTTTGGGGATCCAAGGTGCCTTCCAAGATTGCTTTCTTCTTCTGTTGCGAAGTTTGGGATGGCTTGGGTGCTTTCGTATTCTTTGTTGCATCTTGCTTCCAATTAGGGCCGCAACTTGGACGAGCCCAACCCGAACCCAACCGGTTCAATCCAACTTCGAGTTGGGCTCGGCCTCATACATATATTAGAACCCAACCACAACTCAAGTTGGGCTTGGGCTGAGGCCTTGGGCAACCTTACCCAACCCGAGCCCAACTATATATACTATATATTACTATATATTTATTTAATAAAACTCTATCCGTCCTCTCTCTCCTCCATCTTTCTCCTCTCCGATATTCTCTTTCACTCCTCTTATATTCTCTCTCTCTCTCTCTCTCTTAAAAGGCTTTTACTTTTCTTTGTTGTGATGCAGAGGAAGAAGACCCATTTGGTCTCTCGATCTCTTAGAGGAGCTTATATTTCATGGATTTGCAGAGAGTTTGGTGGGTTGTGTTTGTTTCGGTTGTGGCTCTATTAATCGCGACTCTTTCGGTGCTTGCAAGGGACATAGTTAACTAAGACAATGCGGCTCCTAAGAAGCCCGGTTGAGAGAATAACTTCTTTCTGGTAACTCTCTGCCGAATTTTCTCTTCGACCTAGTTTTATTTGTGTTTTCTTAATTGGGTCTTTTTTTTTTTTTTTGATAAGTAAAAATATATTAAAAGGCAAAAGCCAGAAGATACAACCACAAGGGAGGTAGGTCGAGATGACCTAACCTCAACTCTAACCAGACAAACAAATGGAAGCCAAAACACCCTTCAACTCCCTTCCCTAGAACAAATTTGCTCCAACCGGAAAACAAAGTCTTCAAAGAACAAGCCTTTACACACCAAGACCGTCTTAGACCACATATACATCAGCCCCTTAATAGTAAGGATTATGGAGTGCAAATCTGAGTACTTGTCTTCAAAGACTCTCTGATTCCTCTCCTTCCAAATTCCCCAAATAATCGCAAGAGGGGTCATTTTCCATAACACATTCCCTCTAGATGAAAACGCCTTAGATTTCCAACTGTGAAGGAGGTTCGAAAGAGAGGCCGGCATAACCCAACTCACCCCAAAGTCTGACAAAAAGGCACTTCAAATCTTCGTAGCCTTCTCACAATGAAGCAAAAGATGATCCACTGATTCCCCATTGGATTGGCACATCTAGCAATACTGCACCAGGGTGAATCCTCTAGCCATCAAGTGATCCATGGTTAGAATCTTGTCAAAAGATGCTTCCCAAGCAAAGAAAGCAACTTTAGAGGGGGTCTTGGATTTCCAAACCGAGGACACTGGAAAGAAATTGCTTCCGATTTTTGTAGCTCCACATAGAAGGATTTCACCGAGAAGGATCCTCCTTTAGTCCAAGACCACAATCTTCTATCCTTCACCATTGGTCTAAGAATGACATCCTGCAGTTTCGCTAAAAGACTAGAAAGCGGATTGATCTCCCAATCGTTCAAGTTTCTTCTAAAGCCCAAATTCCACCCACCTGCTTCCCCTTCCTATCTACGTCTCTCTCTCTCTCTTTTTTTGTGTTTTTCTTTTCTGGGTTCCTCTTGTTTTGTTGGTCTGATTTCTAGAAAATGGTGATGACGCTTATATAAAACACAATTTAAATCCTAATTTTATTTCTCACTGTGGAATTTGTGGCCAATTGAAGTGGGAAGTTCTTATTTTCATTTGAGGTTCCAATTCTCTCTTTGTACTTTAGTTTTTGTATTGTTTTTTCCAAGGTAGTTAAGGGTGCAAGGCACACTTAAGGCGCTAGGACCACTGGTACCTGAGGCGCAAAGCGTAAGGCAACGCACGTGCCTGACTGAAGCGAGGCGGAATATTAAAAATTATAATAAAAATAAAAAAAAATAACATCATAAAATAATAAAACAAGTAATCATTAGGTCATAAAACATAAAAGATAGCAAATGTCCAGAATATCAAGGAACCCGAAAGCAGTTCTAGACTTCTAGTTAACATTGTCATTATCTAAATACAAAACAAGTAATCAAAATTTATAAAATGATTGGGGAAAATTTGAAAGACAAAATGTCACAATTCCTAAAAAATACTAATAAGTAACAACAAAATAGATGAATTAATCTCATAAACTAATAAAAAGAAATAATCGATGAACTACTACTAGCAATTATAAGCTACCAATTATACACTAATATTGCATGAAAGTATGGTTATTTAAATCACAAAAGAAGGAGAAGAATAAGAGTAAAAAAAAAATCACGACCGAAGAAGGAGAATAAGAAGAAATTAGGATAGAAGAAGAAAATCAAAGAGAAGAAAATCAGAATAGAAGAAAAAAAATCAGAATCAGAGAAGAAGAAAAATCAGAATTTGAAAATCAAAAAGCATGTATTTTAGTGAGGCGCGTGCCTGATGTGCCTGAAAACTGGTTTAAGGCGCGCGCCTCGCCTCAGGCACGCGCCTTAACTACAAAGGTTTTTTTCTATTTTCAATGAAAATGGCGATTGAGTCTCGAGCAAAATCAATGGCGATCAATTGGAGAAGAAATCAAATTTGTAAGGAATAGATCAACTTGACAGAACCTGATCGGGTTGGGCTCGGGCTGAGATTCTCAAGCCTGACCTCGGGTTGGGTTGGGCTTGGGCTCAAAGACTTGAAGGTTGGGTTCGGCTCTGGTTGACCCCTAACCCAACCCAACCCACCCGAGTTACAGCCCTACTTCCAGTTGGTTCACGTCGGCTTTTTCATCTAAATAAGGAGTTTTATGGCATATGCTTCCTTTTGTGATTTGTTGGGGATTATGGAAGGAGCAAAACCTTAGGGTTTTTGAAGGAATGGGGAAGAGGTGGCGAACGTCATTCTCAACATCAAGGGTTTGATGTTTTGTGGTCCAAAGTGTTCTATGAATGTCGTGGTTTATTTTTTGAGGATTTCGTCTTCCGTTGAGATCTTCGTTGATCAAGAGATACAGTGTAGTCTGTTCCTCTCTTCTCTTTTTGCGCTTTTATAGGCGGTTTAATTTTGTAGGTCATCTTGACCTCTTAGGCCCCTTTTGTATTCTCTCTTGTTTTTCAATAAATTCTACACTTATCAAAAAAAATGTCTTGGGGCATCTTTTAAACTCTCACCACAAGGAGTACACCCTAAACGTACGCCTTTAAAAACACTACTCCAACTTCAGTCCTTCAAAGGAACAGTGAGACTCTACTCCATATTTTCCTATCTATCACTATCAACTTGGTGGTGAGACTCCATCATTGGATGGAGGCCTGGTGGTGCCAACTCCACTCAATTTTTCTTGCACTCGAAGTGGTGCTGACTCTACTTCCTCATCCCAATTATCCAAACAAAATCCCTACTAGCCTTTCTCCTATCCATCTCTCTAAGCTCTACCATCATAAACCTTGAGTGTTTTCGGTCCTTCGATTACAAATGTAGCTTCAAAGTTACAACCACATAGCAGACACTTTTTCAACCAAAGATACTCTCATGTATTAGGAGTTCGCCAAATTGAGGTACTCTTCATGAGTCCGAGTTTAACAAAAACTCGATATCTACAGAGAGAGAACTAAAATTAGAAAATACTCACTGTATCCCGCTGCAGGTTATACAGACAAAAGTCCAGAAATTTGTGCAGACATACTGAGGACCCTACAGAAACCAAAAAAAAAAGAGGGAAATCAAAATGAGAAATCAAGGCTTCGATCAACGAAAATAAACTTATAATCTAAAACCCTAGAAATCGAAACTCTCTGCAATTCTTCTCTCAAAGAAACCGTCAAAAATCAACAAAAATTTTACCAGGCTATTACAATTGATGCATCTTCTGTTCGGAGGAAGCTTCATGAGACCTCGAATAATCTTCTCATTTCGCTCCTCTTCCTTTCTACTACTCATTTTCTCTGGCGGAAACGAAGAAATCGAGAGATTTCAAACGCCGAAACCTAAAAACATGAAATTTCAAACGACTTCCCCACAAAAACTCTGATACTTCGAGTGGAAATCGAGTAAGTTTCAAGCTTCGTTAAGGTTTTTGTGAGAAGAAATCGAGTAACGAAGAACTCAGAGACAGCTCGATTTGAGGAAGACGTTTTCTCTCCCTCTCTCCAGCTAAGAAAAATGAGTTGTTTTCGAAAAAGAAGTTATTGGGGTTTTGTTTTGTCCTCTTCCGGTAATGGAGAGTTCGACCGTCTGTAGGTCCTCTCTGCATAACCGGTTGTTACCGGTGTCTCGGCCGCACTTTGTCGGCTCGGGTGAGCGGATTTTGAAAGAGGGTAAAAGCAAGGTTTAAAGGGGGCCGTTTTAACGGTTAAACGGACTGGGGGCGTTACCGTTTAAACCGTTTAAACGGCCGTTAAAACTGATTGAAACGGTCATGGGCACAAATGGAAAAAAAAAAGGGGAAAAAACGGAATTTAACGGATTTTAACGATTTTAACGGAAAAAAAATGGAAAAAGTGGCGCTGAAATTCAAATTTTGAAATTTGAAAATTAAAAAAAAAAACTGAATTTAACGGCCATTTTTTCACAAATTTTTTAAAATTAAACGGCTGTTTAAACGATTTTAACGGCCGGTTAAAACAAAAAAAATGGCCCTTTTATTCAAAACCGATAAATCATGTTTAAACGGTTTTAACGGAAACGAGCTTGGGGCGTTACCGTTTAAACGACCATTTTTAAAACCATGGGTAAAAGTAGAGTAAAACTTCGCTGACCGCCCACAATATGAGCCACGTCGCACACGACAGACGCTGACCGTATGGAATTTTGGCCAGTCCTAGGTGGGCCTACAACATGGTTCAAAATCTGGGGATCTGAGGTCGAATCAGTGAGCTTCCGGATCGGTCCGATCCAGGACAGGATCAGTGCATCTCGTCAACTTCTTTGGAAAATAGTGATCTCGGGACGAGATGATCTGGATCGGATCGGTGGGCTCCCATCTAGAAATGGATCGGCCTTCGAACCATGGTCTAAAAACCAAAAAATCAGCCTGATTAGTGATTTCAAACCTTTCAATCCTTGTACCCAAATAATGGTCAGTAATGTTCAAATTACCACGGCTAAAATCAACCAATGAAAATGACTCCAATCAAACGCTTAGAAATCACTAATCAGGTTCATTTTATTTGTAGGTCCACATAGGGATTTGCCAAACATCCATATGGTCAGCGTCCTCTAAAAGTGTGACACGTGACTCACATTGTGGGCAGTCATGGGGGCGGTTCGTAAAATGTGGGCACTGTTAGCATAGTCCCTGGAACATACTCTAGCATCGTTATCCCAAGGTCCTGACCACCCATGGTTTCCTGGACACAAATCCCAAAGAATATCACACGAATGTCAAAGAACTTTCCATCATCATGTGCCTTATACTAAATGTTTGGGTTGGTAATATGAATCGTATTTGGCCATTGGACTCCATTTTGAAAGAGGATCGTCAACCATTTGATCCATCATCATCCATATGTTTAAACTATTTGATTTTCCTCGATAATTGTGTGGAAGGCTTTGGGATTCTTAAGTGAGAATCCCAATGATCATCAATGGTTTGGACCTTATGATGAGTGATTTATCATGGATGAGTGATGCATGGCCGATGTTCCTGTGCTGCCTGACTTTCATGGACGCATGGAAAAACTGACTATTAGGCCCTGCTTGGTTCACTACACTCGGGTGCATTTTGCACTATAGTGCATATATAACGACTTGCGTTGTAATCAGTTACAATCCAAGTCACTTACAACTATTTGGTTCACGCCCTGTAAATAGATGCAAACGAAGTTTAGCTGATTGGTTGGTAGTGCTTTGCAAAAGAATGCAATGGATTATTTTATTTTATAAAAAAAGTGCACAATAAAATTATTATTGTTATCACGTTTTATTATTATTATTATTATATTTTGGAGGAAAAAACTTGGGGTTTGGCAGGCCCGACCAACTATGTCAATAAAATAGAAAACTAAATAAAAATTAAAAAAAAAACCACAGTTATTATTATTATTATTATTATTTTTCGGAAGAATAAATGTTGAGCTAATACAATGCACCGACTTGCATCAGTTTTTGGGCTGCACTTGCTTGCATCTATTTTGTTAAGGAGTTTGCAAGGTCTTGGAACCCAGTTGCACGGCAGTTCATTTGCATGCCTCCAAACAATCACTTGTAATCCCAAAATTCTGGCAAGTGAGTGTATTGCACTCAATTTGCTGTGAACCAAGCAGGGCCATAGAGTCCCCCGAGTTGAGCTATATGCACCTGGACTTTTGCCTCAACTTGGATTCTTCCAAGTTTGCATTGTGGAATTGGTGTGCATTTTTTGGCCATCGCAAACAAAAAGGTATAGTTAAATCAAGTAAGATTAAATAACATGGGCCAGCTCGGAGAAGACTTTTTTTTTAATCTCTCTCTCTCTCTCTCTCCAACGAAGATTATTTTTTGAAAAAGAGAGGTTATTGGGGTTTCATGTAACAGAGTGGGACCAATCAAAATCCATGTAGCAATGGTAGGCACATGTGTAGGTCGACACAAATATGAAGTGCCTAACACAATGCTCTCAAAAAGCCCCAAACGCTGACAGGTCTATGTATTATAATATGGTATTTTAATTAAATTTAAAATTTAAAATTTTTAGTAAAATAAAAATTATATATATATATATGGGACAGGATATTCTTAGGTATGGATTCTTACTTATGTAATGACGTACGATCGGTGCCTTTCGTTGCTTTTTATCTATAGATGGAAAGCAAGCTGATGCGGCAATGCTTTTGAGATAAAAAATTGTATTTCGAGTCGGCTCGGTTTAAGCTGAGCTTAGCCAACTCATTTTCTCACAAAAGGCAACTGACAGCCAGCTAAGCCTTTCCTCTTCTCTTTCCTTTTTTCTGAACCATTACTCTTCTCGTGTAAGACAAGAAGCACTTTTAAACTTTTCTCTGAATCTCTCTTCTTTTCCTTTTGTCTATGACCTTAACACAAGAGGAAAAGCTTCAAAATAGCAAAACTCTCCATTCTTCGTCCTGTTCGCCACATCAGGTCACCACCTCGTCTCTCTTCATCTCCTTTTTCCCCCGCATCTAAAGAACCGCCCCAAGCCGAAGTGGACGCCGTCAAGAGAGAGTTCCAGGTACAGTTTTTTCGTTCTCTGAGCTTCCCATTTTTTTTTTTTTTTTTTAGAAAAGGGGAAAAAATGCAACAAGGGATAACTGAAACTTTTAGGTGTGCTTCCTTGTTACTTACCACATGGATGTTCAGCGGCAACTTGCCCACCACTTCGTGGATACACTCACCAAAAAGCACCGATTGGTAATCCATAGCCATTACATTTGAGTGCTTTTTAAGGCGTGCTCTTCCCAAATTTTTTCTTTTTTGGTTTTAGAGAAGAAAAAAAAATGCAACAAGGGATAATTGCAACTTTTAGGCGTGCTTCCATGTTACTCACCGCATGGATGTTCAGTCCACACTCACAAAAATCACCCTGATTGGTAATCTATGGCCAGTAGATTTTAGTACTTTTTAAGGCATGATTGTAGCAGTTGAATTCAACCGTTATTTTTTACTAAAACCAAAAGAAAAAAAATCTTCTAACAAGTTGATTTTTTGTATGAATGTCTTTGAAAGGTTGTGCTAAACATCCATACGAAAAAAGTATAGATAGTTCTAATCATCTGATCTCCAATCAGTCTAGTTCTTGGTCTACAATAGGTGGGTTCCAAGTTTCCAAGTTCGTTACCCCCTGTAGGAAGGATGTTTACTATCCCCTAATAAGTCGACAATCTTCATCTTAGTTTGCCTAAAAATAACAAATGTATGATCCTACCCATCTGATGTATTGTTGGCCTAACCTATTAAGTCGGCATTCATCATCCAAAATGGTTGGACCCAACTCCCTTATATTTGTACTATTAGTGTATTGCCCAAATGATAGATTTTAATTATTTTTCGTTACTGTATTGTAGGCATAGTTGAGCAATGGATTGTAGTGACATGAACAAGCCATTTGAGGGGATGATATTTAATTCTTTCGAAGAAGCCAATGAATATTATAAAGAGTTTGGTCGTCAAAATGGGTATTAGATCCACAAATAAAACTAGACGTGGGGATGAAGTTACTTGTGCCAAATTAGTATGTTCATGTGAGGGAATCCATAAGACGAAGGCAGAAGAAAAATTAATTGGCATTGATGAAGAAAATAAAAGTAGAAGAAGCGGGTCAACAATTAGGGATGGTTGTAATGCATATATGTGCATTATGAATGTCAAGGGGACTACCCAATGGAAAATTACGGGCTTTAGTGATGAGCATAATCAAAAATTAGTCACTCCTAAAAGAAAGATTTACATGCGCTCAAATAGATATATGCCTGATGCAGCAAAGGACTTGACTGAAAGTTTCAACAGAGAGAATTTACAAGTAGGAAAGGTTCCATCTATCTTTGCAGAGAGTTGTTCCACTGTAGGTTTTGATGAGAGGGACTGTTGGAACTACTTGAAGTCAGTTAGACATAAAAATTTGGAATCTGGAGATGCACATGCAGTTGTTACATACTTTAGAAAAAAAGCAGGCTGAAAATCCACACTTTTTTTATACTATTCAATGTGATGAAGATGGCCGAGCTACAAATTTCTTTTGGGTGGATGCACGATCAAGAATGGCATATGAACAATTTGGAGACGTAGTAACATTTGACACCACGTATTGGACGAATAAATATAACATGTCATTTGCCCCATTTACAGAGTGAAACCATCATTATCAGTCGATATTGTTCGGTTGTGCGTTATTACAAGATGAATCAGAGGCAACTTTTATATGGCTATTTGAAACTTGGTTAGAAGCCATGGGAGAAAACACCTGGTGTCTATTATAACTGATCAAGACTTAGCTATTGGAGGGGCTGTAGTAAAAGTCTTCCCGAGTTCACATCATCGATATTGCTTATGGCATATCAAGAAAAAATTTGCAGAAAAACTTGCTAGTGTATATTTCAAGAAGTCAAAGTTCAAGCAAGCAATGAAGAAATGTGTTCATGGTACTTATACGATTGCTGAGTTTGAAGACCAATGGAATTCATTGATATTAGAATTTGAGTTAACAGAAAATGATTGGCTCAAGCATCTATATGAAATTCGACAATCTTGGATACCGGTATACAATCGTAACACCTTTTTTGCTGGAATGAACACGACGGGAAGAAGTGAAAGCATTAATTCTTTTTTTTGATAGATTTGTTTCATCCAGAACCAATCTCAGAGATTTTGTTACAAAGTATGAACAGGCTTTAGACAGAATTAATGTCAAAGAAAGAAAAGAAGATTATGTTTCAATATACAAGAAATGGGTTTTGAACAACATTAGTATGATACTGAAACATGCAGCGACAGTTTATACAAAAAATATTTTTGAGAAGTTTCGAATTCAATTTGATCAAGTTTGTCGTTATAAAATAGGTGCTACGATTGAAGATGAAGGCCATTGTTACACCTTTAATGTAACAGAAAAGTTTGGACTACCAGAAGAGTTCAATGGTACAATTAATCTGCAAACAAAAGAGGCAAAATGTGGATGCGAACACTTTGAATTCACTGGGATAATATGCAGACACTTGCTTAAAGTCTTCGATCGTCTTGATATCGATGAAATACCCGCTCACTTTGTAATGAAAAGATGGACGAAAGAAGCCAATAGAAGAGATGTGGCGAGTGAAGAAGGATTGTTGTTGCAGAATCATCATACGGGGTTAGAAGCTATGAGAATTAGTCATATATGTCGTCGATCAACTCAGTTGGCATTTATGGCCGGAAGATCGGAGGATGCATACAAAGTTGTAATGGAGATTATTGACGAGAGTTTCAAGAAGGTGTCGTTGATTGAACAAGAATCGCTAAAGAATGAAAATAACGATGCTGATGCCACTCAAGCTTCCACAGTTGGATCTACAACACAACCGATACTCTTAGATCCACATATATCTCAAACAAATGGGAGAAAGAGAACTGAAAAAACAAATGAAAATGTGATGGAAAAGTTGCCAGTATCAGATGGAAGAGTGGCATTGAGTTGGCATCAAAGAAACCGAGAAAATGTACATCGTGTGGAGCTCAAGGCCAAGGACATGAGAAACGTAACTGTCTTGTCTACCCAAGAAAATTGAGAGATGAAACTACTGAACAAAGTATAAATTCTTTATATTAATTATACTTTATTTGATCTAATAGTTGGATTTATTACATCAACATACTTATCATTTTTTTTTCTCAGGTGATGAAGTAATGGACTTAGGAAGTGATGATGATAGTGGAAACAGTAAATATATATTTCTTACTTGTGTAAACTATTTCGTGTTTAATGTAGATTTTGACTACTTTTTACAAAAAAAGTGATGATGATAGTGACTATCCTACACGCTGAACCTAACAGGCCATTTGGATTCCAATAGGAACTCAAATTAATGGGTACATTCTTCTATCTATCATGGAGGGGATATATGGGAACTCTTCATTTTCCAGGTAAAGTATCATTTTTCATCCATTTGACTTTAATTATTATAAAGTTTTAGGTATACATACTTGTCTTATGTTTTCATGTTTTAGGTATACATACTTATCTTATGTCTGGGTTCATCTCATATTTTCATGTTTCTTGTATTAGTTCAAGTGCCTCAAGAGCAGGGTTTTTTTTGTAAAGAAGGTGACAGAGCTGACATGAGTCAATAGTAGGTTTTTTTGTAAAAAAGGTGATGGAGCTGACAAGTCTCAATAGTTGGTTTTTTTTTTGTAAAGAAGGTAATGGAGCTGATACGCATCAATAGTAGGGTTTTTTTTTTTTTTTGTAAAGAAGGTGATGGATTAAGAGGTTCTTCAAGAAAACATATTTTTTGGATAGGTGAAGTAAAAGAGAAAACAGTGTCTTTCTTTGTTCACAATTGTATTCTCAATATCCCATATGACAAAATCGTGGATACCGATGATTAGGACAGATGAACTCATTTTGAAAAAGTCTATTTAAATTTGATAACATTGGAATCGCATTAGTGCTCAACACTGCATGAACCAAAATTGGATTAATTAACTTTAGATCTTGTCTTTTTCTTCTATGTATCTTGGTTATCGCCATCAAAACACTTTCAAGTTGTAGCAGAATACCCCGTGAGGCTGGGTAATTAGATAGTGAAGCTGGGTTATTAGATAGCGAAGCTGGGTCATTGGTTATCCAATATTATGCACTTCATTCTTGGTTAATTTTTATGGTTTCTTATTTATTTGCTGTTTGAAAAACTTAAATAAGCACTGGGTTGGAGCTTCAAGGGGAATGGACATGTATCATGTTGCATGTACCTTCAAGCCTAAATAGATCAACTACGTGTAAAAGTTGAGGTCTTAGTTGGCCTTTGAGAATATCAGAGATTGAGTTTGGTGACGCAGACATAGAGGCTGCTCCTTGGACTACCCACTCTGCAACATTGTGGTTGTGATATTGCTTTAGTTCTAAACTCAATGGTCAACTGCTGAGATAGAATCTGGGTCATACTGTTAGTTGAGATAGACACTAATATTCATAGGTGGAACAAATACCTTTTTGTGCTGAGGACCAAAGTTTGTTCCACCCAACCTCCACAAAATGTCACATGCACTTTTTTGTGCCGACTAAGTTACATCCCTTGTGAAATTAGACATTAAAAATCAGCCCGATTAGTGATTTCCAGCCATTGGTGAAATTACACATTTAAAACAACCTGATTTAATTACTTTATGTTGGTACTAAAATAAAGCTTTCACACAAGGCCAATATCATGCAATTCCAAAATGATTGAGCAACAAGTTCAAACAAGTTCTAAGCTTCATGTGGAGTACCGTATACAACCATATTTTAATGCAACAAAAGTGTTTTTAAGCTAATCTTACACTAAAAAAACTATCCAATCACTCAAAATCAGAATACACATCGTCTTCCAGAAGTCATTGTCACCCCCGATTTGTGTTGGGATTTGTAAATCATTTGGCTCGACATTTGCCAGGATTTGTGGAGAATTCATCTTTGGGACCTGCAACATTATACGAATATGGAAAATCTTAATATCATACATTAACAAAAATACATGGTTTACATAAAAGTAAAATTGATAGCATGTCTCACGTTCTTTTCAATTTCGGACTGCTTAGAACTCGAGCCCTCATCCATGCTTGGTTTATTGATTGTGAATTCTCTGAAGGCTTCTTTTGCTTCTTCGAGTGTTTGAAAAGATTTAAATTTAGCCCTCGGATATCCATGGACCTGAGATTTGCATTGTTCCCATGAACAATATATTCCAGGGCAATACCCTCGCCAAACAACATACCACTTTTGTTTTCGACATATCTGAAAAATACAATTAAACAAGAAATAAATAAGAAATAACCCACCAAGAACAAAAATTAGAAATAAACAATTCACAGGGGAGCATGAATCAAAGTGTTAAAAATTCGTCCAAAATGCACGAATCAAAGGTTCTTCCTACAAACTAAAACATCAATTCGGTTTAAATTTACTTATTTTTGTTACCCTACTTACCCTTTCTCCATCCTATCTTTCTTTTGCCAAATGTCACCACCATAAAACAGCATGTAAAGATGGTTGAAACAAATGCAATTTCAGCACATAGGTTCAGCATCTTTACATTTCCTGTT
Organism: Euptelea pleiosperma; assembly: GCA_035048495.1. NCBI lineage: Eukaryota > Viridiplantae > Streptophyta > Magnoliopsida > Ranunculales > Eupteleaceae > Euptelea > Euptelea pleiosperma. The sequence goes on from CM068544.1 coordinate 3,875,633, forward strand.
TTACCATCTCAGAGGAAAGAAAGCACGTGGTGTTGAAAATTGATGCTCTAGGGAAACCTTAACCTTGACGCTTTTCCAAACTAAGCCGGAGTGTCTTTAGAACTTATAAATCCAGTTCCTAACTATTATAGTTGCAAAAGCCAACCCGGAGTCTCTTCAAGACGTGATTTAACGAACAAAGAGGGGTACCTATTTAGGAAACCCTAAATCGAAAGCAGTAGATCAACAAATACGGCATGTACCTATGTTAAAGGAAATAAGGGTCTAGGGGTACATGGTTGACAACGGCTTTGAAGTGGACGTCGATGGCGGAGGCTACATGGTGATGTGGGCTGGGGCGGTTTTGTAGAGGAGGGAAGAGAAACAAAGTATGGCAAAAAAAAAATCATAGGAGGATGAGGAAGAAAGACACATACCGGTGATGGGCGACGGCAATGTGGTTTTACGACTGCCAGGTGGTTCGCGACGACAACAATGACGGTGTGCAACGAAGAAATCTTCAGCAAGGAGAGAGCAGGAAAATAGTAACTTTGAGAAAAATTAAAAAAAAAAGATGTATGACAAGGAGGAGGGTTTTAGTTTAGGAGCGATTATTGTGTGCAACCAGTTCTACACTATTGTTGCAAAACACCAATAACTCAAAGCCACGTGTAACTCAAGTGAACTCGTTTTGAATTTTTTGAATTTTTATAACTAAAATATGTTCCAACCAATAGTTACGTACCACGCTTACTTCCAGGAATGACATTTTGTACTTTTTTAACTTGTCATTTTCAAGAACTGCCAGTTACCTTTTGTGAGAAAATGAGTCGGCTAAGCTCAGCTTGAACCGAGCCGACTCAAAATACAATTTTTTATCTCAAAAGCATTGCCACGTCCGCTTGCTTTCCATCTGTAGATAAAAAGCAACGAAAGGCACCGATCGTACGTCATTACATAAGTAAGAATCCATACGTAAGAATATCCCGTCCCTATATATATATATATATACACTAAAGCTAACGCATAGAGAAAACTCTCTCTCAACCACGTGGCATTCTCCCTGACTTTTTTTGTATTTACCAAAACTAACCCTCAACACATTACTAAATTGAAACCCTTTCTCATTTGCAACCTTAATTGCTAAACGTCTCCTCCTTAATCTTAGCTCCCCTATACACCTTTGGTCCTTTCCTCTTCTGAAACGTATTTCTTAGACGTTTCTTTTTCCAAATTGTTACCTGGTTTAAATATTGAGTAAATATTCTTCTTCTCCTGAAATCAGGATCGCACATCTTGATTTCATGCCACACCAAGAAGGACGGTGCAGCCATTACAAGAACGAGATTCCTAAGATCCACATTACACAGTTTCTACAGTGGCTAGAGTGGTCCGCCCTCAGGCAGGAGGAGGTAGGAGAGGAGAATGGGTGGGGGTGGGGGTTTAGCAGGAGAAAGGATGTTTCTTTGTCAATAGAATCAGGGGAGTACTTAGGATGATTATTTCAGATCCTGTGACATAGGTCTGCCTGAACATTTGCTAGCTGGTTTCTATATTCTTTCCTTATATTTCACTTCCTAATAAACGGGAATTTGTAATTCACTTTAATGCTTGGACCGAAGGATATTTGCATGATGGGTTAGAAACTAACTGCTATGTAGCAGTTTATAGATTTGAATTTGTAAAAAACATGAGCTTTGCTTGAGATGATTAGTGAAATGAAGGGGAAGGTCCTAGACTACATTTTATTTTGGATAAAATTGAGCCATGGGTTACGATGGTGTACACAGTCTTGGTGGTATGATGATGGACTACAGATCTCTTCATCATCGCCATCTTTATTTTTTCCTTCTGTAGTTAGCTAATAAATTTAGTCGTTTTATGATCTCTCTCTCTCTCTCTCTCTCTCTCTCTCTCTCACGATGATTCTACACTTACCATCAACACATCTATCTCCATCTCTATTATGTATATAATTTTGGATTTGAATGTAGATTTCTTCGTTGAGTACATGTTTTATGTCTGGTTGCTACTTCATGATGAGTACATGCAGTCGATGGAAATGTGTTGGATGGAGAAATGCCATAGAATGAAGACTATTTTGATGCAAAAGCCACCCCAAAGTTTGAAGTGTTGAGCTACCAAACCTTTGGATCTCTAATCTCGCAAGATAGAAGACCATGTGCGTTGGTCCATTTGGATGGGAATGCTTTTAGCACCTAAAATAAATAATTTGGAGTACTATCCAACGCTCTTTAATGTATTCTCTTGTGGGGAGGGGACTTTAGAAGGCTAGAAACATAATGTCATTGGACTAGACAATTTTTCTAAGTCAATGAAACTTGGTAAATGTGAACTTTCCTATGTAGTGGTCTCCATCTAGGTTTAAAAGGGGCGGGCCATTGTGACGTTGTCACGGACTGGGGGCATTAACGGTTTGTAATGCACAAGAGCAAAAATGAAAAAAAAAATTGAAAATAATGGCACCAATATCAACCAACAAAATAGTCCTATAACATCTAAATCTTTTTTTTTAGCCAAGTCCTATAATATCGCATTATTTCTAAAAAAATCTTCTCTTTGTCATTTAATTTTTTTAGAAATAGTACTTCCTATAGAACTCCCACTACCACTTAATGTCATTTAATTTTTTTAAAGACTTAAAAATTTTAGAAATAACAATTTTCATTTGATGCAATTAAAATATTTCTAAAAAAGTTATATAAATCGGCTAATGAGAAAAGCATTATATTTCTATAGTGATTTTTTTTACGTCTCTACATATATTTTGTCCTTTTAATTCTTTTTTATCATTTTGTTTTTTATTTAATTTTTTTTATTATTTACATACTTTGGTTCTTTGTAGACATTGGATCCCAACGGAGTTTTATAATAAGATAAACCAATGTCTAGAAAGAGAGAGTTTAAAGAGAGAGAGAGAGGAATAATATTTTAAATACTTTTTGAATAATATGTTAAAAGAATAATGGACATCAAATTATCAATGACTTAATGTGCTATTTAATATATAAACCTTCAATTTTCACATTGTTTTAAAATAATTTCTTTTAGAAAATAGAATACCTGTGCTTAGCACAGGGGCAAACACTAGTCTATACTTCTATACTAAAGTGGGCGCATAGTGCCAAGCTTCTCTCTCGTCCACATGCCTTGCTCTCAAACTTTTTTTTATCTTTTCCAAAACAATCATTTATACTTTAGTCTATGTAACTGAAACAAATAAGGGTATTTTAGACTTTATAAATGACTCATGAGGTTACAACAAAAATATATCTTTTCTTTTTCTAAAAACATCTCCTGCCTTTCTCATAACGACTCTTGCCTTTATTTCTCTCATCGTTTTCTAAAACGTCTCTCATTTTCTCCATTGCCCATCCCAATTCTCAAATCTTTTTTAGTATCTTCTTAAGTTGTCTCCTAAAATCCTCATAACCGTTGTGTAATTAATTAACTCCTTATATATCTCCTTAAAATCCTATGTCTGGCATCTTTCACTCTCCCACGTTACATTATAATTACTTTCTCTCCAACTATACCTAAGATCACTCCATTATTAATAAGCTTTTTCAACTGATGGGGATGAAACAGTTTCTTTTCTTCCACATTCATTTTTTCTTAGCCAAAACATCGCCTCCCACTAATCATGATATTAAATTTCAAAATCTTTCATCTCTTTAAGAGACAAGTGCGTTTAGACGGCAAGTCTTGATAGATTTGTACATGGAAGTGGAAGAAGAAAGAAGTGCTTCTTTGGTTTATGTAAACCAGGCAATGGCCATGATCACCCAGTTGTAGGCATATGTAATGGAGGCCGTGCAGTATTGGAGCATCTTCTCTCTCCATCCATCTTTTCTCCGTTATATCCTTTTCTATTGAAGAAAAGATGAGGAGCAAACACTGATGACTCCTCTACATGCATAGGGATCTTCAAGTTTTATATATGCAATTGCAGAGATAACAGTGGAAAAGAGCATAGATGCACACCAACATCGGAGTGCAACAAAACAATTGTATTTTTTTACTCCTTCGTTTCGTTAATGCAATTGGATTATCAACATGTTTCCACATCTCTCATACTAAGTTAATTTCTGTGTAACTCGATAATAATTTACATGTGAATAGAGGTTACGTGAGAGAATGTGATTCTTTTCTCATCTCGACGAGCCGGATGTTATCAGCTTTAATTAAGACATCAAGACATTTGATGTTACATGTTTCTTTATCATGTTAATTTCTGTGTCCAAAAGGCTAAAACTCCCCAATCATGTTATTTTTTGTCTATTTAGCCACCAAGGGACGGACATACACATCCATATAGTCGGTGCTCTCAAAGAACTCAAAGAACTACAATGAACTCACCAATGCTCTTCTCACAGAACATGAAGATCTGTCCTTTGTAAAGGCCACTCCCAAGCCTACATCTAACAACATCCTTTCACCTTCCATGTCCTTTGTGAGGGCCACACCCAACCTACATCTAACACCGCCCCTTCACCCCCTCTAATGTCACGGACTGAGCTATCGTTGCTCACTCTTCGTTGTTCTATAGTTGGTATTTGGATCCAACACAAAAAAAGAGTATCATTGCACCATAAAAAGTCTAATGGGAGTTACTTCCATGTAACTCAAATGCACCCTATTTCATGCATTAAAGATACACTACAAAGAGTTTCTCTTACAAATCAACGGTGAGAGATTGTTCATATTTTGTCATTAATTTTCATAAGTTGTCATCAATTGTCTTATTTTAAAAATCACAAAATAGGGCAAAAAAATATTCCCTATTATAAAGCAACACAATTATTTATTTATTTTTTTCAATGATTTATCAACTCTCTCAAAACCACCATTCCCATTTGCCTAAAAGCATGAATCTCAGAATCTGACTTCTATAGGATCTCTCCTTAAATGCTGTTGAATTTTTTTGGGGCCCACTGACCCATGAATGTTTGGCCTCCTATTTGGTGGACTTACACACTAAAAATAGCCTGATTGATGATTTAACCATTGGATTTGAGCTTTGGCTTCATGCATAGCATCTTGATTATCGTTCTATCGCGTTTCAAGATATGTGTGATAAAACACTCACGAACAGCCCTTTTGAGTCATGTTTCAATACCCCATGAAGTGCATAATCTGCTAATGACCTATAATAAATTTCAATTAATAAATTAGATGAAATACATAACTTAGAGATTTATGAAACGTTAAAATAAATTATTGCACATGTTAATACGTTAATGCATGTTTTTAGAGAACACTTATGATATGTTGAGATGCACCAAGTTTGGCACACATCAATTCATGTTCTATAGAGATTCACATAGATGGGTTGTCCATCTTCCAATTCATTGATACTTGGCTCAAGATGTAAAATACTACTATGTTTGTGCATAAATGGGTATAATTGGAGCCTAGTTTGTTTAATTAGTTAGGTTTCAACTGGTACTAATTGAATCATTTTTATCTTTTAATTAATAGCTATTAAAACTCTATTTTTAGTTATAATGTATATAAAAACATGTTATTATAGTTAATAATTACTAAAAGTTTTAGTGATAGGTTTTTTTCTAAATTTTTTTGTGATGAAATGTTTTTAAAGTGTAGGGTGTTTTACCGTCAGTATTATTTTTTTAAGAAGTTAGGGTTCATTTGTATTTTTATTTTTTTTAAATTTGAATTTATGAGTTATAAAACCTAGAATTAGAGGGTTTTTTTTTTCGTATACTAATAACTAGTGTTTTTGTTATTTATTGGGTATAGTGAATTTTTTGAATTTTTTCTAATTTATTTAGTTATAGTTTATAAAATCATGGTAATATAGTTAGACATAAATATAACATTTTTAGCTTCGAGATTCTTAAATCTTTTTCTATAAAAAGTTTTTCGAGTAGAGTTAGTCTATTTTATAATTAGTGTATTTTTATAGTAAACCATTTACATTAACATCTCCTAATTAGTCTTTTATTTATACAATAAAATTCTTACATTGTTTGCTATGTAATTTACACTCAATTCTCTCCCCTCTAAAAATAATAATAACCAACTTTAAAATCTAATTTTTCTTAATTAGTTATTGTTAAAGATAATATGCACATCTGTAATAAACTAAAGATAACTCAAAAGCTTTTTTTAAATACTAACTAATATCACTAAGCCAATATGTTTTAATGAATTCTATCTTTACATTTTAGGTGGCCCATGCTTTAGCACGGGCATAAATCACTAGTTATCTATATTAAAGCTCAACACTACTGAGGTGGCACTCTCCATTTTTTTCCATTATTTTTTCCACAAATACCCCTACACCTCTTTAACATCTCCTAAATTACCAAAAAATCCTTTGTCCTTTTAATTATTGGGAGTGAAATGTTTACATCTAATGTATCTCCATTGACCTAAAGGCGTCTCTCCATCTCCCACCCTCATGCTCTTCCAAGACGTCTTTCTCTTTCCCAACACGTCTACCCAAAACGCCTCTCATCTCCCACTCTACATTTGTTTATAATTTGTTGCCAGAAATCCATAACCATTGTAAATCTAAAATTCAAGCATTCGTACCTTGACAACCGTAGTTTGTGGGTTCTCATGGCGAGGAAGAAAGGCAATGTGAAAGGTCAAAAGTCAAAAAGAATGTGAACGTCGCCTATGGAGAAAATCATTACCCATGGGATGTAAAGGAGGGAGATTTTCAGGCTGATTTTTGGGGTTTGATTTTCTTATTTCAATACCTAAAATTCTGGCTTAGGGTTTCAATAAATGTTTTTTTTACAAAACACTACACTGTTATGATTTTTTTAGGTTTGATGCATGCATACTTTGCTGGATTTTAGGGGGTTGATTTTATGATTTTTCTCACAGATTGTTTTTTTTTTAAGTGTTGGATTTGATCAAAACATCATCGTCTCAATGCAGATTGTCTTCTTCACATCGTCTGATGAGGTATTCTGCTACTTTCCAAACATCTCACCACTCTCTTCACATACCAACCCCTTAACCCCAAATCATTTTGGTGGTTTCACATAGGTTAGTGATTGAGAGAGATTTTCAGGCTGCTTTTTGGGAATGATTTTCTTATTTTCTTCGTCTGCGATCAGTTCTCTCCAATTTTCTTCTTACTATCACAAATTTGCTGATAATATTTTTACTTTGAGGTATTTCTACCAGTTTCGTTCTTTGATTTAGAATAATTTATGTCAATTTTCTCTTTTAATCTAGTTGTTCATATCTGTATTTTCCCTGGTTTTTATTTTTTTTAAATATCTTTTGTATTTTGTTTTTGATATATATTGACCGTCTTTACATCTTTTACTGTCTTTGTGTTTTTATTTCTTATTTGCTAATATTAGAAGTTGATGGGTGCTCAATGTTCACAATTAGGAAAAATGACCATTTTTCCAAAGTTATTTTCGTTAGTACATTGGTGCAAGTACCTTTCTTCTGAGGGTGTATTATCTAAGGTTTGTCAGTTTATTTAGACATCCACTGTTGTTGAAATTACAGCTTTTAGTCCTCTAAGAATCAGAATTGGAGGTTTATTGCAAGACCAAGTCCTGTACAATGTGAGCAACATCTTTTTTTCATCCTTTTTTTTTTCTTTCTACTAAACAAATAAAAAACGTATTAAAAATAAGTACGCAAATTATTTATTTTAATGTCTATAGTTTTTCAAACCTAATTAAGGAAGAAACTAAAATGAGATTCATGACTGAAAGTTGCAGAGCTTTAGTAACATTTGGGTTGAATGCACTCTATGGGAGGAAAAAGATAACTGATGATGATCTATAGTGGAGGTGAGTGGAACCTGAAGAATGCTCGGGATTTTATTCAGCACACTATCTCAAATGGATACAGAATCAACCTTTCCTTATCTTACTTGATAGATAACCACTTTGTCTTACTCGTTTATTGGTAGGCTTCGGGACATGGTGGTATCTTCTGCCCAACCTGTTATGCCCCGATCTATATTGGACGCCAACAAGGCAAGGTGTGGGTTCCCAGGAATAACCTATTGTCCCATGGAGCCAAGGTAGATGAAGCCCAATTCATGGAATTTGGAAACTAAGATCATAACTCATGTTCATAAATCAAAGGCCCCAAACTCTTCTATCCTTCTCATATTAACACCAAGGTCTACCGTATACGAAGGAAAGGAGCTATGTGGATGTGGCATTGCGGCAAGGGTAGAGGCTAACCAATATGCAAAAGAGGTAATCATCCTCAATGAATTATATAAGAGTTCCACAGCACAACCAAAATCACTAGCTCCGAGAGGGCTTCTATGAATAGAAATGGTTTTCTTACCTTCCTCCATGCTTCAGGCTGTAATGTTGTTACATAGAATAACTCACCATATCTACAACCTAGGTCACTACCCTTCTTTCTGAATATGTTGCCATATTAATGTATACTTAAAACTGTAAGATAATGCTCATTTTGTGCTTATTATCCATTTTAACCTTAGGGCATTATCGAGTTTCATGAGCTTATAACTTCATATTTTAATGTAAAATGCATCCTAGGTGTCTCATGCATAACTTATCCAATTTAGACCCTCATTACGTGCATATTTGATACCTATAGGACATTCATCGCGTGAGAGACTTTTGTGCAAGCCATTGGAGTCTCTTAAGAGGCTTATCATAAATTTTTAAGCCATGACGTCACTTATTCAAACCATGAGAGCCATTGAAGCCATCATACCTTTATGGAGCCATCCCAAGCCCTCAAGCCATTGGAGCCTTCTAGAAGACTCTCAAGCCATCAAAGCCACATGAACCCTTCACATGTGTGAAAGTGACAAGTCAAGAAGGAGAATGCCCAATGTGGTAAAGAATAAGCTTTGTCTTCTCTCAAGCCCATAACATGTCTCTTTCTAGCTTTCTTTCCTCCTACCCTCTTACACTTTTTACACATCTTCTTCCCCCATGTGTACCACCCCATTTTGAGCTTGACCTTTGGTACTCTTTTGATTATATTTGAATCTCTTACACCATTTTGGTAACAAGAGAATGAGCTCCTCTTTGACCACTTTTTACCTCATCTCCACCTATCACTCCTCCACATTACCTTCCACATCACCATATTTCATCTTCTATATAAGCTTATTTTGAGCTTATGAAAAAGTCTTCTTCTTTCTTTGAGTGAGTCTTCTTGAGAGAACCAAAGAAGCCCAAGCAAGTCTCTTCTTTATTCTCATTCTTCTTTTTTTTTCTCTTTTTACTTAGTTTCCATGGCCACTTAGACTTTTAGTTAGGGTTGAGAGAGGATGCCCTTCCATCTCTTTTGTCGCTTGGTGAGTGTATCTATGAGAGTTTGAGATATTATTGTACAAGGAGTTCAATCCCACCATCTTCACTTTGTTTGAGGAGGATCTTCACACTTTATGCCATGTATAACTTATAGTTAATTTTTCTAAGAAATGAAGTTTAAAGAGGTATTTTCATTATATGTCTCATGGGTTTTTGTGTAGTTTCTCTTTGATCTATTATGTCAAGCATATTAGATACTTAGGATTCACATACTCATCCACACACTAGAAATACCATATCTAGTTTTGTGTTTTAAAGTTAAAATACTTTGGTGGGGAACATCCTAATTTTTTTACTTGATTTATGCTTACTATTTTCATATCTTTAGAGGGAGAGCAACTCTCTAGTTGACTCTCCCCTTTACATGGTTGCACTCATTAAGGAGCAAAAGAGAAGGGTTGGGTTACTCTTGAAGCCCTAACATCTTCTTTATATTTCTTTCCTTAACATTTGCCCACCATTAATGGAACACATCTTCTAAGCCAAGCACACTTGCATTACATCCATTCTCCACATTTCACTCACATCATGTACCATCCACATCTTTTCTATGTTTCTTTATTTTATTTGTAGAAACCCTAACCTTATTCACTCTCACCCAATCCTTGTGATAGATGACCTTGGGTACTCCCAAGCTAAATTTATACTACAACTTTACCCTAGTTTCACCCACAACACTTTGTTACATTTAGACTTTTATTGTCTAGGAGTTTTTAGTGCATTCATATCATTTCATAATTGAGAGATACGTTTTTGTATTCTCTCTTTGTTAAGATTGTGCACATCAAAAGTTGTAACAAATTTTGGCGCCATTGCCGGAGATTGGCAATTGGTGACAAGAACAAGGGTTACTAAATTTTATCTTTTTTCTTTCTTCTTCTAACCATCCATCTCTTTGTTCTTCTTATTGTTCTAATCTTCTAATTAACATTTTAGCACCCTAACACTCTAACTCTTTACTTTCTTGCTACTAACTCTTTACATTCAAGCAACTAACTTTTTTTTCTTTTTTTTCTTTATAGTTTCTAATCTCTAGCATCTCTACTTTACTTGCAACTAACTCCTAACTTCTAACTTTCTAACTCTTTTTATTTTGAATTGTTACTAACTTTTCTTGTTTACTTTTAGATCTTCTCTTTAGACCCCCTTAGGTTAGGTTATACATTTACTTGTATTTTTGTTTACTTGTAAGTTTGAGTGATTGTGAGGTTTCTTTAGTGAAGGTGAGGGAGTGATATATATTAAACTCCAATTTGTAATAATAGATCTAGGACTTGCCTAAAGTGTGTGCAATCGTAACTTGGAAGTGGAGGTGGTATGTAAATTGCGTACACTTGTATGAGAAGACTTAATCAATGACCCCAATGTGAGATCTACCCAATCTTTTATATTTTCATAGCTTAGGTTGTTTTGATTTATTTGTTTGCTTGTTGTGAAAGTTGGATTTTTCTGCGTCGTTTGTTACGGAAACCCTTATTTCAACACATTTGTAAAGATCCGATTTTGTTCACTTCTTTAATCCTGCAAAAATACAGGTTTGCATAGTGGCTTCGTATCGGATGTCGATCCGCACTCGGGATTAGCTGGGTTAGTGCAACTCGGAACATAAAATGATGGAATAAAAAGTGCTAAAAGTGAAGGGAGAGATGAGAATGATGAAGTGATTTTTAAAACATAATTTTGAAGATTTTAGAGAGAGAAAGTGCCACAAACAACCAAAAACAAAACACAAAAGCAAACTCACAAATGCTAAAATAACAATCTTATTCATCATCAATGAGTTCTTACAAAATCAAACTAAATAATAAAAAAATAAAAATAAAAATAATTTAGAAAGCCATAAAAACTAACCTAAAAAACATGACAATGCTAGAGAGAGAAAGTGGAGAAAGAAATGGAAAATTAAAGATTTTAGAGGGAGAAACCTAAACCTAGAGAGAGAGAGCTAGAGAGGGAGTGAATGGTTCACCTTGAACTTACCCGGAGAGATCGAGTTTGGCAATGGAGATTCGGCCGAAGAGAAAGTGTGTGCATACGTGGATACACCATGAAGAGGGAACCAAGAGGGTCCGTTTTAGGTAGCTTGGAGAGGAGCTCACGGCCTAAGGAGAGATGGTGGCGGTGCTCATGGAGAACATCATGTTAGGGATCATGGTGGTGACCACAGCAAGGGACGGTGGTGTGGAGGTGAAGCCACGGGGGTTGCCGGTGGAGTTGTCGGTGTATGGATGGTGTTAGAGAGGGTCTAACGGTAAGTTGCAGGGCAGTCCTTATGCCTCTAACCCAACAAGAGTTGCAGGTTCAGTCCGGGAAAGAGGATGGTTTGGTTGAGTGGTGAAGATGGTGGATCAAACCTGCAAGTGGAGGGGGCGATGGTGATTTGGTTGAGTGGCAGGTGAACCAGCAAGGATGTGCAAGCCGTGATGAATCTGCGTGAAGGCTGACTGGCGACGTGGGTAGAGGAGATGGAAGAGATGGTGTTGATGTTGAAGGATGGGGTGGTAGAGGACAGTCCGGCCAGCAATGGTGAGTCACGCAGGTCCGTGAGAAGCACGGACCAGCAGCAATGGTGGAGGCGTTGCTGCCCCTTGATGAAGACGATGAAGGCAGCGTCAATGGAGGAGGGAACGAGCAGCAACTGGTTGAAGACCACGAACCAGGTCTGCTTCGTTAGGAGTAGAGACGGTGCTGCAAGGGGGCGGTGAAGATGGGAGGTGGCCGGAAGGGGTGAACCAGTCCAGCGAACAAGCAGGCGGCGAAGTTGGCGGGTTGGTGGTGCGCTGGTTCCACTATCGATGCACCTGCAAGAAGAAGAAGAAGAAGAAGAAGAAGAAGAAGAAGGAAGGAAGGACAGCCGGAGTTGTAGGCCTGCAACTCCGGCGAAGATGGAGGAAGAAGAAGAAGAAGAAGAAAAGAAGAAAAAGAAAAGAAGAAAAAAAAAGGAGAGGAAGCAGTGGAAATCGTGGGGGGGGTTAAAGAAAAAGGAGAGGTGAAGATGGGAGGGGGATTAGGGTTCTAAAGAACCCTTCTCCTTCCCCTTTTAAAGCTCCCTAGTTTCCATTAATAGAAATTAGGGAATTTTTGAAATAAAAAAATAATTTTTTTTTTTAAGTAAAACACTACTTTTCTTTGGGGAATGTCCCCATTTAGTGGACCCCCCATTTTTTAAAATTTAATTAAAATTATTTTAAAATTCACGGGGTCCACTAACTGGTCGGACAGCGGGTCGATGATGATGGGCCCGGCTACTGGTCCACATGGATTGATGATGTCCATCGTCTCACAAGATGATGTGACAGACAATCTGATGGCGATCGGATGGATGGTGACTTGATTGGGACCCAGATTGGTAGATCGACGGATCTAGAGAGATCCAACGGTCCGATTGAAGATCCAACTATCCGATGGAAGATCCAACGGTCAGAAAACTAAGGGAGATGAGATAGAGCCGATGGACAGGAGTTCTGGGGTTAGGTCAGTAGATTCGAGGACCGAGAGATGAAGAGATAGAGAATAAGGAGAGATGAGAGAGAAAGTATTAGAAAATGGAGATAAAAGTATTGGCAGAGGGTCTGGAACCCTGGTCTTCACTGTGACCATCCTCACGCTTCTCCAGTAGAGTAGACTATCATTCCTTGCTGACTCATGTGGCTTTAAACGCTTTGATCCGTCTCTTGGTCATTGGCTCTCCTGTTCTCTTCATTCTTTGGGCCAGCTTTTTGATCCTCTTATTCAGCCCATAGTTGGCCCATATCTTCTAGTCATAGCATGTGGGCTCTTTAAGCTTTGATAATGGGCTTTCCTGATTGATGTGGGCTCACAAGTCTCGAGAATTGTCCCATCGGGGTTTCCTGCGACAGAAGAAGCGTGTAATGAGACTTTATCAGAACGACTCAATGTCTAGACTTCCAAAAATGTGTTTAATGCATGCAAATATACCATTTCGTCCAGAAAAGTGTGTTCTACGCAACAAAAGAGTCTCTTACGTAGAAAAGTAGATAAATAGATCATTTTAACGTAGGAGAGTGTGAAAACGCTTAGAAGATAACAGTGGAAAATACGCACTTTTAAGCGAATATCACTTGTTGTGTTTTATTAGTTGTTGCATCCTTAGGCTTTTCTTCTTAGATTAATGCATGTTTAGGTTTATTTTTTTAGTCTAATTTATCACATTTTGTACACTTTGTGCACACACACACCAGAACTCCGCAGACCAGCTCTCCTATGAGGGAACACATTGCACATTGTTTAATTATTGTGGCACCCTTATAGTGACCATTTTTGTCCTCGTCGGTTAAGTTCTGTGCACACACATTTTGTTTAGGTGCATGTTAGTTTTTTCTTCTTTTCTTTTGTTTGTATGGTGTTGTGGATGTGCACCCACATTGAGTGATTAATCATCTAACTTGTGCACACAATTAAGTTTGGAACTTAAAATTTATTCACTTGAATCTATTTGAATGACCACGTGGACACATGATCATACTAATAGGTTACAAAGGAATTTGGATCAAGACACTCTTGAAGATCTCTTAGATAATCTTTCTGAACATTCTAGAGAGGACTCTACCTATTCACCCACTATGTCGGTACATGGAAGCAATGTAGGTGACCCCCAAGTTCTAAGAAATGAGGCCAACAATAGACCTAATATGGATAAACCTAGAACATTAAGAGACTACCTACAACCGGCTAGGTTTAGTGCACCTTCTTGCATAGTCCTTCCATACAACCAAAGGCAAAATTTTGAAATCAAATCAGGAGTACTCCATCTACTCCCCACATTTCATGGTGATATTCGCTCAAAAGTGCTTATTTTAAGCAATTATCCTTTTAGCGTTATTACATTCTCCTACGTTAAAATACTCTATTTATCTACTTTTCAACGTAAGAGTCTCTTGTGTTGCGTAGAACACACTTTTCTAGACGAAATGGTATATTTGCATGCATTAAACACATTTTCGGAAGTCTAGACATGTAGTCATTCTGGTAGAGTCTCATTACGCGCTTCTTCTGTCGCAGGAAACCCCGATGGGACAATTCTCGAGACTTGCGAGCCCACATCGATTAGGAAAGCCCATTATCAAAGCTTAAAGAGCCCACATGCTGTGACTAGAAGATATGGGCCAAATATGGGCTGAATAAGAGGACCAAAAAGCCGGCCCAAAGAACAAAGAGAGTAGGAGAGCCAATGACCAAAAGACGGACCAAAGCGTTTAAAGCCACATGAGTCAACAAAGAATGATAGTCTACTCTACTAGAGAAGCGTGAGGATGGTCACAGTGAAGACCAGGGTTCCAGACCCTCTGCCAATACTTTTATCTCCATTTTTTGATATTTTCTCTCTCATCTCTCCTTATTCTCTCTCTCTCTTCATCTCTCGGTCCTCGAATCTACTGACCTAACCCCAGAACTCCTGCCCATCAGCCCTATCTCATCTCCCTTAGCTTTCTGACCGTTGGATCTTCCATCGGACCGTTAGATCTCTCTAGATCTGTTGATCTACCAATCTGGGTCCCAATCAAGTCACCATCCATCCGATCGCCATCAGACTGTCTGTCACATCATCTTGTGAGATGATGGATATCATCAATCCATGTGGGCCAGTAGCCGGGCCCATCATCATCGACCCGCTGTCCGACCAGTTAGTGGACCCCGTGAATTTCCAAATAATTTTAATTAAATTTTAAAAAAATGGGGGGTCCACTAAATGGGGACATTCCCCAAAGAAAAGTAGACTTTTACTTTAAAAAAATATATATATATATATTTTTTATTTCAAAAATACCCTATTTCCATTAAAGGAAATAGGGAGCTTTATAAGAGGAAAGGGAAGGGTTCGTTTGAACCCTAATCCCCCTCCTTTCTGCTCCTTTCCTTCTCCCAAAATGCCCCGGACATTTTTTCTCCTTCTTCTCCTTCTTTTTCTTCTTCTTCTTCTTCTTCTTCTTCTTCTTCTTCATTCCGGCCGGAGTTGTAGAACTCCGGCCGCCTCCTTCTTCTCTTCTTCTTCTGCTATCTCCTTCTTCTTCCCCTCCATCTCCATCGGAGTTGCAGGTAGCAACTCAGGCCACCTCTGCTCGTGTTTCTTGCTGCTGCTTCACCTTCCTCCTCGCAGCAACCTCTCCACGTTGCAAACCTGCAACATCCTCTCCCTTGAGGACCAGCAAGGTGCGGCGCCATTAGCACCGCCTCCCTCTTGGCTGTGGTCTCCTCTTTCACGTCCCTACAGCCAGCAACTCTCCCTTCTCCTCCTCTTCTTCTTTTTCTTCTTTTCTTCTTCTCCTTCCCCATCTCTCGCCGGAGTTGCAGGCAGCAACTCCGGCCACCTTCTCCTTGTTCTCCTTCTTTTCCTTCGCTTCCTTCAGCCCTTGCTCCTCGACCTGCTGCTCCGCCAGCCGGCAACCTGACCCTCTCTACAGGTGTGTGCCTCTCCACAGAGGGTGCTGGAGTTGCCACCTGCAACTCCGACGACCTCCATTGACGCTGGCGCAACCAACACTCCACCTCTCCAGCCGCTCTCCTCTCCAACGCCCTCATCCGTTTGCTAGTTGCCGCCTACAACAGGCCCCCCTCAAACGTGCAGCAGCACCATTGCTGCATAGCAACACTGTGAAAACGGTCTGAACTTGCAACATTGCAAGTTGCATCTCGAACTCCGGTAAGAACACTCCGGCCAACAACCTGTGCTCCTCCTCATTCTCCATCAGGCGCTGGTACTGTGCTCTACAGCAACCTCCAATCTACAAGGCGTCCCTACACCTGCAAGCATACGACTAGCAATCATCGAATTCAATCCACCAACGACCTTGTCCCTACTTGTTTCCACCAAGGTTTCAGCAACCCGCTTCACCACCATTCGCATCTCCATCATAAATCGTCCATTCCTCCCCATGCCAAGGTGAGATCAAACGGTGAGCTTTTATTTCTAGGATATTCTTTCTCTTTAGTCTCTCTCTAGATCTCTTTCACTCCCTTTCTCTCTCTAGAATAATGCTTTCTTTCTCTCTATTAGATTAGTCTTTTATTCAAGCAATGTAAGCAACTTTTATTTCAAATAATAAAATAGTTATTTTTTTTTTGGACAATTTGTTATTGTTGATCATTCTATATGCTTTTTGATAAATTCTCTCTCTAAGAAAATAGATTTTTAAATCTCGTGATCATCACTCTCACCCCTCCATCCTTTATTTTTATCATTTTCTGTGGAAAAATTTGTCATTTTATGTTCTTGTCTGCGCTACTAATCCCGAGTGTGGATCGACATCCGAAACTTCCCACTGTGCAAGAATTCTAAATTTTGCAGGATAATCTGATCAAATTACAAATCTTGTTGATTCTAGGGTTTCCGTAACCAACGACGCGGAAAAACCTTACTTTCAAATAGCGCCGCTGCCGCTCGGGTGACCGGAAGTGCGAAAAAGGACATAAAGACGGAATTGGAAAGTTGCTAAATCGGAAAGCTGCTCAATTTGGCAAGCCCGACCTTTTCGGGAAACTTTCTATTTTTTATTTTTAGTGATTTTTAGCAGTCTTTTAAATTACTATTTTTAATGCCTCGAAAGGCCGAGTGCAATTTGTAAAAATTTAGGAATTTTACTGCTTTCCAAATAACTGCTAGATCTTGTTCTAGGGTTTTTTAGAAACCCTAGATTAAATGAAAATTACCAAAAAAATAATAAAATCAAAATTCAAAAAAATTAGGGTTTTATATTCTGCAGATTTTTAGAAATCACCAATCAAGGATTTGCGATTTTTGGAAAGATTCCAAAATCTTGAAACTCTGCTTAATTAGGGTTTCCCCTCTTAGAAGTTTCCTCTTTAGAAGAATTTCTATCTTTAGAAATCTTCCGAATTTGGAACAGTCAGCAAAAGGAAACACCCCAAATCTAGCAGAATTTCAATTTTGGGAAATTTTCCAAAATTGTAAGGGATCTCGTAATCAAATCTTTCTTGGAAGATCTCCACAGTTCGGGACACTTTCCAATCTAGGTCTTTTCCAATTTGGGAATTCCTAAATTTTACTCCATCTCGAATTTGGAAAATAATTCAAAAACTTGCCTAAATCCAGTGCTTGTTCTGTGAACCCTAAAAAGGCAAGGATCTTCCAAATAGAATCCCGAATACTTAGACTGTGCAATCTAACTTTTCTGCAGGAACACGATCCAGTGTGGGTAGAGAGCGAAAGCTCAAAGAGGTGGAGTCGGGCCCAAGCCCATTAGGATACCCCTCTCTAACCCACGGAGGTGACCCCGTGGCGTAGCCCACGGGAGGTAAGTCTCTATCCTCGCCTTGAGTGCGATACAGAGCAATTTGGGTGAATCATTGCCGCTTGTCTATTTGCTTTCGCATACATATTATTCGACTTGCGTGGCGTGGCCGTTAATCAATCAACTCTAAGAGAGCAAACCCAGCTCCAAATTGAAACTGGTGGGATTTCATCACCCACCTCATCATTCCAACTGATTTGATCCCAAGGCTCCATTTAATTAAAAAGAATCAAGAAGTAGAGCCAATTAGCCCGGTGTTCGAGGAAAAATCCACACAAAGCGAACCCGCTTAACATCCAATCGAAATAAGACCACGAGCGCGGGTCCCTGTTGTCTAACACACCCATAAGTCCCTGCTACTCAAGTACATTGAGCTCGACGTGGCATCTTGGACTATTCGGCGGTTAGTTGCGTGTGGACTAGGAACACGCACCAACCCTAGCTTAACCCGAGGGAACACTCTTCTTATACACTTGACCAATCCGGTTAGTCTGGGACATACTTAAGACAACCATTGTGCCGCACGTCTGTCTAGGCTTCGGATTGCCTTGTTGTTGACTAGAGTTAGTACTAAAGGATTCGCTCTGAAGAGTGTAGCCTGGTGAGAACCTCTGAGTGCAAACAGTTAGTCCGGCGGCTAAAAGATAAACCAGTGGTCCGCCCACTGTCATAATCTACTCTAGCCCCAAAACTAACAAGATAATGCCTAAAATATATCCTGATTGTTTAGAATAGGATTATCTGTGCTTGGTGTGCATTATTTAGAATCACCACTCCAGTATCTCCTTTTGGCAACTTTTTGCCAAATCTTGGGCTTGCTTTTTCAAGTAGAAGCCCGGTTGGACCTGTCCTAACCTTTTACTGACTCGATCTGAGAGTTAGTCCACCGCACCCCTCTATCGCCTCTAATGGTAGATGAACGGCCTCTGTATGAGACCTACTACAGTTTTTGTGAGAATCGAGGTGATCACTCTCAACAATGGTATGACAATTCTACGTATCATCATGATACTCCAATCTCGCACACTTCTACAGGGTATGATAATCACCGAGATCCGGAGTACAATTCTGTCCTCCAAGAGCTTAAAAATTCAGTCTCTGCCCTTCGTGCCGTAGTCCAACAACCTGTGTACCATTCCCAGTCTGTAGGATATTACCCTCCTATCTAGCAAGATGTTTGTACCTTTCCATCTCCAATGCAGACCTCCTATGACAACACTTATTATCCGAATAATAGGAGTCACCATAACTTTGGTTGGGAACAGTCTGCTATCCCAAAGCAACTGCCGCAGGATAATTATCCTTTCGAATTCCATCAACCCAATGGAGAGCATGACTGGCAATACTCGCAATCACAGTACCCGTCATATCCACAGAATGACTATTCTGATCAACAATGGGCCCCTCAGGATTTTCAGAATCAGCAACTAGTCCCAGACTCCACTTTGCCTTACAACTTCATACCCAGTCGGATTACAATCAAGAGTTGGCACCTCAGCTCCCCTTGGTTGAACCACCTCCATTGGCTACTAAACCTGGTCTAGAGGTCCTTCTCTCTAAGTACATTGCCCAGCAACAACAGTATTTCCAAGGTCTAGAGCACCAACAACAGTAATCTATGAAACGCTTGGAGCAACGTCTAGTTCAATTAGAAAATGAGAGAGAGGAAGTCAACTTCACTAGCCCACCTATAGCCTATCATGATGAGAGTGATAGGGCCACTGTCTATAATGAGGAGCCGCACAATTGGACCCAATACCAGCATTGCGAGGAAGAAATAGAAGTTGTACCCACCCCTAGATCGAGCCAGACTATCGAGGAGCCAGTGTATCCATCTTCGGTGCCTTTAAAAGCACCACATCCTGAACCTACCTCAGAGCAACCTATTTCTCGCGCTACCTCTAATGACCCTGATGTCGATCTCCATGACACTGAGCTGTGTCTCGATCGTAGGATCCCAACTGTGCTAGATCTACCGTTCCTCCCCACCTCCCTTGGAGTAGGCCATACTAGTGATGAACCCGTGTCTCCATCTATGGTGCCCTTAACAGCACTAACTTCTAGACCGAGCACAGAGGAACTCAGTTCCATCTCTATCTCTGATGATTCTACATCTGCACTGGTTGTAGACATTCCTACCGTAGAGCCGTGTCTAGAAAATGGGCCTCCCACCATCCTGGACCTACCGATCCCCACCCAGGAGGAACATATTGAGTGCAGGGATTGGAACATCCCTATCACATTAAGAAACATCGAGAAAGAGGTCAACAGTTTTCACCCGTCACCCTACATCGATATTATCGATGACCCGTGTGCCGTAGAGAGTCTAATTCAGGACTCTTCCGAGAATAAATTATCCAAGTGTCAAGAACACTTTGAGTCTGACTTCATCTCGGAGTCTGACAATTCTGGTATTACTGATCTGCAGGAGTCTGCTCCATTCAGATACATTCCCGCAAAACTCAATGAGTTTGCGGCTCTGCTAACCACGGTCAGAGAACCCACTCCTACTCTCCTCTCAATCTTTACTGAGAAGCTTCGATCCCTCCCAGATCAACTCCGTGCTTTTGCCGGGCTGCTCAGAGAGCTCAATGCCCTTCTCTCAGTCTACACTAAGAAAGACCTGTTCTACACAGGTATACCTAGACAAGGGATATGATAGTTGTCTCCGTTCCACCTTAGGTGTTAGGAAGACTGCAGATTCACTCAGTCTCCATGAGTTTTATCCTAGTTGGGGGTACTTGATATACCCCCATCATGTCTGGCTGAAGACGTAAAACTTAGCGCTTTCGAAAAGACAATTCTGGTATTCCTAGAGTACATGAGTCTCATGCATTTGTTATTACTGTTATATCTTTGAAAATGCAGGTACATTCATTCTTCCGATCATCAGGTATCACACACTGTCGAGTTTTTGCCGACTTGGTAACATCCTCCCTGAACCTTTGCATCATCTTCATTGATTTTTCATCATTTTATGTCCTGGTCATGAGCACCGAGGACGGTGCTGTATTTTGGTTGGGGGTGGGTATTTACCAAAACTCATGTCTTCATTTTGATAAAAAAAAAAAATTGTTTTTGGGGTGATTTCCGATATTCTCCAAAAGTTTTCTAGAATTTCAAAAATGTGTCAAATACCCTGACTTTGATTAGCTGAAAACCTCCGTTAAGTCAATATTGAGGATGTCAATTTTTGTTTAAGGTTAGCTTTGAATCAAGTCAAGCGTGGCTACAGTAGTTTTGAAAACTTAGAAAAACTCAGATTCGGCACAATTGTACACTATCAATATCAGAGTCATCCTAAGTTTAGAAATTATGGAGATCCTATGAGAATAATTGTGGAGACCTAACCCAGTGAGCTTTCGAACCTTTAATCAATTCAGATGATTATACAACAATTCTGAGTCACAAGATGACTCACTATTCTTCATGCCCGCAATATTCGTTGAAAGATCTCATTATCTTTTGCTTCGATCATAAAACTCGGAACGACATCAACATTGGATTACTACGACAGAACCTTCTCTATATCCAGTAAAGACAGTATACATGATAGTGCAAACCCTAGAAAATAATTTAGGCCATTTTTTTTCTTAACCATTCAGCCTTTTTACTCACCTGAATTATACTTCACTAGAAACCCTTTGAACCTTTCTATAAAAGCCTTTTATTTGCAAACCCATCAACCTAAAATCCAGTCCAGCTACGAAACATGACTGGCTACCCTTATTTTGAGATGGACAAAAGAATAACTGATGTGGGTGTACCGTGAAAAAGAAAAGTAAAGAAGAAGAATCAAAAGGAAAAGAAAGTGGTTCAAGCCAAAAAAAAAATATGGAAAGAAAGTATGAAGAAGAGCTGAAAAGAAATTGAGCAGTCTCAGAAATATCAAGAAAAAGAAAAAAATACGAAAAAAGGAAAAAGAACCAGATAATGGTGTTACGCCGTAGGAAAAATTCAAGAAAATGGCAATATCCTCTCAAGATCTTTGAAATCCTGTATTCCTTTATCTCTCTACACCTGACCTAAGCTTCATTACAACCCAGGAAAGTCCTACTTGATTCTAGGATAGTACGATCATAAAATGTGGAGATTGGAGAAAGAGAAGCTATAGAGTTTGATCTGACGTTCCCGAGTGAAGTGGTATTCCAATCATGAGATCTTCTTCTGTTAAAGATGTCCTTCCTTCAAATAATACATATGTGAGATCTTTACTTTCATCAACACATTTCCTCACATATAAATTGAGAGAAAAGAAGAAAACCCTTCTTGTGTGATTCTATTCTGAGTGCTAAACATGTGAAATTTGAGGTCGAGGCATAAAAACTTAGAGGTGATCTGGAAATCTTTACTGTAGGATGATGAGAATGTTGAGCACACACACACGCAGAGTCTGACTATTCTGGGTCATGATTATCAGTCTGTAGTCTTGCCAAAACTTTCCAACTCTTCGCTAGCATGTAACTATTTTTGCATCCATTCAATAATTTGACGAACGGTGTTTTCCCGGAGCTAATATGAAAAAGTGTGCAGCATTTGCAGAGCCCTTTTAAGCTCATTTATTTCGCACTAATTGCCAAGGATTGGCAATATGCTGGTTGGGGGTTGTGATATTCGCTCAAAAATGCTTATTTTAAGCAATTATCCTTTTAGCGTTATTACATTCTCCTACGTTAAAATACTCTATTTATCTACTTTTCTACATAAGAGTCTCTTATGTTGCGTAGAACACACTTTTCTAGACGAAATGATATATTTGCATGCATTAAACACATTTTCGGAAGTCTAGACATGTAGTCATTCTGATAGAGTCTCATTACGCGCTTCTTCTGTCGCAGAAAACCCCGATGGGACAATTCTCGAGACTTACGAGCCCACATCGATCAGGAAAGCCCATTATCAAAGCTTAAAGAGCCCACATGCTGTGACTAGAAGATATGGGCCAAATATGGGCTGAATAAGATGACCAAAAAGTCGGCCCAAAGAACGAAGAGAGTAGGAGAGCCAATGACCAAAAGACGGACCAAAGCGTTTAAAGCCACATGAGTCAGCAAGGAATGATAGTCTACTCTACTGGAGAAGCGTGAGGATGGTCACAGTGAAGACCAGGGTTCCAGACCCTCTGCCAATACTTTTATCTCCATTTTTTGATATTTTCTCTCTCATCTCTCCTTATTCTCTCTCTCTCTTCATCTCTCGGTCCTCGAATCTACTGACCTAACCCCAGAACTCCTGCCCATCGGCTCTATCTCATCTCCCTTAGCTTTCTGACCTTTGGATCTTCAATCGGACCGTTGGATCTCTCTAGATCCGTCGATCTACCAATCTGGGTCCCAATCAAGTCACCATCCATCCGATCGCCATCAGACTGTCTGTCACATCATCTTGTGAGACGATGGACATCATCAATCCATGTGGGCCAGTAGCCGGGCCCATCATCATCGACCCGCTGTCCGACCAGTTAGTGGACCCCGTGAATTTTTAAATAATTTTAATTAAATTTTAAAAAAATGGGGGGTCCACTAAATGGGGACATTCCCCAAAGAAAAGTAGACTTTTACTTTAATTTTTTATTTCAAAAATACCCTATTTCCATTAAAGGAAATAGGGAGCTTTATAAGAGGAAGGAGAAGGGTTCGTTTGAACCCTAATCCCCCTCCTTTCTGCTCCTTTCCTTCTCCCAAAATGCCCCCGACATTTTTTCTCCTTCTTCTCCTTCTTTTTTTTCTTCTTCTTCTTCTTCATTCCGGCCGGAGTTGCAGAACTCCGACCGCCTCCTTCTTCTCTTCTTCTTCTACTATCTCCTTCTTCTTCCCCTCCATCTCCATCGGAGTTGCAGGCAGTAACTTAGGCCACCTCTGCTCGTGTTTCTTGCTGCTGCTTCACCTTCCTCCTCGCAGCAACCTCTCCACGTTGCAAACCTGCAACGTCCTCTCCCTTGAGGACCAGCAAGATGCAGCGCCATTAGCACCGCCTCCCTCTTGGCCGTGGTCTCCTCTTTCACGTCCCTGCAGCCAGCAACTCTCCCTTCTCCTCCTCTTCTTCTTTCTCTTCTTTTCTTCCTCTCCTTCCCCATCTCTCGCCGGAGTTGCAGGTAGCAACTCCGGCCGCCTTCTCCTTGTTCTCCTTCTTTTCCTTCGCTTCCTTCGACCCTTGCTCCTCGACCTGCTGCTCCGCCAGCCGGCAACCTGACCCTCTCTACAGGTGTGTGCCTCTCCACAGAGGGTGCTGGAGTTGCCACCTGCAACTCCGGCGACCTCCATTGACGCTGGCACAACCAATACTCCACCTCTCCAGCCGCTCTCCTCTCCAACGCCCTCATCCATTTGCTGGTTGCCGCCTACAACAGCCCCCCTCAAATGTGCAGCAGCACCATTGCTGCATAGCAACACCGTGAAAACGGTCTGAACTTGCAACCTTGCAAGTTGCATCTCGAACTCTGGTAAGAACACTCCGGCCAACAACCTGTGCTCCTCCTCGTTCTCCATCAGGCGCTGGTACTGTGCTCTACAGCAACCTCCAATCTACAAGGCATCCCTACACCTGCAAGCATACGGCTAGCAATCATCAAATTCAATCCACCAACGACCTTGTCCCTACTTGTTTCCACCAAGGTTTCAGCAACCCGCTTCACCACCATTCGCATCTCCATCAAGATCGTCCATTCCTCCCCATGCCAAGGTGAGATCAAACGGTGAGCTTTTATTTCTAGGATATTCTCTCTCTTTAGTCTCTCTCTAGATCTCTTTCACTCCCTTTCTCTCTCTAGAATAATGCTTTCTTTCTCTCTATTAGATTAGTCTTTCATTCAAGCAATGTAAGCAACTTTTATTTCAAATAATAAAATAGTTATTTTTTTTTTTGGACAATTTGTTATTGTTGATAAATAATATGCTTTTTGATAAATTCTCTCTCTAAGAAAATAGATTTTTAAATCTCGTGATCATCACTTTCACCCCTCCATCCTTTATTTTTATCATTTTCTGTGGAAAAATTCGTCATTTTATGTTCTTGTCTGCGCTACTAATCCCGAGTGTGGATCGACATCCGAAACTTCCCACTGTGCAAGAATTCTAAATTTTGCAGGATAATCGGATCAAATTACAAATCTTGTTGATTCTAGGGTTTCCGTAACCAACGACGCGGAAAAACCCTACTTTCACATGGCCTAGAGTCGGAAGACCCCTATCTTCACGTCCAAGAGTTGGAAGAGATTTGTGCAACATTGCACCATCAAGATGTGACCGAAGATACCATAAGGCTCAAACTCTTCTCATTTTCTCTAAAGGAGAAAGCCAAGTCATGGCTCCACTCCATTAGACCTCGATCAATTGGGATATGGGGAGATATGTCTAAAGAATTCTTGAAGAAAAATTTTCCAACTCAAAAGACTCATACCCTCAAGAGAGCCATCATGACATACTCTCAAAAAGAGAATGAAACATTCTTTTCATGTTGGGAAAGGTACAATGACCTAGTCTGAAAATGCCCCCATCATGATTATGATAAGCCAAACCTTATTGGATTCTTTCTTGATGGAATTACCTCTTCTATGAGGCAACTTGTAGAAACAATGAGTAATAGAGAATTCATCATGAAAGAACCCGATGAGGCTTTGGAATTCCTTGAAAATTTAGCAAAAAATGTCCAATCTTGGAAGAAACATGATAAAGTGGATAAACCTATTGAGAGACTTAATCCTTCCGAAGGAGGAATTTATCACATCTGTGAGGACATAGAATTGAGTGCTAAAATTGCTAGTCTCACTAGGGAAGTTGATGCTTTAAAAGGAAAAGGCAAGAAGGTTGAGAACATATGCGCTATTTGTGAGAGTAACTCTCATGAGACTAGGGATTGTCCAACAATCCCGACCTTGCAAGGGGTACTTCATGAACAAGCCAATGCTATGAATGCCTACAAGAAGCCTTATAATTTTTCATAGTCCAATACTTATAACTCTAATTGGAGGAATCACCCCAATTTTGGTTGGAGGCAAGGGCAAACTAGTGGGCAAGGCAATGGGCCAAATAGTGGGCAAAGCAGTAGAAACCCCCTACGACCTTCATCTAACCAAACATATCAATCACCCATGAAGTCCTTAGAGGAAACTCTACAATCCTTCACGCATGCCCAAATGACCATCAACCAATCCACTATGCAGGCTATACAAAAATTGGAAGCCACTATTAGCCAACTAGCCTCTAGCCTTAGTATTAGAGAAAAAAGAAACTTTCCGACCCAGCCACTTCCAAATCCTAAAGGTCAATTTGAGGTAGGATCTTCTAGTGAAGCCAATGATCTAAATTCCAATCTTGAACAAGCTAAATCCATTACTACCCTTAGGAGTAAGAAAGTTATAGATAAAACTCCCAAGACCACCCCTAGAAGTGAGGATATCAAAGGAAAAGAAAAAACCAAGAGTGAGAAAGTCGAAGGTAAGGATGAACCACCCACTAGTGCCAATCCTAAGCCTTGCCCAATGGCTGCCCCATTTCCTCTTAGGCTTCAACAAGAGAAAAGGTTGTTTCAAAATAACGACATCTTAGAGATCTTCAAGAAAGTGACTGTCAATATTCCTTTGCTTGATGCCATTTAGCAAGTCCCTCTTATGCCAAGTTTTTGAAGGACTTATGTACTATGAAAAGAAAGTTGAATGTGCAGAAGAAGACCTTCCTGACTGAGCAAGTAAGCTCCATCTTACAACACAATAGCACCCCTAAATATAGAGATCTAGGGTGCCCTACAATATCATGTGTGATAGGGGACCACCGGATTGAGCGAGCATTGCTTGATTTAGGGCTAGTGTGAACCTGCTACCTTACTCAGTTTATGAGCAATTAGGGCTTGGAGAGTTAAAGCCAACTCGTGTTACCCTTCAGCTCGCAGATCGATCTGTTAAGGTCCCATGAGGCATTATAGAGGATGTACTTATCCAAGCTAGTGGATAAATTTTACTTTCCAGTGATTTCATTATTTTGGATACCTAACTGTCGCAAATATTAGCTCCCAAATACCGGTCATTTTGGGTAAACCATTCCTTGCTACATCTAATACTCCGATCAACTGTAGGAATGTTATGAAATTATCTTTTGGGAACATGACAGTTGAATTAAACATCTTTAATGCTTGTAAGTATCTCACTAGAATGAAGACATCCAAGAAGTCAACGTGAATGACTCAATTGTCCAAGCCACTCTCTCAGAAATTACTTCTAAGGACCCATTAGGAACTTGTTTGGCCCTTTTTAGAGAGCTTGATGATGATGATAAGTTCACTAGAGAAGTGAATTCTCTTTTGAATTCTACACCTCCTTTGGACATGGGAAGGTGGAGGTCCAAGTTTGAACCTCTGCCCATTAATGAAACCAAACCTATCCCGTCATCCATAGAATTCCCCAAACTTGAACTTAAGCCCCTTGCCTGAAGAGCTTAAGTATGCCTACTTAGGTCAGAGGGAAACATTCCATATCATCATCTTCTCTAAACTTACTCAAGCACAAGAGGCTAGACTTTTAGAAGTTCTTAAGGCACATAGGACAGCTTTAGGTTGGACCATAGCAGACCTCAAAGACATTAGCCCCATCATTTGCACTCATAGGATACATATGGAGGAAAATGCTAAACCCACTTGTGAGGCTCAAAGGAGGTTGAACCCGAACATGAATGATGTAGTTAGGGCTGAGGTCCTCAAACTTCTAGATGTGGGTATCATCTACCCCATCTCTGACAGCCAATGGGTAAGTCCAACCCAAGTTGTTCCAAAGAAATCTAAATAACGGTAGTAAAAAATGACAACAATGAGCTTGTCCCAACTCGACAAACAACCGGTTGGAGAGTTTGCATAGACTATCGAAAGCTAAATTCGGTAACTAGGAAGGACCACTTCCCATTACCCTTCATTGATCAAATTCTTGAGAGATTGGCTAGAGACTCTTTTAATTGCTTCTTGGATGATATTCTACTTATAACCAGATTGAGATTGGTCCTGAGGATCAGGAGAAAACTACATTCACGTGCCCCTTTGGAACATTTGCCTATAGGCGTATGCCTTTTGGCCTATGCAATGCACCTGCTACATTCCAAAGATGCATGTTGAGTATCTTCTCCGACATGGTAGAGCAATTTCTAGAGGTTTTCATAGACAACTTCTCTATTTTTGGAGATACTTTTGAGGAATGCTTGCAGCATTTGAAGTTAGTGTTGATTCGATATCAACAGAAGAACTTGGTGCTTAATTGAAAAAAATGCCACTTTATGTTCTCAAAAGGAATTGTCTTAGGCCACATTGTCTCTTCTAAAGGACTTGAGGTAGACAAAGCTAAGATTGATCTTATTTCTCACCTGCCTATCCCTAAAAGTGTTAGGGAAATTTGGTCTTTCATGGGCATGTGGATTTTATAGAAGATTTATAAAGGACTTTAGTAAAATCTCGAAGCCCATGTGCAATCTCCTTGCTAAGGATGTAGACTTCAAATTTGATGAAGATTGCACACAAGCTTTTGAGAAGCTTAAGACCTTGTTGACCACGGCACCCATCATTCAACCTCTAGATTGGTCATTACCTTTTGAGGTAATGTGTGATGCTAGTGACTATGCCATAGGAGCGGTCTTAGGGCAAAGAAGGGATAAGTTACCCTATGTAATCTACTATGCTAGCAGGACATTGAATGATGCCCAACTTAACTACTCTACTACGGAGAAAGAGTTGCTAGTTGTAGTATTTGCCATTGACAAGTTTAGGTCCTACTTGGTTGATCCAAGGTAATAGTTTACACTAACCATGCGGCTCTCAAATACCTTCTATCTAAGAAGGATGTGAAGCCCAGACTTATTAGATGGATCCTTCTCTTGCAAGAGTTTAATTTAGAGATCAGAGACAAAAAAAGGCTCTGAAAATGTTGTAGCGGACCACTTGTCTAGACTAGTCCTTGAGTCCTCATTTGAGACACTTCTGTGGCCGAGACATTCCCAGATAAACAATTGTTTGAGATTGCCCAAGCACCATAGTATGTAAACATTGCCAATTACCAAGTTACAGGACATGTTCTCTCACATTGGACCACCCAAGATAAAAAAAAGTTATATTCTAAGGTGAACAAATTCTTTTTGGATGATCCATACTTGTTTAAATATTATCCAGACCTAATTATCAGGAGATGTATCCCAAAACATGAGCATCACTCAATTTTGACCTTGTGCCATTCCAGTGCTTGTGGAGTCCATTTTTTTTAGAAAAAAAATAGCTTTCAAGATATTACAACGTGGGTTTTATCGGCCCTCTCTTTTTGAAGATGCTCACATTTCTGCCAGTCTTGTGACCGATGCCAAAGGTTAGGGACTATTAGTCATAAAAACATGATGCCCTTAAACCCCATCCTCATCATTGAAATATTCGATGTGTGGTGCATTGACTTCATGGGCCCTTTCCCTTGTTCCTTTGGAAACCTATACATTTTGGTGGTTGTGGACTATGTATCCAAGTGGATAGAGGCCATAGCATGTAAATATAATGACCATAGGGTTGTCCTAAAGTTCTTAAAAGAGAATCTTATCTAGATTTGGGACCCCTAAAGCCATCATTAGTGATGGGGGGAAGCACTTCTGCAACAAGCCTTTTGAGAGCTTAATGACCAAATATGGTATTACTCACAAAGTTGCTACCCCCTATCACCCTCAAACGAGCGGACAAGTAGAAATTTCCAATCGGGAGATCAAAAATATTTTACAGAAAACTGTAAACCCAGACCGCAAAGATTTGTCCTTGAGAGTAACTGATGCACTCTGGGCTTATCGTACAACCTTTAAAACTCCCTTAGGAATGTCCCCTTACCACTTGGTTTTTGGGAAGGCATGTCACTTGCTAGTTGAGCTTGAGCACAAAGCTTATTGGGCCATAAAAAAACTTAACTTTGATCTAGACAAAGCTGAAGTCCAAAGGAAGCTCTAGTTGAATGAGCTAGTAGAGATTCGGACAGACTCCCTATGAGAATGCAAAGATTTACAAAGATAAAACAAAAGTTTTTCATGATAAAAACATTCTCAGGAAGTCTTTCCAACCTTCTGATAAGGTGCTTCTTTATGACTCCAGACTTCATCTCTTCCTAGGAAAACTCGAATCTAGGTGGACTGGCCCTTACATAGTCCGGGTTGTCTTTCCTTATGGATCGGTCAAGGTTGAAAATCCAAAAACTAGCACCACATTCAATGTGAATGGGCAAAGGTTGAAACCATACCTTGAGCATTTTGATCCTGAGACCATCTCCATGGTCTTGGAGGATTCTGTTTACTAGGATTAGTTTGTCTTTTTTTGAAAGCTTGGAATGTAGTCTTGACCTAATATTGAAGAAATCTGTGGTATATCCCCTCCCTAAATCTTTCTTTTGTTAATACATGTTCATTTCATGTTTATCATCACCATGCATTATTTTGAAAACCAATTTTTTCTATTCATTGGGGACAATGAATTGTTTAAGTTGGAGGGTGTAGGTATTTCAAAAACATTTTGTCTAGATTTCTTAGCCATTTCAATCATTTTTAAATACTTCTCATTCTTAAAAAAAAATAAAAAATTTTATCTTATTTTGATTGCCAAGGGACTGGCAAATATTCAAGTTGGGGGTGTTGATAATGACCATTTTATGCTAATTTTCCATTTTAACCTTGGGGCATTATCGAGTTTCATGAGCTTATATAACTTTATATTTTAATGTAAAATGCATCATAGGTGCCTCATGTATAACTTATCCAATTTAGACCTTCATTATGTGCATATTTGATACCTATAGGACATTCTTCATGTGAGAGACTTTTGTACAAGTCATTGGAGTCTCTTAAGAGGCTTATCATAAATTTTCGAGCCATGAAGTCATTTGTTCAAGCCGTGAGAGCCATTGAAGCCATCACACCTTTATGGAGCTATCCCAAGCCCTCAAGCCATTGGAGCCTTCTAGAAGACTCTCAAGCCATCAAAGCCACATGGAGCCTTCACGTGTGTGAAAGGGACAAGTCAAGAAGGAGAATGCCCAATGTGGTAAAGAATAGGCTTTGTCTTCTCTCAAGCCCATAACATGCCTCTTTTTAGCTTTCTTTCTACCTACCCTCCTACACTTCTTACACATCTCATTCCCCCCATGTGTACCACCCCATTTTGAACTTAACATTGGGCACTCTTTTGATTACATTTGAATCTCTTACACCATTTTGGTAACAAGAGAATTCGCTCCCCTTTGACCACTTTCCACTTCATCTCCAACTATCACTCATTCACATTACCTTCCACCTCATCCACCTTCCATATTCTATATAAGCTCACTTTGAGCTTATGAGAATGTCTTCTTCTTTCCTTGAGTGAGTCTTCTTGAGAGAACCAAAGAAGCCCAAGCAAGTCTCTTCTTGAGAGAGGATGCCCTTCCATCTCTTTTGTCACTTGGTGAATATATCAATGAGAGTTTGAGAGATTATTGTACAAGGAGTTCAAGCCCACCATCTTCACTTTGTTTGAGGATGATCTTCACACTTTATGTCATGTATAACTTGTAGTTGATTTTTCTAAGAAATGATGTTTAAAGAGGTATTTTCATTCTATGTCTTGTGGGTTTTTGTGTAGTTTCTCTTTGATTTATTATGTCAAGCATATTAGATACTTAGGATTCACATATTCATCCACACACTAGAAATACCATATCTAGTTTTGTGTTTTAAAGTTAAAATACTTTAGTG
This sequence comes from Euptelea pleiosperma, assembly GCA_035048495.1. NCBI lineage: Eukaryota > Viridiplantae > Streptophyta > Magnoliopsida > Ranunculales > Eupteleaceae > Euptelea > Euptelea pleiosperma. The sequence goes on from CM068544.1 coordinate 3,906,932, forward strand.
GGGGAACATCTTAATTTTTTTACTTGATTTGTGCTTACTATTTTTCATATCTTTGGAGGGAGAGCAACTCTCTAGTTGACTCTCCCATTTACATAGTTATACTCACTAAGGAGCAAAAGAGAAGGGTTGGGTTACTCTTGAGGCCCTAACATCTTCTTTATATTTCTTTCATTAACATTTGCCCACCATTGATGGAATACATCTTCTAAGCCAAGCACACTTGTACTACATCTATTCTCCACATTTCACTCACATCTTGTACCATCCACATCTTCTCTATGTTTCTTTATTTTATTTGTAGAATAACCACAACCTTGTGGTAGATGACCTTGGGTACTCCTAAGTTAAATTTGTACTACAACTTTACCCTAGTTTCACTCACAATACTTTGTTACACTTAAACTTTTGTTGTCCATGGGTTTTTAGTGCATTCATATCATTTCATGATTGAGATATACATTTTTGTATTCTCTCTTTGTTTAGAGTGTGCACATCAAAATTCGTAAGACTACAAGTATGTTTGTTAGATGATCCTGAATGCATTTTTGAACGCATATGTGCATGCAAGTCTACATGTGTTATTGACGCCTAAGATTTATGGCATGCATAATCCGTGTTCTTATGGGACCACTTCATCTGTCTAGGTGTTGATCCTAATGTATTGTACAAAATTCAAGATCCTCTTTTTCTTGATCGGATGGCTCAGACATACAAAGACCTTGAGACAACTATGAAAAGCTTTGGTCCATGGTCATCTGCTTGGGTTGGGTTACGTACATATATATTCTCATTGTTCAAGAAAGAAGGTTTAACTATTTAGGATCAAAAAAATTCTTAGAAAAGACATCAAAATCCGATTCTGAAATAATGATTAGAATTGGTATTATGTTTAATATTATTAACAGAAGAAGAGATTGACAGGCAAGTGAATTAAAAAATAAAAAAATTCTTAAAAGGGTGATGAGCCATGTCGTCAATGATAAGATGTCCAATTGTTGGGTTCCTACCAATCAGAAGATCCTATCAAGAGGAATTTTAGTGATTGAATGGTTGGTTGGCCTTATCCCATCCATCCTACCATGCAAAAGCTAAGAGACTTATTTAGAGACGCACGAAGAAATTCAACTCAAGTGGGCAAAAAGGATTGTGTAATTTTTCTTTTTCCCATCTTGCACTCAGTTCATTCTAAATGGGCCTCAATTATTGAGAATGTTTGTGGTACTTCCAGAACGGACTTATTTCTCGAACTGAAACCTCTTATTTGTGCTCCTAAGAAGATAATGGAATTAAAAAACATCAAAAGTTGTTATCAAGTCGCATTCTTGAAGGAGTTAACCTTCAAAGCATATCAAATGGGAGGTAATTTTTTGTTGTTAGATGTTTATCTTTTACAATGTTGCTCTTTTGATGAATTCTCATGATGTGTCCAATTCTTTTCAGGAAGAACCATATTGTGGAATTATAAGGGTTGTGGATATTCGTGTGCATGTTCATCATGTAATTTTTCTAAAGTGAGTCAGGCACCTACATTAACAATTGGAGTACTAAAGTCATGTTTTTGGGCTTGATTTATTACAGTTCCTACATGCTTATGAGCTTGAGCAGCATGCTTGTTGCGAAACGGAATAGCTAAATAATAATCTATTTTTGGACAATGGGAATTCAATTTATAGCATTGTCCAAGAGCTAAGGACTATTATTTACCGTTGTTATATGATACGTAAACTGGATGCATGCTTATGAGTCGACTCTCTATTTTAATTTCACTGATGAGTAGACTCCATTTTCGCATGGATCTGTAGTCCAAAATCCGTCTCACATCGTCATATTAATTTTTCTTTTTGGTTTTTTTTAAGATCAATTTATTAAATCAAAATAACTCTATATATTGTTGTGTTAGTGTGCTCTTAACCTTCCAAATGTTTATACACCCAACATGGCAACTCAAATGGTTGGTGTGTATCCACCTCTTTCAGGAGGTCGTGGGGGTCAAATCCACACAGGCAGATTTCCTCCTTTAAGCAGTTGTGCTAGGAGTAGAAATCCCCTTACCGGCTTGACCGGTCCAGGTTTCACCTGGGGCCCTCCCACGATGGTAACTCACAAAAAAAAATAAAAACCTTTCAAATGTCTATTTATTAAATAGTTATTTTTATACTATTTTATTTTCTTTTTTTTACATATGCTTCAATTTGATAAAGCGCATGGGCTTTCATTGCTAGTATATAAGTAGATTTATGATAGGAAAGAGTATGGTTTAAAATAGGGAGCTCAAATTTGCACACCCCATTTCCTATCCCGGTGGACTCCTAGTTGAGGCACGCCCCAAAAAGAGAGATCTCTCTCTAAAACGTGGCTGACCGGTGACCATCACTGACCACCCACAAATGAGCCACGTGGCATCATTTTATAGGACCTTGACTGTATGGATGACCAATCCCTAGGTGTACCTACAAACCAAAAATCAACCTGATTAGTGATTTCAAACCTTTCGATCTTGTACCCCAAATAATGATCGATAATGCTCAAATTCCCACAGTTAGATCAACCCATGAAAATGGCTCCAATCCAACACTTGGAAATCACTAATCAAGTTGATTTTTGGTGTCCTCTAAAAATGTGCTATGTGGCTCATTTTGTGTGTGGCCAGTGACAGCCACCGGTCAGCCAAGTTTTAGAGAGAGAGATCTCTTTTTTGGGGTGTGCTCCGACTAGGAGTTCACCGGAATAGGAAATGGGGTGTGCAAATATGCGTTCTCTTTAAAATAACGCCGTTTACACAGTTTTAACGGCTGTTAAAATGGTAACGCCCCAAGCCTGTTACGTTAAAAACCGTTTTGATGCTTCGAAAATAACGGCCATTTTTTCGATCTGAAAATATTTGTGAAAAAACACGACAGTTATTTCGGTTAAATTCTATTTTTTTTTGTTTTTGAAATTTTGAAATTTGAATTCCAGTGCTCAAAATCAGTTAAATTCCATTTTTTGCCCGTCCGTTACAATTCATTTTAACGGTAAGGCCCCCAATCCGTTATACCCTTAAAACGGCCTATTTTAAACCTTGGGAAAGATTATCAAATAAAGTAATGTAAGAAAGATGGAACGCACCAACCATCATTCAAAAATCGCTTTAACTGTTGTGTGCTGTCGGCACAAGTATTGAGAAAGCAAAAGCCTCCGTGACGTTATAACACTACAGTATTATAATGTAAAATCTAAAAAAGAAAATTTCCAAAAAATCCACTAAAGATGGATCTAAAAAGGTTCAGATTCCTCTGGGGGACCCACAATTCCATGGATGGCACCAAGGAGATCTTTTGAGATTCCTAGCATTTACCTATGTGTTCTTCTGTTTCAAAAGACAATACGTCTAGAATTATCCCATTGGGAATAGTTTGGGTGCTTATGATCATGGTTTAAAAATCGGCCGTAATAACAGATTCGGACCTTCCCCGTTACTTTGTGTACCGTTTTATAACAAAAAGGCCCATTAATTCTGTTATAAATTTTATTGAAAATTTGAAATTCAAATTTTTAATTTTAGTACCGTTTTTTCTTTTTTTTCATTTTTGACCATGTTACAGTCCGTTATAACAGAAAAATGGTAATGCCCCCAGTCCGTTATACTGTTATAAGGGACCCTTTTAAACCATGGTTAGGATCATCTCATTGGGTCAATCTGATGATCTCATTGTGGGACCTATCAAAATGCACGCAGTCAAGCCTAGAGTTAGGGTTGGATGATTTCACCACAAGCAAGGTTTTGGTTGCTAGCTCATAGGTCTTCACTTACAGTGAGTTGAAGGGGAGCTCGACCAGAAATGACCTATTGCCACCCACTATGTGCTTAGGCGCCACCTCTTATATATTGTGACATCGGGTTCTGTAGAACTGGGTCCTATGCGATCCCCCCAATCCCACGTGGAACACTATTGGGTCCACTAACCCAATGAATGTTTGACCACCCCTTGGTGGACAGACACGCCAAAAATTAGCCTGCTGATTTCGAGCCATTGAATTTGAGATTTTTTTTAATCAAATGTGTTCATGGGCTTGCAGCTTGTTCATAGAGTCCATGACAATATAAGCCACGTGGCAATTTATTAGAGGATACTGACTGTAAAGATGTTTGACCCATCCGTAAGTGGAATTACAAACCAAAAATTAGCCTGATTAGTGATTTCAAACCTTTGGATCTTTGTACGGAAATAATGGTAAATAATGATCAAATTCCTACGGTTAAAATCAACCAATTAAATTTCTTCAACTAACGGTTAAAAATCACGGATCAGGTTGATTTTGGGTTTGTAGGTCCACCTAGGGATTGGCCAAACATCTATACGGTCAGTGTCCTCTAATAAATTGCCTCATGGCTTAGATTGTGGGTGGTCAGGTAGACCTGACTTTGAGTTGTCAGGCAAGTCTTATTCCTAGTGTGCCTAAGTTGGCAGACTCGTGCCGAAATTCTGTGTGGCACACTCTTTCTGGTCTACTGAAATAACGCCGAGGTTTAAAATAATGCCGTTTTAACGGTCATTAAAATGGTAACACCCCTAGCCCGTTACATTGAGAGTCGTTTTGACACTTAGAAAATGGCCGTCATTTCCATTATTTTTCGTTATTTTTTTCGGTTTTGAAAATTTGAATTTCAGCGCCATTTTTCTATATTTTCCATCATTAAATTTTGTTTTTGTTTTTTTTAATTTTTTCCGTTTTTGCCCCTGTCCGTTAAACTCATGTTAACAGCCGTGAAAATGGAAAAACGGTAACGCCCACAGTCCGTTATACCGTTTTAACGGCCTCTTTTAAACCTTGAGTGAACTTACACAGCAAAAATCAGCCGTTATTGGTGTTTTCTAGCATTTGGATTCGAACACTTTCTGTTTTTTGTGCGTCATGAACATGCTACGGGTGGGGTCCAAGCCCATCATGATGATAAGTGCTCAAATCTTATGACTAAACCAGGATGATTTTTTATATGTAGGGTCCACCAAAAGAAAAAATAGTCTGCAAAGCTAGAATATGGCACACTCTTTGTGCCCAACGACATTATGAAAGTTTAGGTCATACCTTTTGTGAACTTCTACTCCAAAATCAGCGTGATTGATGATTTCTAGCCATTGGATTTGAGCCATTTTTCACCATGGGATTAGAAAGCATCCATAGGCCTATTGAAGAAGCAAACCTGTTCAAATCCAACGGTTAGAAATCACCCATCAAGCTAATTCCGGCTACATTTGCAGACTCACGAGCACGCAAAGTTTGCAGATCAGTCCACGGTCCACCGAGGGCTTGGTAGACCAAACATTCATGGTTCAGTGAGGCCAAAGAATGCGCCACGTGGCATTTTGGAGAGCGTTGGTAGAGGCAGATGCCGCAGATCGAGTAAAACTTGCCTGACAACCTATAATATGAGCCACGTGGTACACTCTTAGAGGACGCTGACCATATACATATTTGGCTAATCCCTAATGGACGTACAAACCAAAAATCAGCCAGATCAGTGATTCCAAACCTTTGGATCTTTGTACCCAAATAAATGGTAAACAATGCTCAAATTCCTACAGTTAAAATCAACCCATGAAAATCACTCCAACTAACGCTTAGAAATCACTGATCTGGTTGATTTTGGGTTTATAGGTCCACCTAGGGATAAACATCTATACAGTCAGTTCCCTCTAAGAATATGCCACGTGGCTTATATTGTGGGTGGTCAGGTGACCAGCAGTAGGCTGATCTAGTTTTTGCCGTGTCGAGTCAAGACGGGAGATGCTGTGGTTAAGCTCGGACAATTTCGCTTAGGGTAGCTCTACGGGAGCCCACTTCTTTCGGCTGGGCACCAACATTTGATGGGCACCCACGCCAATTAGAGGGCCCCTGTTTGGGCACCCCATTTTATTGGGCACCAACATTAAAATCAAAAAAAAATTCTGACTTGGGCTCCTGACCGTGGGTGCCATGGTGGCCACTGTAGTTCCAAGCTATGGAGGCAAAAAAAATATATATTGCGAGCTTGCCCCATATTGTCCATCCATTTGTAGGAGTGTGGGGTGCTCCAAACCACCTCCACCACCACTATACTACCACTCTACCACCACCACCACCACCACCAACTCCACCATAACCACCACCAACTCCACCATCGATCACCACCACTCCAACACCACCACCAATACAGCGGCTGGGGGAGGAGGTGTTATATGAGAGAGAGAGAGAGAGAGAGAGACGGACGTACCTACGGCGGTGTCGTCCTCCTCCTCCTCTTCTTCATCAGTGTCGGTGTCCAATCAAATATGTAAATGGATGGGAAAGGGCGTTTTGGTCCTCAAAAATTGGTTTATCTTAAAGAGGTGGGTGCCCGTAGAGCTACCCTTTCCTTATAACAATGTCGGTCTCAATCTCAAGACGCTCCCTTAACGTATTCAAGAACTTGCAGTCTCCTGTGCCATAAAATAAAGAAAATAATAGCACACTTTTGCTAGGTGCTTCCACCCCTACCCCTAAAACAGACAAAAGACACCAAGCTGTTTTTGATTATCAGTCGCACAAACCCTAACCCTAAAGCCCACTACCACCACCCCAATGGCAACAGCACAAACCCACCATCTTCTTCCTCACTCTCTCTACAAAACCAAAACAAGACCCTCAAAACCAAAATCTCTCATCTTTGCTGCCAAATCTAACCCACATGTCTCCGGCCGTAAGCTCAGAGCCGCAGTCATCGGCGGCGGCCCCTCTGGTTCTTGCGCCGCTGAGACCCTCGCCGCTGGCGGCATCGAGACCTTCCTCATCGAGCGCAGCCCAGCCGGCTCCAAGCCTTGCGGTGGCGCCATACCTCTCTGCATGCTCCAAGAGTTCTCTATCCCTCCCGATCTTGTCGATCGCAAAGTGACCCACATGAAGATCATCTCCCCCTCAAATCTCACCGTCGATTTCGGCAAAACCCTCAAACCCCACGAGTACATCGCCATGCTCCGCCGCGAGATCCTCGATTCCTATCTCCGCTCCCGCGCCGAGTCCAACGGTGCCAACCTCATCACAGCCCTCTTCACGCATCTCGAGGTCCCTTCCTCCTCCGACGCTCCCTACATCGTGCATTACAATATCAACGGAGCCCGACACTCTCTCCCCGTAGACGTCGTGATCGGCGCCGACGGGGCCAACAGTCGAGTGGCCAAGTCCATTGACGCTGGAAATTACACTTGTGCCATCGCGTTTCAGGAGCGAATCAAATTACCAGACGAGAAAATGGGGTATTATGAAAATCTCGCCGAGATGTACGTTGGAACCGATATATCTCCCGATTTTTACGGTTGGGTCTTTCCCAAGTGCGATCACGTGGCGGTGGGCACAGGCACGGTGTGCTCGAAGCATGAGATTAAGTTGTATCAACAAGGAATCAGAGAGAGGGTTAAGGAAAAGATTAAAGGTGGGAAGGTAATTAAGGTGGAGGCCCACCCGATTCCGGAGCACCCGCGTCCGAGACGAGTTAGAGGCCGAGTCGCCCTAGTTGGTGACTCGGCTGGGTACGTGACCAAATGCTCCGGCGAAGGGATTTATTTTGCGGCAAAGTCCGGGAGAATGTGTGCGGAAGCGATCGTGCGGGCGTCGGAGAACGGGAAGAGGATGATCAGCGAGGAGGATTTGAAGAGGGAGTATCTTAAAAAGTGGGATGCGACGTACCTTAGCACGTTTAGGTTTTTGGATTTGTTGCAGAGGGTATTTTATGGTAGTAATGCGGGTAGGGAGGCTTTGGTGGAGTTGTGCGGGGATGAGTATGTGCAGCGCATGACGTTTGAGAGCTATCTGTATAAGAGGTTAGCAGCCGGTAATCGGTGGGAAGATGTTAAGATGGCGTTGAATACGTTTGGGAGTTTGATCAGGGCTAAGATCCTTGGGAGTGAGATGGAGAGAGTGACGATGTAGGAGAGTGGTTTCTCCGAGGGGTTGATTTGTTGTCTTTGTAGATTTGGTTGCCTATCTTCAATCAACGTCTCCCACTGTGTGATCTGGACCATTCAATCAGTGCCGCCCATATAGGAGAATTAGCGATGTTACGGTGTGTTTCAGGCGTATGTTTTATTACTTATGGATAAATCTCTCGTGGGTCCCATTTGTTCATATTTCCTGAACGACGATGTTGATGATTCTTCCCGCTTCTGTGTCACGTGTCACATTCTTGGAGACCACTGACCGTATGGATGTTTGGTCCTCTCTTTCCGAGTAAAATTTTGAGTGCAATAGAGACACGTGGCATACTCTAGATGACTCTGACCGTATGGATGTTTGGCCAATCCCTATATGGACCTACAAACCAAAAATCAGCTTATATGGACCTACAAACCAAAAATCAGCTTGATTAGTGATTTCAAACCTTTGGATCTTTGTACCTAAAATAATGCTCAAATTTCCCACTGTTAAAATCAACTCATGAAAACACTTTCAATCCAACGCCTAGAAATCACGAATGGGGCTGATTTTTTGTTTACAGGTTCATCTAATGATTGGCCAAACATCCATACGATCAGAGTCCTCTAAGAATGTGCCATGTGGCTCATATTGTACCCTGTCATCAAAAGTTGGACATATAAACAAAAAATCAGTTTGATTGGTGATTTCTAGCTGTTGGAATTTGAGTATCCCAAATAATGCTTAAATCCATGGCTGAGAATCAATCAACCTACGAGAAGACTTAAATCCAATGGCTCAAAATGACCAATTGACCATTGAAGGTTCCTAAAGGAGGCCATTGATTTTTCATTTGAGCAACACAAAGAACATCTCATAGAAACAATGGCACCCAAAAGAACATCTCAATGATGCAAGCTAGACTTGGTAGAAAATGAGAAGACACGAGGGGGGAACAAGAAAAAATTGAGAAAAATGCAAGCTAGAGTTGTTTTGTCTTCATAAATTAGGCTTTTTTTTCTTGATAAAAAATGGAGGTTTTAACTTTGAATGCCATAAAAAGCTTGAATAGTGTTCTTCATATTTTTCTGACCCAACATGCTAAAATTTCTTATATGAGGTCAATATGAATTATTGAATTCCCTATTGGTTTGGATGTCTTCTAGAGAGGTTGGGTTTAACATGCTCTTTAGAAGTCATGCATGAAAACTAGGTATACAGTTCAAACCCCATAAACATCTAGTGATGAAAGAAAAGAAATTGAAGAAAAGTGACAGAGTTACCTTATATCTGTATGATGTCGCTGACAACTAAAGGGTTGTGGCTCATGGCTAAAGGGACCTCATTATAATAGTAGATATTTTTCTCGTCATTCATGCTATAGTCAGTTATAGGTTTAAGCATTTAAGACTTAAAACTATAATCCATTTCAGGTCCTTGACGTCCAAATCGGGCAAACGAGGTCCGAATCTCCTGAAACTCATTCCAACACTTCAAATGTGTTGAAACAAATGTGTTGGAAGAGACGTTGTCAAAATCAGATGTCTGGTTCATAAATTGTAGTCACTTATAGGTTTAGGCATTTTAAGACTTAAAACTATAACCCATTTCGGGTCATCAACGTCCAAATCGAGCAAACGAGGTCTGAATCTCCTAAAACCTCTTTCAACACTACAAATAAGTTGAAACAAATGTATTGGAAGAGACGGGTCAAATTTAGAGGTCTGGTTGAAAAATTATAATCAGTTATAGGTTTAGACATTTAAAACTTAAAACTATAATCCATTTCGGGTCCTCGACGTCCAAATCGAGCAAACGAGGTTTAAATCTGCTGAAACCTCTTCCAACACTTCAAACGTGTTGAAACAAATGTGTTAGAAGAGACGTAGTCAAAATCCGATGTCCGGTTCAGAAATTGTCGTCAGTTATATGTTTAGGCATTTAAGACTTAGAATTATAGTCAATTTCGGGTCCTCGACATCTAAATCGAGCAAACGAGGTCCGAATCTCTTAAAACCTTTTTCAACCCTTCAAACAAATGTGTTAAAAGAGACGGGGTCAAATTCGGATGTCTGGTTGAAAAATTATAGTCAGTTGTAGGTTTAGGCATTTAAGACTTAAAACTATAATCCATTTTGGGTCCTCAACGTCCAAATCGGGCAAACAATGTTCGAATCTCTTAAAACCTCTTCCAACACTTAAAACATGTTAAAAAAATGTGTTAGAAGAGACGGAGTCAAATTTGGAGATATTGTTGAAAAACTATAGTCAATTGTAGGTTTAGACATTTAAGACTTAAAACTATAATCCATTTCGGGTCCTCGACGTCTAAATCAGGCAAACGAGATCCGAATCTCCGGAAACCTCTTCCAACACTTCAAATATGTTAAAACAAATGTGTTAGAAGAGACGGGGTCAAATTTGGAGGTCAGATTTCTCAAAACTTCTTCAAGGTCCGGTTAGCACACTGTAGTTAGTTGTAGATTTAGGCATTTTAGACTTAGAACTGAAATCTATTTGGAGACGTTCAAATCACTTTCAAAAATGTAATCTCGGAAACTTCGAATTTTAGTCTCGGAAACTCTTCTAACACTTCAAAAATGTAGACGTTCAAAGCATTTTAGTCCCGGAAACTCTTCCAACACTTCAAAAATGTTGAAACAAATGTGTTGGAAGAGACGATGTCTAATTCTGACGTTCGGTTGGGAGATTGTAGTGATTTTTAAGTTTAGACATTTAAGACTTAGAAGTGAAATACATTTTGCATTTTGAACGATATATATATTTTATTATAAGTTTTACCAATTTTTATTCTAATTAATTTACTATTTTTTTTGTATGACCCAACTGATTGATTTGTAGCAGACTCAGTTGATATTCTGGCCGTCGAGTTTTCTGTTTTATTTATGGATGCTATTGAACTCATGGATGTTATTGAACTTATGGATGTTATATATAGATTTTGTATTAATTTTTAAGTTTAATGAATAATTTATTTTATTTTGTTTATTTGGTTTAGTTAGTATTTTTAATAATCAAAATGTGCTTCTAGGCTACAACTACAGGTGGAAAAAAATGCATTAAAAAAGTTACAAAATAGGCTATTAGCGACGGTTAGTATAAACTCGCAATTGAAAGTGATTATCAGCGGTGGCCGAAAACCGCCGCTAATGATGCTTTTAGCTGCGGTTGCGACTGCTGCTAATGCTCAATTTGTTTTTAATAAAAGGTTTTTAGTGGCGGTCATTGGCTGCGCGCTAAAAGAATGTATCAGCGGCGGTCAGAATATCAGTGTCGCTGAAAAGAGGAATTAGCGACGACCGCTAACCGTAGCTAATGCCTCTTTTCAGCGGTAGTGATACAATGACCGTTGTTGATACTTCTTGTACCGGCGGTCGCCTGTAATACTAATTTCCCCGCCAGTAATGACGGCTTTCCAGACGCGTCAGGTACTTTATAGCGGTGGCTAGTTTGAGAGGTGACCGTCGCTAAAACTTTCTGCAACCAGGGTATCAGCGGCGGCGACCGCCGCTGAAAGATTTAGCGGCGGTTTTTCTCTTTTTGCGGCAGTTGCCGACAACCGGTAATACACTATTTTTCTGTAGTGTATACTAATACATATATCTAGTTTGTATGTCGGGGTTGGGTTGGGCCGATTTGATCGGGTTACCAAAAATCTGGCCCAAGCCCAACCCAAGTTCTGAAAGAGCTAACCCAATCCAACCCTAACGTTGGGTTCAACCAGTCGGGCTCGGGTTGAGCTCGCCCAAGTTGCAGCCCTAGTTGTTATAACGGGTTTGGACCTCCCTCATTACTTTATGTACCATTTTAACGCTAAAAAAATAACAGTTTCATTATAACAAAAATAACGACTGTTATTTTTTGAAAAAAATTGTTAAAAAATATATGTTATTTTTCAGTTATTTTCTGTTACAAATTTTAGTGAATATTTGAAAATCAAAATTTTAATTTTAGCACCATTATTTTCTGTTATTTCCGTTCCTTTCCATTTTTTGTTTATGTGTGTTACAATCTGTTATAACGGAAATAATGGTAACGCCCCCAATCAATTATACCGTTTGAGTGCCAAAGGCACCTAATATTTGCAAAAGTATTTTTTGTATAGGCATCAACAAAGAAGGGCCGAGATCTAATCCTGCCCCAAATGGACGGTGGATCTCAGCCACTCACTGGATTTTGGCAAATTTTTTGTCGAGGAGTGCCGATGGCATGGGGCAGCCACTAGTACCTATACGTTTATGGATTTAATTTACACAAAAGCAGGCCTTCGAGTTTCCATTCCCACTCTGGCAGCCACCGTTATTTATTTAATCCCCACATCAAAGACATAAAACCATTATAAAAAATAGACTAAAAAATAATGCAAGATAGAATGGAAAAAAGGAATTTTCTTTATTTACTCGGCTAATTTTAATAAAAAAACTGAATACTTACAAAGGAAGTCCATTAGTGTAAAAACATGTCATTCATTAGAGGCACAGAACAATAAGAGTGGTTTTTGACTATTTTATAACAACGGAATATCCAGAGTAGGTTTCCAATGCAATGTTATTTTACATCACAATTTGAGACATTGGGGGTGCGTTTGAAATGCGTGCAAATCGGGTGTGCAAATGGATTTGCATGTGCAATCAATTCCCAACTATGTTTCATACGCATGCAAATTGGCGGCTTTGGTGCTTTGCATTTGCACGTGTGCAATGAATCGCACATCGTCTTTAGCAAATCGATGCAAATCGATACCACTGATCTACTTGGTATCATGCATCTTCAGGATTTTTTGATTAGCAAATCTTCTAGATGGAGTCTATTATTATAGGTAGCAGTGTAGTACCGGTACAATCCCATATGTAATAATAAAAATAAAGTTTTTGATGCAAACCGTTGAGTAAAATTCGATCGGTGACAAGATCTAGAAATTCCCCCAAGCGAATGGAGGATCAGATCTGTAAAGTCCATCCAGGGTAAGACACGTGGACCATTGAGATGCATAGTAAATGTGATTTCAATGGCTCTCGGTCTTAATTCATCATTTATTATGGGTTCACGATGCAACACCACTGCCATCTGGGCCCACTGACCGCATGTATATTTAACCCACCCCATGGTAGACATTGATACAAAAATCATGTTTGATAGATTTTTAATCGTTGGTTTTAGTACTAAAAAAATGGTTGAATCAAATGGCCAGAATCACACCTTAAAAAGTACTAAAATCTAATGGCTAGAGATTACCAATCATGGTGATTTTTGGTATGGATATCAACCAAGGGGTAGGCTAAACATCAATGTGGTCAGTAGGCCCAGATGGCAGCGGTGAGTTACAAAAATGGTACTAGAAGTTTTAGTTACAGCTTGTTACGTTGCAACCCATTTGTTATTGAAAGAAAATTTTATAGAGCTACACCCCATAAATCGTCTCTGCAATCTAAGTCTTCTTTTTCACATAGAGAATTAACATTAACAATCTAGGAGATTATAGAAAGTAGTGTTACCCACTTTAGCACAAACATATATATCAATTGAATCACTAGGAACAATCTTGGCACATTTGATCCAACGACAAGTAATAAAGTTGGCACATATGGGTTGAGTTGCTCCACATCTGTGCTGGCCGCCTATTTTGTCTTCTTAATATGTGGGGGGTGCACAAACCATTGCACATGCAAATCATTGTATACGCAAACCATTGCACACGCAAACTATTACACGCAAACCAAACAGAACCTGAGTAAACACCAGTAATTTTGTTGACAAATCCCATTTGCCTAATCATTTGATGGACACTTCAAAATCACGTTGAACATTTGATTACAAGTTGGAGAATCAAGAACTCAATTTTAGTGTCAAACACTTCAATCGCCTCTACTTTTTTCCGCCATTTTCATTCATTATATGCGTCTTTAGTGTGATGCGCATCACCACCAAACCATCACAGTCATAGTCATCTTATATTGGGTTACGGTTTTTTGCCAAAACCGTCACCTATTATTGTGATGGCAGATTGAAAAAAAGGGTAATTACGGGCTGATCTTTGATGCAGACTTCTGTATCAAAATTTTGATGCAGAAGTCGCTCAAATTGCAATGTAGTAGACTCTTTCGGGCCCACTTGCCCTTGAATGTCTAGCCCACACTATGACAGACCTACACACCAAAAATTAATGTGATTTGTGCTTTCTGGCCATTGGATTTGAGCACTTTTTCATCATGGGCTTTATGAACAGCCTATGAATTGGTTCCAAGCCCATGATGAAAAAGTGCTCGAATCCAATGGCTAGGAATCACTAATCACACTGATTTTTGGTGTGTGGGTCCACCAAGATGTGGGCCAAACATTCAAGGGAGCAGTGGGCCCAAAAGAGTCTACTACGTGGCGAATTGAGGGACTTCTGCATCAAAATTTTGATACAGAAGTGGGTATCATAGATTTTTCCGGTAATTTCCACTTTCAAAAAAAGTTGTCAGTTAATTTGAGTCATCCAAGGTTGGAGGACTAGTCACAGGCGTAACCGCGTGAGTCAGTTTTGCCAAATTGTCACGGATACGTCAAATTTTAAAGATTACAGGCACAGGTGTGTCAAAAATTCCTTAAAATGCTCAACTTCAGCAACGGGAAATCACCAATCAAGCTGATTTTTGGTGCGTAGGTCCGTGAGCAATGGGCCATTCATTCATTCATCGGTACGTGGGGTCACTGAAAGAGCGTGCCACGTGGCATTTCGCTGTATTCTTTTGGACTTGTATAGTGGTTCCCGTATAACATTTCTTCCGCGTAAAATTTGCCCGCGAAAAATGATACCCTAGCCTTTTTTTTTTTTTGGCGATCTAATGGCCGGTAAATGGCTTCCGGCGGCACAACTCACCAGCAGCGGCCGGCCGGTCCTTCAACCCGGTGAAGTCGAATCCTCTCTCCTCTCTTCTGTTGATCTTGAAAGCGAAGAAAACCCTAATTTCCCTCCCTTCAAATCCGGGGTTTTGATCCTCACCACTCACCGGATTCTCTGGATCGACGAAACAAATAACTCCGGTGCTGCAGCAGCAGCAGCGGCAGCGATCCCTCTCGGCGCTGTAACTCACATTTTTCCGCCCAAGAAATCGATCAAGAGCATGTTCGCTAGTCCTAGGGTTCGGTTTCAGGTCTCCGCTTTGGCTGATGGGAGGATCGATGAGAAAGGAACGAGATCAACGGTGATCACACTTGTTCTGAGAGGGAAATCGGATCCTGATTCATTCTATAGCCGGTTTTGGGAGACTTGGAGGTCGAGATCGTGGGAGGTTTCGAGTTCGGAGAGCTCTGATTCGAAGGAGAAGGCTTTCCGATCGGCAGAGAGTTCGAGCGCAGTGAGAACAGCGATGGCTGGGGTTTCAGGAATTTTGAGGAAGGAGCAGGAGATGTGGGAGAGTACTGATAAGAGCTTGCAGGATGCTTTTCAGGACTTGAATGCTCTCATGGTACGTAATTTATGTACCATATGTATGTATGTATGTATGCATGTGTTTGTAAATTGAGTTGAACATTAATGCACATTTGATAATGTGATATTTGAACTTGAATTTATCTGTTTCTCTTAAAGTCTACTTAAGAGTAAATTTATGGTCCCATAAATAGGCTGCCCTGGTGAAGTTTGTGAACTTCGGAAGTATATAGAGAAATCAGAAGGATCCAATTTGAACACAACTTTCAATACGAGAAGGAATTCTATTGGAATTGTTAAAACTATGGCTCTGTATGGTGATCAACAAAAAGTTTTACAGAAAAAAGTATTTGTATGTCAAAAAGTGTTGATACTGAAAAAGTTTCTTGACATTTATATGCAAAAATCATTTCTAGAAAACTTATTCAGGGAAATTATACAGAGCCTATGTCTATTGGATATGATTGGAAAACTCGTGCCTTAGGATTTATTCACCCGACCACCCAACAGAATCAGGTATTTATATTTATAAAATACATAAATTACAAAGTGAAAAATGTTACGAATTGCAAAAGCGAAACAAAAAGAAGAAAAACAGAGTGTTGAGGAGATGGTTGAGATTTTATAGGAGGAAGCAAAAGAGAAGACTTCTTATGCTGTGCTGTTGAGGAGAGGAGGGTTGTGGTTGTGGTGCAGTAATTGGTCAGCCATCACCAGTAGAGACCCAACATTGATTAAGAAGATAACAGAGAGCTGAGAGAGAAAAGAGAGGAATGGTTAGAGTTCTGAGCCGTGAAATAATTTTATTACAAATGAGAATTTTGCCCCTTCACGACTCAGCAAGTTTCTCTTCGACTCTCCAAGTTATGGCTTGTCTTGGGCACACTCTGGCTGAGTCTTGGCATTCATTAACCCTGCCCTAGTCACCCTGACTTCTGATTCATTGACGAATCGAGTTTTCCAACCATGATATTTGAATTTGTTTAAGAAAACATAATGACATGGTGTTTGGATTGTGGCAAAATGTTTCTTTTCTTTTCTCTTGCCCTCTGTATCTCTAACTTGTAGTAGTAACCTTCTATCCAAGGCTTCACTCCTACTCCTTTTTGTTCTCCTACCTCTCTCGATTTCCACCTAAGAACACTGAACACCTTAACTCAATCATTTCTCTATTTACTTATTGTTTATCCAATTTCTAAATCTATTTCTTAAATTAAATTCCGATTCAGTTTCTCTATGCTGTTGGAATGTAAGTGTACCCTTTAATTGTTTTAATTGATAATTTGTCGAAAGAAAGAGAAGGAATATTTTTTTTTTTGATAAGGTGCTGAATTATATTAAACGACGAAAAGATACAAAAAAGAAGGGAGAGAACGGAGGTCGAGAAGGCCTCCGAACCCGCCAACCAAACGCACACGGCGATAAACTACTATCCCTTATACATCACAGAACCCCATTTGAACAGAAAGAGAAGGAATAGCAAAAGAAAGAAATAAACAAGGCGAACCGCATCCGCAAAGTAGAAAATATAATAGATTTGATGCAAATCAAATCGAGGAGTGGACTTTAAAGAATGTGAACCGTCAACCAAAAGAACAAGAAGAAGAAGCCTTGAGGCTTACTATGTCCCTCATGACTTGTGGTGACTGAAGTGGGCTCCATTGTCAAAGACAATTAAAGGAGTTTGTTAGTTTTAAAAGAGTCAACTAGTTTGGGTTTCTTTGAAGTTTAGTTTGTTAGTCTTCTTGATGCATATGATACAATCTTTGTAACATACAGTTAAGATTGAATCACGATCTCTTTCAAAGGAACAATTTAAAATATTAAAGAAACAAATTTTCTATTAAGGATTTTTACTAATTCTCGAAATTTTATTTATCAACCAACCCACCTCTATTTACATGAAAACGTTAACTTTGTTTCAGATTGCATCACTTGTAGAACATGGTTTATGGCAAAACCTGTGGGTCATGTGTTGAATCGTATTGGGTACCTGATTTAGAAAGTCTCAAGATAGTAGGAGTTAAAGTTTTAGAAAAATCAAGATCAGTAATTTAGTAGGTTTAGGAATCCAAAATTAAACATCTTTAGTTTTTTATTAATAAATTTGAAGGGCTACATGATTAGATAGATTTTTTTACTAAATAGCATTTTCTCTTTTATTGGAGCTGCAGTTTCTTGGTCGTGAGACCTATACGTAGTTGTTCTCACCTTGTAAAGCTATATTCTTGGGGCTATTTTGACTTGTGATTGGCTGTTCTAGATTTGCACCAAGACTACATTGGGGAAGTAAGCTCCCCACATGTTAGGAGTCACACTGCATTCCCTCTTTACGAAACCAGTTGCCGATCTCATTGACCTCATGATGAATTTTCTTGAAAGACAATTCTATTTGATTTGAGTTCTCTCTCATCTCAATCACCATATTTTGTGTTAAGCTTTCATGATTTGAGGATATTCAAGGGAGCCACCAAAATGCATAACCATTATACAAAGCTCTGGCTTCTTCACTTTAATGTTTAATCCCAATAGTGTTGGAAGAAAGAATAAACAATGCGAAGATGCAATCACACAACACAGATTTACGTGGTTCCCTCAAAATTGAGGTACGTCCACGGACTCATACCAATTCCACTATGCTCTGAGGCAAAAGAAAAAAGTCACAATACACTAATGATGACCGTTTCACGGAAACTGGGGTATGTATAACCCAAAATGAAAATAGGGTTTCCGTATCTCTATGTGAAAATGCCCTTAAGGAAAAAACCTTCTAGAAAAATTCGGGTCACCAGGTTGGGGGCGCTGCCCCCGAAACCCCTCCTTCGGGGAGGGGGTGTGCTAACAGTGGTTTGATTTACAGTACTCTAGCACAATCAGGCTCCACAAAACATAACAAATAGTACCAAAGAAAACATGCCCAGTCTCTTATCTTTAAGTACTTCACCAATTCTAGATGGCCCTTGACTCTGATGTAGAATAATCCTCAAACAGTCCCATAATTGAAAGACTATAGAGTGGCTTATAGAGGCTTCAAAGAGTAGAGTGTTAGGCGTTAGCGATTGATTATAGGAAGATGTGACTAGCATATGACAGTTTAAAAATTGTTTTAAGGGTTTTCAAGGTTAAAGAGGTTGAAAATACCTCTAGACTTTCCCCTATTGGATGATTGTATGCAATTGTTGCCAAAATAGCCCTTCTAGTCATACAAAATGTAATGTGCTTATTAATGTTTATAAATTTTATTTCTTTTATCATTTTTGCATTAACTTGTTTAAGTTCTACAACTGCCTGATTGTACTATTGTTTTACAGAGTAAGGCTAAAGAGATGGTGTTGCTGGCAGAGAAAATGAGGCTAAAGCTTTTATCTGGTCCAGCTGGTCAAGCCAATACAACAAATGACGAGGAGATGGGTTCCAAGCAAGAGATGCAAGATTGGCTGTTAAGTGTTGGTATTGCATCGCCAGTTACGAAAGAGTCTGCTGGTGCTTTATATCACCAACAATTGTCCCGTCAGGTATGCTTCTCTTTTCTTGATGGTCTTGGAATTTTCTTTTTATTGTTAACTAAGTTTGATTAAGAATGAAATAGAAGTACGAAAGTCCTGAGCTTCAGGAGGGTGAATCAAGCAAGAAGTGAAAACAGGAACTTGCAATATAGCACCCACAATACTAGTCCATTCCCTGTGCTATGAACCCCTTCTTTTGCAGGGGCATCAATTATGTTATTTGTCTATCAATAATGTAATGGAATGGAAAGTTCAACCCATCACATAATTCCTTGATTTCTTTGGTTGAATGCACAAATACCCAAAGTTGTTCTTTTGAACTTATTATCCAACTGTAGATGCCTCAATCCACACATGCTTTCGTAGATGCCATGTAGAAGACTTAAGGGTGACGTAATGATGCATAGTCAGCGCTTGGGTGACATGAGGGATACAAGATTGGAGGTTGAGAGATAGTCCGGGCATAGTCTTTAGCTTAGACAACATCACCGTAAAGAGCTGTGAAGGCTCCTCATTGACATCTTCCTTTTGGACACGAGACATCAACACAGACATGCCCTAAGGACTCTTATACTGAAAGAGGAGTCGGCGAATGAGCGACTAGCACCTGTGACCAACCAACATGGTCATAGGTGCCAGGGCTCCCCAACATTGGGTGAAGTTATTTTTGTCATTTCACCCTTAGAGATGAGTATATAACTACCTCGTGGAAAGCGGAAGGTGGACACCTTTTCTCAAGACTGAATCTCTCTCCCCCTCTCCCTCTCTCTTTATGTCCAGTTGTCGTGATCTCTCCTGTTATCCTGGTTTTCAAAGATGGAGCCTGTACAGCTAATGACTTAGTTTAGGCGGGTCTCTTGGGCCACCTTCCCCATTCACCAGACATCTATAACTTGCTTTATCCTCTCACTCTTACATTTTATCCAAATAATAGGTTTCTAGCTCACGTGACTTGCAAGGTGATGACCACTCTGTCAACGATGGAGGATTCTTGTGGCAGTGGAGCCATGGAGGTCTCTGGCACATTGGAATTAAAGGATGGTTTATGTGTCTGTAGTTGAGTCAACTTGAAATCTAGCTGAGTTGAATCCTAATTTTGAGTAGACTCATCGAGTTTAAAATGCTGGGACATTGGACTCCTACCTTAAATTAAAATGTAACTAAAAAACAACTCTAAACTAACCTAAGGCCCTAAGACATACTAAATCTCTTTATTTAATCCAAAATAAATAATTAACAATTAGTAATCTCGCCAAAAATCATTGTAAAGGCTTTTCTTAATCTGAATATCTTCTTTGGAGTAGTTTCTTCAATACAGTTTTATGTAAACTATTGTTCAAAATGTTTTTGAAATTACACGCTCTAGATTTGAATATGGTATGACATGACGATTTTGAAGCCTCACCTCAACTCTTTGGGCAATATAACAACCATATGATAATGTTTGATAAATAGCTGAAGTTGGAGATCTTGCTATGGATTCTCTCTACGTGGAATCATGCAGCTAGATGGTGCAACTTATAGGATCTCGCTAAATTGCAGGAATGAAAAAGGCTTTATTCAATTATTCTGCATACTAGCATGAGTGTAGCTTATTGTGTCTATCAACCTGGTCAGTTTGTTACATTATCTCAAAGGGTTTTAAAAGAAGTTGTTCCAGTATAGAGTATGTCGAATGCAGCTTTAACAAGAACATGCATAAGGACGAGTGGTTAGCTAAGATCGATGTCAAGTAGATGCTCAATACCCTAAAGCGACCATTTCCGTCTTTTTGAAGAATAGGAGTGCTCTGCTGCAGGTTGAAGGACCTAAGTGGAGGGCAAGGCTGAAAGGATATGATTGAGGTAGTGAAAAAAGATTTGAATGTTTATGCTTTAATGGAGGATATGTTCACGGATAGAATGCGACGGCAGAACAAGTGTTGTGTAGCCAACCCCAAACAGTCGGGACAAGGCTACAATGATGATGATGAAACTGGTTTAGAGTGCATAACGGATATAGTACTTCTAGTTGCACTACTTTTAATTTGGTGAAGCACTTGTGTCCTGGACGATTTGGAATCCAACATTCCATATTTTAGCCCAATGTTTTTAAATGCAAAAGTGTGGGGCGGGGTGCTTCAATGGCCTAAGGCATGAGGAGTAAGCCACACGAGCATGCTTTTCTAAATGAATACTGAAAATTATATATAAAAAATGATAGGATAAATTTGATAAAAGGAGAACAATTTTGGGAGAAATTAAGAAAAAAATGTTCTATTCCATATGAGGAAAGAAATTTTTGTCATTGTTGTCTAACTTAATATAGCTTAGTATTATTTAACTAAGGCTAAGGGGAAAATAAATAGTAAATAAAATTGAATTTTTAAGATACAAAACATAAAACTGCCACCACCAACATATGCATATGAGGTGTTAAAAGTCATGGGACATGTCTTTTTCAAACCCTCAGGAGTTGTTATGCTTTTCTGACAAGCCTTTGGGTGTTTTATGAGAAGCCTTGCCTTGAAGCAAACCTTTAAGTGTAAGTCTCAAATGCCTTTTTAAACCCTGGTTTAGCCAAGATACATGTGAATCTCTCTGTCTCTCTCTCTGAAATGCGCTTGTTATAATTTCAAGCTCTACCCTTTTGAATAAAAGGCTCTTCGATGGAAAAGATAACATTACAAAAATATATATAGGATTGGGGGACAACAATTTTCACAACAAATTAGACACCAAAAAAATGGCGTCGGCCTATATATAAATTATTAGTTTTGGAATTGGATGATTTATGGCGATGATGGTCTCTATGGTGAGGAGATCATCCTCACAAAAAATCAAATCATTCCGATATTCGTAGACTGGTTTAGAAGTTGAAGAATTATGGACCGTGTATTTTTACCGTTAACTTGAAGACCACATTCGATGGGGTTAGAAATTTCAGAATTGGCTGATTTTTTGTAGGGGTGATCTATATTGTGAGGAGATTATCCTCACCAAAAACCAGCCATTGATTCATCTTCTATGTGGGTACGCCAAAATTGTTGACAAATTTGTTGTGAAAATTGTTGTCCCCCGATCCTGACCCTATATATATATGATATAACCCCATTGTAATATCAAATATGTGTTCTCTTAAATTAACTAAGCTTTGCTGCACAATGTATCAATAACTGCAACACTGCATCTTGTTTTCTAGCATACCTAACCATACATATACAACATACAAATAGATATTACTGGGGTGCCTCATAGATGAAGCTGGTGAGCTGCATAAATGAGCTCCTATCACTGTACTGTTTTGTGACATGTTTTTCATCCTTCCGTTCTTAAGCGTACTCACTAGTTATAAAAGTTGAATCATGAATTGCTTTGACTGTTACTTGTTGCCCTCTAAATAGTACTCCATTAATAGCTTCTTTTCCTCGGTAGTTGTTTGAAGCTTCCTGTAGAAACAGCTTTGTTTCTTGATTTATGTTTTCTCCCTGACTTCCAGTTGGCAGATTTTGTGAAGTTACCACTGCAGAGAGCTGGAGGAATGATTGCATTGATAGATGTCTACTGTCTCTTCAATCGTGCCCGAGGGACAGGTATTCGTTTTGTATGTTCTTTGTTCTGTTTTTGTTTCTCATAGAATTGATGATAATTTGATGTTGTATATCTCCAACACAGAATTGATTTCGCCGGAAGATTTGTTACAAGCCTGTGCTATTTGGGAGAAGTTTGATGTGTATGCACAACCAAACCTTCAACGTTTTCAGGTTTCAAATTTTCAATGCAGCTGTTTTATTAAAGGAGTTAATTATGCACAACAAATTGGACCAGTTACTTGAAGGGTTATAGCTGTCAGGTTCTCTTTATTTGTGTTTTATTTATTTGGCTTGAAGTTATTTATTCATTTCTATTTTTTCTCAACAGCCCAGTATTGCTTAGAAAGTTTGATAGTGGAGTCATGGTAATCCAGAATAAATCCCACAGCGATGAGGAGGTATTATCTGTTCTCTTCCGATCCAATTGTGTTCTGCTTATGGTTGCCGAATAGTAGAAAAGACGATAGCTTTACAGAAAAATATAGATGGGGAGTTTCCATTTCTTTGGACTGAAAAGACGGTGCAAAGAGTCTGCAAAAGAATTGAAATTATGTCCTTATTTTTAGAATTGAGAAATGGAAAAAATGAAAAGAAGAAAACCTGGGAGAAAGACAAAGGTTTCACATTAAATCGTTGAAATAGAATTTGAATACCATTTCTTCTAATTTGCGGATATTTATTTTGATTTTTATTTAAGACAAGGGTAAATGAAATTTATTTTTAAAGAAAGATGTTTAATTAAATGGGTTTATTAATTTTTCCTGATATTTTTGGAAATAATGGAGTACAGTTTTCAGTGAAAAATAGGACTATTATTTTTGATAATAAATGTGAATCCTTTATATTTCGCTAGTATGGGTTGCCATAGTTGATGGCTATGGTTCATGCTGCATGACTATCACGTTTCTTCAAGCTTTTGTGTATCCTTGAGTTAATCGATACATTTAGACAGTTCTGCATTTGGGATCCTTTCAGAATCATGATCGCAGTAATCAAGTTTGGCTGTCTGATGTAGGTATTTGCGAGAATTAAATCCCTTTTAGCTAAACCCGATGCCCTCCGAATTGGCATAAGTCCAAGTGATGCTGCAATGACACTAGGGATTGCTCCGGCAATGGCCAAGGAACATCTTTTAACAGCTGAAAGCAAAGGTATGTGTTTGCACGTAGTCCTTTAAGAAAGTTATTAAAATTTTCCTGATTTCTGTTTTTATCAAGGTTAAATGGTTAATTTTTTTATCACTGGCTACCACCGACAGGTCTATTGTGCAGAGACATCAGCCCCGAGGGTTTTCGTTTCTATATTAATCTATTTAAGGAAATCGATCTAGATGACATCTATTCGTAAGTAACAACTTTGGCTGTTTTTTTTGTCATGAGTTGCAATTTGTATACTTGCATTTAAATCTCTTTATCCAAGACAATGGTTTTAACCTCCTCTGTTGCTCAGTTTACATCTTCTGATGGTAGTAACTGTTTGAAGGAATCTAGTAGACTGTTTTGCGTTCCCTTACTAAAATACATTGAACATTAGAAAATTACAAACTATCTTTTTACTGTACTCATTAGACTGGCTGTTTTTTTCTAACCTGCTTTATAAATGAGCGACTTCTCTCATATGAAAAACTGATTATTCATGTGTCTTCAAAATGAGTTTGGGTTCTAAGTTCTAAGCAAGTTGGAAATGTGTTGTTTTCTTTTTTTGATAAGTAAGAGATATTTTGTTAATGAGGAAGGATATACAGGGATGAGAAAATCAATCCCAATGACCAAGTGAATACTTCTACGAAAAGAACAACATACTATGGCTCATGGATGTTGACACGGATGAGACTTTCACTTAACAAGAGGAGTCATCCCATTTAATATCTCAAAATTCTTTTAAAATACTAGTCCATACCAACAAGATCCGTCTAACACAATTGCACAACTCTAGAATTGTCATTCTTTGATCTACAAAATTTCTTCTATTTCACTCTTTCCACATCATCCAACAGATCACATACAGAGTTTTTTTTCCTCTTATTCCTAAAGGACCACCCGACCAATTGGAAATAAGCATCCCAATGTCCCTTGATAGAACTCAATTAACACCAAATAGGAGAAGAATAAGCCCCAAACTTCCAATTCCAATTTGCAATGAGCAACAGTCTCTCTTTTTCTTTACACATGACATATTTATTCAAAATCAGCATTTTATGACTAATAAGATGGTCCATGGTAAGGATTTTTTCCAAACAACATTCCTCAAAAAAGCCAAAACTTGAGGAGTAACGGGTTACCCACACGGCACTTTGTTCACTATGTGATCTTCACAGAAAAGCCCAAAAGAATGTTCTAGAAAAAGCTAACTGAAAATCCATCTTTGGAATTTCGTTTCAAAGCTTGGGAATCCTCTCCAACTTGATACACATGAATCCCGAAGACTAGTACATTCCGCTCTCTTCTTGTCCAATAAATTCTAAAAAAATAGGACAAAAACAACTTTCTCATTTTTTTTACAAAATACTGATTCACCACCCTTCTATACAAACCAACCTGTACATATGAGGGCATAAATCACATGGCTTCGCTACTTTACACCCTCATCTTCCAGAAATTTGATGTCTCTCCATTCCCCAAGTTTAAGCTAATGCCTTTGGGATTTGACAAACTCGTCATAGACTTTCATGATGCCCTTCACACTTCTACCCCTAGTTGTTAAGTTCAAGTATGGCAAATATATGATACTGGAAATGTTTGATTATAATTTGGACTTGTTATTAAAAAAATCGGCAAGGATTGTTTCTTTAAAAAAATTAATATATTTCAATTATACAGAAAAAATTCGGAATACGATGAATTTTTTGGCTAGCCTAAAAATTCACGAATTTTTCTGAACAATTGAAAAGTTTGGCATATATATACGTTTCTTTAGAAAATGAAAAATTCATAAACTTAGCAGCCAGGTTAGGCCCCATAAGAAGAAGATACTTCTCAACTATCCCAGTTTGAATTCCGAACCCCATTCCTACTTGCACTAACTCACCTCCAAAGAGTTCCCTCTTCTTTGCTAAATCTCCAAAGCTACTTGCCAAGGAGTGTTAGTTCATAAATCTCAATCTCCTCAAACCTAAACCGTCTAACTTTTTTGGACAAGACAACAACCTCCATTTGACAAGGTGATATCTCTTCTTAATCCCCTTACCATTCCATAGAAAATCTCTTTGGTTCTTCTAAAGATACTTTGCAACTAACACCAACATTTTGAGAAAGAGACATCATTATTGAAAGGCTATCTATGTGCTTCTGATTAATGTGATTCTTCCACTAAAAGAAAGATAGCTTTTCTTTCAAGATGCCAATCTTCTTTTAACGCTTGCAACCACTTGATCCTAAATCCTCTTAGAAATTGATTGAGCTCCAATAAGAATGCTAAGATAAGAGATTTGAGTACCCGAAACATGTCTCACACTCTTAGAAAACACCATCACGAATTCCGTTAAGAAAATTTTTGCATATTGACCCTAAGATCGGAAGTGGCCTCAAAACACTTAAGGATAGCTCAAAGATTATTTGCCTTTATTATAGAAGCTCCCAAAAATATGATTTTCATTGGCTTATTGGAGGTAAGACACCATCGGACCTTCCCAATGTACTTTAGAACCTTCAATCATACCAAACTCCTTTGCCTTACAAAGCATCCCATTAAAAGCTTCGATTACAATAATGTAGAGGAGTGGTGAAAGAGGACCTCCTCACCTTAAATCCCTTGTGTTATGAGAGAAACCCTTCCTGAGCCATTAATAATAATGGATAATGAAATTGTCAACATGCAAGCCATAACCCATTTTCTCCACACTACCCCAGCCCGAAACCCCATTATTTTCGTAAGATAATCCAAGAAGTTCCAATCCATGTGACCGTAAGATTTTTTCAAATCAATTTTACAAAACATACATTTACCTCATATTTTTTCCATTAATGTACTCATTTGCTATTAAAACACTATCCAAAGTTTGTCTTCCTCTGGATGGGTCATATTTGGGACTTACTAATTGAAAAAGTAGCTCAGTTGAATTTACTTATATTTTCTCTGACTACCTATGATACCCTGATACCTGTACATGTCTCGTATCTGTGTCGACACGACACGACATGGGGACACGTCACTGAAACGTATCCCCATGTATCTTTCATAAAATGTTGAAAAAATTAGAAAAATAAAAATTTTGAACTACAAAATAGGATATTTGTATCCGTATCTGTATCCCTGATATAGGAAAATGTCGAGTCGTATCCCCGCTTCCCGTATCCGTGTTCGTATCCATATCAGTATTCGGGCATCATAGATGACTACCTATGTTACAACGACAAATTCATGGTTTTTTGTCATGTCAACACGTATCAACATGTCCAGACACATCTTGACATGTACGACAATGTCACCCGTTATTTTGAAGATTTTTATTAAAATATAATTTCTAAAGACGGTGTTGTGTTTCATCCTCCATATACCACATTATGAAGTTGTTGAACAAAAATATAGTTGTCTGATGGTCTTCCCTTTTGTAAGTTTACTTATTATGTTATTGTATAGTTGATGCAGGAGTATTCTAATTGATAGTCCGCAGTTACACTGGATCAATTAATTTTTTTAAAATTAGGATTATTATTTTTATTATTGGAGTTGTAATCAGTTTTAGATACTTTAGAAAGTCTTTTAGTTTGACTAGGATTTAGAAAGTTAACTTTATAAGTAGGGTTGTAATCTTTGATTTGAAAGAATGAATGAAGAAATATTTTCTTTTTGGAGAGATTCCAATTTTTTTGGATGAGATGCTTAAGAGGGAAGAGCGATTCTTCATGAAGGAGTGATTCTTTCAAAACTCGGTAGAGTGATTCCATCGAGTCTCTGACAATCATAGAACGGGGTTCACCTTGTCCTGCATCAAATTTGGTATCAGAGCCGAAAAAATTCTACCATTGTTGCCATGAATCTGTTGCTGCTTCAATCACCTTTTCACATGGGTACTGTTCACGTAGTACTATTCGTAGAGTAGAGGATTCGCATTCATGAGCACCACAAGAAGAAGAAGATCAAGGAGGCTGGTGGTGCCGTTGTCCTCGCTGCCTAAATTGAGAACTCTTTCTTTTCATGGTTTAGGGTTTGAAAACCCAAACCCTAGTGTTGAGGAAGAGGACTTCTTTTGGGGATTTTATTCTCTTACACCTAGGGGTGTCAATTTTACCCGTTTAACCGGAACTGAATCAAAACCGGAACCGAAAACACCAGTTCCGGTTCCACATTTTTGGGAACCATTTAAAAAGGAACTGGAACCGAAACCGAACCAAAAATAATTGTTCCGGTTCTGGTTAGTCTAATATGGAACTGAAACAGATAAGAACCGGAACCAAACCGATAAGAACCAGGTACCAATATATAAGTATAGTGTAAAAATTCTCATATTCTCAAGATTTGACCCAATATACCCGGAACCGACAGAAATACATAATCAGTTTCGGTTCCGGATCCATCACTTTGAGAACCGGAACCGTTAAGGAACCGAACCGGAACCGACCCGTTGACACCCCTACTTCCACCGAGCCCTTCTTAATTCTCTTAGTGGGCTTAAGTGAGTAAGCTCAACAGCCCACTAGAAAGCCAACTCACTCACATTATGAAATCAGTCTATATCCTACCCATTAGGATCCAACCCACTTAACCCAAACCCATACGCCTTTTAGACCATAACAATCTAACCCAATAGATCCCAGCCATCAGCCCATGACCCGACCAGTGGCCCGGCCCATTTACCTGGTCCATGACCCTATTTATCTAAACTAGGTTTACCATATCCTTGTATCCAAACAACCCTTATCCCTATTTTGCCTCCACCCCACATCCAAACGTACATTGTTCTTGTTTTACTATAAATCAAGAACCAAACACCTCTTCACAATAATCCAGTTTAGCCTCATCCCAGTCCCAAACAGTCCATTACTAGTCGATTCAGTTGACCAAACTAGTTTGACCAATTTGGTTGACCCGGTCAAAAAATGTGAAGCGAAGAAAATTATTGAATTTGGAGGTGCAAGTCCAAGAATATTTGGTAGAGTATGGAGAAATTCGGTTTTTTGCTGGGAGTGATTTCCAGAAAAAGTTGCATGGTGAGATGTCTTGTAAGGAAGAGTAATTCTTCAGTCAAAGATCAATCTCTAGTATTTCCAAGATGACGATTGATGGAAGACCCGGTGATATTGCTCCTACGAACGGGGTTTGGTATGAAGCCAAGGGAGTGATTCCTACCTATACAAATATCCAAATCAACTTGTCTGCATCTGAATTCGAGGTCGAATTCTTTTCAACCAGGAGTTGATGCGGGAGCATTCTACTTGATAATTCGCAACTGTACTAGATCAATTAATTTTATTTTAATTAGAATTGTTATTTTTTTATTATTATTAGAGTTGTAATTAGTTTCAGATACTTTTAGAAAGTCTTTTAGTTTGATTAGGATTAAGAAAATTAATTTTATAAATAGGATTGCAAGTTTTGATTTGAAAGACAATGAATGAAGAGATTTTCTTTTTGGAGATTCCAAATTTTCTGGTTGAGATGCCTGGGAGGGAAGAGCGATTCTTGAAGGGGAGTGTTGACAAGGTGTACCTTTTATGTTATAAGGGACCCCTTTATATTGTAAGGGCATTTTATTCCTTGAAAAGTTTTTTGACATATATAAGAAGTTTAGAGTTGTGTAACAATAACACATGCTCTCCAACCCTTTCCAGATTTACTCTCTTTTCTCTTCTCTCTCTCTCACTTCTCTCTTCTTCCTTGCTTGAAACCCTAACCCTAGATTCTAGTAATTCAACTCATCTGACCTCAATAGTTCTCCAATGATAGACTGTTGTCAGTGATGTGTGGTGTTGTTATTCATGCACTACATCAAATAGCACCACTAATAATGGTGTAATTCATACTGTAGTTATTGATGTTGTTTAGAACATGGTTTTTAAACTTGGTCTGGGTCGTCGTCCGTCAACTCAGTCTTGGCACTTTCTCAGATGATCCAATGTGAAAAATGAGAAGAAATATGTTGACTTGGGTGAGTCAGCACATTGTATCATGTCTTGGTCACAGGCGAGGGTTTCAAGTCCACACGCACTGGTTCTCTCACACACACACACAGACTGGTTCTCATTGAGCCTCTTTCTGTGTTTCATTACTAGAATCCAGCAACCAAGTATGGTGCTGCGTTGTTTTTAATCCTTGGGTCGGGTACATATTTTTTACATAGAGGTATCATTCTAATACCCTGGATACAAAAACTATGACCGTATTAATGGGTATCAAAGAAACTATGAAACTGTGTGCATGCACGACATTGAACGTGCACAATCATACGCACATGGAAACTAACAACGGTTTCTGATCATTATATCTCTCATCTTTTGTGCTTATGGTTCACAGACTGATATTGCCCAATACACGTATTTGCTTCTATTTGTGCTAAAAAAGTATGTCTTTATTATATTATATAATGTAAAGAAATTTGTGGCAATGGTCTTGGTCTTCCAAGGTTCATGTAGAGAGGATCTGCCCAGGTTTCTCCTTTGGGAAAATTTGCAGAGAAATATAATAATTTTTTAATTTTAAATTAAATTAAAATCGCCCCCCAAAAAATTGTTACCCCTTTTTATGAACTCAAATACCCCAAAATTTGCTAAAATCTTAAACCCACAACTCTTTTTCTAGGAAAGAAAATTTGCTGTTTTATTGCACAGATGGAATGTTCACATGAAAAGTAAAATTTATTCTTCACCTTTTTCCATGTACAAAAACTAAGTATTTTTTTTTCCTTTCTTTCGAAATTGAGATGAAATATGGTGCTCATGCAGGGTGAAAGATCATGGGATTTACAACACCTGGGTTTCTGCTGTCTCTGCTTCGGGGTGAGAGATGATTCCACCATTAATTCTTCTCTCCTTTAATGTGACTGGATTCAAAATCACACAAAACTGTAATTTATGGACACTGACAAGTTGGGTGAAAGGATAAGGCAAGTGTTTTTTTCTTTTTCTTTTGTCAGGTAAGCTTGGACCGAACCATGACCTCAAAGTTTCGGGACAAAGCGCCATCCAGTTGAGCTACAGGTTTGATCCCAAGACGAGTGATTTTCAAAGAGCAGAAGACGTGGATGAGGCCAGAACACGGAAATGAATGTTAGCATTTTGTTTACTTAGATATGTAAACCGGATTGAGTTATAAATTGACAAAAATTGGGCAAATGAAGAGGCCAAAACACGCGATTGGGGTGGGTATGATGGTCATTGTAACATAGAGATATTAATTCATTTATAGCGGTGATGGGCAACGAAGGTCTGAAAGAGAAATGCAAACGAAGCATATCAATGATTTTACATGCTGGGGTCATTGTTAGAATAACAGCAGAGTGATACCTTTATGTAGATGATGATGAAGTGTGTTAACCAGTTATCCATGGGGCGCCACAACACTAGCAACCATGACAGCTTCATCCAAGTTACCACGTGTTAAATGCGGTATACATGGTTCCCGTGCAGGCTTCAGGTCCCACTCTGACATTAGGGCTGTCAATGGATTGGGTTTGGCTTGGATCAGGATCAAACCAGGGCTGATGCAACTGTTGGCCCATTTGATCCGGACCTAATCCAGACCTATAAGTTATCAATGGTTGGTATTCTGGCACGATTGGAAGGATTCAGATTGGATCAGGGCGACCCAACAATAAACCCATCTCATTTGATCCGATAGCTTTTTGAATCACGATTCTAAACCTGACCCAATATGTGATGCAAGTCCGATGTTAGATGAGAACATTGGGTTGACTGAATCCATTGACAGCCCTCGCTACCAATAGGGGGCAAGATCATTTCTCAGAGTAAAATGTTGCTATCATCCCGAGGAAGACCGTTGCCCCTACTTCGACGTGTGAATCCTGAGGACCATCCGACGGTCTGGTATTGCCCTTTCTAAGATGCAACACATTAAAAATGTTATGGGGCATACTCTTAGAGACCAACGACTGTATGGATGTTTGGCCCATCCCTAAGTATAAAGACTACAGACTAAAAATCAGCTTGATTGGTGATGTATAACCGTTAGGCTGTCTTTTTCATGGGATGATTTTCAAATGTGGGATTCGAGCATCAAGTTGGTGTACTCAGATCCAACGTCTGGAAATCACCAATCAAGTTATTTTTGGTATGTAGGTCACTGAGGTAGGAGTCTTCCATTCTTGGATGGCCCTAACCTTCTCCGTACTCCCAACTTAATGCTCGAATCCCACATTTGAAAATCAATCCATGAAAAAGACTAAAACCTAACGGTTATATATCACCAATCAAGCTATTTTTGGTATGTAGGTCCACCTAGAGATGGGCGAAACATCCATACCGTCATTGGTCTCTAATAGTGTGGCACGTGGTGTTTTTAGGTACGGCCCGGACCTGGAGCATAAAATGCCAGCAGCAAATATTTTCTCCATTAAACAGCTAGTTTACATTAATTTTTTTTTTTTTTCGAGAAATAGTTTACATCAACATGTGTTTCACGCATCACAATACATTTTTTATGGCCGGTTTGTGACAACACATGCCTTAGGGGCTCTCCCATGTGGGCCCCCCATGTGTATCATTAAACCTTTAACAACCATTCTGTGGTTCAGTAAAATGAAGACAGTTCCTCATCTATTTCTTAAAGTTGTGGGCCAATAGGAAGGATCCAATGCACAACCAATCACCAATAGTGGTTGGTGTCGTTAAAGATGGACCCTATTCATTGGTTGTTGCTAAAGAGTCTGGTGCTTAAGCGACATGAAATATTTGCACACCTATGATCAAACATTTTACTCAAAATTAATTGAAGGATCAAATCATGGTAAGTCTCAATTAGTCCAACAATTTGTTGGGAGAAAGAATAAATAACATGAAGATGCAATCACACAACACAAAGATTTACGTGGTTCCTTCAAGATCAAGGTACTTCTATGGACTATGCAATACAATAATAATTTTTTCATGAAAAACTGAGGTATATATAACCCCCAAGACAAAATTAGGGTTTCTGTGTCTATATGTAAAAATATGAAAATGCCCTTAAAGAGCTCGACACCACTGGCGAGTTCACCGCTGAGCTCGACTCACAGTGTTGTGGCTTGATTTACAGTACTCTTAACACCATCAGGCTCCACAAAACATAACGCAACACTCTTGAAGATTTTCACAAATCAACAAGTTGTTGGCATCAAATGCTGTATTGAAGTTATTCAACCCGGGTACGAGTCGTGGACACAACATTTGCAGTTGAAACGATGCCTACAATCAATTCATCTGTCACTTAGTTGGCTCACATTCCTATCATAAATAATATTAAAATTCAACCAGTAAGCTTACGATTGGTCCAGATGATTGTCTGGAGGACATCGGCCCCAACAAGATAACTAAGATCATTAAATAGGTGCAGGTTTGGTCCATGGCGCACCAATCAGATTGTCAAGGTTGGTAGGCAGAGTGACGGAGCCAGGAGGTGGCAACTGCCCACCCTAAACTTTAAAAGTACAGTAGGATTTTTTTTTCTTTCTTTCAAAGGACCCTTTTGCCCACCCTCGAAACAAAATCTGTACAATATTGCCCACCCTCGAACAAAATCCTGGCTCCACCACAAGGTGGGCATGTGGACCAATTCGATACGGACGAGCAGCTATATAACTCCTTGTTTGTACAACAGACAACTACACGGAAAATCAATGAATCTATCACCTAGCTTACCCACAAAAAAAACAGAGACATAATGGCACTAAAAACTACGGAAACCAATTAAACCAAGGGCTCATCATACAAAACAAACACCACCATCCATATCAGAGAATTCAGTACTGAACCTTAAAAATCTTACCTACCCACAAGAAAAACTTATATACTTCCACATATTTGAGCAAAAGTAATTATTTTTTCAGCTATTTGCCGAAAACAACAAAACCTCTAAAATATTCACTGGTTGCAGATATAATGTTGAAGTTTTTTTTTTATTTTTCTTTTATTAAAATTACCAACAATATTCGCTAATGTAATGAGATTTGAGACGATCAACATTGGGGGAATTTCTTTTTACCGAAGTTGCTCGATCTATCTTTGTGCCATTGTGGGTTGAATAAAAACGTGGCACGTGCTTACCATAAGTCAAGAATTAACCCGACTCAAGTTAACTAATCTGTTCTGAGTAAAATATTCCCATTTAGTGTGCATGTGGCACGTTTTTATTCAACCAACAATGCCACAACAAAATTCACCCCCAGTAAAAAAAAAAATTCTTATGTTTTTAGGGTGGAGTAAGTGTGATTATAATTCGAAAACTGATGCAGAATCGTAGGGTTTGCAATAAGTGTGATTATAATTGTCATAATATTCTAAATTATAATTATCCCATAATCAACAAATTCAACTAAACTAAGGGTGTGTATGTATCCCAATTTTTGCACCCAAAATATTTGATATGTTTGTGACAGAGGTCCTTAAGACTTTTCTCTCCCTCCTATGGGAAAATTTCTTTGCACCCCACAAATTGTGAGAGTACCCGAGTAAAATTTCGCTGACCGCCATCCGATAATAACCATGTGGCACACTTTTAGAGGACACCGACTGCATGGATGTTTGGCCAATCCCTAGATGGGCCTACAAACCAAAAATCATCCTGATCAGTGATTTCTAAGCGCTGGGTCCTTGTACCCCAATAATATGGTCAATAATGCTAAAATTCCTATGGTTAAAATCAACCCATGAAAATTTTCATGACTCCAATCCAACGCTTAGAAATCACTGCTCAGAATGATTTTTGGTTTGTAGGCCCATCTAGGGATTGGCTAAACATCGATACGGTCAGTGTCCTCTAAACTTGTGCCATGTGGCTCATATTGTGGGCGGTCATGTGATTTCACAATTTGTAAAATTTTCCAACAGTCTATTTGTCCATGAGTGGACCACATATTTCTCTCCTCATGTTCTGGCTTGTGGAATTGCCACCCATCAAATCTGTCTTTGCCTCCGCTCTTGACGGGCTTATATTTGTCCAAATTGGGCCCATCATTTTCATTTTGACTCGTAAAATAACGTACAATAGAAGCCCAGTTCTTAATAAATTTGTTTGAAATTTGCACATGTAGAGAATTTTTGCTCGGGGCATTTGGGCTGCATCGAAAAACACCATGTGGCACACATAGAGATCAATGACCGTGTGCATGTTTGGACCTGCTCTACAGATCAAAAATCAGCCTGATTGGTAATTACTAGTCGTTGGATGTGTGTACCCCCAAAATAATGCTCAATATCTAATGGTTGAAAAACAATCCTTGAAAAAAAGACTGACATCCAACGGTTAGAAACTACCAATCACGCTATTTTTGGTTTGTAGGTCTACTTAGGGATGATCCATTTAGAGTCATTGATCTTTAAGAGCGTGCAATGTTGTGGCGTTTTTAGGTGCGGCCGGTCCACAAATAAAAACGCTAAAGCAAAATTTTTCTCGCAGTGAATTGTAGGAAAACATTAGACCTGCATGGCTGGCCGGACATCCAAGAGGAGCGAGTCTAGCCATATGAACTCCTAGTGTTTTGTTTTCATCGGCTTGCGAGGAGCCCTGTGCAATTGATATTCATGTAAAAGGTGTCATGTGAATCAATGGCCTTCCATCAATGCATTTGAGTGGTGGACCCACATGATTTGACAAGATAATTATTTAAAGGAAAAAGATGTAACAAGGTATGCCTGAAACTTTTTCATTTGCGGAAGCGTCATTTTCGGTAGTCACCGCATTTGCGCTGCCATCTGGGCTCCCTGACCACATGGATGTTTATCCCACCCCTTGGTGGATATACAGACCAAAAATCACCTTGATTGGTAATCTATAACCCTTAGATTTTAACACTTTTTATCACTTTTTAAGGCGTTCTTATAGCCCTTGAATGCAACCATTTTTTGAGTAGTAAAACCAACGGCTAAAATTCATTAAACAAGCTGAGTTTTTGTATGAATGTCTATTAAGGGGTGGGCTAAACATCCATGCGGTCAGTGGGCCCAGATGGCAGTGGTGACTACCAAAAATGCTGCTTCCGCAAATAAAAAGATCTCAGCTATACCTTGTTACATAACGACCCTATTTAAAATATCTGCCTGACCGGACACATGTGCCAAAAGTTTCCCACTCGATTAGGTGGAGTTAAACTTCAATCACAGCGTTCTAACAGATGCTTCTGTCACAATGCAAAACACAGGCCACGTGACATACTCTTAATGGATGCTGACCGTATGGATGTTTGGCCAGTCCCTCGGTGGACCTATAAACCAAAAATCAGCCTGATGAGTGATTTACAACCTTTGGATCTTTGCACCCAAATAACGCTCAATAATGCTCGAATTCTTGCCGTTAAAATCAACCCCAGAAACTAACTTCAATCGAATCGCTTAGAAATCACTAATAAGGCAGATATTTTTCCGTTTAGACGTCCACTAAGGGACTGTCCAAACATCCATACGGTCAGCGTACACTAAGAGTATGGCGCCTGTATTTTGCATTGTGACAGAAGCATCTGTTAGAAGGCCTGTGATTGAAGTTTTACTCCAAATGTGAAGCACATTTTTGTTACTCACCGCTGCAATCTGGGCTCACTGACGGCATGGATGTTTAGCCCTCACCTTAGTAGACATTGATACCAAAAATCAGCTTGTTTAATGATTTTTAGCCGTTGGTTTTAGTACTAAAAAAACAAAAGGTTAGGGATTACCAATCATGGTGATTTTTAGCTGTCAGTGGGCCCAGATGACAGCGGTGAGTAACAAAAATAATGCATTTGAAAAAGTTTGGGGCATACCTTGGTACATCTTTTTCCAAACATTTTAGTACCCTCCATCCAAACAGTGCCACTCACACATATCATTTGAACTTTGACCCAATTCGAACCATACTCATGGGGACAAATCTAGTATGCAACTGTTTACAGACTTAAAGTATGCAAACATTGTCACTACGGTTGGATGTCCCTTGAAAAATGTGTTATTTCAAGGTTTTTAGAAACAAAATTTATAAATTAAAAACACGTTTTTCAAGGAGCATTCAATGGTGGATACAATGTTTGCATACGAGATTTGTCAGCCTCGTCTTACATGTCTTATAACAGAAAAAAGGCCAATCATTCATAATAATGGGCCTCAAAGATGCACTGAGTAAAACTTTGATGACTGCCGACAGTCATTGAAACCTCTGACTGCCCAAAATATAAGCCACGTGGTACATTTTTATAGGACATTGACTGTATGAATGTTTGGCCAATCCTTAGGGAAACCAAAACTCAACCTGATTAGTGATTTCTAAGCGTTTGATTAGAGGCAGTTTCATGGGTTGATTTTAACGATGGGAATTTGAGCATTATCGATCATTATTTAGGTATAAGGATCCCAAAGGTTCGAAGTCACTAATCAGGCTGATGTTTGGTTTGTAGGTCCACCCCGGGATTGGCCAAATATTCATATGGTCAGCGTCATCTAAAGTGTGACACGTTGTACACATTGTGGGCGGTCAGAAAAGTTTTATTCCTGCTGCATGTAACAATGATAACATCACTGCGCTGGATAACATTTGAGCGGTTTTAAATGATGGAAGTTGTGGACGTCCACGTGGGCAGGGCCATCTCGAGACAAGTTGAGGCCAAAGGCCAAAAATCTATATAAGGCTTTTTTTTGTTATATTTAATATGTTAATATATGTTAATAAAAACTATTCTTGATAATAAAAAATTAGGGAAGAAATTTAGATGCAGAAGACTCTCGTGGCCCTACATAGATCATTTTTTGGGCCCGATGATTGTGTGGATGTTCAGCCCACCTATTGGTGGATAAAAACATTAGCTAAAAATTAGCTTGATTGATGATTTCTAGCCATTTGATTTAGTACCCAAAAAATAAGCTTAAATCCAAGGGCTAGAATCATGTCTTAAAAAGTACTAGAATCTATGGCTAGAGATAACTAATCATGTTGATTTTTGGTTTGTATATCCAGTAAGAGGTGGGCTAAAAATCCATGTGTTTAGTGGGCCCAAAAAAATGTGCTATGTAGGACTTGGACTGGGGGCCTTCTCTCACGAAAGGGCCTTAGGCGACTGCTTTAATGGCCTTAAAGTAGAGACCGGGCGCCCTGCATGTGGGCCACATGGCACACTCTTATTAGTGACCACTTGCCAAATGGATATTTCGCTCATCCCTATGTTTACCTACAGACCAAAAATAAAATAGCCTGATTGGTTGTTTCTAACCGTTGGATATGAGTACCCCAAATAATGTTCCAATTCCAATTTGACGGTTAAAATCAACCCGAAATAACCGTTGGATCTTTGTACCTCAAATACTGCTCAAATTCCTACAGGTTGAGATCAACCCATGAAAATAAGTCCAATCGAACGCCTAGAAATCAACATCGTTTGAGTACTTAAGATCAAACTGCGGCCGAAACCCGACTCTTCATGTAACATGGTATTGTACGCATAGAAAATCTACTTCATGGTTCCACAGCTCCACATAAAAAACAAACCGCTACACAAAAGAATATCTTGTACGTGTACCACTCGATCTGAGCTGCATTGGAGCAAATTGGCTTTGGCTCAGTGCAAGCCGATACAGTTTTGTTAGGTAATTTGCATGGCGCCCGAGGTACCGAGGAAACTATTGTGTCACTATCACTTGTTCTGTTAGGCCACCTATCGCCAACCTCAACTTAGCTAGAACCAGAAAAGGAAACGAGTGGATGAGGCGGAGGATGACGGGTTCTTAAATGAGAGGACTGTCTCGTGCCACGCAGCGATGAACACTTTGCCTATGGTGGTGGGACCACCTCATTAAGTTACTTTCGGTTGATTTAATTTGGAAAAAAATGATGTAACAAGGTATACCTGAAACTTTTTCACATTCGGAAGCACGATTTTTGCTACTCAAGCCTGTAATCTGGGCCCACTGAGAGTATGGATGTTCAGCCCACCCCTTCGTCGATATTCACACCAAAAATCATCCTGATTGGAAATCTCCAGCCATTAGATTTTACTACTTTTTAAGGTATTATTTTAGCTGTTGAATTTAACATTTTTTTGAGTACGAAAACCAACAGCTAAAATTAATCAAAAAAGCTGATTTTTGCTATGAATGTCTAGCAAGGGGTGGGCTAAACATCCATACAGTCAGTGGGCCCAGATGGCAGCAGTGAGTAACAAAAATCGTGCTTCCACATGCCAAAAAGGAGTAAACCTTCGCTCAGCCCATCGTATGGATGTTTGGCCAGTCCCTCGGTGGACCTGCAAACCAAAAATGAGCCTGATTAGTGATTTGCAACCTTTCGATCTTTGCACCCAAATAACGCTCAAATTCCTACGGTTGAAATTAATCCACGAAAATAACTTCAATCCAACGCTTAGAAATCACTTATCAGGTTTATTTTTGCCATTAAGAGTGTGCCACGTGGCCCGTATTGTGGGCTGTGATTGTCTTCACTCACACCGGGTTCTTGTGAGCGAAGGTTTACTCGCGAAAAAGTTTCAGGGGTACCTTGATCAGGACCCATTAAAATTTTGTGTCGGGCCCACTTAAAACGTTTTAATATATAATAAATAGATTTGTGATGTCCCCAGCTAGATCTCATGCTAAAGGCACGAGCTCTACTGATTTTCGTTTTTTTTTCCATAATTCCTATGGTACGCGAATAATTCGTGAATTTACCCTGATTGGCAATTCTAGCCATTAGATTTTATCACTTTTTTTAAAGAGTGATTCTAGCCATTGGATTCAACTATATTTTTGGTACCAATTTCAACAGCTAAAAATCATCAATCAATTGTTGGTATGAACATCAACCACGGTGTGGGTTAAACATCGATGCAATCTTTGGGCCCGAAGGTCAACAGTGTTGGGCCGGGCTTGCGGGTCAAATTGCCAGGCTAAGGTGCTATACCCAATAATTTGTTTACATCGATTGCCAGTCGCCAGTCGCCAGTCGCCACCCAATAAATTATACCCAACTCCCCGGTGCGCGGGATCCGGACTAAAATCTTTAACGCTTTGCATGTAAAAAAGGAGGAGTCGTCATTGAAGCGACTTTATTTCTACTTATGACCCATAAATTTTAGGAAAATTACATACATTGCCATAGAAGATTAGTTAATTATAAAGGATAAAAGAGTCTTTTAATTTTTAATCTTGGTTTAAATTAATATTTATTTTAAGGGTAATTTTAGTTGCACCCCACAAAATGCGAGGCACCCCGAAACCCTTGATTTTTTACCATATCTTTTTATTACAAAAATGGCCTTGAATTTTATTTTTAGGCACCCTCTAATCAACTGTTT
Source organism: Euptelea pleiosperma (assembly GCA_035048495.1). Classification (NCBI taxonomy): domain Eukaryota; kingdom Viridiplantae; phylum Streptophyta; class Magnoliopsida; order Ranunculales; family Eupteleaceae; genus Euptelea; species Euptelea pleiosperma. The sequence goes on from CM068544.1 coordinate 3,946,753, forward strand.
TTCTGCTTACAACCGGTATAAGTCTTGTGAGCGAATCCCATGACAACCCACAATAGGAGTCACGTGGCACACTCTTAGTGGGCGCTGACCGTATATATGTTTGGCCAGTCCCTAGGTGGACCTACAAACCAAAAATCAGCCTGATTAGTAAATTTGAACTGTTGGATTGAAGTCATTTTCATGGGTTGTTCTTAACCGTAGGAATCTGATCATTATTGAGCATTATTTTGGTGCAAAGATCTAAAGGCGGTAAATCACTAATCAGGCTGATTTTTGGTTTGCAGGTCCAGTGAGGAACTGGCCAAACATCCATACGGTCAATGTCCACTAAGAGTATGCCACGTGGCTCCTATTGTGGGTTGTGACTGGCTTGGGTCAAACCCGTTGTTACAAAAGTTTTACACGTTACTCTCTTGCGCTGAAATGGGGAAAGGTACCGCTGAGATGAGGAAAGGTGCCCTCACAGAGTTTGAAATCTAAGTGGGTTGCTATCAGCAGGTCGGGTGCCCTCACATTTTGAGGGGTGCGACTAAAATTACCCTTATTTTAATTTAATTTTTTTATATTATTTTTATTCCTAATATGCCACCAGGTCCAAAAAAAAAGTAGTATCGTTGTTTTTAACTTGTGGGGACACCCATTTTTGATACCCATTTTGGTGTACCCACATAGAAGATGAATCAATGGCTGATATTTGGTGGAGATGATGTCCTCACCATATAGATCACCCCAACAAAAAATCAGCCCATTCTGAAATTTCTAACCCCATCAAATGTGGTTTCAAGTTACGGCGGTAAAAATCAACGGTCCATAATTCTTCAGCTTCTAAACCAGTCTACGAATATCAGAATGATTTGAATTTTTGTGAGGATGATCTCCTCACCATAGAGATCATCTTCACCAAAAATCAGCAATTGATTCATCTTCTATGTGGGTACGCCAAAATGGGTGTAAAAACGGGGTCCCCCGTGCCCGACCCATAATTAAAACCATATTGATATTTTGAGTGCAATTCCATTACTCAATCGTCACGTGCATGGCGCGTGTCCTTTCTGCTAGTCGTTTGGCTGGCCATCCAACAGGAGTAAAACTTTGCAAGTTGCTGACCAGGCACACTATGAGCGACGTGGCTCACTATTAGAGGACCCTAACCTTGTTTTTGGTTTGCAGGTCCACAGATACATACGTGTACTCTAAAAATGAGCCACGTGGCTCATATTGTTGGCGATCAGCGGCTTCTCTCAGCGAAGTTATACGGCTCGCTAGTTGATGCGTAGCAGACAAAATAAATAAATGCGGATGGTCCAAAGCTAACAACAGCACCAACCCTTCCTATTTTCCTTTAAAGACGAAGAAGGTCGGAGACGTTTCAAACCAACCCCCCCCCCCCCCCCCCCCCCCAACAGCGCGTAGGCTAGCGGCTAGCCCATCCCTGCTCGTCATCGCCGGTTATCGGAGCCTTGCCGATTTGTACCTCCCGTTGCTATCTTGCGCCTCCGTGTAAGTTGTCTTCTTTTCTCGTTCGTATCTTTAATTCGTTTTGTAATTCGTCGAAAAAGGATATCTGCAAATGATCTCCTTAGATGTAGAAGTTGCTCCTACGGTGCACAATAGAAGTTTTGATATTTTCTGTTCCTGAGCGTTCATTAACGAAGAAAGGAAATTATTGTATCGTCCTGAAGAAGAGATTGCTATACTCGTATGGTCATCCCCAAGTCGAGACCGTTTGATGTTCTTCGAGATTTGTGTGGTGAGAATCTCGATGATCATCACCGGTTTGGACGACGACCACTACGGATGATGGTTTCATCCCTGCTGAAGAAATTTCATGGTTTACGGTGATGATTGTTCGGATGTTCCTGACCGTCGTAACTATTTTATTTTTTCGTGTTTCGAGGAGTAAATTTTTGACGACGGACGTCCGTCGCCAACGCGATGACGGACTCACAGGATGAGAAACGTGGCACATTCACAGAGCTCACTGACTGTCACATTCTTAGAGACCATTAGTCTGATTAGTGATATCTAACCGTTGGATCTGAGTACTCCAAATTCCAAAATTCGAAATAGTGCTCGAATGGAACGGTAAAAAATAACTCACGAAAAAGAATCCAATCCAACGGTTAGAAATCCTAATCAGGCTGATTTTTATTCTATAGGTCCACCTAGGGATGGGCTAAACATCCATTTGTTCAGTGCTCTCTAAAACTATGCCACGTGGCTTATCTGTGGTCCGTTTTGCATCAAAGATTTACTCCACTGACCATAAGGATGTTTGGCAGCTTTGGTCCATCCATAGGTGGACTTATAAACTAAAATCAGCCGGATTAGTATTTTTAACCGTTGGATTGGATTTTTTTTTATCATGAGTTAATTTTAACCGTTTCATTCGAGCATTATTTGGAGTAGTCAGATCCAAAGGTTATAAATCACTAATCATGCTGATTTTTGGTATATAGGTCCACCTTCGGGCAAACATAAAAGACTGGGTAACACGTTTTTACATGAGTAATGCATATGAGCTGCCAGCATAGTTTAATTTGTCAAAATATCCATGAAATTATTTCGATCCGGGGTTGGGCCCATCCAGACATTATGTAAAAGATGCTGATTGGGCAATCTCAACTGTTTGATTGTACACTACGAGTGGGGTCACACTAATTAAAGAAGAATATTTGCGAAGATAGTGGGCCCATGAAATAAGTGAGAGCAGTATTGCCACGTTTACTGCCTCGAACAGCTGTGTGTTGAACGACCATCTTCCTCTCTCTAGGTTACTGGAAAGTTTGAAAACTGTTTTGTTTGTGAAATACTTAAAGCAGTCCTTTGACCCAGTTACCAAAAATAAAGCTGCCACACACAAAATAATGCAAAATCATGACCGTAGTCGGCCTGTGGGGATAAAACTTTGATCACCGAGACCTGTCATCGAAGGAGATGACAGGGCAGCAGATCTGGGCACGTGTATTTTGTACGGACTGGTAACCTCGTCTCACCACACGTACCTTTTGTACGGACTGGTCACCTCGTCTCACCACACACGTACCCAGGTGAGATCTTGAGTGCTTTTTGCCAAAACACTCACCTGTGTACGTGTGCGGTGAGGCCGAGGTGGTCCAACCGTACAAAATCCAGGTGCCGTGATCTGCTGCCCTGTCATCGAAGTTTTACTCGGCCTGTGGGGTCTACATGATTTGATAAGAAATAGGAAAATACTATCCCATGCAAAACCTCGAAAAGAGACGTGGTTGAGCCGTGGACAGTTTGATTCAAGAGATGGATCATGTAAGATCTTTAGAAAGAGAGAGAGAGAGAGAGATTTGGTTGAGCCGTGAACCGTTGATTCAAGATATCTATGACTGTGGTAACGATTACAAAGGATAGGACGTTCTACAGGCGTCCACTCTTTTGACTGGGGACCCACATTGGACAAAAATGTTTGATTTTCAAGCCATGATAACACTATTTTTGCTACTGTGGGTGTACAGCCGAAAGACATGGGCGCCCGTACAGCGACCCTAATCAAAATGACTGTTTTTGTCCAGTGTGGCATTTTTGTCTATTGAAAAACGTGTTATAACTTATTTCGATGTTTTTAAAAAAATTATTTTATAAATTAAAAAAAGATATTTTTCAAGGAGCATTTAACGGAGGAGACAATGTTTGCCGATTAGATTTCTCCAACTCCCTGTTCCCAAGTATTCAAAAAATGTGTTATGGGATGGCCCACCTCTAATTAGCAAAAAAGATGCCACTGATTGACCTATACACCAAATATAAGCGTGATTGGTGATTTCTAGCCATTAGATTTGAACACATTTTCATCATTGATTTCATGAAGGTTTGGTTCGAAGCCATGATGAAAAAGTATTCAAATCCGTCGGGTAGAAATCTATTTCTTTTATAGTCTCCAATAGCTTATTTAGAGAAGGGTCGGGCTTGACAGACCCCCATTTTTGACACCCATGTAGAAGATAAATCAATGACTGGTTTTTGGTGAGGATGATCTCTATGGTGAGGAGACCATCCTCACAAAAATTCAAATCATTCCAATATCCGTCGATTTTTAGTGTGATACTTGAAAACCACATTTGATGGGTTAGAAATTTCGGAATGAGTTGATTTTTTGTTGGGGTGATCTATAGAGTGAGGAGATCATCCTCACCAAAAATCAGCCATTGATTCATCTTCTACATGGGTACGCCAAAATGGGTGTAAAAAAATGGGGGTAAAAATTGGGGGTCCCCCGAGCCTGACCCTTTAGGAAAATACTCAAATAGTTAGTTGTTGCGAAAGGGATACTTGTGAAGGAGAAAGCGTCAGTCACCAATTTTTGTCACTAGTTGGCCAAAAATTGCTCTTTGATATTCTATTTTAGTGGAGAGGGTGGGAATATTTTTTGCGTAACCAAACGCTCGACTTGACGCAAGGGATGACGCATATCAATAGCCGTCATATTCAAATCATGATCGCCACTATTGATGGTTGGCCCTTGATTAGGATGTGGATCACTGGATCAAAAATTTTCTCTTGGCGATTTCTGACCGTATTGATGATTTTTTTCCAAACGTAGGTGGACCAACGGACCACAAATTAGCATGATTTCTAAGCGTCAGATTGGAGTCGTTTTCATGGGTTCATTTTCAACCGTGGAATTTAAGCATTATTTGGGGTACAAAGATCCAAAGGTTTGAAATCTCTAATCAAGCTGATTTTTGGTATGTATGTCCACCTAGGAATGGGCCAAACATCCATACGATCGGTATCCTCTAAAACTGAGCCATGTCAGCAAAATTGACCGTTGATCTCATTGTATAAGTAATCTTGGAAGCCCGGTGCGATTTAATTAGCTACTCAACTATCTCTCTCTCTCTCGTTTGCCTCTTATTTTTTTTATTTTTGGACCATAGAAGGGGTTGGAGCTTGGAACTTGGAACTTGGAACTTGGAACTTGGAGTGGGCCCCACATAGCTGATTTTTAATGGAGTTTTATTTATAAATTTTTGCAGGAGCTCCGGATTTGTAGTTGTTTGTGAAGACGACATTTGATCGGAGAGATAAGAGCAGCGAGGGAAAATGGAGAGCAACGACATAAACACGAAGCTCTTGGCAGGGAAAGAAGAAGAAAATGATGTGAAATTGAATAAAAAGGTGTGGGAGGAGACGAGAAAGCTTTGGATCGTAGCGGGTCCTGCTATTTTCACAAGATTTTCGACTTTTGGAATATCGGTCATCAGCCAGGCTTTTATCGGCCATATCGGACCCACAGAACTAGCTGCCTACGCTCTCGTCCAAACCGTCCTCTTGAGGTTCGCCAACGGCATCTTGGTACGTAAACCGTTTCCTTTCTTCTATGACACTGACTTTAGAGCATGGTTAGAAGTCTAGGCGGATCCTGGCATCCTGCTCTGGATCGGGCTATCCAGATCAAGACGGTCATATACCGAGTTGGATCGGGCTGATCCGGATTGGGATCAGGATCGGCCCATCACATTTTCTATTAAGGTGTGAGTCAAACGAGTAAAACTTTGATGACCGGGCCCTTTCATCATCTTGGTACGTGGATTTTGTATGGGCTGACCACCTCGGCCTCATCACACACGAGGGTGTACTCAGAGTGCTTTTCGCCAAAACACTTGCCTTTGATGACAGGGCCCAGTCATCAAAGTTTTACTCTGAGTCAAACATGCATTGGTCAATCTATTGTGCATTATAACGGTTCCTTTTTATCTTTATTTCAAAAAGCTATTAATTTGGACTCTACATGAGTAAAACTTCTATCACATCGTTCTCGCAGATGCTTCTTTCACAATGCAAAACACATGCCACGTGGCACACTCTTAGTGGATGATGACCGTATGGATTTTTGGCCAGTCCCTTGGTGACCTTTAAACCAAAAATCAGCCTGATTATTTACAACCTTTGGATCTTTGCACCCAAATAATGCTCGAATTCCTGCCATTAAAATCAACCCATGAAAATAACTTCGATCGAATAGCTTAGAAGTCACTAATCAGGCTGATTTTTGGTTTAGAGGTTCACTGAGGGACTGGCCAAACTTTCATACGCTCAGCGTCCATTAAGAGTGTGCCACGTGGCCTGTGTTTTGCATTGTGACAGAAGCATCTGTCAGAATGCTGTGATAGAAGTTTTACTCATGGTGGACCTACACAAAAATTAGTACAATTGGTGGTTTGAAGCTGTCATCATATGCCTAGAATCAACTTGGGCTTGGTCCTAAGCCCATGATGAAAGATGCTTGAATCCAATGGCTAAAAATCACCAACTAGGATTAATTTTTTGCTGTCACATGACCTTATTAAAATCATCAGCTGCTCACATGAAAGACAAAATGAACCTAGTTAGATGTCTTAGCATGCTTTGGGTGGTCCTAACATTCCATGAAATGATCAGCTAGAGCTGCTACATCAGTCCCTCCTAGTTGAGAAAAACTCACCCTGATGTTATTGGCATCTTCTTCCGTAGAGTTTGTTATGACCCTGTTCCTAACGTTGGATAATTCCTTGAGGGAATCACTCTCTTGATATTTTCGTGTACTAAAAGGGGGTTTTCTTCTTTGTTTATTCCTCAACCATCAATTACATTAGACTTCTAACCCTCACTAAACTAGGAAACTAATTCAAATCCTTATTGAAATAAGAAATTACCTTGATATACCTAGTCATAATTAGATCAAGATTCTTTATTACAAACTCTTAACTAAACATTCCCTCACCCTTGGAAGCGACCTTGTCCTCAAGTTTGATGCCACCCAGATCCCAAATCACAATCGATGGCCGTGACATTCACCCGAGTTCACGACACCAACGTCAACACAAATCTCAAGGCGATACTGATTAACACGAATCTTGAGGTAGGTTGAAATGGGTTTGTTCGCTTGGTGGGATGGAATTGATGGATGTCGTTGGGTTTCGCATTGCTTCTTACGTTGACTTCGGAACTGACACCCTTTTCCTCGGAGGAGAGCCCTCGTTGTCCTTCTCGAAGCCTTTACTGATTTTGCCTTAATCTTTGGCTTCAATTTCAGTTTTGTCTTGGTCACGGTCTTTGGCTTGGCAGCAGGTTTCGGATTTGCTGCAGCCTTCGATTCGGCCGGAGCAGCTTTGGGCTTCTAAGTTTGTTTTGGGGCCATGTAAAATTGCGGAAGGCCTCCTTTCTGGATGCGTTCGAACTCAACTATTCGTTGGTTCATACACGCTTAACATGCATTCATCGTGAGAGCCCTCTATTGCATGCTCGTGACAAGAGCAATCATTTTGGTCAGTATTCACTTACTCTCCTCATCCCTAATCGCTCACTCTAATACCAGATGTTACGACCCGGCTCCTAACATTGGATATATAATTCCTTGAGGGAATCACTCTCTTAGATCGATTCCTTGAGGGAATCACTCTCTTGACACTTTTGTGTACTAAAAAGGGGGTTTTCTTCTCTGTTTATTCCTCAACCATTAATAACATTATATAGACTTCTCACCCTAGAGACCTACCTAATCCAACCCTCACTCAATTAGGAAACTAATTCCAATCCTTATTGAAATAGGAAACTATCATAATATACTTAATCGTGATTAGATCATGATTCTTTATTACAAAGATTTTTAACTAAAATAGAATACGGGTCATAACAAAGTGTCCCTTGTATGGAATGAGATGTTTAATATTGAAGACATCAGAGATGCGGATGTGACCTGGCAGCTTCAACTGGTAAACATGATTATTGATCTTCTTAATAGTCTCACATGGACCAATATCCGATCATGCAGCTCGTGGTTGACACATGTGGGAACTTGATCCTTAGTTAGAATAGCCCACACATGATCACCAATCAGTCGATTTCGACATTGTTAACTATATAATAAATTTGACCTAAAGTAATGATTTAATTGGATGGTCTGGACCTTTAAAATTCAAGTCAAAATTTTCATGAGGTTAGAAATTCCAAAATTTGTTGAGTTGACCAACATGATCTCTATGTGGGCCCCACCACCGTGTCTAAGAATGGATGTAAGAAATGGGTGTTTCTCTAGATGAACTCATTATTATATCATAAATAATAATAATTATTAATATTATTAGGAAGTTATATTGCAAGGCACATTTTTTATTTTTTTAAACTGTGTTAGGACTAAATACTAAGAAAATGCCCTCTTATATCTAAATACTCTAAACTGCCTTCTATAGTTGGGATAAGGCAAGCTAATGATTTGATTCTATAATGACATGTGCAGTTGGGCATGGCTAGTGCACTAGAAACTCTCTGTGGACAAGCCTATGGTGCAAAGCAACACCACATGTTAGGCATCTATCTTCAGAGATCCTGGTTTGTTTTGGTGATCTGCTCATTGTTTCTGATTCCATTTTTCCTCCTCACCGCACCGATTTTGAAACTCCTAGGCCAGGACGAAGAAATTGCAGATGTAGCTGGGGTCATTGCACGATGGTTAATCCCTGTGATATTTGCCTTCATTATATCCTTCACCTGCCAGATGTATCTCCAAGCACAAAGCAAGAATATGATCATCGCTTACTTGGCTGCCTTTGCGCTTGTCATCCACGTTGTGCTTTCTTGGCTTTTGACTGTCAAGTACAAGTGGGGACTTACTGGTGCAATGCTATCCACCATCCTCGCATACTGGATTCCGAATGTGGGTCAGCTTATGTTTGTTCTCTGCGGAGGGTGCCCTGAAACTTGGAAGGGTTTCTCATTACTTGCTTTCAAGGATCTTTGGCCAGTCGTCAAGCTCTCTCTGTCTTCTGGTGTCATGCTCTGGTAGGCTTGCTTCCTCCCTATCTCCCTCTGATTAATATCAAATTATCAACCCATATTATTTATTCTTGCAATATTGTTGTTTACATGTTGGCGTGGGAATTGATAGCTTGATAATTTCATGAAAGAACCAATATATCTGTTAAATCCTCTAACAGAAATTTGAATTTTTTTTTATTTGTTTGTCTTCAACAGTCTCGAGCTCTGGTACAACTCTGTGTTGGTTCTTTTAACAGGAAACATGTCAAATGCCGAAGTTGCCATAGATGCTCTCTCTATCTGGTACTAATCCTCAAAGTTTTCCTTCTTTAATTGGTTTCTTCATAATTCAAATGATTCAAATAACTAACAATATTTCATACAGCCTCAACATTAATGGGTGGGAGATGATGATATCTCTTGGTTTTTTGGCTGCAGCAAGGTATTAATTTTAATTTTTCTTTTACTTCGAAAGTCTCTTATTAGTATTTTGTTATGGTTTACTTAAAGTTTATTCTTGAATCAATGACAGTTAAATCTGTTTAACTGTCATTGATTCAAGAATAAATCTTTGATGACAGACTTTCATAATGCAGTATGAGCCACATGGGACACTCTTAGAGACCACTGACTGTATGGATGTTTTGCCCATCCTTAGGTGAACCTACAGACCAAAAATTAGCCTGATTAATGATTTCAAACTGTTGGCTTGGAGTCTTTTTCATGGGTTTATTTTAACCGTGCGATTTCGAGCAACATTCGGGGTACTCAGATTTGAAGGATAGAAATCACTAATCAGGTGGATTTCTGAATGACAATGGTACGAGAAAACTTTTGCTACCAACGATTAACAGTGGAAATTGAAGCTAACACTCCAAAAATTTGCCATGTCACAAAGAAAATTGAAAAAAGAATATTAATTTCAATATTCTTTCTTATGTAGTCACTTTTGGGAGCATCAACGTTGATTTTCGCTGCTTAATTGTTAGCATAAAAGTTTTTTTCCGAAGTAGTACCCTTGATGTTCAAAGATGTTTTTTTATGAGATGACTGATCTCTTTGTTACCAATTTTTATAGCTTTTCATTTTCCTCAGATCTATGTTATTTTTTGGTTGAAAAACTTCCAGTGTGCGGGTGTCGAATGAACTTGGAAGAGGGAGCTCAAAAGCTGCAAAGTTTTCGATTGCAGTGGTGGTTCTTACATCATTGGCGATTGGACTTGTACTATTTGTGTTTTTTCTGTTTTTTCAAGGGAGACTTTCTTACATATTTACGGAGAGTGAAAAGGTGGCCAAAGCAGTGGCTGATCTTTCACCTCTATTAGCCTGCTCCATACTATTGAACAGTGTTCAACCAGTGCTCTCAGGTGAGTTTCTCTTTTAGTCTATGTAACTAAAGGCATAAAACAAGAATGTCCGGTGTCAGACATGACCATGAATGACATGATGCAGTGCAAATTTAACACCATCCTATCATGAATAGAGTGCTGTTAGAGTCCTTAGTGTGTGGGGCAGACCAAATGACTCTTAACACTTGTATCGAACAATATTTTATTGTTCCGACATAAATTGCTGCTCATCTCATCGAATCGTATTGAGATTAAAGTGTTCGTTGTTTTACCAAGGATGGTAAGAGAACATCAAGTATATCTTTTCTCTTGGTAAGGATTATTTGAATAGAATTTAACGGAAATGATGCATTTTTCATTTTCTTTTTAATCGCAGGGGTTGCTGTTGGTGCTGGCTGGCAGAGCATTGTAGCTTACGTGAACATAGCCTGTTATTACTTGATAGGAATTCCTCTTGGAGTTGTGCTCGGTTACGTTCTAAATATCCAAGTCAAAGTGAGCCATCTTATCTACTTTTTCACATTAAATTTTCATTCAAAGTTATGTGAAATTGAAAAAAATGCCACTCTTTTCTTGTTCTTGAAATGTTCAAAACTGAACTCAGTTGGTTTCTCTTGGCTCTCATGACTAGTTCTATATGATCAAATATGTTGCTTTTAGTTGTATCTGACCTAAGCCAAGAGAGAGCAATAAATGAAAGAGATATGGATTAATGACGAGATCTAGAACTCTCAAGTTTAGGATCAAATGGGCTAACCTGACCGAAACTTTTTTTTTTTTGTTTTCGTTGGCTAATTTATATGGATTTAGTGTCTAGGTTCCCATTAATTATATGTTGAAAACTATCTAAATATACCATCTTTAACTGAAGAACTTATACTAGAGTATTTGTCGAATCTTTCAATTTCTTACATAAGGAAAATGGAAATGGAAACTGTTCATCAGTGAAGCTAAATTTTCTCTGAAATATTGTTTTGTAGGGTATTTGGATGGGAATGTTGCTTGGCACAGCTGTTCAAACTGTTGTACTTATCATCATTACTTGGAGAACCGACTGGGATAAACAGGTAATTGGGTTATCAGAGAAGTTTGCTTTCTTTGAATTCGTTTTGTATAGGGGATTTGGACACCCATAACAAATTCTGATATCCAAAGAATGTCTACAGGTAACCATAGCTCGACAGCGCATGCACAAGTGGATTCTTCCTGAATCAGAAGAGTCTAACCACAACACACAAGACATGTGACATCGAATTTGGCAGGATGTAAAAAGGATTACAATTTTTCTCGATCGCAGGCGGACAGAAAGCACATAAATTTTGAAAATGGGAGGACAAGACCGTGTTTCCAAGTGGAATCAAACAACTTGTTCAGTTGGATGGTCCTTTGTGTTCTAACCTTGAGGCTGCATGTTCAACTCCATTTACCTACAAAACAGAAGTGGGTACTAGTTTTACGATACAAAATAATTGGCATCTAGATCAAGTTTCAAAAGTTGAAATTTTTAGTTTTGAATGAAGTTATTTCTGTTTCTTACTGGAGTCAATGTAGAAAACCTTTCGTCTTGATCTAAAGCTTGATCTTAGTGCTGCGAGTAATTCATAGTTTGAATGTAATAAAAGTTATATCATCATGCACGTTGTAATAGTAGAGATATTCAATTTTTAGTAAATGTTTTCGTATCGGAACCCAATTTGAATTGCTTGTAATGAGGCGAAAGTTTCAGATCGATAGCAACTTGATGCATTATACACTTTATTTCGTTTAGCCAAGAAAAGAACCAAACACCTGCAATGGAAAATGTTAAAACTTTATATTTGGTGTGTGTAGGAAAGAATTGTAAAGCATCTACAACTGCCAAATAAAGTGCAATCTCTTTTAATATTTCTTTCCTTTGATGAGAGGGATTAGAGAGACATTATGTAAGCACATATTAGTAGAGTACGTCCTACATTTTTCGGAGGTTCTTGTGCTCTACACTCCAAGACCAAAAACAAATTATAGGAGCAAGAATATAGAAAGTCGCAGCTAAAACGTTTAGCCACAGCACTTTCCGCGGCAGCCTAGTGGTTGAATGCAGGTGGCCAGGATTCCACTCAAAAATAGGAGGTAGTTCAACTCTCATTGGAGCCACCCCCCGGAAAGAGTAGGGTAACAAGTGGCTCAGTCCAAATTAACTCTCGTAGTACACTCTGGAACATGTGGAAGGGGTGACTATCGTGCCCTGGGGGATTAGTCGGGTGCTCTAAGAGGCCCGGATACCCACGGTTTCAAAAAATAATAATAATATGACGTTGTTGCTGCCAACCTGAGGATGACAGTCGCCCCTTTGTTCGGACTGGTTATTATCTTCAGGATATGTGTGGTATGAATCCCGATGACTATCTTGCAATCTGGCCACTTTCAGATGGAACACATTAAATGCTAGTTTACATCTCACATGTGTGCCACACACCACACACCACACATTTTTTATTTTTGATAATGCATATCAGGATTTAGTTTGTATAGTTTTAAGTGAAGGTTTGAAAGTGGTTACTAAAATTAGTATTCTAAACTCGGATCAGACCGACCGGTTGAAATTGAAAACCAGTGCACTCGTCCCCCGAAAAGGTCTGGGTCAACATCAACCCAACCTTCTATATTTTAGTTAGATTTTTCTTAAGGCTCAGGCTCCGAGGACCCCCTTTTTTCTGACCCCTCTCTGTGTTCCTGTGCTCGGTCGTGGATTTCAAAGAATCCAGCGGTGGTTGTTAGCGCCCCCAAAAAGTGAAAAAGTGGTGCCAGCTTGGCGTTGACAACCACCATTGGATTCTTGAAATCCACAATCGAGCACAGGAAAGCGGAATGGGTCCACCTTCCAGCTGGTACTTTGCAATCTCATGGCCACATGGCAGTCCATGAGTACGTTGAATAACACAAGTACAATCATTTACATCGATACCAGCCGACTCAGCATTCTTCACCTAGCTACGTAGCAAGTCAAGTGCAGCGAAGGAGACGAACCCTCTAAGTTCCTTGTAGACCGCAGTCGAGTACTCATGCATAACCATGCTTGTACTTTTCTCAAATGAAGCTTTAATTTTCATATGTTGTGACAACAACACATCCTGCACGGTGCCCCCCGATGAACGAAAGTTTGATAGAGAGGACCCCAAATATTTCTTCAAGCTTGCATGAGCACCCTCTACTTTGTTGGTGGTAGTACATCCAAAATCCGTGGTCTTATCAGTCCATGCAGCGACAAAGCACTCTTTATAGCCCAACAACCAAATGTCATTTACATACGAAAAGAGCTTGATGAGCAGCAAATTCACTCTTAAATGTCTCTGATCGGGCCATGTATTATTCCTCATCTGTAGGAGAATAAACCAATGGATGCCACTCACTCAAGAATCTTAACCATCATTTTCTTTTTCAAACTTTTCCTTACATTTTGCAGCCAAATTCTTAGATATGTGAAAACGACACAAAAAGTTACGAGTGTTGGGAAAAGCTCTCTTGATTGCATTCATTAAAGCCAAGTCTCTGTCTGTGACAATAACCAAAGGATGTGTATCAAGAACTGAACTCCACAGTTCTAAAGCCCAAAAGAAATGATCTTCAGTCTCATTCTCCATGTAAACAAACGCAACTGAAAAGGTCATGTTCGTGGACGTAAGCCCAACAATCTGTAAAAGTGGCCATCGGTATTTGATGGTCTTATATGTGCAGTCCATTAGAAAAAACATCTGGGAAACACTTTGTGAGTTTAATCGAATATGGATGTGCACAAAAGATATCAATGAGATCGATTATTAGTATTATCATTGTGCCTGTTGTATTGCACGTAACCATTATCCGACAATTTTTGCAACAATTGTTGCATTTGTGTTTGTCCAGCCCTTGCAAGAAGCCTCATCTTATTCCGAGCATTGTAGATCGTAATCAAAGTGGATGCGTTATGCACGTCTCTCTTCTTCAGTGCACTAAGAACTTGCATTGGCATTGCTCCACTACATGTCAAATCAGCTACGATTTTTTTTTTCTCTATTCGAGAGTCGACCCACAAATGAGTGACTGTTCTACAATTTTGTGATTGTGTACACCACACGTCACGTTAACCATCCATTAATCATCCTTCGGCATCTTTACACCTCTTAACGAAAAGGGGCATCCACACATTTTCATTCCTGTTCGTCGTTTACTCTCACCCCCCTTCGGCTAATAATCATATTTAGCCTTCCTACATGTTCCGCCCCTCTCGCAACCGAAGTATATTCTAGCGCTCTTTCCCTTATAAGCATTTTGAGATTTTGATATTATAAGCACTATCCCGACTTCTTTCCCAACATCTCTAGTCCATCTTATTAGTTTGTCGCGACTAATAAATACTGTGTTAGTTGTGAATTTTTCTGTCAAATCCACCTCTACTTTCTGTTTTTGGGATTGATTGTCGTCAATAGTATCGCTCTTAGGTTCCTAACATACAAAGAAAACACACAAGAATTGTAAATGAAAAATGCACATCCAACTAATAAAAAAAGCAATCAATCCCATATATATTGCCAGAAAGAGATTATCAAACCAACTGTACCTAAAAAAAAGTTATAAATCTAAACAATCCAATGTGCTCTCAAAAATTCAAAAAGAGATCCAGCAAAGATCTTATATTTTGTCTCATCAAACAAAAAAAATATTTAAAAACTTAAATTTGAAACCCAATTATCATTTGCAATGACAATGCTTATATCTTGTCTCAAATCAAGATTTTCCTAGTACCCAAGTGTGTTTGCAAAAACATCAAGGAATCCACATGCCATTTTTTGACTGTTAGGTAAAAAACACATGTGCATGCATTGCGTAACCGAAATGTCTTTTAAGCATGTATTGCATATTTGTAACCGATTTCTTTTATTATATTAGCCATTTTTTACCGTTACGCATGCAACTTTATACCATATTTTTTGAATCCTTAATAGAGATGAGGTGAATCTCTCTCTATAAAAAGATGCCCTTTCTCTCTGTTTTTAAAACAAAAAAAAAACAACTTTCTCCTTCTCTTCTCTTTTCTGCTTTACATTGTTTTCTTAGTTTTCGAGGACGGTCCATTGTTAGAGTTTGTCAGAATTTTGATACTTGCAGTGCTGCCTTATCGGAGTTAAAGCCGTTGAATCCTGAGGGCGATCGTTTGTGACACCAAGCAGCATCACCATTGAAATTGTAAGGGACGAATTTCACCTAACAACAATGTGGAATCACGTGCCTCGGCCTAAATCTAATGGATAAGTTTTTTGTCTATTATTTTAGATTCGTATGAATTATGTTCTTCAATTTGGTAAAATTTTACATTTGGTTAATTATTCTTGTTACTTGTTACCTGATCAACCTACTAAATCTAACAATGTGTGCATACGACATGATCTAATTCTGATGTCATGCATCCGAGCGATTTTATGGATCACTCCACAAGTCATATTCTTTTAAGGTAGATCCACACCCTACAATAAGCTTACTGGTTGATTCAGTCGATGGATTCTCCAATATCGATTCAAAGCCATTAGATCTTGTGGTCTTTATAGACTACACTTTCCAAGGACGATCACGCCAATTGGGGTGGGTCCATATATCCAACATAGACCTGATTGAATGGTGGTTGACTCCACACACCAAAATAATAGCCCAATGAGGGATCTGCAATGGGTCCAAATCTTGATATGAGGCCTGGGGACTTCAAATGGGCTCGAAGGTCTTCCAAAAGGGCCCGAAAAGCCCACTCGAAAATTTGGGGTATTACATGTAGGGCTCATGAATTTGTGATACAGTTAGGCTTGGAATAGAGGTAGTGGAAGTCCAAATGGACTTATCCAGTTAGATCCCTCGGTTTGTTTTATAAACCAGTAGGCCCACGAATGTTACCATGGCATGTAGGCCATTTTATAAAGTCTTGATAGACTGAATTGTGGGCCAGCAGGCCCATGGATGTTACCATTGCATGTGAGCGATATTTGAGGTACTTAACGGACTGAAGTTTGGGCCATCTCTTTGATGGTTTTTTTTTCTTTGGAAAAAGCTGCATGAAAGAAACCCCTACCTTTTTTGGTACGGGGGTATGCGGGCCTCTTAGAGCACCCGTCTAAATCCCTTGAGCACGTTCAAACCCCCTCATCCACACGCACCAGGTAAGCTGGGCCGAAGCCTTAAGGGTGGCCGCAAAGGTGGGTGGGGGCGCTTCCTGAGGCATGGAAGAAAATTGTTAGAAGTTGGGGGGTTCAATAATGAATTTGGGGTTAATGGTCTGAACTTCTAAAAAGCGACCTTTTCGTGGTCCCTGCAATAATTTTCCCATCTTTTTATAGGCAACACCAGATCACTTTAGTTAGGCGATCACGAGGTTCTCGAAAGGACTGTTGAACATTGCTTTACAGTTGGGACCTACTTTAAATAATGCAGTTCTTTCCAGGTCTTTTTTTTCATGGTTTGGGTAAGTGTTGGCCCCGCTAAAACCTTCTGCCATGGCTTTGCATGTGCAGGAGCGATGTGGAAAAAAATTCATATGGAGAGGACTCTCGTGGCCCTACATAGAGAATTGTTTTTGGGCCCACTAACTGCATGGATGTTTAGCGGCTAGCCCACCAATATCAACCTGATTGGCTATTTCTAGCCATAGATTTTAGTACTTTTTAAGATTGATTCTAACCATTAATTCAAATATGTTTTTGGGTACTAAATCCAATGGCTAGAAATCACTAATTAATTCGATTTTTAGTGTGTTTATCCACCAATGGGAAGGCTAAACATTCATTTAGTGAATGGGCCCATAAAAATGAGCTATGTAGGGCCAAGAGTGTCCTATGCATTGGCTGCATTGTGAGTCATCTAAATTTTTTCCAAATATTACAAACGTGGCCCACGAATAGCAAGTTGACTCCATAAGTAGCTTAGGATTATCTTATAGCTTGTAACAAGCTGTAGCTCACGCCTATTTTTTTTGCTCACAGCTGTCCTCTAGGCCCACACTGACCGCATAGATGTTTAGCCCACCTCTTGGTCGATATACACACCAAAAATCACCAAGATTGGTAATCTCTATCCATTAGATTTTAGTACTTTTTAAAGCGTGATTACAGGATTCAACCATTTTTTGAGTACTAAAACCAATTAACGGCTAAAAATCATCAAACAAGCTGAATTTTGGTATAAATGTCTACCAAGGGTGGGCTAACATCCACGCCGTCAGTGGGCCCAAATGGCAGCTGTGAGCTAAGCGTTGCTTATTTAATAAGCCATGTTATCCCAAGCTTAACCTAAAAATGATTTGCGCCGTTGAAGATTGTCAGATTCAAGAGATCCATGGTCCACGTAACATCTGCACAGGGTTAAACAATCATGAGTATTAATAAAAAGGGTGGGCTCCAGTTACCGCCCTAAAATGACAGGCTCCGGTTACAGCGCAAACTCTTAGAGGACTCTGACCGTATGGATGTTTGGCCAATTCCTAGGTGGACCTACAAACCAAAAGTCATCCTGATTAGTGATTTCTAGGCGTTGGATCTTTGTACCTCAAATACTGGTCAAATTCCCACAGTTGAGATTAACCCATGAAAAGAAGTCCAATCCAACGCCTATAAATCACTAATCAATCTTAGGGATTGGCCAAACATCCATACAGTCAGCGTCCTCTAAGACTGTCCCACGTGGTAATAAAAATACTACCACATGGTAATAAATCATGGGTCGGGCTTCCTGGACTTGGATTCTCTGGCGTGGATTTCGAGAATCCAACTGTTTTGATAGCACTGAGCTGGCATTTACTTTTTGATAAAACAAACCACAGTTCGATTCCACACCTAGAATCCAAATCCGGGAGCCTGTCAAAAAACGACTAGTCCAGGAAGCCTGGTCCACAAATCATTTTGTAAAAGTCATTTTTCAATTTTTCAACGATGGGCCATTGGCTCTATGTTTCCGTTCCATAGCCTCAGCTGCTGATATTTTGAATTTCAGACTTTCATTCTCCTATCTTCGTTTTAAGTATATTCCTAGATCTGCAAACTCTGTAGCACATACGATTGCCTCTAAGGCATCATCTTATCTTTTTTGGTTCATTGTCTTTGGACATCTGATCAACCCCATTGGTTTGATGTTGC